>CM060906.1:527171698-528421698 GCA_030737815.1 Allium fistulosum
CCACTCTAAATCCGCGTGTTTCTATGCATTTTCTTATCTGTTTATGGTGTGTTTGTTAGATCTGCTTCATTTTACATATGTTTTCTTCATTTTATCTCTTCAAACACATCCGAAGAGTGTTGTGCCCAATTTTGGTACAGACACTTTGGTGCTTTGACTGAGAAAAAACACAGTTTTTTCCTTCTGCTCATTGGATCTACTGCCGATACCGGATTGCAAACATCCAAGGGGAAGATCCAGATTTATTGTCAAGTGGTTCCTTCTATTCTATTCAGATTGCTCCAAATCTAAGAGAAACTACACTCATCAAGATTTTCGTATCCATGAAAGTTTGGCGATTTTCGTATCCATGAAAATGTGATGAATTTCGTATCCATAAAATATGATCATTTTCATATCCATATTTTCGTATCCATGAAAGTATTGCGATTTTCGTATCCATGAAAATATGGTGAATTTCGTATCCATGTTTTCGTATCCAGAAAATATGATCATTTTCGTATCCCTGTTTTCGTATCCAGAAAATATGGTGAATTTCGTATCCATATTTTCGTATCCATGAAAATGTGATGAATTTCGTATCCATGTTTTCATATCCAAAAAATATGATCATTTTCGTATCCATATTTTCGTATCCATGAAAGTATGGCGATTTTCGTATCCATGAAAATGTGATGAATTTCGTATCCATATTTTCGTATCTAGAAAATATGATCATTTTCGTATCCATGTTTTCATATCCAGAAAATATGGTGAATTTCGTATCCATGTTTTCGTATCCATGAAAATGTGATGAATTTCGTATCCAGAAAATATGATCATTTTCGTATCCATCATTTCGTATCCAGAAAATATGATCATTTTCGTATCAATCATTTCGTATCCAGAAAATATGATCATTTTCGTATCCATCATTTCGTATCCAGAAAATATGATCATTTTCGTATCCAGAAAATATGATCATTTTCGAATCCATCATTTCATATCCAGAAAATATGGGGATTTTCGTATCCATGTATTCACATCCAGAAAATATGACAACATTCGTATCGATCGAACTTCGTACCGATCAGCTTTCATATCGATCACTTTTCGTATCGATTGGTTTTTGTATCGATCAACTTCGTATCTACCCAGCCATGTGCATTTCGTATCGATTCTCACACACGGTTCGTATCGATCCATCTACGTCCAATTCGTATCGATCGAAAATGCTCTATTTGTATCGATCGAAAATGCTCTGTTCGTATCGATCGAAAATGCTCTGTTCGTATCGATCGCAACTGCTCTATTCGTATCGATCGAAAATGCTCTGTTCGTATCGATCACAACTACTCTGTTCGTATCGATCGCAACTGCTATGTTCGTATCATTCGCAACTGCTCTGTTCGTATCGATATGACAACTGATCGATATGAAATTTCAACTCACTCGACAAGCATCAGTGTATACCGTTAATCCCTCATTTCCATTTGGAACGGTAAGAACTGGTGCGGAAGTAAGCTTGTGCTTCAACTCACTAAATGCAGCCTTACACTCATCACTCCAAATAAACATAGCATTCTTCCGAGTCAAAGCAGTGAGAGATGCAGCAATCCGAGCAAAATTCTCAATGAATCTCCGGTAATAACCGGCAAGGCCCAGAAAACTACGGATATCAGTTGGACTCTTAGGAGTTTCCCAATCATGTACAGAATAGGGATAAATAAGGACAACATGAAAGATAGAATAAATTGAATGAACAAGGAAAGAGAAGGAAAGAAAGACTTACATTGATCGCAACGATCTTGACTGGATCAACCGAAACTCCATTACCAGAAACAATATGCCCGAGGAATCGGACTTCATCCTTCCAGAAATGGCATTTAGAAAATTTAGCCTTCAACTGATGATTTCTAAGAGTTTCAAGAACATATTTCAAATGCGACTCATGCTCTTTCTTGGACTTAGAGAAGACAAGGATATCATCAACAAAGACTAGAACAAATTTATTAAGCACATCACGGAAAACACGATTCATCAAATTAATAAAGAAAGCAGGAGCATTAGTCAAACCAAAAGGCATGACTAACCATTCAAAGAATCCATTCTCAGTACGGAAAGCAGTCTTGGGAATACTTTCCTCAGCAACTCTGAGCTGTTGAAAATTTGTGGCAAGATCAAGCTGAGAGAAAACAATAGCACCATAAAGTTGATCAAACATATCATTGACGCGAGGCATTGGATATCTGTTTTTCATAGTGAGCTTGTTCAGCTCCCTATAATCAACACACATCAAGAGAGAACCATCAGACTTGGTGACGAAAACCACCGCTGCTCCCCTTTCAGAAAAGCTAGGTCTGATCAGACCCTTAGAAGACAGCTCCTCAATTTGCTTCCCTAACTCAACCTTCTCGCGGGGTGCCATTCTTCTAGGAGGAAGAACTACAGGTCGAGCTCTAGGAATAAGATCAATGCGGAAATCAATTTCCCGCTTAGGAGGTAAAGCAGTAACTTCACCAAATACATCGGGATAGAGTTTGACTATACGAGTCGACTGAAGATCAACAGGAGGAGCATCCAGAGAAAATATAAAGCTACTAGCATAATCATGAGGCATGCTACACTGAATAACCAAAGAATTACCCCGATCATCCTTAAGAGAAACTATTCGGGATTTACAAGAGATACGGGCATCATGCCCATCAAGCCAATCACCTCCAAGCAACAAATCAAAAGCATCGAAACCAAGAACATAGAAATCACCAGAAAATTTATGGCCAGAATAAAAGAGTCTCACTTGCTTACAAATCTTATCAAGATTTGCGGGACCACCAATAGGATTTGAAACACATAAAGGAACAGAAGCATACTCAGGAGAAAGGAGATGCTCAAACTTATCACACAAATCATCAGAAATAAAACTATGTGAAGCTCCAGTATCAAATAAAACACGAATAGGAAGATGAAATAAAGTAAAGGTGCCCTGAAGAGTACCTTGATCATCACTAGGAGCAGGAGTAGGTGCAGCAGGAGAAGTAGATGTGACAGCAAAAACACCATATGGCTTCCCTTTCTGATACAAAGAACAGTCATTCTTAAAATAACCTTGCTGAAGACAAACATGACAAAGATTGTTCCTGATAACCTGAGGTGGAGGAACAGCAGCACTAACCGAAGTAGGGAAACTATTAGCATAGTGTCCCTTTTGGTCACATTTGAAGTAGGTAATGGTAGATAGATCAATAGGGTGCCTCTGAGAAGGAGAAGATGATGAAGATCCCAATCCCAGATTCTTGAGCCAATTCTTCTTCTGCTGGTGGAAATTGGGCTTTCACTACTTAGAATTTGTGAAGGAAGACTGAGATACATGACACCAGAAGCAGCAGGACTATTGGAAGTAGGGTTCTCATAACGAATAGCCATATCCATAAGCTCAGTAAAAGTTCCATGAACATGTGAAATAAGACGATCGTAGAACTCTGGGCGAGCTCCAACTATGAACTTCTCATTTTTCTTAAGTCGAGTGTCGATAAGACCAGGAACTAACTTAGAAAGTTCGTTGAACTTCCGCTCATACTCAGAAAAAGACATGGTACCCTGCTTAAGATCCATGAATTCACGATAAAGCTGAGATTTCCCAGCTTTGGGCATCCATTTTGCCACAGAAGCCTCCCTGGAAAAAGATACAGAAACAAAACTTAAGATAGATTCAAAAGAAAAGAAAATTGGGAAAAATTCAAGATAACACAAAGGATACCTGAACCGCTCCACGAAAGATCACCTTCGTTAGTGTGAGCTGTAACAGACTCCCACCAATCTAAGGCTGACTCTTGCAGCTGCCAAGCTGCTAACTAATGCTTCTGGGCATCAGTAATCTCAAGACCAGTAAAGATCCTCCCTAAACTCCATAACCATTGCTGGGCTTCGATAATACTCTCTGAACCGGTGAACTTAGTACCACTGAGCTGAGAGAATTCCTTACAGAGAACAGTAAACCTAACAGCCAACAGGTGCAACAGGTTGAGGAGCTGGGGCAGTACCACGACCCCTACCTCTAGCATTTCAACGATTCATCCTGAATATGTCAAGAATGAATTTTAGGACAAAGGTACAGAGAAGACAAAGATAAGGTAAGATGAGATAAGATAAAATCACTTGGATGAATATCCTAATAACAGAAATTTCTAACAAGGTAGATACTTAAAGAAGGAAGTTTAGAAAAATTTCTTTTAAAACAAGAAAATTTTATATCAAAACAATCTTTGAAAATCATTTGAAAAATCATTTAAAATCATTTTAAAATCATTTTATACTTTGAAAATACGTTCACTTACAAAGAAATGATTCTGAGTTTAATTTCACTCATTCTAGGGTATTTCTACCCTATCTCTAATGAGTTTTTGCTCCATAGGCTAAGGTTTGCCTAAAACCAAAGCTCTGATACCAAATGTAACGACCCCCTATTTTGGACCATTCAAATCGACAATAATCCACACATGTCGGACTTGAATAATACAAAATAACAGATTGTAATAAAAATTTTAGCAAATAAAATCATTCACAGAATCACAGACACAGAAATATCAGAATAACTCGCAGCGGAAATAAAATAAATAGTGGTTCATGAAGCCACTAAAATACAGAGTCTCAAAATAGATACAAAAATACATAGTCTGAAAACCAATACAGTTCTGAAACAAGTACAATAGAAATCCAAATACATAAGTCTCTAATACAAAAGCTGAAGTAGAACAACTGAAACTGAAATAGAAAGACAACTAGATAAGCAGAAACTCCAACGATTCCTAGCTCCAGAAAAGTGAAATCCAAAGCTGTGAATACTCAGGCTGACCCGAGCGTAAATAAAACACAAACACTCGAGTCAGGACATACATACTTATATAATGTAAACCAACTCAAGTGAACTGTAATAAAGGTACAAGTAACTTAAAGAATGCCTAGGATCGCCCATTCTTTAAGGATCCATTAAACTATCTACTATGTAGTAATATTCGCTATTATAATAATGTCTAATATAAAATAAACATACTTTAAAATAGCATTAGGGCTTTACATTTAATCTGAATTCACCCTAACATGTAATAGTGCCAATAGTCTATACAGTACCTGCATACCTCGCAAGGCTATGAGAAGATACTCCATAGGTACGACACAAATAGAAACTCGTAGTAAAGCTCGCTATGGTAGGTGACACGGCACAACTAGGCAATGCCAGGGTAGATATACCAATTACGCATCCGGACTGGTGGTGACGCATAGCAGCCACTACCGCCCACCTCGAACAACACTCCAAAATCAAGGGTGCACACCAAATCAATCACAAGTAATAGAATGGTATCGAAGAAGTGTGTCCGATCAGAGGTGCTACCTCGTTGGTCCATCAATCGCTCATGTTTTAGCCACCTTATGCCAACTCACGGGAGTTGAGTCCACGTATATACCTTAGGATCGTTGCCACCATCCTACTTCATTCTGGAAACTCCACCGCGTACACAGTTGTCAAAGTGGTTTTCGGTATCGACAGAGAGTATGTCCATATCTGATTCCGGTCTCTTTAACAACCAATCGTTATTATAACCCATGGTTATAAATTTAAAAACAGTTTATATTTCAAATCAAAATACTTCGATTAAACCATTTAGAAACAAAGTCATTATTCTTTTAAATCAAATATTCAATTCCCAAAATTTTAGCCTTTTCTGAGTTCATTTATTCACTTAAAAAACATTAAAACATTAAAATTCCTGCTTTCACAGCATTTAAAAAGTGTTGTGGTAAGTTATATTTGAAAACAATTCAATTCAGCAAAGACAGCATTTATAAACTGTTGTAACAGTTCAGTTTTAAAGGAAAAATAGTTCAATTCAGAAAAGACAGCATTTATAGAACTACTGTAATAGTTCAGGGTTCAAATTAAAGGTTTTAGTTTCAATTCAGCAAAGACAACGTTTTAAAACTGCTGTAAAAGTTCAGTTATATTCAAAAATCCCATTTCAGCCAACTGCAGCACTTAACAAGTGCTACAATAGCCTCTACATTAGTTTTAGTTTTTAATTTAGTTCCTACCACTACAGCACTTACCAAGTGCTGTCATAGCCTTAGTTCATTTTTGTCTTTTAGTTCATTTATGCAACCACAACACTTACCAAGTGTTGCAGATTCCACTTAGTTCAAAATTAGTTCATTTCCAGAAATGATAGCATTTCTAAAGTGCTATAAATTGAATTTCCAGGTTTTAAATACAATTCCAGCCACAAATAAACTTCAATTTAAATCATTTAAACTTATAAAAATCATATTTTTCCACATTAAAAATGTTCATTTAAATCCTTTAACTTATGATTTTTATAAAGAAAAATTTTACAAATAAAAATCAAATTTTTCCAAAGTTCACTATTTAAATTCAAGTGTGTCAATTTCCATTTTTTTCATTTTTAACAATTTATTTCACACTTAAATTTAAATCTCCATTTTTCACCATTTAAAACTTAATTTTCATTTTTAATTTAATTAACTTGAATTTCCATTTTAAAAATCAGTCAAACTTCCAATTTAAGTTACACTTTAAAATCACCATTTTCTATCCATTTATTTTATATTTAACACATAGAAAAACATTTCAATTTTAATAAATCTTTTAAAAATTCAATTTAAATTAATTAATCATATATTTTTTACATTTTAACATGCTTAAAAATTTCCAAAAAAATATATAAAATAACCACGGGTCTGTATAATATTTTCTAGCCTAAGTCAAGTGATACGGATAATATATCATTTCAATCCGTAGTTTACCAAGAAAATCCGGATTTTATCATTTCAAACCCGCAATCCCAAGTAAATAAAATTAATTAAAAGTCGCTCAGGCTTATCATTTCAGCCCATAATGATCTTTCCCTATTCTAAAGTCCGTTCAGGTATGTATCATTTCAACCCATAGTGAACCTAATCTACAAGGAACTTGCAGTGTGATAAACTGATAAAAATGAACAGTCAGCAACATATAACAATAACAGGTGATATGACATGTAATTTAACAGGTTTAACATCATATAAAAATAATCACAGGCAATTATAACATCATTTTTAATTCTACACATTCAGTTGTGGTCGCTTCACAATTATATAAGTATGAATAGTCGTGTGAGATTTACTCACCTCTAAAAATGCCGGAGATAATAAAACCATTGACACAACGGAAATCAAAGCACGATGACAAGATTATGGACTTGAGTGGAGAGCAAATCCAATGCTATAGATCTTGTGTTACAACCCAAAAAAAAATCAAAACAAACCATAAATTTCAATACACTTGAAATGGAATAACTTTTAAATAAAAAGAGATACGAATGCCAAATCTTTTGCCTTGCTTCCTCTATTTTTTTTCAGCCTAGGGATGTTGTTTGGCTCTGGTTTGAACAAGTTTTGGCTCAGGATTGGTCATGTGAATGCACGGCCAAAGTGGTGAAACATAGGGAGGAAGTTACATAGTGAGAAGGTGAAGAGTTTAAGGAAAAATAGTGTGATTTTGTTCATCCAATTGGGCTCGGCCATGGGCAATTAGGTCAGGTCAGAGGGGTATGGGTCAGGTCAGTGGGAGGAAAGGTGTGTGGTTGTCTAGCCAGAGGTGGTGGAGGCGGCCTAAGGTGGTGGTGGTGGTGGTGGAAAATGAAGTGGTGAACAAGTAGTGGTCAAACAACATTGTTTTTATGGCTTGTGTTGCAATTTTTGTGGAGTTTTGGCATCATGGTGGCTCGGCCTTGGTTAAGACCAGAGGAGTAGCTGGTGATGATGGCAGGGAAGAGATGTAGGGGGTGGTGGTGGTCATGGCCGTGGCAAACAAGGAGGAGGCCAAGCAAAACTATGGAGAGAACAAGGCAAAATGACATGAAAATAAGAAGAAAAGAAGAAAAATGGTGTAGCCATTACCCAATTCCTTTTGCAAGCCGTGAAGAAATGAAGATGCAAACTTTTTTTTGCGCGAGAAACAAATGAAATACACGGCTATTCACAAAAAAAGGTACGGCCAAAGAGAGAATAATGGAGGAGTTATGGAAAATGAAGAGTTTGGAAATGAAAAGACTTCAGTTTCTAAGCAATTTTAAACTCTTCATATTTCTTTTTCTTTAATTCCAATAAAACAAAAATAAACTTAGAAATAAGCTTTAACAACTGAAACAAAATATTATAAAATAAAAATAAATAATTTATTTTAAAGAAAATAGAAAAAGAAAATAAGAAATTGCTTAAAAATCCAAAACATTGTCCAGAAATTACAAATAAATCACCATTGACTTTGGAAAATTATTTACTTCATTTAAAAAAATATTCTAAAACAAAATTTGAAATAAATTGATTTTTAAAACATTTTCAAAGTGAAATAAATAAATAAATTTAGAGAAAATAGCAAAAGAACTAAAGAAATTGTTTAAAAATAGGAAACAGAAATGAAAATTACAACAAAATACCATTAATTCTAGAAAAATTTCTACTTCACTATAAAAATATTTTAAAATGAAATAAATTCAAATTAAAAATAATTTCCAAAATATTGGGTTGTTACAATAAGGCTGCTTCGGAAAGGATAGCTCCGACAATATGTGCAAGCCCTATGAAATGAAGGACCGGGAACATCCGACCCTTATCGATCAAGGACTTTGATCAAATTGAACCATTTGCGTTAGAATTCCAACTGTGAAGGGCTGGACTGAAGTGCAATAGCGAGCATATGATGCCGCTTCACTCATCAATGAGATTTAATCCGATCTCTTTTGAATTATTTCTATTTCAATTTCGTTTATGTTGCGAAGTATGACCGACTTGAATTAAACTACTTGCAAATGATGAAGGTACCCGAGTACTTAAGGTTGGGTGCAAAACAACCTCCATGAACTATGATCAAATCATTGAGGTATCATCATGACGAGCATGATTCAACCACTCATCGGCTACTATATGCCCCTGATTGGGGGCAAGGCCTCAAAGCGGAAGAGACCGACAAGGTCAGGACTCTAGTACAAAGTGGATGCAATCGACCATCCACTCATCCACCTATGCAATTTAATTGGAGATCTGGGAAAGACTTAGAGTGATGTGTCCCAACAACGTACTCTCCATCTCGTACTTGAAGCTCACCAAAATACTTATGCTTCTTCTGATGCCCAGTAAAATTGGAATCACATCAAGGGTGGATGTGACATGACTGTCTATGCATCCAATCCTACATTAGAACTTGGGGTAATTTGAGAACATATGTTCAAAGTGGATATGATTTGACCATTCACTCTCCAGCTTGCGTCCGACAAAAACAATCATGCCTTAAACCAACTTCGTCAGGGCCCAAGCCTCAACTTAAAGTCATCAACGACTAACTACCTACTCGCTAACCATCACGAGCTGTCATTTCAACTCTCTTCCTTAGCTCGATCGAAAGAATGCAAAGTATAAATTGGACGTGACTCGACTGTCTGCTCTCCAATTCTTGCACCCGACTTAAGGGAAAATACACAACTCAAAGTGGATGTAGTTCGACCATCCTTTCCTATGCTCGAGCACAAAGCAATCCATCACACTGCGGTAATAATTGATTGATACAAGACAATCCTCTAACTAACTCCGGCTCCCAAAGTGTGAGCTGGAGTATAAACTTATGGACATGGGCTCGAGAAGGATGGATCCGTCCATCTAACGACTTCGCCCGTGTTCAACCTAAAACCGAGGAGGATGGATCAGTCCATCTAACGACCTCGCCTTCCATATTTACAAGCTCGAGGAGGATGGATCCGTCCATCTAACGACTTCGCTTGCCTACTCAAGGTGGATACGATACAACCATCCACGTACCTGATCAACTAACTCTAGATTCCCAGAGTGCGAACTGGAGTATAAACATCAACTAACTCCAAATTCCCAGAGTGTGAACTGGAGTATAAACATCAACTAACTCCAGATTCCCAGAGTGCGAACTAGAGTATAAACACCAAATGGGTGTGACTAACAACCCATCAACCAACTCTAGTCCTCAAAGCATGGTTTGGAATATGAATACCAAAAGGGATGTGATTCGACCGTCCATCTATCGGCTATGGTTCCTCATCAAATTCTATAGTACAAAAAGCGGATGTGGTTCGACCGTCTGCGTTCCAATCTTCCCCTGACATGGGGGCACACTTAACACAGAGAATTGGATGCGCTCCGACCATCCAGCACTAAGCGGGCGTGACACAACCGTCCATGCATCAACTCTTGTCCCGGGCACGGGACCCATAACGTAAATTTATAGGGATGCACTCCAACACTACAAGACAAAATTTCTTCCTTGATTCGATAGGGAGGCGTAGATTTGAAAAAGAGACCTAGATGGATATCCTATTCTGAATTGATATTACTACCATCCAACCGCAAATGAACGTGGCATGACCGTTCATCTGCTAACTCTCGCCTGTGATCCGAGGGGTTGTTCGTGCAACATGGATGGATGTGACCTAACCATCCGCCAATCAATTCCTTCCTACAGTTCAGTGGGAGAAGCATCAAACCAAAGTTGTTGTAATTTGACCGGCCACACTTCGACTTTTGCTCTTGACTAGGGGCAGAGGAATTGACCGAGGAAAATGCGGTCTGACCATTTTCTACTAAAACTCTTACTCCCCAGAGTGCGGACAGGGGTATAAACATCAAATAGGTGTGGTTAACGGCCATTTAACTTACTTTGACCCCATAGTGGGCTACAAGAATATACAAACGGATGAATGTGATTCGACCATTCATTCACCACCTCTGACCTAAACTCGACACAAGGAGTATAAACTCACCACAGGTGCAATTAGACCATCCACGAACTAACTCTGCTAACCCAAGACTAGGGGCAAAAGTACAAATCACCGAAAGAAGAGAAAGGTGACTCGCTACATCTCCAACTTAGCGTCCTTTACAACTTAAGGAAATGACTACAAGGAGACCTTAATGCTAACCAATCAGAAGGATGCCCTAAGTTCTGGGCAACCAATTATATCGTACCGCCGGATTGTCGGGCAATATCGATCTGCACCTTTCATATCATACCATTGGATCGATAGGAAATGAGGTCTGAGCATTCTACATCGTGTCGTTGAATCAACAGTCAATAACGATCCTCTTCGACTATAAATCGATGTGACCCGAACATCCATCAAATATCTTTAACCAATAGAGCATGGATAGAAGAATAAACCACAACTGAGTGTGACTTGACCATTCGTCCTCCGCCGCCTTCCTTCGATCCGTCAGGAAGAGCATGAGACCAAATGAGCATGACATGACTGCATTTGAGCTGACTTTATCCCTAGATCTGACGGGAGAACGTAAATCAAAATGGACATGGTTGATCACCCAACTCCAAATGAATGCAATGCGACCATTCATTCATTGACTCTTACCATGATCCGACTAAAAGAGCAATTCAAAACAAGTGCAACCTAAACATCTGCACACTGATTCTTACCATGGATTCGATAAAGGAAGCATCAATCCTACATTGGATCTGACTGGACGATTCACTCTTCAGTTTTTGCCCAAAGTATGGCGACATAAGCAGCGAAATGAATGTCATTGACCGTCCAGAATCTAGCTTATGTCCGAATGTTGGCAAAGTAACAATATATTCCGCCAATAGGAAAGAACTAGAACATAATACAGAATAGGCACGACTCAGCCTTCCATCAGTTAACTCGATCCCATGGTTCAATGGGATAGAATACAAAATTGAAGCGGACATTATCTACCCTGCCACTTATCGAGATATTCTCCAGACTTGGGGGCACGAACAAGAAGATAAGATTAATATGATTCAACCATTCATCAGTCAACTCTGGTTCTTAAAGCTTGAACTACAGTATAGACACAGCTAGGACGAGGCTAGACCGTCCGCGTAATGCATCCGCCAACCCGAGACTGGGGTCAAAGGAGTAATTATCCGAGAGTTGACTATGACAACTTGAACCTATGACCCATGCCTGATATTCATAACAACTCTAGGTTGCGACCGAAAGGATGCCTAGAGATAGATTCATCGGATCAATACCCGGACTTATGGGCAACTGATCATCATTCTGACCCTTCCCATGAGCAATGGATCACGAGTACATTGAATGAAAAGCGCATCATTCAGAAACACAAGTAAATTCAATCTCAAAGCTGGATCCAGCTATGTAGCAGCATGCAGTACAAAGCTAAGTTATACTAATCCTTTGATTCAACATCCTTATAAGCTTGATCATTTACCATTGCAAATAAACACATGAGGCGCCTACAACCTATCACGAGTATTGTAGATCAGATCATAACTCTGCGCAATGATGAAGAAAGAGTCAACTGTTTTACTTCAGGTGAATCTTGATGTGTTCGCTTAGACTCGATCTCAAATATATATATATATACATACATACATATATATATATGGATTCTCGCCAGCCATGAAGAACCCTGCATTAAATGTCGACCCGAGGCATGTCTCGGTGAACAAAAACGATGCGACATGGATTCGAAGAGATCTGTTGCACTTAAAGAGGAGGCGAATCTGCTCAAAACCAGTGGGTTTATCCATGATGCCCTCCAACCAAAGTGAGTATCCAATCCTTTACTTATAAGAAAAACGAACAGAGAGTGGAGGACATACATCAACTACTCAGATTTGCATGGGGTATGACAAAGCACAGCTTTCCACTTCCAATGACCAACCAACTGATGGACCTGACCATCAGGCATGAATTACTCACATCCATGGATGCAAACTCCAGATACAGTCGGACACTGAAGCATGTCCTAGACCAGGAATACAACTGTTTCATTATTGACCTGGGCCTATAGTGCTATGCTGAAATCCCTAGATTCGAAATTGAGAACGCTTATGCTACTTACCAAAGGACACTTAACAGATCATTCAAAAACAATATTGGTCGGTCGATGAAAGTAGATGAGGTTAATATGCTCGTGAGATCACGGCTATCAAACAACCATATCGATGACTTGACAGAGGTATTCAGCGCTCTCCAAAAAATGCAGGATGAAACTCGATCCTTTGAAATGCTCTTTCACCATTACATCAGAAAGATTCTTTGTTTTCATCATCAATTCTCATCGAATCAAGACTAATTTCTAGAAAATTCCGACAATTAGAGACACCCATGTACCGAGGACAACAAAGCAGCTCTATAGATCGCTTAAAGAGACCTCTACCCAAACCTTTGGATCGCGAAGATTTATACATCAATTGGGCCATGTCAACACACGCCATAAGCGTCGCAATGCTATGTGAAGAGAAACGAATCCAAAGACCAGTATATGATGAATGCTGGCTATTGACAAGCTCACCCTGTTAACGTCCATATCGACCAACCATTACGATAGGTCCAATAGAAACCTTAGATGTTTGAAAAGTTACTCAAATGGAGTATCAAGCTAAGCCAATTTGATATCACTTATCTCCCTCGGAGAGCTCTCCATGGTCAAACATACTTCATATCTGAATCCACCACATCAGACGACTATCCAAAGAACAGTGGAGAACCGTCCAACTGATGGAGAATGTATACCGATGAAACTTCCAATAATCGGCTTTCTAACATCGAAGTTGCGTTAATGACTCCTGAGGAACGAACGATCTCCTACACCCTGAAACTCAACTTCCCTGCAACAAATAACAAAGCTAAGTATGAAGCCTTGGCGCTCAAACTTGCAAGAAAACTACGAGTGGAAACTTTACATGTCTTCTGTGATTACTGGTTAGTAGTATGCAAAGTCAGGGAAGATTATCTGACTAGGGGGCAACGTCTTGCTCCTTACCTCAACCGAGTTCAAAAGCTACTAGCCGGCTTCGACTATTACACCACTACACAAATCCTCAGAGAACTAAACGAAAAGGCCGAATCACTTGCCAAGCTAGCCAGTTCTGGGGATGCGCGACGAATAGACTTTGTCCCAGTTGAAATGCTTATTATTCCAGGCATTGACATATGAAGAACAACTAGATCTTGGAGACGGATCTAGAAAAAGAGTCATGGATGACTCCTATCCAAGATTATCCACAATCGGGGATTCTTATTGAATAAAGGAATAAGAAATGGCATATAGCCCATGAAGCATCACTGCATGATTATGTCTAGATCGTTCAACTCCGTCGACACAAAGCATTACTCCTGTATCCGCCAATCCGAGACCCAATATGACGTATCCATCGATACGAAGCATACATTCCAGCATCTCAGATCGATCCAGGAGAGGATCGACACAAAAGAAGGACTTAAACAACCATCGAACGTTGTTACAACTTGAATTTCACTTCGATCTAGGAGAGGATCGATACGAAACTCAATCCAAACAAAAACTAAAGAACTTGAGAACGACTCATGAACGTGCAAACGTTAACGGGAGTCGGGTTAACATACGTACACGTATGACGAACTAATATTCAATTTTCAAAATTTACAGGAATTGAATGCTCACCTGATGACAATTACAACAGTGAACAACAAATCGCCAACACTCGACACTCAGTTACAACAATGCACTACATAATCATTAGCAGTCAACAAATCAACATTTATATTACTGGAAATCAATCAAAGGTTACATCTTTTGACGGAAAGATAGCAACTACTCAACGAATCAGATAGAACTTTTTTAGAATGAAGGATGCAGCATTTCAAAGCACGTCATGTTCACACAAGACGTATTTTGGGGGGCAAATGTTATCCCGCCTTTTGGCAAGGCCGTGACACCAAGGATTTGACTAGAAACCAATGACAGTTCGTGTTGGAGATCGGTTATACGCAGGCTCACTATGGATATCGACGAATTTTGTCCAAGTCCAGATCGAGCTAAAATTGATATGACACGACAAGCGAAGCTATGAGAGCCAATGTTTCAAATTTCAAGTCAATCGGAGGTTGTATGCTCAAGATATTGATCGATCACGGTTGAGAAATCCAAACTTGCATCGATCATATCTCATGATCTACAAGTTCAAATGCCACCAAATTTTCACAGGAGCTTACGTATGACCTAAGGAATGTTCATGCCAAATTTCAACTCTATCGGACGCAATCTTGATCGATACGAAATTCGTTCGTATCGATCACGGATCGGGCCGAAACTTCACGGGCTTGGTCGCGTGGGCCCGCTCACGTGCCAGAAGAAGTCTCCCGAGATCCGAGGGAAATATCAGCCTCTTACACCTATAAATAGACCTCCAAAGCCTACAAAAGGAGGAGTTTTGGCTTATGTACCCTGATATTCTGCCGAAATGATTATCAAACTTCAGTTGTACTGTTGTAATCTTTTGTAAACAGCGAGTGAAATTCAATAAACATCAATCATTTCTTAGTGGACGTAGGCAATTCGCCGAACCACTCTAAATCCGCGTGTTTCTATGCATTTTCTTATCTGTTTATGGTGTGTTTGTTAGATCTGCTTCATTTTACATATGTTTTCTTCATTTTATCCCTTCAAACACATCCGAAGAGTGTTGTGCCCAATTTTGGTACAAACACTAAGCAAATGTATTTGGATGGAAAAGTGGCTAAAGAGAAGATTTGGTTTGATTTTGATGTGATGTTTACTTTTTACTTTTGTTAATTACTTACTTACTTTTCTTAATTATATTCTAGAATTTTCTAATCATGTTTTTGTAATACCCCAAAATTTTGTGAAAAATCATTTTTGAAAAATGATTTAATTTTGAAATATTTAGATTTAAATATGGTGAAGTCTCAGGAATAAATAGTGTGCAGGTATATGTGTGCACGTGCACACTGAAATGGCACAAGGAAGAACTCCAGATTTCTTGGATTTAAAACAAGAATTAAAGGGCAATACAAACATGATTTGGCAACATGGTTGTTTGATTTCTGAAATTATATGGATCATCTTAGAAAATAAGAAAAAGTAGGCTTTACTTTAAATCAGTAAACAAATTTTATTTAAAACCCAGAAGAGAAAATTATGTATATTAACCTGTATACATATAGGTGCATATGCTTCTGAAATTAAAGAGAAATTAAAATAAGCTTAGATAAGATATGTGTACAAATATATATATTTTTAAACACTGAAAAGTATATTTATATATATATATAAGCAAGTAAAACTATGACATTAAAATGACATGAAATGTGATACAAGTTAATGAGCTTGTATAGGCAAAAATAGCAAAAGGGGATTTTCAGAAATAATTAAAATAAAAATAGGATAGTCACACTTTTAACATGACTAGGAGAGTGGCCATTTTCTGAAAAGTAAAAGAAAGAAAATGCAGCCTTTAAATTGGTTAATATGGCCGGGGTATTATGAATGAAAAATGCATGATGCTAGCCAGGACAGAAATGGAATTCTGTTTCAACAAAACCCTAGAGGAAAAATGCTTATAAATAGGCAGTTTAGCCAGTAGAATCATTTTACCCCGAGCTGCACAAAAATAAGAAAAGAAGGAAAATATTGGAAGAAAGGAGAGAACACTCAAACAAGAATTTTCTGGATTAAACATTTAGGTGAGTAATCTCACTAAGTTCATGGCATTAAGACCTGAGATGAGGCAGCCACTTTTTATTTCCATTTATATATATTTCTGGTTTTGATGTATATGATTTCATCAATGCTTTCTGGATGTTTTATTTTAAATCTGATATGATTTAATATGGATGATTTTGGATGACCTTTGATTGGTTGAGACATTTGTCTTTGGATGAGTATCATATTGATTTATTTATACTCACAAATGTTAAAGTTTAGGATCTCAAAAATCATATAGAGAATACTCTCAGCTGTTATAGATCTATGGCATGGAAACTTTATAAAAATGATTAGAGCTGCATTATACTTGGTATAAGTGCTGAGGCTTGAAAAGAAAAATGTTAAGGGTGCAATAGAAATTTTCTAAGTGCTGAGCCCTTAATCAAATCAAAAAAAAAAAAGAGAAACCCACAAGCTAAAATTATGATTGAACCAGATCTTGAATCTGAATCAATCATAAAGGCTTGCAGATCAATATAACATGCCATGCCTCTTTTACAGTTGAAAATATTCTCATATTTTACTAAGATCAAGACATATTGACCCCATTTAGGAAATAACTGTCTGATTATTTCTGAGGAGAATTATGCTAGAAGAAATTATGGATGTTTCCATGTTTGCAGTGATATGTTCACTTAGCATATTTGATGATAGGATTTAAGACTATACACTAGTAAATAAACTAGGGAAGGGAAGGCCAAGAAAGCTGCTGGAATGCTTGTCATATTTGAAGTATGCAAGTTGGCACATGGTTTGTTTAAGCCCTGAGATCTTTGTGCAATGATGTGAATTAGTTCATTGCAATGTGTCCCAGTGATTCCTTAATAGCAGATGAGGCAGGGATTTAAATTGAATATTACAACCTGTAAATGAAGAAATAGGAATATGGATATTTCTTAGGTTGAATGGTATGGAACCAAGATGATTCCAGCAAGTGAAATTGTTGCAAATAGATAATTATGTTTGCATGATTATGTATGCAAGTGAAAGAATGATAAATGAATATATCATACCTGAATCAACATAATTATACTATGTTAAAATAATTGGTTGCAGAAATTTGCTTAAACAACTGAATTGCATATTAGTTGAATCAACAAGTTAGTACCCTTATATTCTCTATTGCTTAATATCATGAATGAATTGATGTTACTCATACCAGATCATAGATCTGACCCTTGTTTGCTCATGGCATCTGGGGTGTCTCATTTTAAAATGAGGCAGCCACTTATGTTCTTTCAGGTAACCCAGGCACTAAGTAAAAATGAAGTTATGGCTTTTATGGAGGAGTGAATGAACATGCTAGCTAGTTTCAATAAGAGTTTAAATCGATTATATCTGCATGTATTCAGGAAAAATTTTATGTTCTAAGATTTCCAGTTATGTAATGAATTCTATTATGGTTAGATGAACTAGTTGTATCATGTTAAATATATTGTTATGCACTAAGGTTTAAAATCTCAAAGGAAAAATCTGAGTGGGAAACAAGGAAATGATTTTAATTACTGATATGGATGTTTGGAAGAGAAATATGCATATGTAGTTGAGCTGTTGTTTTGTAAAGTTTATATTATGTAATAGTTAATCTTGAGATATAACAGAGCACTGAGTTTTAGAACAAAATCTGGATTTAGCAAGAAGTAAACTTAACAGGATTTTATTTTCTTTTTTCTGAAGGAATAGGATACAAAAATAGTAAGTAAGAAGGATTGTTTTGTATGTTGGGTTATAGGCAAAAATTAAACATATATGTACAATTATAGGTAGGTATCAGATTTCTAACCTTTCAGAAAAAAAAAGAAGAAAACCAAAAATTGTGTTTGAACCGACCTGCATGGTACTCGAACTCGTGACCTTTTGTGTATAAGTTAGGCGCGTTTCCATTACGCCTAGATGTTGCTTGTGTTCACTTAGGATCCACTTTCTTTTATACTGAATCTAATATTATCCAGACTTTAAACACAATCATCAACATTAAAAGCTTGTTTACTACTGAATATTACTTGATCATTTCTTGATCCTAATGACAGACTAAAGTACATATTTTAGTGGATTTTATGGCCAAAAAAAAAAACTGAATACAATAATGTATCTGAATTACTAAATCTCTAAATCAAACAGGATGTTATTGAACAAAAAAATAATAATAAAGTATATACTCTGAATTTAAACAAGAAGAACACATACATCTTCATATGTATGTGTATATTATTAGATATGCACTGATATATTTATATTGGTAAGTTATTTTGATCCTGGATATATTTTGGTTATTGGAAAAAGAAAATGACCTTGGAAAATATGTTTGTAATGAATGATATATCAATATATCATCTCATAGCAAAAAAAAAAAATCCTTATGAAATTAGGGTGGAAATTAGGAGGGTCATTTCAGTTGGTATCAGAGCTATGTTATTCAACATAGTAGAAGTAAGGATCAAGTTCTTAGATAGAAAAATAAAATTAAAAGGAACTAAATATCAAACTAACCAGCTATGTAAATTATTATTAGCAAACTATGGTAGGGAGACCACCAAATCAGGGAGCAGGATCTTCCCATGCACCACCAATGGTCAATCTGCAAGACTTGGTGAGAGCATTTAGGGATGGGGCAGGACAAAGGCAAGAAAATCCCTATGAAGAACTCTCAAAACTGCTTAAGACATATACTCATTTAGGAGGCAAAAGCTTTGAAGGGACAGAGAGTATCATGGAAATTCAAACATGGTTGAGAACATTGGAAAGAATTTTCAATGACATGCAACTTGATGATCAAAGAAAGAGGCAAGTGGCTTCAAGACAGCTGAAAGGAGTAGCTTTAGGCTGGTGGGAAGTAATCATTGCAGGAAGGAATGAGAATGAAATCACTTGGAATCAATTCAAAGAGATGTTGGAGGCAAGGTTTGTACCAGCATCAGCAAAGACTACCTTGCTAGAAGAATTCATTAGGCTTAGACAAGGAACCATGACTGTCACAGAATACACTCAAAAGTTTGAGGGACTTTCCACATATGGAGCAATGCTTGTGGCAGATGAAGCATCTAAAAATGATAGGTACATAAAAGGTCTAAACCCAGGACTTAGCAGAGCTATGTTACCTTATGCAGACAAGACTTTTGATCATGTGATAGACTTAGCTTTGAGGTTGGAGCAGCATGACAAGGAAAGGGAGAAGTTCAGAAATTTTAAGAGCAATAATAACAAGAAAGGTAAGGGGAGGTATCACCCTTATGATAAGAAGAAAGAAGAGGCTAGTAACAAAAGCACTGGAGATGTCAAAGCTAAGGAAGACAAGAAGAAAATTGTGTGCCATCAGTGTGGAAAAGAAGGGCATATCAAACCAAAATGTCCAGAGTTGAAAGGAGGAGCTTTCAAATGCTATCTATGTGGGAAAGAGGGACATATGAAGAGGAATTGTCCTGAGTATAAACAGCAAGGCAAATTGGCAAATTTGGAAGGAAAAGGCAAAGCCACAGTGGAAAGTAACACTGTAAACCATAGCCAAGTGGAAGGTACATTACTTATTTGTACCATACCCATAACAGTAGTGTATGATACTGGGGCAACTCACTCCTTAATTTCTTATGAATTGGTTAAAGTGCTAAAACTGAATTGCATATTAGTTGAAACCCCATTGCATATACACAGTCCATTGGGGAGTTCTAGTGTCTTAAATATGATTTGTGTGGATGTGGAGTTAAACATAGGAGGAAATATTTTTATTTCCAATTTATATGTTTTGAATTACCCAAATATAGGTGTTATATTGGGGGTAGACTGGTTAAGGCAATTTAAAGCCATAATTAATTTAGACTCATCCACCATATCATTGCAAAATTCTAGAGGCCAGAGAATCACAGTTTTATGTGAGGTAGCTAAGGAAGGAAAACTATATCATTTAGTTGACTTAGAAAAAGATCTGAGTGAACTAACCATTGAAGAAATTCCCATAGTTAATGAATACTTGGATGTGTTTGGGGAAGTTAAGGGTGTTCCACACCACAGACCAGTTGAGTTCCAAATTAATCTCATTCCAGGAGCAAGTCCAATAATTAAGAAACCTTATAGAATGGGGCCAAGTGAACTGAAAGAATTGAAAAATCAGTTGGAAGAATTAGAAGGCAAGGGATTTATAAGGCCAAGCAATTCCTGCTGGGGTTCTCCAGTAGTGTTTGTAAGAAAACATGATGGTACCTTGAGAATGTGCATAGATTACAGGGAGCTAAATAAAGTAACCATCAAGAATAAATACCCATTGCCTAGAATAGATGATCTCTTTGACCAACTCAGTGAAGCTAAAATATTTTCTAGGCTAGACTTAGCATCAGGATTCCATCAAATGAAGGTTGAAGACTCAAGTGTTAAGTACACTGCATTTAACACAAGATATGGCTTATATGAATTTTTGGTTATGCCATTTGGTTTGACAAATGCTCCTTCATATTTTGTTGATTTGATGAATAGAATATTTAGAGATTATCTAGACAAATTTGTACTGATTTTTATTGATGACATTTTGATTTATTCCAAGACAGTGGAAGAGCATAAAAATCATTTGCATTTAGTTTTGTCAAGACTAAGGGAAAATGATTTAAAGGCAAAATTTTCAAAATGTGCATTTTGGAAAGAAGAAGTGCATTTCCTTGGGCATGTCATCTCTGCCAAAGGAATATCAGTAAACCCTAACAAGGTAGTGGCAATCCAAGCATGGAAAAGGCCTAGCACCATCAGTGAGATTAGATCATTTATGGGGATGGCAGGATATTATAGGAGATTCATAAAAGATTTCTCAAAAATATCATCACCACTTACCAATTTAACTAGAAAGAACCAAGCCTTTGTATGGACAGAAAAATGTGAGCAAGCTTTTATCAAAGTAAAGGAAGCTCTGATTAATGCACCAGTGTTGAGAGTGCCATAAGGAAATGAAAATTTGATTGTGTACACTGATGCAAGTGGCTCTGGGTTAGGGGCTGTGTTGATGCAGCAAGACCAGGTGGTAGCCTATGCATCTAGGCAATTAAAGCCACATGAAACCAGGTATGCAACCCATGATCTTGAACTAGCAGCAGTTGTGTATGCTTTGAAACTTTGGAGACATTATTTGTTAGGTGCCAAATTCATTTTGTACACTGATCATAAGGCACTGAAATATTTATTCTCACAAAAAGATTTGAACATGAGGCAACATAGATGGGTAGAGTTCCTAGCTGCCTATGATCTAGATATACTATATACACCAGGCAAGGCAAATAAAGTTGCAGATGCCTTGAGTAGACAACATGCCAAAGTAGCCATGTTGATGATGGAAGAGTTTAGGGATTTATCTATACTTACTGATTTGGAAATTGAGGAAAGTAGTGAGGAACAAATGATGCCCATTGAAGAAGGTGAAGGTAAAGGGAAATTAAGTATGATATCTCTGCAATCAGATTTACTTCTTAAGATTGGGCAAATGCAGGAACAAGACCTAAACATGGTGGAAAAGAAAATGCTCATATCAAAAGGGGAGGAAGTAATAAATTATCAAGTTGATAAAAATGGGTATTTGAGGAATAAAAACAGGATATGTGTTCCAGAAAATATAGAATTGAAAGAGGAAATATTAAATGAGTACCATAGGAGTAAGTACTCCATACACCCAGGTAGCACCAAGATGTATCAAAATTTGAAAAGAAATCTTTGGTGGAAGGGGATGAAGTCAGATGTGGCCAGATATGTTGCAAGGTGCATGACTTGCCAACAAGTCAAGGCAGAGACACAAAGGCCATCAGGACTATTGCAACCCCTTAGCATACCACAGTGGAAGTGGGAGGATATATCTATGGATTTCATAGATGGTATGCCTAGATCTAAGAAGGGAAACACAAGTATATGGGTAATTGTGGATAGGCTAACTAAGGTAGCACATTTTATCCCAGTTAGAGCAGAAAGAAATGCTCCAAAATTGGCTCAAATATTCATGAAAGAGGTAGTAAGGTTGCATGGCATACCTAAAACCATTGTGAGTGATAGGGATACCATCTTCACCTCAAGGTTTTGGAAAAGTTTTCAAGAGGCTATGGGGAGTGAATTGTGCTTAAGCACTGCCTACCATCCACAATCAGATGGTCAAACTGAGGTGGTGAACAAAGTCTTAGAGGATTTGTTGAGAGCATGTACACTGGACTTTGGAGGCAACTGGGAAGACCACCTCCATCTAGCTGAATTCACATACAATAACAGTTACCAAAGCACCGTAGGGATGGCACCATTTGAAGCCTTATATGGCAAGCCATGTTTATCACCTATATGCTGGGTAGAGGCTGGAGAAAGGGCTGTTCTTGGACCTGAATATGTTAAAGAAACTACAGAGAGAATTGGGTTAATAAGAAAAAGAATAGCAGCAGCTCAAGATAGGCAAAAGAAATTTGCAGATAGGAAGAGAAAGCAAGTGGAATATGAAGTGGGAGACTTTGTTTTCATCAAGATTTCACCTATGAAGAAAGTCATGAGATTTGGCAAGCAAGGTAAGCTTACACCAAGGTATGTTGGACCCTATAAAATTCTGAAAAGAATTGGTTCATTGGCTTACAAATTAGAACTACCAGAGGAGATGAAAGCAATGCATAATGTTTTTCATGTGTCCCAACTTAGAAAATGGGTACATGATAAGGAAGACATTTTGGAAGAGCCTACCAAAATTCAAATAAATCCTGACTTGGTTTATGAAAAAGAACCAGTGGGGATTGTAGCCAAGGAAGAAAAGAAATTAAGAAGCAAAACCTTGAAACTAGTTAAGATCCAGTGGAGTAGTGATCCTAATGACTGCACATGGGAGTTAGAGGATAAGATTAGAATGGATTATCCTAAGCTTTTTGCAAATTAAAAGGTAATTCTTTTTTTTTCTTTCTGGAAAAATTATTTGTTATGCATGGTTGATATGGTTGAATTTGTTTGCTTATGCATATGTTTGATAAGTTTTCAGAAAAGAAAAAGATGCTCACTATAAATGTTAGAAAAATTGTGAGGACACAATTCCTAAAAGGAGGGGTGAATGTAATACCCCAAAATTTTGTGAAAAATCATTTTTGAAAAATGATTTAATTTTGAAATATTTAGATTTAAATATGGTGAAGTCTCAGGAATAAATAGTGTGCAGGTATATGTGTGCACGTGCACACTGAAATGGCACAAGGAAGAACTCCAGATTTCTTGGATTTAAAACAAGAATTAAAGGGCAATACAAACATGATTTGGCAACATGGTTGTTTGATTTCTGAAATTATATGGATCATCTTAGAAAATAAGAAAAAGTAGGCTTTACTTTAAATCGGTAAACAAATTTTATTTAAAACCCAGAAGAGAAAATTATGTATATTAACCTGTATACATATAGGTGCATATGCTTCTGAAATTAAAGAGAAATTAAAATAAGCTTAGATAAGATATGTGTACAAATATATATATTTTTAAACACTGAAAAGTATATATATATATATATAAGCAAGTAAAACTATGACATTAAAATGACATGAAATGTGATACAAGTTAATGAGCTTGTATAGGCAAAAATAGCAAAAGGGGATTTTCAGAAATAATTAAAATAAAAATAGGATAGTCACACTTTTAACATGACTAGGAGAGTGGCCATTTTCTGAAAAGTAAAAGAAAGAAAATGCAGCCTTTAAATTGGTTAATATGGCCGGTGTATTATGAATGAAAAATGCATGATGCTAGCCAGGACAGAAATGGAATTCTGTTTCAACAAAACCCTAGAGGAAAAATGCTTATAAATAGGCAGTTTAGCCAGTAGAATCATTTTACCCCGAGCTGCACAAAAATAAGAAAAGAAGGAAAATATTGGAAGAAAGGAGAGAACACTCAAACAAGAATTTTCTGGATTAAACATTTAGGTGAGTAATCTCACTAAGTTCATGGCATTAAGACCTGAGATGAGGCAGCCACTTTTTATTTCCATTTATATATATTTCTGGTTTTGATGTATATGATTTCATCAATGCTTTCTGGATGTTTTATTTTAAATCTGATATGATTTAATATGGATGATTTTGGATGACCTTTGATTGGTTGAGACATTTGTCTTTGGATGAGTATCATATTGATTTATTTATACTCACAAATGTTAAAGTTTAGGATCTCAAAAATCATATAGAGAATACTCTCAGCTGTTATAGATCTATGGCATGGAAACTTTATAAAAATGATTAGAGCTGCATTATACTTGGTATAAGTGCTGAGGCTTGAAAAGAAAAATGTTAAGGGTGCAATAGAAATTTTCTAAGTGCTGAGCCCTTAATCAAATCAAAAAAAAAAAGAGAAACCCACAAGCTAAAATTATGATTGAACCAGATCTTGAATCTGAATCAATCATAAAGGCTTGCAGATCAATATAACATGCCATGCCTCTTTTACAGTTGAAAATATTCTCATATTTTACTAAGATCAAGACATATTGACCCCATTTAGGAAATAACTGTCTGATTATTTCTGAGGAGAATTATGCTAGAAGAAATTATGGATGTTTCCATGTTTGCAGTGATATGTTCACTTAGCATATTTGATGATAGGATTTAAGACTATACACTAGTAAATAAACTAGGGAAGGGAAGGCCAAGAAAGCTGCTGGAATGCTTGTCATATTTGAAGTATGCAAGTTGGCACATGGTTTGTTTAAGCCCTGAGATCTTTGTGCAATGATGTGAATTAGTTCATTGCAATGTGTCCCAGTGATTCCTTAATAGCAGATGAGGCAGGGATTTAAATTGAATATTACAACCTGTAAATGAAGAAATAGGAATATGGATATTTCTTAGGTTGAATGGTATGGAATCAAGATGATTCCAGCAAGTGAAATTGTTGCAAATAGATAATTATGTTTGCATGATTATGTATGCAAGTGAAAGAATGATAAATGAATATATCATACCTGAATCAACATAATTATACTATGTTAAAATAATTGGTTGCAGAAATTTGCTTAAACAACTGAATTGCATATTAGTTGAATCAACAAGTTAGTACCCTTATATTCTCTATTGCTTAATATCATGAATGAATTGATGTTACTCATACCAGATCATAGATCTGACCCTTGTTTGCTCATGGCATCTGGGGTGTCTCATTTTAAAATGAGGCAGCCACTTATGTTCTTTCAGGTAACCCAGGCACTAAGTAAAAATGAAGTTATGGCTTTTATGGAGGAGTGAATGAACATGCTAGCTAGTTTCAATAAGAGTTTAAATCGATTATATCTGCATGTATTCAGGAAAAATTTTATGTTCTAAGATTTCCAGTTATGTAATGAATTCTATTATGGTTAGATGAACTAGTTGTATCATGTTAAATATATTGTTATGCACTAAGGTTTAAAATCTCAAAGGAAAAATCTGAGTGGGAAACAAGGAAATGATTTTAATTACTGATATGGATGTTTGGAAGAGAAATATGCATATGTAGTTGAGCTGTTGTTTTGTAAAGTTTATATTATGTAATAGTTAATCTTGAGATATAACAGAGCACTGAGTTTTAGAACAAAATCTGGATTTAGCAAGAAGTAAACTTAACAGGATTTTATTTTCTTTTTTCTGAAGGAATAGGATACAAAAATAGTAAGTAAGAAGGATTGTTTTGTATGTTGGGTTATAGGCAAAAATTAAACATATATGTACAATTATAGGTAGGTATCAGATTTCTAACCTTTCAGAAAAAAAAAGAAGAAAACCAAAAATTGTGTTTGAACCGACCTGCATGGTACTCGAACTCGTGACCTTTTGTGTATAAGTTAGGCGCGTTTCCATTACGCCTAGATGTTGCTTGTGTTCACTTAGGATCCACTTTCTTTTATACTGAATCTAATATTATCCAGACTTTAAACACAATCATCAACATTAAAAGCTTGTTTACTACTGAATATTACTTGATCATTTCTTGATCCTAATGACAGACTAAAGTACATATTTTAGTGGATTTTATGGCCAAAAAAAAAAAACTGAATACAATAATGTATCTGAATTACTAAATCTCTAAATCAAACAGGATGTTATTGAACAAAAAAATAATAATAAAGTATATACTCTGAATTTAAACAAGAAGAACACATACATCTTCATATGTATGTGTATATTATTAGATATGCACTGATATATTTATATTGGTAAGTTATTTTGATCCTGGATATATTTTGGTTATTGGAAAAAGAAAATGACCTTGGAAAATATGTTTGTAATGAATGATATATCAATATATCATCTCATAGCAAAAAAAAAAATCCTTATGAAATTAGGGTGGAAATTAGGAGGGTCATTTCAGTTTTGTAAAAGTAATCTTGTTTTATTCTTTAAAATGTGTAATATATATGTTAAAACATGCTAATAAAGTTGTGACAATGTTGCGACAACTTTTAATCGACAAAACGTTGATTTTCGACAAAATGTTTTACGGTCACATTTTGACGTTTTAGTTAAACTATTTATTTATGTAAACCAAATTTGAAAATAAATTTGTATATTGCTATTTAATAATATAAACATTCATAAATTAATTAAAATAATTTATTTAACCATTGAAACTTACTTTCATGAAATCAACATTTTGCCACTTTTGTCGATATATGCAAATGTTACTATTTTTGTGTATACTTCTCTTTCCAAATCCTATCAAATATTGTTTGAATCATATAACTTTACATATTTTATATTTAAAATCATCTTAAATATCATTTTTAAGAGTTGTCAAATTCTGGGTCGTTACAGATAGAGGAAAATAATAGTATGAAGTTGTCCTTGTCTAATTCAGTTTTTATCGTTTAAAGTTATTAGAGATGTTGTAGAAACACTATAATAGTGCATTTTTTAAAATGATTTTGGTATACCAATTGAAATTTTGAATGCAAAACTTAATAAATGGTCTAAGTTAAAAATCCTACCTTTTAATAAGTAAATCTCTATTGTAAAATGGCCTTAAAGGGAAAATTGATTTGATGACTATTCATGTAATAAAAACTTGGCTATTACTATTTGAAAAGAAGGAATTAATGTGTTGTTTAAAGGAAAAGATATTTTTTTAAATTAAATTGCTAACATTGACTTCTGAACTTAATAAATAAACTTAATTGATAAATCCTAAATTATAATTTTAAATATTATGACACCTAAATTAAAAGTTTATTAAAATGAGGAGTTTTTTATGCCTCCTTTTGGAAACCAAGCAATTGTTGAATTTAATGAAAACTTTATAAGTTTATATTTTCAAACATAAAATTTGGGTTAAGTACTTCATGACTATAAAATTTAATAATTTTATAAAAAGAAGCGAAGGCCAAACCAACCATGATATTGGGTAGATAGGGACGATAGTTAAGGAAAATAGAGAATAGCTAAATGCTATAAGAAATAACTGCAAATGTTACAGTGATTGGAAGTGGAAACCTTAGGACGATTTTGAAACAACACATTTTGTTTGACGAGGTTAATACTAAAGGAAAGTGATCTAAAATGGGAAAGTTAAGAGACATTGACTACACTTTATGAAGCAAGTCCATGCTGAAAGAAATGAACCATTGTTAATAAATTTTTATATGTAAGCAACAGATTAGGCCTAAACCGCATGAATATTTCTGTAACACCCCATGAAATTCAGTAGTTAATTAATGGAATAAATAAATAAATAATAATGCTGAAAAATAATTGTTTTTACAAAACTCCGAATTTGGCTACGTAACTTGCAACATTGTGTTCATGGTGATTTTCTAATTAACTTTCATATATAAATTATTCCAATCAGAGTTCAAATGAAAAAGTTATTAGCGTTTGAAGTTTTAGAGTCGAAAATAATTACATATGTAGTTATGGTAATAAAAATAAATTAACATTAATTAATAATGTTAATGGAAGCTTAGAGGTTAAGAAATGTTAACGTTAAAAATCAAATCTCAAAAGATGTGTAAAGTGAAAGTAATTGCCTATACAAGTAACAAAATTAAACAAATAAAGCACGCTAATTTAGACACACTTAAAACATAGGTTAGGTCGACCCTTGATGCACCCAGGTCGATCGGTAGTTGTCGATCCTAGGCAAGATGTAACAATTTAAGGCAATTTCTACCTATCTAATATAATTCCAATTAATTGAAATGATTGAAAAGTTATAATTGGTTAAAAATTTTAAATAAGAAAATGAACTAAATCCCGTATTAATGGTGAAATTATATGTAATTTAATTGAAAGTGGTTTTAATATAGAATATGAAAGCAGCTGTTTGTAAGTGGATGTTTAATCTTTGTTTGTAAACAAAAAGTTAATGAATATGGATTACTAAGCTATAACAATTGGTTTTTCCTCATCTCATTAATTAGTCCGTTTGAATATGGAATTGGTAATTATTGGAATTAAATGTAATTAAATATCATGGTTAATGTAAGAAAAGGCATCAATTGTAGAAAATGAGGATAATAAGATAGAAACCTATGTTAATAATTTCATAAGGTATTGGTTGATTTAATAGTAGGAGTGTAAATCAAAATAAAAGAATAAAAATGAAAAAGTTTAGTAAAGGAGTAAACATATGTTTATTTATTTGAAATGTTTGGTTGCTGAAAGATTGATTGTGGAGACGAGAAACTATTATTTAGTAAGAAATGTATAATTACTGTTTGTATCCAATAGTGTATAAATATGTTTAAATTACTATTAGATAGGAAATAATTATTCTACTTCTCATTACATTCATTTAGTCAACTTTGAAACTTAATCAAATGAAATTAATGTAATTGAAAACTTTCAATTAATAGGAGAGAGAATACTAAATTGTAAATTAATAGGTGTAATTAAAAGTAGCTTATGTTTTGTGAAAATATAAGGAAAGTTTGATTTAATGAAAAGAACATTTACATCAAATAAAATCAATGTTTCATTTGTGAATGTAGATTTAATTTCATTAAAATAAAGAATAGAATGATTGATTTTAAAGGAAGAAATATATGTTTATTTGAACTGTGTTTTAGCTCAGAAATTGATTAAAGAATAGGAAAATAATCTATTTCGGTAAGTTATTTATTACTCTTGTGTATAAACAACAAATTTATAAACGTGTTTAAATAAACAATTGTTCTATTTTTCATCCATTTTAGTTGTCTGTTTTGAAATTTAACTTTGTAAGTAATTGCAATTAATGTAATTCAAATATTTCAATTAAAAGGAGAGAAAACGTTGATTGCAATTAATAGATTTAATAAAATAAACGCATGTTTTGTGTTAAACAAAAAGGGTGTTTTAATGGAAATAAAGATCATTTTGGGAAAACCAAATTGAACGTTTTTATTTTTAAGGTAAGTAGAA
The DNA here is from genome assembly GCA_030737815.1 of Allium fistulosum. Classification (NCBI taxonomy): domain Eukaryota; kingdom Viridiplantae; phylum Streptophyta; class Magnoliopsida; order Asparagales; family Amaryllidaceae; genus Allium; species Allium fistulosum. Next base: position 527,201,584 of record CM060906.1, read on the forward strand.
TTTTTTTATTATGCGTAGATAAAAACATAAATGCGTACAAATTTGAATATTATTTGAATAAATGAAGTTAAATTGGATACGTTTCAAAAAAATTGAATTTCAAAAGGTTGTGCGATGTACATGATCCCTTCATTTCTTTTGTTTTTAATTGTTGCATGAACGTTTTAGAATAGTTACCTTATTATTAATACTTTATCCGTTCATTTCTCCTTCTATTTAATACCTGAGCCTAGACTTTTAGGTTGTATTTAATTCTTGCCAGCTCATTTTCACGTATACAAAATTTTAGTTTCCTTTGGTTTGCAAACTTTTCCATTCCTACGTACATTTTGTAATGACTCGTAATTTTCGACAATTGAAATTAGTTATTCAATAAGATTTTGTGATTTAATATTGGAAGAAATGGAAATTTATGATTTATTAATGAAACAATACCTAGAATAAAATGAACTTTAAGGTTACATCAATAAGATTAAAACAGTAACGAAAATTGTGAATGTAACAAAATGAATAGAAATGCTAATTTTATGTAACAATTGATGTAGTAAAAAGAATGAAACCAAGATAAAATAATTAATTGGGATTTTAGTTTTAATTAATGTGTAAAACTGACGAAATTCAATATAAATTGAATTATAGTACTTAATACAAATAAAAGTTAGAAATTGGAGGATATTAATGTAATGAAACATAGAACAATGTAAACCATGTCTATAGAATAATAATTGGTTGAATATAAAGGTTGGAGTCAAATTTAAACAATTTAACTGAATTAAACTTTAATTAATTGGATTAATTGCAGTTGAATTTGAATGTTGTAATTATTGTAATCATCAACACTGAAATTAATATTTAAATTTACTTGAAATTATTATATATATGTCTAGCAAATCAAAGTTGATGAAATTTGTTAATAATTAAATTTGAAATGAAAAGTGATTTATTTAATTTAATAATTAATTTATCAAATTAATGTGAAAATAGCTATTTTGACCACTGTCTCGGATTTCAACGAAACTAGTTTCATCGGATCCGCAACGGTGAATTATTGTAGGATTTCAAGTTTCGTAACGATCAGACTTCTCGTTTGACCGTACGGGCTTGAAACGCCTAGAAATAAAATTTAATTGAAATCAATTTGAAATAAACTGATTTTAACATAACTTCTTCATACGATTGAATTAGGCCTTGAAACCTGTTCCATTGAGTTTTAAATTATCGAAAACATCTGTTTTGATATATGGGATGACCCATTTTCGTTCTGGAGGCAAAACGGACTTTTCGGGCCGTTATCGTTCAACTTCCAAATCAAATCTGATCCATCCACTTCTATTTCTGATCTGCCTATAAATAGCTCATTATAAACCCTAACTACTTCTTATTTTCATTTCTCAGTACATACGATTTTCATCTGCCTACTCCTCCTTCTCAATGGCAGAACCAAATCCAATTATAAAACCCTCAATCAAATTCAAATCAAAATTTTAAAATCCTCAAAATATATCGAATTATATATCGATTTGAAGCTCTCGATGAGTGCAAGTCAAATATGTGATTAGTTTTTCGATTTGGGTCTCTGGGTGGCCGAAACTAGGTGAACTATTCTCGGCCGTTCGTTGATCGTCGATCAACTTCGACTGATCGTCGAATCAATGAAGCAGTATTGTGGAGAGGGCTGAGGGGAGCTCATCAGCGTGGTTAGTTCGTCGAGTCAATGGTCGGATGGTCGCGTAAAGTTCAACCTAGAGTTTTAAATAGGCAGCGGCTGCTCATCCCTTTTCGTGCCTGGAGGGTCGTGGTCGATCGATTTGGGGTCGCAGGTGATTGAGGGCATCGGCATGATTCTGGAGGAGGGGCGGTGGCGTCTCGATTCGGCGACGAACGATGATGAATGAGCATGGCTAGGGTTTGTTGAGGAACTGCGTGCGTACGTCCTGTGTGGAGAAGGAGATGACGACGTGGCAAGCTTCTGTTGGTTTGTCCTTTTTATTTTATTTTATTTCGTATTTTAGAATCGTTTATCTTCTAATGTTAATAACTTTTACATACGAGGTCCGATTTACGCGTGGTTTGTCCCGCTAGGACCGTATCGAAATTCCAAACATTTTGACTCTAGTTTGGGCGATTTCTGAGACCATTCAAATTTTGGGTTTAAATTGGATTTGAATTCGATTTAAATTCAAAGCTAAGTGTTTTAACCCACTCACAACTTCTAAAATTTCTTATGTTAGTTAAATTAAATTTTGATGTGATTATAAATTTATTTATGGCTGTGTGATACATTTAAATCATCATTCCAGTTAATTTGAATTTATGTGAATTAAATCGTCATTTAATTTATTATTGAATTTAAATTTCCAGCTAATCACCTATGATTGATAACCTGTTATTTGTTGATATTTATTAATTGAATTGGATGATGATTGTGATGAATGTTTGATTTGTTGTATTTGATGAATGGATGTTGTATTTTATATTGTTATAACTGTAAGTTCCCTATGGGTTGAAATGATACATACCCGAATGATCTATAGATTAGGGAAAAAATCATTATGGGTTGAAATGATAGACTCGAGCGATTTTATGGATTTTTATATAAATTCGGGATTGCGGTTTGAAATGATATATCATCGAAAAAATTTAAATTGCGGATTGAAATGATAAATATCCGTATCACGTGACCCTAGGGTAGAGAATTATATACGGATACCGGATTGGTTAAATTAAATGATTTTAAAAATCCTAAATTTCCGAATTTAATAAAATGGTATTTTGAAGAAATTTTTTTTGATTTATATAAATTGAATTATTATTGGAAATCAAGTTTATATTGAAATGTGCATTGGTTTAAAGGAATTGCTTTAAGAAATTTAATTGAAGGTTTAAAGTTAATTTTTTTTAAGTATAAATGAAATTTATCATAATTGAGCTATGGAATTGGTTTGAAATATAACTTTGAAATGTATTTAAAATTGAAATAATTTAAATTGATATTGCAAACATGGATTGAAAAGAATTTCAAGTGAAGATTTGAAATTGAGTTTTGTTGATTTTGAAATTGTAATGGTCCACATATGTTGGGATAAAATAAATAGTTAAATTGATATTTATTTCAAACTTATATTTTTATATAAACTGTTTTAAAATATATTATTTTAAAGACTCTAAATTTTAAGATTTTCAAATTATTAAAATATTTTAACCTATATAACTATATTAAATCATTTTAACCCATTTTAAACTATTTAATTTATTTTAAAACTAATTAACCCATTTAACTTATTTTAAATCTAATTAATCTAATTTAAAACTATTTAATCTATTTTAAATATATTTAATTTATTTTAAATCTATTTAACTATCATGAATCAAGAAAAATAAGTTTAATATATATTAAACTATTTTAGTCTATTTTAACTATTTAAAACTATTTTCTAAATTTCAGACTAAGCAAAAGGGAAGTGTTATATTCAAATTCACTGGTTTAAAAGCGAATACTGCTAAATGATGTTATAATTTAAGTCGGGACTTAAATGGCATAATGGATTTAATATGTTGATTTTGAAATGAGGATTTAATCTAATTTGGAAATATGATTTTCGAAAGAAACGTGATTTCGAAAAGTGAATATGATTTGAAAATGAATACGATTTGGAAGTGATATGATTTGAGAATACGATATTTTGATATAAACTGTGAATTAACTTTTGAAATGTAAAAGAACCATCCGGTGTGTAATAAGCGTTTGGTTGTTAAAGAGACCGGGATTGGATATTGTCATACTCTCTACCAATACTGAAACCACTTTAACAACTGTGTACATGGTGGAGATTCCAGAAATGAAGTAGGATGATTTGGTGAACGATTTCTTTATGAGGTATGACTTGACCCTGACTCCCGTGAGTCAGCTTATATGTGACTAAAATCAGGAGCCACGTCGGGCCAAGTGAGGTCATTCCTCCTATCGGACACACTTCTTCGATATTATATTCTGATTTTGTGATTGATTTGGTGGCCACCCTCTGATTTTTGATTTGGGAGTGTATTTAGAGGTGGGCGGTAGTAGCTGCTATGCGTTACCACCAGTCCGGATACACAAATGATATATCTATCCTGGCATTTCCTCGTGTGCCGTGTTCACATGCCCTAGTGTGCCTTCTACGAGTTTGTTTTGTACCATACCTATGGGGTGCCCTCTGTGTAAACCTCTCGGAGGAGCGTACGGTACTGTATAGACTATGGGAATATATAAAATGTGTTAAGGGGGATATGGGTAATGCCTTAACGCTATTTTAATACTTTTACTTTACTGTAGACATATTATAATAGCGTATTTTACTACATAGTAGATAGTTTAACGGATCCTTATGAGATGTGAATCCCGAACATCTCTTAAGTTATTGCACTCACGTTAGACACTGGATAGGAGATGTCAAACCCCGTAAACATCTCCGACGCCGTTTACACTCATATTTATTTACCGTTGATTTAACTTACATAAGATCTTTTAGTTCTGACTCGAGCGTTTTGTCTTTTCAATTCGCTCGGGTCAGCTTGAGCATTTCAGGGTTGAAGACCTTATTTCTAGAGGACGGAGACGAAGATTTGTATTATTATTATTATTTATTATATTTATTCCACTACATCATGTTGTTTTGTGGCATTTTGTGATATCCCGGAATTTTTGGACAATATCAATTTAATAATCTGTATAAATAATTAAATTGATTTGATAATCTTTGATAATAAAATTTGAATTGATTTAATAATCTGATTAAATGAATATTTAATTAGTGAATTTTACTAATAAAATGATTTCTATTTATAATATATATATATATATAATTGTATATATTGTAAATAGATAAGCTTGGGTTTGTAATTTAAATAATAAATGAAATCTTGTTTAAAAATTCTAATATATATATATTGATAGTTTGGAGATTTGGATTTATTTAATAATAGCTTTTCAAAGCTATTTAAACAAAATAACTATATGGTTTTGAATAAAGATTAATAGTAAGGTTATTTTACTTCTTTTTAAATTTTGCTTAATAAATATGGTTTAAGAGTATATATAAATTTAAATACCATTTACATATGATATGTTAATTCATTTAATAAATAGTAGTAATTTATAATTTTTTTTATAAATTATTTTAAAATTGATAAATGAGTTATTTTCAAACAATATTAATAGTGTATTGTTTTTAAATAAATAGACCTTAATAAAATAAGATTGTTATTTTCAAATTGAATGTGTTGTTTTAAATTGACTTTAAATTGGATTTTAAATATAATTTTAATTTGAATGTAAATTAGTTTTGAAATTCAAAGGTAGATATATTAAAACATTTGGATTCAAAATACATGTATAAGCTTTTATTTATACATATACAATTGATTTTCTTTTCTTTTAAAAGTAATTTATAAATAGAGAAGTATTTAAGTAAATAAAGAAAAAGCATTTATTTACATTTAAAATAAATATAAACTAATAAAAAGGAACATGTGTTAAGCATTTAACTAATAAGAAGACACTTGTAAAACATTTTTCATAATAAGGTAACAAGTGGCATTTGTTCTATTAAAACATTTTCATTAAAAATATATTAAGTAGAAAACTTAGCAATTCATCTAGTTAAAACCATTATCTTCAAATGAGAAACTGAAATCAGATTGTAAAAAAAAAGAAAATTTAAAACCAAATACAATATATGATCTGCAAAACATCTTCCTCAAACCACTAGCCTGCATTTTCAAAATCAATAACCTGTAATTCAGTTTCAAAATCAAAGCAGAGATCATCAAACAACCTTCTCTGTTTTGAAGGCAAAGCCTGTATTCTTCAATCCCTGTAATGCAATTCTTCAAAAATCAAAGGCAAAGCCTGTTTTTCTCTCTTCAAATCTGAAAACAAAATCTGCAAATCAATTCTTCAAACTCTAGAAGCAAGTCTGGGATCAACTCCAATCTACATTTTTAAAAACTGGAATTAAAGCCTGCAATTTTTCAAAGTCTGGAATAGAGCCTGTAAATTCTTTTCAAAATCAAGAGCAAGTAAATCTGGAAGCTAAGCAACACATCAAAACAAACAAGTTATCATGCATGCAAGATTCATTAACAACAATTCCAGTTTTAAAAGGTTCAAAAGCAGTTTCAAAAGATATGCTCTGTTCTCTGCTTTTAAAAATAGGTGAGTAACATCATTTTTTTTTTATTTAAATATATGAAAACTGTTGCATGTTCATATCTGGAATTGGTATGTTTGTATGTATCTATGTTAGTGCATTTTTGTGTATATATGTGAATGTAGGGATGTGTACTTGACTGTTTTATCAGTGACTTAAGGATTCTTAGTTTCAGAGCTAAGAATTCAAACAAAAACCATTATCTCATTATCTAATCTGTGTTAGGATTTAAGTCTTAAAACAAAACTTGTTGTTTGATCATAGAGTAGATTTTAAAATTTTATCTAAGTTAAAATAACTTTGTTTATCTCTGGAAATTTTAAACAACTGATCAAATTTTGAAATAGTGAAAATTCAAACATCATAAATCAATGATTCAGGCTTAGGATCTAAAACATCATCCAAAAACATGATTTTTAAATCTAAAATCATAATTTTTAGAAATGGGGTTATGGAGCAGTTCTGGTTTGATCAAAAAATACATTTTTGGTGATTTCTGATGATCTAGTCGATTGGAGGGGTTGAAATTTTCTCTAAGGGTAGTGGGATGATCGGAGAAGTCGAAAAAAATAGCCGGAAGATGATCAGAGAACTGTGGAGTTGGTGGTTGTGGTTTGAAGGTTAGAACCCTAGTTTTAACTAGGTGGATTGAACCGATCACCACGGCTCGTAGGAGTGATCGAGTTCGACGAGTTTTTGGGAAATGTTGGCGACAGCATCGACGAAGAGGTAGCCGGAGTTTCAGACCATCTGATGGCTGAGGTTGCGAAGGGGAGCAGTTTCAGGTTTGGGTTGGCTTCATCTAGTGTTCCAGGTTTGCTTTCGGGGTGCTCGATTTTGAGTCGAGGTACACGTTGATGTTGGGTGGATCGTGGATGCTTGGGAGATGGAAGAGTGATGCGTCGGTGGGTTCGAAGATGACCGGAGGTGGTTCCGGCACTGGTGCAGGTGCATGTAGGAACTTTGGGTATCGGTGGGTTGTGTTTTGGACTGGGTTGTGTTTCGAGAAGTGATCGTGTTTTTGGGTGGAAGGCTCGAAGGAGTGCTCGGGGGTTTTGAGTAGGTTGCTAGGGGCTTTGGGTTGTGGCAGTTTTTAAAACCTGTAAGGTTTTCAAATTTAAATCTGGATTTAAATTTGAAAACAAGATTTAAACAAAGTTTAAATCAAGTTAAGTATGGATTCAAATTAGATTTGAATCCCAGTTTTTGAAATAAACAAGTTTTATAAAATTTAAAATGTTTTAGCAACTTTAAAAAAAAATAATGTTTAAAGTGTATTTTAAAATGAATTGGAATTTAAAATGATTTTGGTATAAAACTCTTTTAAATTTCTTTATAAGTTAAGTGTTTCTCAACATGTGATTTTAAAAAAAAAAAAGGTTTTTAAATCTTGTTAAGTTAAATTGTAATTTATTTTAAATCCTTAATTTAAAATGAAAGATTTTAAAGTAAAGTGTTTTAATGTCTTTGTTAATAATAATTAAAGTAGTTGGAAGGTAAGTACTTTAATTTAGAAAGTAATTAAGGTTTAATGATTTAAGATGCAATTAAATTAATAAGGTAATTAAAGAATAATTTATTAATTTAATTTATTAATTAATTTGGTGTTAACTAATTAAATGATAAGTTAATTAATTAAAGAAGTTAATTAATTAAAGATTAAGAATCATTTATTTAAATAAGTATAGATTATTAATAAATGATTATGAAATAATTAATCAAGTGATTTAAAGATTAATTAAGAAATTAATTAAGTAATTAAGAGATTAATTAATTAGTAATTAAGAAATTAATTTATTTATAATTAATAATGTTTGATTTAAGTTTAATTACTTAAATAAAGAATGGTTAATAATTGATGAGAGATCATTAATTAGGGATTATTAAATAATTAATTAATGTGATTAATTTGATAATTAATTGGATTAATTAATTAATGATAATCATTTATGAAATTGGTTAAGTATAAATTACTTAATGGAAGTAATTAAATTAATTACTCAAGGTAATTAATTAAATAAATTTGGTAAGTTTAAAATTAATTAGTTAAATTAATTTAAGATAATGATTTGATAATTTGATAATTACTTGGATGTAATTAGTGAAGTGAAATTACTTGGGAAGTAATTAAAGGTAATTACTGGATGTAATTAAATGGAGATAATAAAAGTAATTTGAGTTAATTACTTTGAAATATTTAATCAAGGGATTAATTAAAGGATAATTAATTAAGGAGTAATTAATTAATTATGAAGTGGAGTAATTAAGAGGAGTTAATTACTAAGTGAGATTAATCAAAGGTGTTTAATAAATGTAACTAATTAATTATTAAATGTAATTAATTTAAATAAGATAATTTATTAAGAGTAATTAAGGATCATTAATTAATATAATTAATGACGTAATTAAGAGTTGATTAATTAAACTAATTAATCAAAATAAGTAATTAAAGTAATTAATTAATTGTAATTAATTAAGAATTAATATAATTAAATATAGTTAATTAATTACAGAAGTAATTAAGATTAATTACTGTAATGGTTTAAGATAATTAATTTGTGAAATTAATTAAGTATTAATTACTTAAAGTAATTAAAGGTTAATTAATCAGGATTGATAAATTAAGATGAATACTCAAAGTAAGATTAATTAATTGGTTTAATTAATGATTAAGTAAGAAGGATTTATAAAATGAGGTAATTAATTTAATTCACTTTAAATTAGGTAGAGATGATATAAATCATTACTTAGGGATGGATGAATAATATAGAATGCTTTGCATTGTTGATATCTCTGATAAGAGATGTGCTGATCTATGATATGGATGCTTTGGTTAAATTGGAATGATAATATGAATTGTCTGTTTGTGATGAGCGGTACCCCGGTAGCTCTGCCATTGTATGGAAATCCAAATTTCAATAAGTGATAACGGACTTGATTGTATACTTATGTATGCTGGAATTTAATAATGTAACAATTTCGGCTATTTCATATTTATTTGAAAACCCTAGACCCTATTATAATACAATCGAATTTCCTATCAAATGTTTTGGTTAGCGTAAGGTAAAAACTTACCCATGTTTATTTGTGGGGAGTCTTACGTGATACTTTTTCTTTCTAAAGGTTTTGAAGTTAAGCAAGTTTAACCTGTTACTCACACCAGACCCATGTCTGACCCAAGTTGTTTATTTCTGTTTTATAAACTCTTGGGTACTCAAATTTTTACGAGTAGCCAAGGGATTCAGGTTTAGCTTTGACGAATTGTGGAGGAGCAATGGAGCAGGAGGCTTCGGCGTTCGTAGATATAGTATTCCGCTGTGTTGATATCTGTGTTAGAGTCTTGTATTGTATTTGAATTGTAATATCTAGACAGATGTTTATAACTGTCTAGTATGTGTTGTATAGTTGTGTAAACTCTGATAAGTGTTGTATACTATGTAATAGATTATGTTATTAATATAATTTATTCGTTCCGCTGTGAGATCGTTGTTGTTGTTTCTTTCTTTCTTCTCTTCTTTTCTATTTTCTACCCCTTTCTTTCTTATTGATGATGCGTCATTCAGTGGAATGAGTGGCGGGTCGTTACAGTGGTATCGGAGCCAGGTTGAGCGAATGCCTAAGCTTTTGGTTAAGTGAATATCAGAACACTAGGTTGAGTGAATACCTAGGTTCGGAAGGATTGTTCATTAGAGATAGGATCTGTAGCAACCTGTTTGAGTCTGAGTGTATATATATACGAGAGCGCGTATTTGTTAGTTATATAAAATGGTTTTATATTGTGTTAATTGATCGGTTGGGTGGTATATGGATTCTGGTCAATACGAGTAGCTAACGTTATTGATAGGGATCTCTAAACACTTGACCAGGCCAACGGACACAATATTGTTTTAAAAAGGTAGATGAAATAATTTTACCCAGATATAATTTCTATATAAAAAAAAAATATCATTTTAAATGTATATGGTATTTGTAATGATTGGTTGAGATGATAATAATTTATCATCTAGGATTAGGAGTCTGAGTGTTGAGATTGGAAGAGTATCTGTCGAGACTGTAAACCTAATACCGTCTCGAGTGAACTTTACAATTGTGTAAGGATTTCACAATCTCTGAAGAAAACCTGTTAAGGTTCGGAGTTTATCTTTGAAGTTGGATGAGTAGAGTTGGATCTGTTAGTTGGGCAGAAGCGAGTGATAGTATCTTGGTATCTTCTGGAAGTAGCTGTGTGATGAGACGCAGTGAATATGGATGTTCCCGAAGATGTTTTCTTTGGAACAAGTTAATGAAGTATGTCTGCTTCAGTGTTGTGGCTGAGTTCAGCATGGTGATTCTGTTTAGTTTGGGTCTGAGTTTCTTGAAGAAGCTTTGGATAAGGAAGTCTTTGGCATCTGTGGCAGCAGTGTAGCTCGGAGTGTTCTGTATTGGCAGGAAGTTTTCTGGCTGAGCAGTTTTTCTGAAGTTGAAGTTCAGAAGCAGTAGAGTATATCCATTTCTTCGATGAATTGGATAGTTAAGTGTAAGCTGTTCTGATTGGTAAAGAGAGAATAGTTTTCTTTGCATTTTGGCTGGGTTGATCGCAAAAGTGACTTGCGATAGTTTGAGTATTCTTTTGAGTTATCCAATATTTTCTGGAATGTGTTGTCCAGTCTGTGCTTGTGTTCTTCATCAGCATTTTCATTCTACTCCAGATCATAGTGGTGCAGCAGAAGCAGTTTAGCGAGTGTTCCTGTTTGTCTTTTTCCGGATAGGAGAAGTTAGTTCAGTCTTCTGATAATGGTGAAGTAGAGTTGTGTTTTGGATTGGGCAGATTTTGAGAGGATCATTTGTGAGTTATTTTTGGTCCTGTTTGTTTCGAGGAGCATCAGCGAAGGTTGAGCTGATCAGGAAGGATTTGTAGGAAGCCCAGGATCGTCTGAAGGATCTTATGGATAAGAGACGGAGGAATTTTGAATTCGAAGTTGGAGACTTCGTTGTTGTTGAAGTTTTCTCTGGTAAAGGGAACTATAAGATTGGGTAAGTCTGAGAAGTCAGCTCCGAGTTGTATTGGATCTTTTCTGTGTTCTGATTGGATAAGAGTTGATCTACTGGATTGAATTGTCAGTTTGGATAACTGGAATTCGTTGTGTTTTACGTATCTCTGAGGGAGTACGTGTTTGATCTATCTCTGGTTGTGGAACCAGCAGTTCTGGAGGATTTGGTTGTTGAGTCAGACTCGTCTGTAGTCTGATATTCTGTTTAGTTCTGTAGATCTAGTTGAGTGGGAACTCTATAGCTTAGTAGTATTGATTGTTTGGATTCTAAAAGGCGAGTATCCCGGTATTTATACTTGGGAAACTCTAGGAAATTCTATTCAGAATTTTGTCTGGATAATTAGAATTGTTTGATTGGGTGAATTGGTTGCTATGGTTGTTAGCATATGGATGATAATATATGCTTGTGATTTAAATAGATTATTAAATTACCTTTGTTTTAAATTTCGGGGACGAAATTATTTTAAGGGGGGAGGAATGTGATATCCCGGAATTTTTGGACAATATCAATTTAATAATCTGTATAAATAATTAAATTGATTTGATAATCTTTGATAATAAAATTTGAATTGATTTAATAATCTGATTAAATGAATATTTAATTAGTGAATTTTACTAATAAAATGATTTCTATTTATAATATATATATATATATATATATATATATATAATTGTATATATTGTAAATAGATAAGCTTGGGTTTGTAATTTAAATAATAAATGAAATCTTGTTTAAAAATTCTAATATATATATATTGATAGTTTGGAGATTTGGATTTATTTAATATTAGCTTTTCAAAGCTATTTAAACAAAATAACTATATGGTTTTGAATAAAGATTAATAGTAAGGTTATTTTACTTCTTTTTAAATATTGCTTAATAAATATGGTTTAAGAGTATATATAAATTTAAATACCATTTACATATGATATGTTAATTCATTTAATAAATAGTAGTAATTTATAATTTTTTTTATAAATTATTTTAAAATTGATAAATGAGTTATTTTCAAACAATATTAATAGTGTATTGTTTTTAAATAAATAGACCTTAATAAAATAAGATTGTTATTTTCAAATTGAATGTGTTGTTTTAAATTGACTTTAAATTGGATTTTAAATATAATTTTAATTTGAATGTAAATTAGTTTTGAAATTCAAAGGTAGATATATTAAAACATTTGGATTCAAAATACATGTATAAGCTTTTATTTATACATATACAATTGATTTTCTTTTCTTTTAAAAGTAATTTATAAATAGAGAAGTATTTAAGTAAATAAAGAAAAAGCATTTATTTACATTTAAAATAAATATAAACTAATAAAAAGGAACATGTGTTAAGCATTTAACTAATAAGAAGACACTTGTAAAACATTTGTCATAATAAGGTAACAAGTGGCATTTGTTCTATTAAAACATTTTCATTAAAAATATATTAAGTAGAAAACTTAGCAATTCATTTAGTTAAAACCATTATCTTCAAATGAGAAACTGAAATCAGATTGTAAAAAAAAAAGAAAATTTAAAACCAAATACAATATATGATCTGCAAAACATCTTCCTCAAACCACTAGCCTGCATTTTCAAAATCAATAACCTGTAATTCAGTTTCAAAATCAAAGCAGAGATCATCAAACAACCTTCTCTGTTTTGAAGGCAAAGCCTGTATTCTTCAATCCCTGTAATGCAATTCTTCAAAAATCAAAGGCAAAGCCTGTTTTTCTCTCTTCAAATCTGAAAACAAAATCTGCAAATCAATTCTTCAAACTCTAGAAGCAAGTCTGGGATCAACTCCAATCTACATTTTTAAAAACTGGAATTAAAGCCTGCAATTTTTCAAAGTCTGGAATAGAGCCTGTAAATTCTTTTCAAAATCAAGAGCAAGTAAATCTGGAAGCTAAGCAACACATCAAAACAAACAAGTTATCATGCATGCAAGATTCATTAACAACAATTCCAGTTTTAAAAGGTTCAAAAGCAGTTTCAAAAGATATGCTCTGTTCTCTGCTTTTAAAAATAGGTGAGTAACATCATTTTTTTTTTATTTAAATATATGAAAACTGTTGCATGTTCATATCTGGAATTGGTATGTTTGTATGTATCTATGTTAGTGCATTTTTGTGTATATATGTGAATGTAGGGATGTGTACTTGACTGTTTTATCAGTGACTTAAGGATTCTTAGTTTCAGAGCTAAGAATTCAAACAAAAACCATTATCTCATTATCTAATCTGTGTTAGGATTTAAGTCTTAAAACAAAACTTGTTGTTTGATCATAGAGTAGATTTTAAAATTTTATCTAAGTTAAAATAACTTTGTTTATCTCTGGAAATTTTAAACAACTGATCAAATTTTGAAATAGTGAAAATTCAAACATCATAAATCAATGATTCAGGCTTAGGATCTAAAACATCATCCAAAAACATGATTTTTAAATCTAAAATCATAATTTTTAGAAATGGGGTTATGGAGCAGTTCTGGTTTGATCAAAAAATACATTTTTGGTGATTTCTGATGATCTAGTCGATTGGAGGGGTTGAAATTTTCTCTAAGGGTAGTGGGATGATCGGAGAAGTCGAAAAAAATAGCCGGAAGATGATCAGAGAACTGTGGAGTTGGTGGTTGTGGTTTGAAGGTTAGAACCCTAGTTTTAACTAGGTGGATTGAACCGATCACCATGGCTCGTAGGAGTGATCGAGTTCGACGAGTTTTTGGGAAATGTTGGCGACAACATCGACGAAGAGGTAGCCGGAGTTTCAGACCATCTGATGGCTGAGGTTGCGAAGGGGAGCAGTTTCAGGTTTGGGTTGGCTTCATCTAGTGTTCCAGGTTTGCTTTCGGGGTGCTCGATTTTGAGTCGAGGTACACGTTGATGTTGGGTGGATCGTGGATGCTTGGGAGATGGAAGAGTGATGCGTCGGTGGGTTCGAAGATGACCGGAGGTGGTTCCGGCACTGGTGCAGGTGCATGTAGGAACTTTGGGTATCGGTGGGTTGTGTTTTGGACTGGGTTGTGTTTCGAGAAGTGATCGTGTTTTTGGGTGGAAGGCTCGAAGGAGTGCTCGGGGGTTTTGAGTAGGTTGCTAGGGGCTTTGGGTTGTGGCAGTTTTTAAAACCTGTAAGGTTTTCAAATTTAAATCTGGATTTAAATTTGAAAACAAGATTTAAACAAAGTTTAAATCAAGTTAAGTATGGATTCAAATTAGATTTGAATCCCAGTTTTTGAAATAAACAAGTTTTATAAAATTTAAAATGTTTTAGCAACTTTAAAAAAAAATAATGTTTAAAGTGTATTTTAAAATGAATTGGAATTTAAAATGATTTTGGTATAAAACTCTTTTAAATTTCTTTATAAGTTAAGTGTTTCTCAACATGTGATTTAAAAAAAAAAAAGGTTTTTAAATCTTGTTAAGTTAAATTGTAATTTATTTTAAATCCTTAATTTAAAATGAAAGATTTTAAAGTAAAGTGTTTTAATGTCTTTGTTAATAATAATTAAAGTAGTTGGAAGGTAAGTACTTTAATTTAGAAAGTAATTAAGGTTTAATGATTTAAGATGCAATTAAATTAATAAGGTAATTAAAGAATAATTTATTAATTTAATTTATTAATTAATTTGGTGTTAACTAATTAAATGATAAGTTAATTAATTAAAGAAGTTAATTAATTAAAGATTAAGAATCATTTATTTAAATAAGTATAGATTATTAATAAATGATTATGAAATAATTAATCAAGTGATTTAAAGATTAATTAAGAAATTAATTAAGTAATTAAGAGATTAATTAATTAGTAATTAAGAAATTAATTTATTTATAATTAATAATGTTTGATTTAAGTTTAATTACTTAAATAAAGAATGGTTAATAATTGATGAGAGATCATTAATTAGGGATTATTAAATAATTAATTAATGTGATTAATTTGATAATTAATTGGATTAATTAATTAATGATAATCATTTATGAAATTGGTTAAGTATAAATTACTTAATGGAAGTAATTAAATTAATTACTCAAGGTAATTAATTAAATAAATTTGGTAAGTTTAAAATTAATTAGTTAAATTAATTTAAGATAATGATTTGATAATTTGATAATTACTTGGATGTAATTAGTGAAGTGAAATTACTTGGGAAGTAATTAAAGGTAATTACTGGATGTAATTAAATGGAGATAATAAAAGTAATTTGAGTTAATTACTTTGAAATATTTAATCAAGGGATTAATTAAAGGATAATTAATTAAGGAGTAATTAATTAATTATGAAGTGGAGTAATTAAGAGGAGTTAATTACTAAGTGAGATTAATCAAAGGTGTTTAATAAATGTAACTAATTAATTATTAAATGTAATTAATTTAAATAAGATAATTTATTAAGAGTAATTAAGGATCATTAATTAATATAATTAATGACGTAATTAAGAGTTGATTAATTAAACTAATTAATCAAAATAAGTAATTAAAGTAATTAATTAATTGTAATTAATTAAGAATTAATATAATTAAATATAGTTAATTAATTACAGAAGTAATTAAGATTAATTACTGTAATGGTTTAAGATAATTAATTTGTGAAATTAATTAAGTATTAATTACTTAAAGTAATTAAAGGTTAATTAATCAGGATTGATAAATTAAGATGAATACTCAAAGTAAGATTAATTAATTGGTTTAATTAATGATTAAGTAAGAAGGATTTATAAAATGAGGTAATTAATTTAATTCACTTTAAATTAGGTAGAGATGATATAAATCATTACTTAGGGATGGATGAATAATATAGAATGCTTTGCATTGTTGATATCTCTGATAAGAGATGTGCTGATCTATGATATGGATGCTTTGGTTAAATTGAAATGATAATATGAATTGTCTGTTTGTGATAATGTAGATTATCT
This sequence comes from Allium fistulosum, assembly GCA_030737815.1. Classification (NCBI taxonomy): domain Eukaryota; kingdom Viridiplantae; phylum Streptophyta; class Magnoliopsida; order Asparagales; family Amaryllidaceae; genus Allium; species Allium fistulosum. Next base: position 527,217,707 of record CM060906.1, read on the forward strand.
GTTGTGAATTATCTATCCCTGTAGTATAGATAACTGAAATGAATTGTTTTAACCTTAAAACAACTTGGCCCTTTAAAGATACGTTTTGGATTTCGATGAGACCGGGATCGGGTTTCCGTATACCGGAATTCCAGGTTTGGAGACCCGAATACCACATCGATCCAAATTAACGATAGGTCGTGAATCTCAAGTGAAGATGAAGATTCAGAGTGCAAGGATTATTGTCGTTAACTCTGAAGGTGATTCCAAAACGAGTGTAACGAGATAATGCCTTCGGTTTCGTTCGAACCAGGAACGAACTTGTATGGATTGAATGCTTTCAACACATCGTCAGGCGGACGATGAGCATTCTAAGTGATGTTCTGATTTAAAGGTAAATCGTAGCCTCAAGCCTCATCAACCGGGAATGGCTAAAACAGGGGAGGTGCAGCAAGGCTTCGTGGGTAGCACCCACTGAGAGTAAGGTCATCCCTGTCTAGAGAAGTTCCTTCTTTTATTTCGGCTTAGTGGTGCAGTTGGCGACGGCCATCTGTGGGGTGATTTTATTCGGAATTATCCAGTAAGGGATGGTTCCGGCTTTGTGTTGCAGGGGATTGGGAGTGATCCTCGGTACGGTGATCTAGGCCCCGTACTGTGATGAGCGGTACCCCGGTAGCTCTGCCATTGTATGGAAATCCAAATTTCAATAAGTGATAACGGACTTGATTGTATACTTATGTATGCTGGAATTTAATAATGTAACAATTTCGGCTATTTCATATTTATTTGAAAACCCTAGACCCTATTATAATACAATCGAATTTCCTATCAAATGTTTTGGTTAGCGTAAGGTAAAAACTTACCCATGTTTATTTGTGGGGAGTCTTACGTGATACTTTTTCTTTCTAAAGGTTTTGAAGTTAAGCAAGTTTAACCTGTTACTCACACCAGACCCATGTCTGACCCAAGTTGTTTATTTCTGTTTTATAAACTCTTGGGTACTCAAATTTTTACGAGTAGCCAAGGGATTCAGGTTTAGCTTTGACGAATTGTGGAGGAGCAATGGAGCAGGAGGCTTCGGCGTTCGTAGATATAGTATTCCGCTGTGTTGATATCTGTGTTAGAGTCTTGTATTGTATTTGAATTGTAATATCTAGACAGATGTTTATAACTGTCTAGTATGTGTTGTATAGTTGTGTAAACTCTGATAAGTGTTGTATACTATGTAATAGATTATGTTATTAATATAATTTATTCGTTCCGCTGTGAGATCGTTGTTGTTGTTTCTTTCTTTCTTCTCTTCTTTTCTATTTTCTACCCCTTTCTTTCTTATTGATGATGCGTCATTCAGTGGAATGAGTGGCGGGTCGTTACACATTTATTTAGTTATTCCTGTTTATGTAACTCTGATGTTTGTGTTGTATAGAATAATCAAATGTATTTATAAAACAGCTTCATGAACTGTTATTTGATTATTATATTTTATCATTCCTCTGCGAGATTTTGTATTCGTTTTATTTCTTTCTCTTTTTCTTATTTATCCCATAATAATCTGCCCTTTTGAATGGTTTGAGTTGATGTGTGTGTCTGCTTAAAATGTCCAAAAAGGCAGGTCGTTACAGTTGGTATCAGAGCTTTGGTTTAGCGATAACCTTAGCTTTGTGGGGTCGGACTCATATTAACTAGGGTAGTAATACCCTAGAATGAGTCGCTGAGTGTATATATATGAGAGAGCGTATTTGTTAGTGTTATAAAAGGTTTTTTATATTATGTTAATTTGCTCCGTTTTGTATTTATAAATCTTGGTTGGTGCATAGGACGCTATGACATCAATAGAGATTTCTAAACACTTAATAGGGCAGACCGACATAATATTTTTTTTGGAATATAGGTAAATGAAATAATTTTGCCTATTATATTTTTGTATATAAAATAATAAAAATTTATAAATGATATATTTGGTTGCAATATATTTGTTTGTTAGGTAGTGAAATTTATGAATATTGGTTGAAAATAAAAATTGGTAAATAAAATAAATATAAATTGGAAATTTTAGAACTTAAGTTCCGGGATTTTTGAAAATGTCTTTCAAAGGATTTTGGGATATATTAGTAGTATTTGGAAGTATTTTCTGATATAAATATTTCAATATAATTTGAAAGAAACGTTTTACAGAAATTTTGGGAAGAAATAAGTTCTGTACTCCCCTCTCGGTCGTTGGAAAATAATTTCGATGATGAGTGCACGCATCATCGACGTTCATTTTCGAGTTTCAAAATGGGAAGGCCACTGTAGTAGTTTTACTGCAGATTTATTTTGATAAACAAATATAAATTTCAAATTTTTTAAATATAATTGGATATATAAGCTGTAAGTATATACATCTATCTATTATTTTTAAAATGATTTCAAATGGAACTCGGTATTTAGTTCTTAAGTTTCTGTTAATTAATAGTTTCAATTATTGAAATAAAAATGGAATTTAACCAATTAATAATTGGAACTTCTAAAATGGAATAAGAAATTAAATGCTAGGTTATAAATGAAATTACAAGAAAATTTTAAATTTGTAACCTATAAAACAAAGGATATGATTATTGAACATTAAGTTAATTAAAAGAAATGAGATAAACTTGTGTAACTTTCTATTGCATTCTAAAAGACATATATACATAGCTTACTAAATTATTAAAATTTGTGATGTCAAATAGGAATATGTAATGGAATATGATACAAGTAAAACTTAGTAATGAAGATGTTTAATGGATCCTTTATAAATAATAATTTTGATATTATAATTGATATAAACCTAAGTTTTAAATTAAAATTCTACTAAATAGAGGGTAATAATAAAGTGAGTATTGTAAGTAAATGATTATAAACTTAAGTTAATATTTGAAGTTATTTATAATTAAAGCAAATAGTAAACTGAATACTGTACTAAGTTAATGACTATAACTTCAGAAAATGTTGAAATGATTCAGAAACTGGATTTCATATTCAATGACATTAAATAAGAGAATGAATGTAAATTAAAAAGGGAAGAAACTTAAGTATGAACTTATACACAAATGAATGTATAGTAATGAAAAGAAATTTTCATTATACGAATAAATGAAAAATGAATTTTGTAAGTAATGAATGAATGGGAATAAAGTTTTGTAAGAAATAATGAGAATTTAAAGTAATCATTGAATGAAAAGAAAAAAAAGAACCACAAATCTTGTGAAAGGAAATTAATAAGAATAAAACTTAAATAATGTTTGGACTTTGATGTTTGTTTTGATTGATTGGTTGTTGGGTAAAGATACTTCTAATTGTTTAGGGTGTATGAATAATTTATTGAGTTTTATCTGAGATTGTTGAGTAGATGATATACTTAGTAGTTTATTTGTCATTCTACACGATTAAAGTGTCTAAACCCAAACAAACCATCTGTTTTACTTGATATGGATGAATGGTTGATTACTTTGATTCCTTGTGATGATTGTATGCTTGTTTGGAAGTGATTGTTGTTATGTTGCATTGTTTTGTTTTGTTATTGGTTGAAAAAAACTTAAATTATTTCTCCTTATATTATTATTAACTCTTTTAGATTATATAAGTGAAATACAGGTTATGGAAGCTGTAATGGAACACATGTATGTATATGTATTTAGTTGCTGGTCCAGATAATGTGCTTGGTGTCTTTTGTAGATTTGCTTGCGGTTGGGATTGAGTTTACTCGGAGTTAACTTCGAGTCAGATTGGGCCTTTCCTATTTTTTAAACGAAGCATGTACATGTATCACTGATACATATATATATATATATCAGTGTATCTTCTTTTACAAGTAATAAGAATGAAACTGAGATCTGATTAATGGCTTCCAAAGTCTTGATTCATCTTTTACTTCTACTTATTCTTGCTTAGATCCAAACTTGTCAACATGGTATCGGAGCATCTGATATCGATCTAGGGCTTCTCGAAATCGCGCTTCTCAAAATCAACTCAGATCTAATTTTTTCTTAAATCTAGAAATATGTTTGAAAGCAAGAATTCTACTATGGTTGATGTTCTTCCAATAATGTCAAAAATCACAGACCGCAAGTTAAACCATACAAATTTCCTAGAATGGAGTAAGACAATCCGATTGTATCTTCGAAGCATTGATAAGGATGATCACTTAACTACAAGTCCACCAGTAACTACAGAAGAAAAGGATCTTATCTGGTTAAGGGAAGATGCTCGACTGTTCTTGCAAATCAGAAACTCAATTGATGATGAGGTCATTAGCCTGATAAATCATTGTGAATTTGTAAAAGAGTTAATTGAATATCTCGAATTCTTATATTCTGGAAAAGGCAATCTCACTCGTATGTTTGAAGTATGTAAATCTTTCTATAGAACTGAGAAACAAGATCAATCTCTCACAAATTACTTCATGAACTTTAAAAGAACTTATGAAGAATTTAATAGTCTACTACCTATGAGCTCAGATGTGAAGGTTCAGAAACTTCAACGAGAACAAATGGCCATAATGTTCTTCCTTGCTGGTTTACCATCAGAGTTTGAGTCTGCAAAATCACAAATACTATCTGGATCCACAATAACATCTCTTCAGGAAGTCTTTAGTCGTGTTCTCAGAACTGAGAATGTATCACCAAGTATAAACATGAATAACAGTGCATTAATAAGCTCTAACACACCCCCTACTGTGTGGAGACCCCCATTTGACATAAGACCACCATGGAATCCTTCACATAGACCTAAAACATGGAGACCACCACCATCTCAATCTTGGAGGCCTCAAAGAAGTGGAGGGAGACCAAATAACAAAGTGTGTTCATACTGCAAAAAGCCTGGACATTTGATCATTGAATGTAGGAAATTACAATACAACAATCAACTCAAGAATCAAGGAGCATCTAGTAATAATAACAATACTCATAAAACTGTTCTGATGACCACTGAAGAATTTGATAAGTACTCAAAATATCAAGAATCTCAAAACAAACCAGCTGTTTCTACAATTTCCAACTCAGAAAAACCAACTTCAAAGTGGATCATTGATTCAGGAGCCACATATCATATGTCAGGTAACATTAAATTATTTATAGATTTTAAAAAAACATGGAGAAAGTCAAGCAGTCACTTTGGCAAATGGGTCACAATCTAATGTTCATGGATTAATATTGATACTACTTTTCCATTAAAATCAGTATTATTCATACCTTCCTTATCATACAATCTGTTGTCTATGAGCAAACTTACTAAAGACATGAATTGTAGTGTAGTATTCTCTCCTGAAGCATGTATATTTCAGGATCTTACAATGAAAAAGATTTTTGGTAAAGGATATGAATCAGGGGGACTATATATTTTGGAAAATCCACCAGTAGCTTGCTCAAGTATGAATGCTGCCATCAAACTTCATCAACAAATTGGTCATCCATCTCTCACTTTATTCAAGCATCTCTATCCTCAGTATAATTACATATCTACTCTTGACTGTAAGCCTTGTCAATATGCTAAACTACATAGGAGTAGCTTAAAACTAGAATAAATAAATGTGCAAGTGCACCATTTGAGCTTGTACATTCTGATATATGGGGACCATCATCTGTTGTTTCTAAATCTGGTTACAAATATTTTGTGACATTTGTAGATGACTACTCTCGAGTTACTTGGTTATTCTTAATGAAAAGTAGATCTGAACTCTTCTCTATTTTTTGTACATTTCATGTAGAAATTCAAAACCAATTTAAAACATATATTCAAACACTAAGGAGTGATAATGCTAAGGAGTATACTGCCCATACCTTTAGCTCATACCTGAGTCAACATGGCATTCTACATGAAACATCATGTGTAGATACTGCTGCACAAAATGGGGTGGCTGAAAGAAAGAATAGGCACCTTCTTGAAACTGCTAGAGCACTATTATTTCAAATGAATGTTCCAAAAGTCTACTGGGCTGATGCAGTGCTAACTTCTTGTTTCCTTATTAATAGAATGCCTTCAACCGTTCTTAATTTCAAGATTCCTTACAATGTGTTATGTCCTAACAAAGAAGTATATCCTATTAAACCAAGGATATTTGGATGCACCTGTTTTGTGAGAGATATAAATCCACAAGTAGGAAAACTGGATCCTAAGTCTTTAAAATGTATATTTGTTGGGTACTCAAGACTGCCAAAAGGATATAGATGTTGCTGCCTAAGTCTAAATAAATATATCGTATCAATAGATGTGAATTTCATAGAAGAGAGACCATTCTATCAAGCACCACACACACCAAGTCAGGAGGAGACTGATGAGTATATGGTTTACTCCACTTTTCCATCTCAAGAATCTGAACCAGATACTGAGAGTGATACAACTTTTGGAACCATCAGTGAAAGCTCTACACCAGTAGATCCAAGTCTGGATCTCCCCATTTCTCTTAGAAAAGAGAAAAGAAAATGCACCTATCCCATCTCTAATTACATGTCATATGATAATCTCTCACCATCATCTTACATGTTCACCACTTCCCTAGACTCTATCTATATTCCTAAAACTGTTGCTGAAGCTCGATCCAAACAAGAATGGAAAGAAGCTATGATTGATGAAATGAATGCTTTAGAAAGAAATAATACCTGGGATCTGGTCAAGCTACCAAAGAATAAAAAGGCAATTGGATGTAGATGGATATATTCAGTTAAAATGAATCCAAATGGAACAGTTGATAGATTCAAGGCAAGACTCGTGGCTAAAGGATATGCACAAGTATATGGTATGGATTACTCAGAAACTTTCTCTCTAGTGGCTAAGATGACTTCTATTAGATTATTCATAGCATTGGCAACACATTTTAATTGGAAGCTTCATCAACTGGATATTAAGAATGCATTTCTACATGGTGATCTCAAAGAAGAAATCTATATGACTCAACCACCTGGATTTATTGCACAAGGAGAAAGTGGGCTTGTTTGCAATTTAAAAAAAACTCTCTATGGACTTAAGCAAAGTCCAAGAGCTTGGTTTGGAAAATTCTGCCAAACTCTGGAAGAATTTGGAGTAACCAGATGCAAGAGTGATCATTCAGTGTTTTATAAGAGTTCTGAAAGAGGTATACTTATATTAGTTGTGTATGTAGATGATATCATCATAACAGGAAATGATGAACAAGGAATTGCTTCACTGAAGCAATTTATCCACAATAAATTCCAGACTAAAGATTTAGGAGAGTTAAAATATTTCCTAGGAGTAGAAGTTCTAAGAAGCAATAAAGGAATTTTATTATGCCAGAGAAAATATGCCTTAGACTTGCTATCAGAAACCGGAAGACTTGGCACTAAACCACAAAGCACCCCTATCTTTCCTAATAGTTATCTAACATCTAAAGGAGAACCGTTGATGATCCAAAAAGATATAGGAGACTTGTAGGTAAGTTGAACTATCTAACCATAACTAGGCCTGATATTGCTTTTGCTATAAGTATGGTGAGTCAATACATGGCTTCACCAACAAAACAACACTGGCAAGCACTGGAACACATATTAGGATATCTGAAAGGATCTATTGGCCAAGGTATCATATATGCCAACCATGGTCATATGAGAATTGACAGTTTTGCTGATGCTGACTGGGCTGGATCAAAGGATGATAGGAGATCAACCACTGGATTCTGTGTATACATTGGAGGGAATTTAGTATCATGGAAAAGTAAGAAACAACATATTGTATCAAGATCCAGTGTAGAATCTGAGTATAGAGCAATGTCCAAGGCAGTGTGTGAAGTTATGTGGATTAAACACTTAATGAAAGAGTGTAAACTTGAGTTTGAGCAACCTGCAAGACTATGGTGTGACAATAAGGCAGCCATCCACATTGCATCTAATCCTATATTCCATGAGAGGACCAAGCATATAGAAGTTGACTGCCATTTTATTCGAGACAAAATTCAAGAGGGAGAAGTAATTACACACTATGTCCATACTCAAGAGCAACCAGCTGATCTTCTAACTAAGGCATTAAATGGAGATAGAATTAAATACCTGAAAAGCAAGTTGGGTTTAATATATATATATATATATAACCCAACTTGAGGAGGAGTGTAATGGAACACATGTATGTATATGTATTTAGTTGCTGGTCCAGATAATGTGTTTGGTGTCTTTTGTAGATTTGCTTGCGGTTGGGATTGAGTTTACTCGGAGTTAACTTCGAGTCAGATTGGGCCTTTCCTATTTTTTGAACAAAGCTTGTACATGTATCACTGATACATATATATATCGGTGTATCTTCTTTTACAAGTAATGAGAATGAAACTGAGAGCTGATTAATGGCTTCTAAATTCTTGATTCATCTTTTACTTCTACTTATTCTTGCTTAGATCCAAACTTGTCAACAGAAGCAATAGCTACAGCTTTGGTTTCATAAATTAAGAGTTAATTGCCCGATAAATAGGTACGTTCTCAAATTACGGTTTTCAAGCGATAATTATATATATTTTCCCGTTGTTGGGATATATTATTTTGAGATATATGTGATATATATTGTTATATTTGATATTATATTTTCTCCCGAGCCTCTCCGTACAAAGGAGACTCTACCGAAATTTTCAGTGAATTTTGGACTTGGAAATTTTTGAAATGTTTTCAAACTTTGTTAATTTGAGTATAAAAGGATTTAATGGTTTATAAATTGATAAATTTTATTTAAATTATTTAATTCTATAAATTAATTGCTTATAAATTTAATATTTTGAATAAGATATATTGATTTCTAAATCCCTTCTTTCCTTTTCGGGGACGAAAAGTTTTAAGTGGGGGAGAGTGTAATGACCCGTAATTTTTGACAATTGAAATTAGTTAATTCAATAAGATTTTGTGATTTAATATTGGAAGAAATGGAAATTTGTGATTTATTAATGAAACAATAACTAGAATAAAATGAACTTTAAGGTTACATCAATAAGATTAAAACAATAACCGAAATTGTGAATGTAACAAAATGAATAGAAATGCTAATTTTATCCATAAGGAAATAATTGATGTAGTAAAAAGAATGAAACCAAGATAAAATAATTATTTGGGATTTTAATTTTAATTAATGTGTAAAACTGACGAAATTCAATATAAATTGAATTATAGTAATTAATACAAATAAAAGATGGAAATTGGAGGATATTAATGTAATGAAACATAGAACAATGTAAACCATGTATATAGAAAAATAATTGGTTGAATATAAAGGTTAGAGTCAAATTTAAACAATTTAACTGAATTAAACTTTAATTAATTGGATTAATTGCAGTTGAATTTGAACGTTGTAATTATTGAAATCATCAACACTGAAATTAATATGTAAATTTACTTGAAATTATAATATATATGTCTAGGAAATCAAAGTTGATGAATTTTTTTAATAATTAAATTTGAAATGAAAAGTGATTTATTTAATTTAATAATTAATTTATCTAATTAATGTGAAAGTAGCTATTTTGACTACTGTCTCGGATTTCAACGAAACTAGTTTCATCGGATCTGTAACAGTGAATTATTGTAGGATTTCAATTTTCGTAATGATCGGACTTGTCGTTTGACTTATGCCTACTATAGCTACTATGTTCAATAGCAGGTTACCGCCACATTCCATAGCAGGTAATACAACTAAAACCGTACAGGGTTCGTATTGTTTCTTTGGATTTTCCAACAAATGGTCAGGCTAAGGAACTTCCTACTGTCAATGGGAACGCCTCTGGATGGACACCCCGAGAACTAACTAGCTCTCTGCCAACACAAGGCCAGGTTACCCCTTACACTGGGTAACTACTACACGAATATGCCACCCCCGGTCCTTTGGGACCTTTATCCGAGGCGCCTCAACAAAACAACAATCACACAGTAAATGAGATTGGAGTAACCACATAGGTTAAATACTATGGCTCCATACCTGATACCACCCTTTTCCAAAAGGAAATGACATACCCTAAAGGGAGCGACCCTCATAACCTTGCCGCATCATTTCTGTTTCGACCATTTCCGGGTTGTGAGGTCTGACGAAGTCTCGTCCACAAAGCTACCCTTTTTCACAAAGCCATGCTTTGATCAACAAATGATCAGCAACACACAGCAGAACTCAGCATGCTACACTACCAAATTGGGAGTATATCACTGATAACTTTCAACTACATAACCTCTGAGCTCGTACGTCTCAGAGAAGGGTGTTAAGCTAAGACAATAAATTCTCCGCCACCAAACAGAAATCTATTTGAAAGAAATCAGCTTTATATCTCAAAATGTAATGTCAGACACGTAACCATACAAGTCTGTTCCGGGTTCGAACAGAACCGAAGGCACTACCAAAGAAGCCCTTGCAATCCGGGTATTCACAATCCCGATCGAACTTCCCATCACAAAGGAAATCTCTATACCGTAGCTAACGGTGTAGAGACAATCGATAGGTCATCCTATCATTTTCACAAATACCCAGTCTTCACCACCGGTCTTCAAATGTTATCCATATCATCATATCACTTATTCGGAATGGGTTATATGACACAAAGGTCCTTTCCCGGCTAAACCGAATAGTGAGCACAATATTTAAAACATATGGATATAGGGATTTAAATTAAGTCACAACTTATTATCCGAACCCTTTCTTTCAAATGGTTAAACAAATTACCATTTTAAATCTTTAAACAAAAAGATTTACTTCACAAAGTTTACCCAGTTTCACAAAGATTCATTCACAGATTCCCAAATCATTTCCCATTTCAATTGGATTAACCCATTAAATCTTTAAATCAAGATTTAATTTATAGCTTTCAAAACTATTCACAATTCAAGTCTTTTATAATATAAAAGATACACCTTTTAAAATCTTCTTTAATTTCAAGATAAAGCTTAATCATCTTCACAAAGGTTAATTCATAGTTTTTTCCCAACTATTTACAATTTCATTTCAACTTGAAATGTTTTGATACAAATTGGAAATCTTTTCACATTATGAAAGCTATTATTATTTGAAAATAGATAGTTTTCGTTTTGGGAAAAACTGGTTTCATTTATACAAGTTACGGTCTTTGGATAAATTCTAATTTCCATAACAACACTTTTAAAAAAAATGGTTTAAATTCATATAAACACCCTTTTACACTTGTATAATCCTTTTAGACCATAATTTCCAAATCCTTGAATTCAATTTCAAATATTGAATTCCAATTTAAATCAAATTATTCGAATTTCAATTTTATTAAGTTATTTAAAATAACTTTTATTTTTGAAACTCATTTTCAAAAACTTTCAATCCCAATTCCAAAACTATTTTGGATTCAAAAATTCAATCTTTAGAATTGTCAAAAATCTGTGACTTAACCGATTTCCACGTGAAATCCACATTTGTGTGTGTATTGTGTAGTCCAAGGGTTCAACACAATAGTGCAACAACATCCAATCATCACAGGTCAAAATACAACAATATATTTGATAAGTGGTACAAACTACAATGCTTATCTTTCATTCACAGATCACAGATATATATATATATCACAGATAAACAAATTATAGATCACAACACAAATCAGGATATATCACAAAACATCACATATCAGAGATGTCAAACAATTCAACATCCAATAAAATCCAAACATCCATAAATAGGATTACTTTAATTATCTTATTAATTCAAAGTCAGATAAATTTCTGTGAATATATTTTACTGGTTATGGTAAATTAATAATCAATTAATTACAAAAACATTTAATAAATTATCCTTTAATTGATCACTAATTAACCTGTAATTAATAACTAATACTTAATTAATTATCCTTTATTAATTACCGGAATCAATTCATTTCTCCTTATAAATTTCCATTGTGAATTTACAATTCCAAATATTCACTCTTTATATGATTTTCAAATCGATTTCACAAATATTCACTTTCAACTCTAAATCAATTTTCAATTGATTTTCAAATTTATTTCAAATCCCAAATAAATTTCCCTTGAATTTACAAATTATTTCCTTTTTAAAATAAATGTCTTTATCTCTTCAAATCTATTTAAAAATCCAAAATTTAAATAACTTCTTCAATTTATAAATAATATTTTCCAAAATCCATTCATTAATCTTTTTCCCATATTTTGGAATTTTTAATTCAATATGATTCAAAAATAAAACTTCACCCTTTTCAAACTTCTTTTTAAATTTGTTCAATTCTCAAAAATAAATTTTATTATAATTTTCAACTCGAATTTTCAAAAATCCAATTTTATTTATTTCCGGTATCCAATGATACCAAAAATATATTCGACTAAATTTTAGCCTTCAACAATTTCAATCCACAAATATAATCACACGGAGATTATAAATAATCAACACACAACGTTGAAATAAATTCAAATGTTTGAGAAATCCAGTTGGATCCCTCCAACCTGTTTCCCTGCATCCACAGATGTTAGCACAATACCAATTCCACTTCGAGGTGGAATATCGTGGTATATGGGATTTATAAATATTATCCGCTATTATACGGCGCAATAGGGTCTCTTTCGCTATATAATGCGGGAAATCAACTCCAAATACATATATAATACCAATTCCACTTCAAGCTGGAATATCGCGGTTTATGTTTTTAATATAATAACCTCCGCTTAATATGCGACGTATAGGGTCTATTTCAGCACAATAGATAACAACTGTGACGACCCGGAATTTTTAATATTTGAAATTGGAATATTTAATTAATTTTAAATATTCAAAAGTAAATTTTTAACTTGAATTTCAAATATCAATATTTATTGGATAATTAAATATTGAATATAACAAATTAAAATTCGGTAAAATATTGATTCTGGAGTTTTAAGCCTGTTAAAAATAATTTGAAGGCTTGTAAAATTTATATTGATAATACTGAAGATTTTAGAATTTTTAAATTGGAATTTAAAAGTGTTTTGTTCAGTTTTGAAAATATATTGTTTAAATTGAATTTAAAAATAGCCTTCAGAGGCACAGTCTCGGATTTCTACGAAACCAGTTCCATTGGATCCGTAATATTGTATCATTATCGGATTTCAAATTTCGTATTGTTTGGAGTTTCTGTGTGAGCGTACGATGTGTAAACGCGCGGGAATTTTTATCGAAATTCAAGTTTAATTTTATTCTAATTAAATAATTCCCATCTGTCCTTTCTGCCATCCTATCTTGTTTCCTTTACCAGTTGATAGCACACAGTTTTGCCCCTCTACTTTTAGAGTAGCCGACACGTTACAGAAATTTTGCACGCAACTTCTAATCTCGTATCTGTCCCCTTCATTTTTAAAGCCTAAGCAGAAGTCTAAAAAAATATATATATAAAAATATAAAAGCAAATGACAAAATAAAAAAATGGCGGAACTGAACAAAGTGGGGATCGCAACTTCCCTCTTCCTCAAATCGTTCGTTCGGGAAAACAAGAAAATGGGGATCTCAAAAACATATCTCCAGTTCAATTAATGACCGAAGAATGCCTCAACCCATTTCAAATCGCTCCTCTCTCTCTTCGACATTCAATTGAATTTCGAATGCTCTCGACCGGTAGAGGATGCTCGCGTAGCGTACCCACGATTGTGGGGAGCTTCGTCGTCGACTGCAGTTTTATGGTGGGTGTCGATCTAGGGTTTGGGAGTGCGCGGTCGGGGATGAAGGTCGCGACCTATGACGATGCATCAGGCTTCGCACGTGAGTTCGAGGGTTTGAGGAGGTGTGGTAGGAATCTCGATCGATGTTTCTTCGCCGCAGAGTCTCGCGTGGTGGCCAGAGCTTATTGCGAGGCGTGGGGTACGTGCAGTTTTGTTAATTTCAATTTAGTAAAAATATATCAGTATATTTAAGGCATAGGAATTTTCTGCGAAGCCCAAAGGAAATAATTATATATAAATAAATTGGAAAAAATATACAGTGAGTTTATAAAAAAAAACAATTTATTATCTTCAAATTTATAGATTTATATATATATATATAGGAAAACTAGAAAAATAAATATATAGGCACACACATAATTTAAGATGTATAGTAAAATAGAAATTTATTTTATATATGTAGGGCTTTGGAAACGTAGGAAATTTTATAAAGATTTGATATTGATCTATATAAATTATTTCTTATGAGTATATAAAGTTTCAAAAAATAAAATAAATATTCATTTACATATTTTAATTTGCTAGTTTATTTTGAAATAATGTATTATGGATATAAATTTGTTAAATAAACTCATTCAGTTATTTTAGTTACTAAAAATAATTTATTAATGGAAAATTAGTTAAACTAAATTATTAGCTAATTAAATTATTAAATGGAAATTAATTTCCCGATTTCTCAAATGTTAATAAATCGTAAATTATTATACAAGGTCAAGATCAAAAAGGGAAGCAAGCCCATTTGGAATGGATTACAAACATCAAAATAAAAGGTGAGTTGATCTCACTCATCTGGGTTGATTTAAATTTAAATGGTTAAATTTAAATATTTGGCTGAATGATTGAATTTGGTTTGATGTGTTATATAATGTATAGTAGTATATACCAATATATATATATATATATATATATATTGGTATATGTATATATTGGAATGGATATTCCCGCATTATATAGCGAATGAGAACCCTATACGCCGCATAATAGCTGATGATTTTTTTTTATAAAATCCCATATACCGCGATATTCCACCTCGAAGTGGAATTGGTATTGTGCTAACGTCTGTGGATGCAGGGAAACAGGTTGGAGGGATCCAACTGGATTCCTCAAAATATTTAATTTTGTTTAAATATTCTGTGATCTGATTGTTGATATCCTGTGATGATTTATATTGGATAATCTGGTTGGATTGAATCTCCCAGTATAATGAGTTATCAAAAGCAATTGAATTGGATTTTTGGAAAGAATAAAAGAATAAAATTTAAGTGAAGTAATTCTAGTGAATTCGAATAAATTAAATATGGAAAAGAGGAATTTTGAATAAACAGAGAAATATTGAATTTAAAAACTATGTGATATTATTTAAAGGATTAAATAATTTATTTTAATTAAATGTTTAAATGTAATTAAAAAGAAAGAAGGAATTTGGGAAATCTGAAACTTGTGTTTCAGTTTAAAGATTTTAAATCATAATGAGAAATAAAATCTGGAAGTTAATGAATTTGAAAATAAATGGATTAAGTAAGGAAATTTATTTCAAAGTAAATTAAATTGGAGAATCAATTGTTAATTGATTTAAATACTTTGGGATTTGAAATTTAAAGAGAAATGAGATTTTGAAGATATAAACTGGGTTTATAAAGTGAAATGGAATATCAGTGGATATTAGAAAATATAAATTCAAGGTGGGAATTTATAAAAGGATATGGTTTGGTTTAAAAATAAATGTTGATTTATTTTTAAAAGATGGAAATGAGAAGTGTATTTCTCTGGATAGCCAAGTACGTTTTCCAAAGAAATTTTAAATATAAGTTAAAAGTTTTAATACGTTTTAAAAAGCATATTTTAGAAAATTGATTTATTTCTAAATGTTAAGGCCTAAAGTAGTATTTTCAAAAATCTATCATTGTAGTAATTATATAAAAGTGATTTGGTAATATGTTTAAAGAGAAATTTAGTTTATATTTATAAATGGTTTTATTTTAATAAAGTATTAAAGTAGTTTTAAAATTTCAATGTTATAAAGTATATTTATATTAAAGTCTTTTAATTTATTTTTAAATCTAAAATATTTTGTACTTGGTGATTCAGTGGAAATAATTATTTGGGAAATGTATTCCGTAAGCGGAAACTGTTTGAAATTGTTTTCAAAAGGAGTTTGAAAATAGAAATATATTTTGGAAAGATATTTGGGCAAATAAATAATGTGGGAAATTATTTATTGTGTGATGGTTGCTATGGATGTGAATTGATAGTTAAATAACCGACTATCAATATTGGCCAATGCGCTGATCGTTTCGAAGAGACCGGGATCGAGTTTCCGTATACCGGGATTCTAGGTCTGGAGACTCGAATACCACTTCGATTCGGTTTGTACGTTTCGTGTAACGTGTTAAGAGTCGAAGATGGAGCTGTGAAGTGTAAGGGCTAGTCGCTACTAATCCTGAGGATATTTCCAAAATGGATGTAGTAGGAATAGTGCCTTCGGTTCCGTTCGGACCCGGGACGGACTTGTATGGACGAATGCTTTCGTGACATCGTCAGGTGGACGATGGGCATTCTAAGGGATATGTTCTGAAAAAGGTATCGTTTAGCCTCGAGCCTCATCAACCGGGAATGACTGAAAATCAGGGGTTATGCAGCAAGGCTTCGTGGGTAGCACCCACTTGAGAGTAAAGTCATCCCTGTCTAGATGTCCCTTTTATTTCGGCTTAGTGGTGCGGTTGCTGATCCCAACCGTGGGGTGATTTTATTTGGAATTATCCAGTAAGGGATGATTCCGGTCTTGTGTTGCAGGGGAGCGGGCGTACTCCTCGGTACTGTGATCTAGTCCACGTACTGTGACAGGTGGTACCCCAGTGCCTAGTCAGTCGTTGGAAATCCATTCTCCCTACGTGCCTTGTACGAGTTTTGTTTGTATTACCCACTTTGTGGCTAGTATGCTGGAATTTAATCATGTAACAATTTCAGTTATTTTAATAAGTATTTGTAAATAGACACTATTATAATATCAGAGGATTTTATAAAAAGTGTTTTAGCTATCGTAAGGTAAAAACCCGACATGTTTATTTGTGGCGTGGTCTTACGAGATGCTTTTATTTTCAAAAGGATTTTTGAAACTTTAATAATCAATTTGAGTGTGATTTTCTCACGCTGGTTTTCCAGACTGACTCGGGTATTGTTTTATATGATGCTCGGGTCAGACCGAGATAAACAGGTTCAGATTGTAGCTGTGGAGCTCAGGAGACGAGCTAGATGGCGATATGTACTTCCGTATTTGTTTATTGTTCCGCTGTGTATTTGGATGTATATCATTGATGTGATGAACTCTGATGATGTATTCTGTAAATATATTGTATAAACAGATATATTTTTCTGTTTGAGTAAAGATCTGTTTTGTATATATTATATTTTATTCCGCTGCGATGTGAGATTCTGTTGTTGATTTTCTGTTTCTTCTTCTTCTACCTCTTCTTCTTTAACACAAATGGTTCGATTTTCCGGGACTGGAAAGTCGGGTCGTTACAGTTGGTATCAGAGCGAAGGTTGGCGATAACCTTGGCTCTGGTGGAAATTTTGAGAGTATTAATAGATATGAGCGCGTATTTGTTAGTGAATATAAAATTGTTTTATATTGTGTTGATTGGTTTATTGAGTAGTTTATGGATTCTGGTCGATGTGTGGGACGCCACAACATTGATAGGGATCTCTAAACACTTGTATAGAACAATTCGACATAGTATTGTTTTAAAGTAGGGTAAATGAAATAATTTTACCCAAATTATTTTTGTATAAAAAGAAACGTTTTGTAAACTATTCTAGTTAATATATATGGTTGTTTGGATGTTAGAAGTGATAATATGGAATTATTATCATTAATATATGGAAACTTAACTAGAAATTGAAATTTATAACCAAAGCAAAGAATAAAATTTTATAATAAAATTTGAGATATAGATTACAAATGTAATTTATAAAATTGAAATAAACTTCATATACAAATGTGATTTATAATTGGAAATAGGATTCCAGAGAAATATTTGAAAATAAATCGAAATGGATTCCGAATTTGGAACTTTGGGAAGTTTAAATTCCTTGGATTTGAAAATGGTTTCCAAAAGGTTTTGGAGAAATAATGGTATTATTTTAGGAATATTTTTGAGTGAATTTGAACCCTTGTGAGATTTGGAAATTAAAAATATTTGAAATGCTTTTGATTGGGATAAAAACACTAAACTCTTTTGGTCGCTGGAAAATAATTCCGATGATGATCGCGACATCATCGGTGTTCATTTTCGAGTTTCCAAAGAGAAATTGCTACCGAATTGTTTCAAATTGAAATTGTTGCGAACTGGGTTTGATTTTATAATTCAAAAAGATAATAGAATTTACCAAGGGAGTTTGGATATAGTTGATTTCAAAAGGGGATTTTGAAATTTTGAAAATATGTTTATATTCTGGAATCTTATTTAAAATGTTTTAAAAAAAAATGGAAATTATTATTATCTGCAGAAATTCCTTTGTCTAAACTTACTTATCTATAAATGATTTAAGAACATAAACATTGTGAGAAGATTTTGTTTAGTTACTTAAGTTAAATGTATGAGTCTTGATTGTTATCAAATATGAATGGGCTCTATATCATAGATATCCTAGTGCAGCCTGTATAGTGAAGTATAGTTCATGAATTGATGGAAATACAGTTAGATACAATGAAAGGCAAATACACTATCAAGGTTTAAGAATATAGTATTGAAGTAAAATAATCTAAAATAATAAATTTTTGTTCAAACAAAAATATTTGTATACATAATCATATGCTAATAAAAGAGTGAATTTTTTTCATAACAGATTGTTATGATTATATAATTATGAATTTAAGTTTGGTAAGAAGAGAACTAAATGTTATTACACAGACAATACATTGATTTGGATCACAGATTAAATATTTCGTAAATTTAAGGAAAGCATAAATTGAACGACATTATTAATAAATTCAAGGATGAATTGATAATATGAGTTGAAAATTAGAATGGAATCGGATTAAAGTGGTAATGGTTTGTAGTGCAAAGAAAATCCAAGTAAGTAGAGATAAATTGAAAAGGGCCTTGCTATTAATAAAATAAAATTCTATGAATTGTTGTAAGTGAAATAAAAATTTATTTGAAGCAATTGAAATAAATATAAGTTTGTTTGGATTTAAAATGAATTGGATGTAAGCAATGGAGTGTAAACCATTGGAATTAGGTGAAATGGCATCAAAATTGATTGGAAACGAGTGAAGGCAATTGAATTGGGGGTTAAAACTTTATTAATTACTTACAAGTGTTGTTTGGCAGGTATGGCCTATGAAACCAGTGTGTTGGCTATTGAAATTAATTGGAATGATAACAACTTTGAATGTTGTCACTAACCTGTTTAAATTTAGTTAGTACAGGTATCGAGAAGCCGTTTGGCTGGATTTGATTGTGAAATATGCTAAAATAAATCGCCGCTTGCTTAAAAATTTGCTATAATAAGGTACGCTTACGCAAAAATTCAAAATAGGAGATATGAACTGCATATATTGATATATATTGTGATTTTCGGCCTGAGGCCGATGTATATATATATTTGTGCATCCTGCGATATCGCAGAAGTCCCTCCGTACAAAGGAGATTCTGCCAAAATTTTCCGGAAATTTTGGGAGAGAATTTTTTTGAAATTTTAGAAATGTTCATTAGCGATAAATGATTTAAATTTGCTAAGCAAATGGAATTGGAACTGAATAATTGAATCTATTGAAATATGAATGTAAAGAAGTGAAATCGAAGGAACTAAAGAAAGAAAAGTTCACAAATAAATTTCTAATTGAAATTTAAATTAGTTAGTAAGTGTAACTGATTGAATATTCAAAGTGAAAGATAAATTGAATTTAAATGGAATTGTAAAGATAAAAGTGAATAGAAATGGATATGAACTTCAATAGTGAAGTGAAGTAAATATAAGAAATATGTAAAATATTTATATTGGACTTAAGAAATGAATAGTGAATTCTTAAGAAAATTTGTATTGAGAAATTATTCCAAGTAAATAATTAAATGAAAATCGGAACTGACAAGGAAAATTTTGAATAAGAGAATAACTATCAAAATGAAAGTGAATAAAGAGGAAATTGATATAATTGATAATCAATTGAAATTTATACGTAGGATGTACGTATATTATTTTGTTCGCATAGCTATTTGATCCAGAATTCGAGCACAGAATTTCGAGATAGTTATATCGATCCGAGTTAGGATTTTTCACTCGATTTTCAACGGCGAGCCTGGATATGGATTGTTGATTGATTCTGGATATTCTCTATCATAGTTGGTGGCTATGCAAGGAGAATGACGGTTTCTGATCGAGAAACCAGATCTGAGTCCGCACTAGGAAGTCGGGTGGACGATACTAGTTCGGAAGTGAAATTGTGTGATCGATTGAGCGATCGAATGTGATATTGCGTACGGATGATATATGTGCATCGTACGGGCTTAAGTAAAACAAATGTTTAAAATTTGGAAAGAAAAGTATAAAATGACTTTGGAATTGTGATTGAATATTATTGCTTAATAGGATATACAGGTGTATAAAAGCAACGGATTGATTGGGATTTTGATTTTAAAAGATAAATTTAATGGCCCGACAAAAAGGTATGTATTTGAATTTCTATATGAAATTTGATTGGGTTTTTGACCCAGCCACTTGGCTTTTTGTTTCTTTTTGAGATTGGGAGGCCGTAGTGCCATTTTGTAGTTGTACCGAGCTAGCCGCGCAAAGGAGACGCTGGCGAAATTTTTCGGAAATTTAGGGAGTTAGAAAAATTTTGAGAAATTTTTGATAATTCAAAATTCGAATTCAAATTTAAATTTGAATAGATAAGTAGGTGGTATGGGTTGAACTTATGAATAAGTTTGGGAAGTTAAAAGATGATTAGTGTATCATTAATAAAAGATTGTTGGGTATTGTTAAAACTGTTTGAATTTGGGAAATAGTTAACGGGGATTGAATCATTCTTCTTAACTAGTAATTTCGAGGACGAAATTCTTTTAAGGGGGGAGGAATGTGACGACCCGGAATTTTTAATATTTGAAATTGGAATATTTAATTAATTTTAAATATTCAAAAGTAAATTTTTAACTTGAATTTCAAATATCAATATTTATTGGATAATTAAATATTGAATATAACAAATTAAAATTCGGTAAAATATTGATTCTGGAGTTTTAAGCCTGTTAAAAATAATTTGAAGGCTTGTAAAATTTATATTGATAATACTGAAGATTTTAGAATTTTTAAATTGGAATTTAAAAGTGTTTTGTTCAGTTTTGAAAATATATTGTTTAAATTGAATTTAAAAATAGCCTTCAGAGGCACAGTCTCGGATTTCTACGAAACCAGTTCCATTGGATCCGTAATATTGTATCATTATCGGATTTCAAATTTCGTATTGTTTGGAGTTTCTGTGTGAGCGTACGATGTGTAAACGCGCGGGAATTTTTATCGAAATTCAAGTTTAATTTTATTCTGATTAAATAATTCCCATCTGTCCTTTCTGCCATCCTATCTTGTTTCCTTTACCAGTTGATAGCACACAGTTTTGCCCCTCTACTTTTAGAGTAGTCGACACGTTACAGAAATTTTGCACGCAACTTCTAATCTCGTATCTGTCCCCTTCATTTTTAAAGCCTAAGCAGAAGTCTAAAAAAATATATATATAAAAATATAAAAGCAAATGACGAAATAAAAAAATGGCGGAACTGAACAAAGTGGGGATCGCAACTTCCCTCTTCCTCAAATCGTTCGTTCGGGAAAACAAGAAAATGGGGATCTCAAAAACATATCTCCAGTTCAATTAATGACCGAAGAATGCCTCAGCCCTTTTCAAATCGCTCCTCTCTCTCTTCGACATTCAATTGAATTTCGAATTCTCTCGACCGGTAGAGGATGCTCGCGTAGCGTACCCACGATTGTGGGGAGCTTCGTCGTCGACTGCAGTTTTATGGTGGGTGTCGATCTAGGGTTTGGGAGTGCGCGGTCGGGGATGAAGGTCGCGACCTATGACGATGCATCAGGCTTCGCACGTGAGTTCGAGGGTTTGAGGAGGTGTGGTAGGAATCTCGATCGATGTTTCTTCGCCGCAGAGTCTCGCGTGGTGGCCAGAGCTTATTGCGAGGCGTGGGGTACGTGCAGTTTTGTTAATTTCAATTTAGTAAAAATATATCAGTATATTTAAGGCATAGGAATTTTCTGCGAAGCCCAAAGGAAATAATTATATATAAATAAATTGGAAAAAATATACAGTGAGTTTATAAAAAAAAACAATTTATTATCTTCAAATTTATAGATTTATATATATATATATATATAGGAAAACTAGAAAAATAAATATATAAGCACACACATAATTTAAGATGTATAGTAAAATAGAAATTTATTTTATATATGTAGGGCTTTGGAAACGTAGGAAATTTTATAAAGATTTGATATTGATCTATATAAATTATTTCTTATGAGTATATAAAGTTTCAAAAAATAAAATAAATATTCATTTACATATTTTAATTTGCTAGTTTATTTTGAAATAATGTATTATGGAGATAAATTTGTTAAATAAACTCATTCAGTTATTTTAGTTACTAAAAATAATTTATTAATGGAAAATTAGTTAAACTAAATTATTAGCTAATTAAATTATTAAATGGAAATTAATTTCCCGATTTCTCAAATGTTAATAAATCGTAAATTACTATACAAGGTCAAGATCAAAA
Source organism: Allium fistulosum (assembly GCA_030737815.1). Taxonomy (NCBI): domain Eukaryota; kingdom Viridiplantae; phylum Streptophyta; class Magnoliopsida; order Asparagales; family Amaryllidaceae; genus Allium; species Allium fistulosum. The sequence continues at coordinate 527,240,124 of CM060906.1, forward strand.
AGGGAAGCAAGCCCATTTGGAATGGATTACAAACAGCAAAATAAAAGGTGAGTTGATCTCACTCATCTGGGTTGATTTAAATTTAAATGGTTAAATTTAAATATTTGGCTGAATGATTGAATTTGGTTTGATGTGTTATATAATGTATAGTAGTATATACCAATATATATATATATATATTGGTATATGTATATATTGGAATGGATATTCCCGCATTATATAGCGAATGAGAACCCTATACGCCGCATAATAGCTGATGATTTTTTTTTATAAAATCCCATATACCGCGATATTCCACCTCGAAGTGGAATTGGTATTGTGCTAACGTCTGTGGATGCAGGGAAACAGGTTGGAGGGATCCAACTGGATTCCTCAAAATATTTAATTTTGTTTAAATATTCTGTGATCTGATTGTTGATATCCTGTGATGATTTATATTGGATAATCTGGTTGGATTGAATCTCCCAGTATAATGAGTTATCAAAAGCAATTGAATTGGATTTTTGGAAAGAATAAAAGAATAAAATTTAAGTGAAGTAATTCTAGTGAATTCGAATAAATTAAATATGGAAAAGAGGAATTTTGAATAAACAGAGAAATATTGAATTTAAAAACTTATGTGATATTATTTAAAGGATTAAATAATTTATTTTAATTAAATGTTTAAATGTAATTAAAAAGAAAGAAGGAATTTGGGAAATCTGAAACTTGTGTTTCAGTTTAAAGATTTTAAATCATAATGAGAAATAAAATCTGGAAGTTAATGAATTTGAAAATAAATGGATTAAGTAAGGAAATTTATTTCAAAGTAAATTAAATTGGAGAATCAATTGTTAATTGATTTAAATACTTTGGGATTTGAAATTTAAAGAGAAATGAGATTTTGAAGATATAAACTGGGTTTATAAAGTGAAATGGAATATCAGTGGATATTAGAAAATATAAATTCAAGGTGGGAATTTATAAAAGGATATGGTTTGGTTTAAAAATAAATGTTGATTTATTTTTAAAAGATGGAAATGAGAAGTGTATTTCTCTGGATAGCCAAGTACGTTTTCCAAAGAAATTTTAAATATAAGTTAAAAGTTTTAATACGTTTTAAAAAGCATATTTTAGAAAATTGATTTATTTCTAAATGTTAAGGCCTAAAGTAGTATTTTCAAATATCTATCATTGTAGTAATTATATAAAAGTGATTTGGTAATATGTTTAAAGAGAAATTTAGTTTATATTTATAAATGGTTTTATTTTAATAAAGTATTAAAGTAGTTTTAAAATTTCAATGTTATAAAGTATATTTATAGTAAAGTCTTTTAATTTATTTTTAAATCTAAAATATTTTGTACTTGGTGATTCAGTGGAAATAATTATTTGGGAAATGTATTCCGTAAGCGGAAACTGTTTGAAATTGTTTTCAAAAGGAGTTTGAAAATAGAAATATATTTTGGAAAGATATTTGGGCAAATAAATAATGTGGGAAATTATTTATTGTGTGATGGTTGCTATGGATGTGAATTGATAGTTAAATAACCGACTATCAATATTGGCCAATGCGCTGATCGTTTCGAAGAGACCGGGATCGAGTTTCCGTATACCGGGATTCTAGGTCTGGAGACTCGAATACCACTTCGATTCGGTTTGTACGTTTCGTGTAACGTGTTAAGAGTCGAAGATGGAGCTGTGAAGTGTAAGGGCTAGTCGCTACTAATCCTGAGGATATTTCCAAAATGGATGTAGTAGGAATAGTGCCTTCGGTTCCGTTCGGACCCGGGACGGACTTGTATGGACGAATGCTTTCGTGACATCGTCAGGTGGACGATGGGCATTCTAAGGGATATGTTCTGAAAAAGGTATCGTTTATCCTCGAGCCTCATCAACCGGGAATGACTGAAAATCAGGGGTTATGCAGCAAGGCTTCGTAGGTAGCACCCACTTGAGAGTAAAGTCATCCCTGTCTAGATGTCCCTTTTATTTCGGCTTAGTGGTGCGGTTGCTGATCCCAACCGTGGGGTGATTTTATTTGGAATTATCCAGTAAGGGATGATTCCAGTCTTGTGTTGCAGGGGAGCGGGCGTACTCCTCGGTACTGTGATCTAGTCCACGTACTGTGACAGGTGGTACCCCAGTGCCTAGTCAGTCGTTGGAAATCCATTCTCCCTACGTGCCTTGTACGAGTTTTGTTTGTATTACCCACTTTGTGGCTAGTATGCTGGAATTTAATCATGTAACAATTTCAGTTATTTTAATAAGTATTTTTAAATAGACACTATTATAATATCAGAGGATTTTATAAAAAGTGTTTTAGCTATCGTAAGGTAAAAACCCGACATGTTTATTTGTGGCGTGGTCTTACGAGATGCTTTTATTTTCAAAAGGATTTTTGAAACTTTAATAATCAATTTGAGTGTGATTTTCTCACGCTGGTTTTCCAGACTGACTCGGGTATTGTTTTATATGATGCTCGGGTCAGACCGAGATAAACAGGTTCAGATTGTAGCTGTGGAGCTCAGGAGACGAGCTAGATGGCGATACGTACTTCCGTATTTGTTTATTGTTCCGCTGTGTATTTGGATGTATATCATTGATGTGATGAACTCTGATGATGTATTCTGTAAATATATTGTATAAACAGATATATTTTTCTGTTTGAGTAAAGATCAGTTTTGTATATATTATATTTTATTCCGCTGCGATGTGAGATTCTGTTGTTGATTTTCTGTTTCTTCTTCTTCTACCTCTTCTTCTTTAACACAAATGGTTCGATTTTCCGGGACTGGAAAGTCGGGTCGTTACAACAACCATCATTCAATTCACACAATCAAGCAATTTTAAATTTAACTATTTTAAATTTAAATCGAAACACAATTCGATTGAGTGAGAAGTTCTCACCTTGCTTTCAATAACGGTTGCAGTATTTTTATCTCGAATAAAATTAAACACGCGTTTAATTTTACCCAAAATTTACACCATCTCCAATAAATCCCAATCCAGCTCCATAATGTAGTGCTCAACAAAATGAACCCAACGCAAGTCGTTTCGTCAATTTTCGACCTCGTATCAAAAAGTTAGAGCATTTTAAAGTTTGTACAATTTTATAATATAATAATTTTCAATTTTCTTTTTATATTTTATACCCTAGTCAATCTCAGCCGTGCATTTCATCACCCTTAGATCAGAGTCGCGCGTTCTATCTTCTTCCCCTACGTGAAAATCACGTTCAAAACAAACCCATAGCCTCCATCTTTAAATCGAATTATGCTCCCTCCATACAAAGCTTGAAGACGATCGATGAATTCCACACGACTACTCACCTTCCCCTCCAGCCCATGGCCTACGTGCGCAGCCCCCTAGCCTCATCGCTGCCAAATAAAACGCCTCCAAACAGCCAATGAACGCTGTGACAACCCAGATTTTAACGATTGTTAATTGGTAATTAACTGATTTAAAATATCGGGATATTAATTTTGATAGGTCAAACAAATGAATTTCTGATAATTAAAAATATCTGAATATATATATATATATGTATGTATGTAAATATAAGTGTATAAATATACAAATATAGGAGAGTATACTCATATCAAATGATATATATGGAAATAACAATAAATGTGGAGGTATATGTTTATTTATAAAAAGATAAAATATATATACATACATAAGTATACACCTAAACAAGAGTATAAGTGTATGTATATGCCTATGTGGAATAAAATACAGGGAAGTTGTATGAATATGAATAAATATATATATAATATAAAGAAATGCGTGTGAATATGAATGCAAGTACAGTAGAAAAAATATTTATATACATAACTATATATATACATAAGTATATACATATAATAGTATACATGGAGAATATAAATACTGATGTAAATAAGTATAAACATTATATTAATAATGAGAGAGGCATACGTGTAGTTGCACACTATCAGGAAATGAAATAGCATGAATGTATACATAAAGATATATATATATCTACATCAAGGAATGTACATGTAAACTTACAAGGGGGACAAGCATTTATTGCACAGTTCAACTCAAGCATACAATACATCATTTCAAGTTATAAAATATAAGATCATGTCAGGTCGAAAACATCTTTGTCAAAGCAAACTGGGAAAAAAAATCTCTGGTCAAAAGAAATAAAATAAAGATGTAAAAGAAAAAGCAAACAGAAGCTTGCTATGGAAAGCAGCTTACTTCTCTATACATGCCTCTACATTTACCTCATTCTTCCATTCATTCGAACTAATACCAGTAAAAGAAAAAAAAGCAACATTCCCATTTTAAATAAAGTAGAGTATAAATCTGTTATTAGAAGTAAAGAAAAAAAAAGAGAGTAGAAGGGTTACCATTTCAAAAGCATTTTCAAGTTCCAGTTTTCAAAATACCCAGTTTCAAACTTCTATGCTCATCATTTAACAAGTGAGTATACATTTTTCTTAAAAGCCTAAGTAAATTAAATTATGTGCATGTGATTCCTGGAATCATTTGTGCTTTGCCTGAATATATATATACAAGTGTAGATCCTGTATGGTGTTTGAGTTTTGAATTGTGCTTCTCTGTTTTCAAATTTCAGAGTTTAAAATAAAAATCAAAATTCAATATCTTTTTATTTAATCACTGTTAGGACTTAGGTTTCAAACAAAATATGTTTGTTTAAGCATAGATTAAGGTTTAAAATTTTATCTAAGTAAATTAAATTTGTAGTTTTCTGGAAAACCAAGAATAACAGTGGAAACTTAACATATGAAAAAAATTCAAACATCTTAATTCTTCGATTTAGGTATATAATCTGAATCACTATCTAAAACCGTGATTTTTAAGGGTTAATCCACGATTTTTAGTGTGGGATCGAGTGAGCAATTCATAGTTGACCGGAAATTGTGTTTTGAGCTATTTCTAGTGATCGTCGAGTCATTGGTGGTCGGGGCTTTTGATGAAGTAGGCTTGGTAATCGGAGATGTTGGCAAAAATAGTGAGTGGTTTTATTAACCACTGTGTCGTCGGCGAATCAGAGAAATGGGTTTTTAACCCTAGTTTTGGTCGAGCTTGGATTAGTAGCTATTGCGTTGTCTCTAGGGCTTCGAGTTACATCGGGCTTAGGGTTTGGCTGCATGGAAGGCTAGCGGAGGTGTAGCCGGAGTTTCATATATTTCGGTGGTCGGCGTCGTGGATTCGAGGGGGGGTTTCAGGCATGGTGTTTGGTTCCAGGTTTACCAGTTTTGCTCGATCCTGATTTTGAGTTTGTTTTGAGAATTTGGTGGTCGGGGTCATAGGTTTGGGTGATCATCGTTGAGACGGAGGCGTCGGCGGTGATCGATGACGTAGCGTTCGACTATGCAGGTGCACAAGTGTCAGATGATGTCAGAGGTTTGGATAGAGGAGTCGTCTCGTAGGAGCACTCGAGTAAATGGTGAAGGAACTCGAGTAGAGACTCGAGTTAAACGTGAGTGAACCTGTTACAGATTTAAAAAAAAATTAAATCCAAGTTTAAAAAAATTAGGTAAGGGAGAAATGGGTTACTCGGGGCAGGGCTCGAGTAGTTATCGAGTTGGACCTGAAGCAGAAATTTAACAGTTTACAAATTTAAGAGAAAGCAAGTTTTTTAAATCTAAAATAAATCAAGCTTAAATATATTTCTTAGAATCTATTTCTTTTATATATAGTAAATGTTTTCTTTAATATTTGAATGGGAAGTTATATAAATTTGTTTATCTTAAATTTGCAAGTTAAATGCTTAAGTTATTTTTTAAAGCTTGATTATAAATGAAATCAAGTAAAAGAATTTTTTTTTAAATATATGTGTATCATAAAGAGGTAATTAATAAGGATAATGATTTACCTTAAAGGGTAATTAAGATTTTAATGATTTGAGATTAATTAAGTTAATAAAGTAGTTTAAGTATAATTAACTAATTAATTTAATTAATTAATGATTAAGGGTTAATAAATTTATAATTGAGGGCTATAAGTTTATTAATTGGAGGTAAATTAATTTGTAATTAAGGGCCTAGTTAATTAATTAGAGATTAATTAATCGATAATTAAGAATTAATCTGTTAAGTAATTTATAATAGAGATTAACTAATTAAATAATTGAGTTAATCAGTTAGAGATTAATTAATTCATAATTAGGGATAAATGTAATTAATGTGAAGGGTTGAAGGTTAATTAATTTGTGTTATCAATTAAAGGATAATTACTTAATGCAATTAAAGAGGATAATTAAGGGATGATTAATTAAATTTTTGTAATTAATTAATGTTGAGTAAGCAGGATTTAATGATGATTGAAGAAATAAATTTAATCTATTCGAATTAATTAGAAATGGTTTGACTAATTAACCTTGCTTATGGGTGACTGAATGATATTTAATGCCTTGGACTATTTGTTATCCCTGGTATGTGATTGTAATGATATGCAATGTTTTTGCAATATGATATGGTTGGCGTAAACAACGATGATGTGGTTACCTATGATGATCTACTGTGTAAAAGTGACACCCTGTATTTAAAATTAAATTATACTTACTTGAATAACTTGGATTAAGATGATATTGGCATCGAAGAGACCGGAGTCAGGTATCAGTAAATACCCGAAACCACTTCGATTCTTTATAGATTGATTTGTGAAATAAATAGGCTGGTATGGAATGATTTAAGTGAATTAGACCATTTAGTCTAAGTTCTGGTACGTAGAAATTTGATGTGAGTTGAAAGTAATGTATATAACGACTTGTGAAGTTGTAAGTTGATATAAGTTACCCGGGTTTAAATAGTTTTATGCATTGGTATTTCTTGTTAGATGGGTTTACTCACGCTGGGTTCCAGCCTGACCCGGGTGTTACTTTGATGTAATGCTCGAGTCAGACCGAGTATTACAGATTTTCAGGTAAGGACGTTCTGGAGCTCAGGAGGAGTACTGGATGGCGGGACGTATGGAGTGATTCCGCTGTGACTATTATTTTTTATTATCTGAGACATTTTTGATTTATATATGACCATTGTTGTGTATTGGAATATAACTCTGATGTAAATAAATGTAAATTGACAGATACAGTATTCTTTTGTAAATTGTTATTATTTGATATTATATTTTGTTCCTCTGCGAATGTGAGCATCTGTGTTATGTTTTCTGTTTCTTTTCTTCTATCTCTTTCTTCTTTTCATAACTATCTGGAATTTTCGAGATCGGAATTTCCGGGTCGTTACAAACGCGAGTGAAACGACCCGCCTTCCTATGCGCAGGAAGACGCATCATTATTAAGAAAGAAAGGGATAGAAAAGAGAAAAGATAGAGAAGAAAGAAAGAACAACAGAAGAATCTCAACAGCGGAACGAATAAATTATATTAATCACATAAGATATTACATAGTATCATATACAACAGCTATCAGAGTTACACAGCTTATACAACACATACTAGACAGTTATAAACGCCTGTCTAGTTATTACAATTCAAGATACAACTTAAACAAATGACTCAGAGATCAACACAGCGGAACACTATATCTACGAACGCTGAAGCCTCCTGCTCCATTGCTCCTTCAGAATTCTCGTCAAAGCTAACCTGATTCCCTTGGCTACTCATAAAAATTTGAGTACCCAAGAGTTTATAAAACAGAAATAAACACTTGGGTCAGACATGGGTCTGGTGTGAGTAAACGGTTAAAGTTGCTTAACTTCAAAACCTTTTGAAAACAAAGGTATCACGTAAGACTCCCCACAAATAAACATGGGTAAGTTTTTACCTTACGCTAACCAAAACATTTGATAGGAAATCCAGTTATATTATAATAGGGTCTAGGGTTTTCAAGTAAAATACAGAAATAGCTGGAATGCTTACATCTCACGTTCCAACATAGTTGGGCACAACTAATACGTACGGCACTTATTGGAGATTGGATTCCATACAATGGTAGGGCTACTGGGGTACCGCCCGTCACAGTATGTGGCCTAGATCAACGTACCGAGGATCACTCCCAATCCCCTGCAACACAAGGCCGGAACCATCCCTTACTGGATAATTCCCGCATAAGAAAGCCCATGGTTGCGGCCAAACAACCACCCACACAGCCGAAATAAAAAGGGACTCTAGACAGGGGAATCTTATACTACTTGGGTGCTACCCACTAACCTTGCTGCACCTCCCCTGTTTTAGCCATTCCCGGTTGATGAGGCTTGAGGCTACGATTACCTTATCAGAACACATCACTTAGAATGCTCATCGTCCACCTGACGATGTGCTGAAAGCATTCAATCCATACAAGTTCGTTCCGGGTTCGAACGAAACCGAAGGCATTATCTCGTTACACTCATTTTGGAATCACCCTCAGAGTTAACGACAATAACCCTTGCACTCTGAATCTTCATCTTCACTTGAGATTCACGACCTAACGTTTAACTTGGATCGATGTGGTATTCGGATATCCAAATCTGGAAACCCGATCCCGGTCTCATCGAAATCCAAACGTATCTTAAAGGCCAAGTTGTTTAAAGGTTTAAACAATTCAATTCAATTCAATACTTGAATTCACACAGCATTTAACATAGATAAATATCACACATTTATCACAGATATATCCAATATCATATCACAGCATATCATAGCATATCATCCAATAGATATTATCCAATTCAGATATTCTACACAACAATCATATATAAGCAACCATTATTAACCCTATGTTATAATTAATTTAATTATCTTAAATTAAATTAATTACTTAAGAATTAATCATCTAACCTTGCTTAATCAATCATTAATTAATTACAATCTTTAATTAATTAATTACTCATTAAATATTAATCATCCTTGATTAATTATTCATTAATTACATAAAGTAATTATCCTTTAATTAATTTCACAAATTAATTATTCTTAACCATTTAACAGTAATTAACCTTTAGTTACTTTCATTAATTACATTAATTAATAATCCTTAATTAATTACTTCCATTAATTAATTAACTATAATTAATTACATTGACCCTTAATTAATTACATTAATTAATTAAACTTTAATTAATCACTTCTATTAATCCACCTTAATTAATCATAAACAGTAATTATCATCCTATAATTTACTTACCCTAATTAATTAACTCCTTAATTAATTACTTTAATCCTTTAATTAATTACACCAAATAATTAATCCTTAATTACTTCTCATTAAGTAATTATCCTTTAATTAATTACATCTTGTAATTATACATTAATTACTTATACTAAGTAATTACACTTTTTAACCTTATTAAGTATTCATACTTAATTCTTTATCAAGTGATTATCTTTATTTAACTTAAATTAATCACATCCATTTATTATTTACAATTGAGTAATTCATTCCTTAATTACTCTTAAATAAATTAATTAACCTTAATTACAGATTAATTATTCTTTAATTATTAATTAATAAACCTTAATTATCAATTAATAAAACTTAATAATAAGTTAATTAATCTTTAATTATTAGTTAATCAATTCTTAATAACAGTTAATTAACCTTTAATTAATCTTTATAGATTAATTATCTCTTATTTATTAATTAATAAAACCTAATTATTAATTAATTACTTCTTAATTACAAATGAATCAATCTCTAATTACTTAATTACAATTTAATTTATTCTTTAGTTATTAATTAAATCAATCATTAAATTAATTAATTATTCTTAATTAATTTCTTAACTAATCCTTAATCATTATTAATTAAATTAATTGATTATACTTAATTTACTTTATTAACTTTATTAATCTCAAATTATTAAAACCTTAATTATCCTTTTTACGGTAAACCATTCTCTTAATTTATGACTTAATATTAAAAACATTTTTATCTTTTTTTAAAAAAAAAAATTAACTTACTTAATTAAATCATTAAATTAAGTTTTGAAATAAAATAAACATTTAACTTAACAATTTAAAGTTAACAAATTATAACTTCCTTAAATCAATTACTTAAAAACATTTATTTTATAAATAATAAATTTAAGAAAAAGTTTTAAAACTAGCTTTTATTTTTTCTTTAAAACCTACTTTATTTAAATTAAAAACTTAGATTTAGTTAGAGTTAGATCTGAAACAGTTCACTCTTACAATCCCGAAGACAAACCCGAGCACAACCCCAATTTCCTCGAGTTTCCCTTCGAGTCGACTTCTACTTCGAGTCGCACTCCACTATTCTCGAGAGCAAACCAGGGTACAACTCTTCTTCCCAAACATCGATCATTCCAGTTCCAAATGTGCACACGTGCACGTGCACATTCCCTCCGGCCACCAGAGATCGACGCTCCGACCTTCGACACGTCGCCGAACATCTCCTCAGACGAACTGACCACCCCGATCCTCCAATCCAACCGGAAATCGAAATCGAACGAAAACGAGCAACTGGAACCAAACCTTCGTCAGAAAACGCCTCGAACCCAACGTCCCCGATCACCAGAGTCTTCGCGACCCCAACCACAGCTTCACCGACCAACCACGCGCCTATTCCCCACCACCGGTCGACTCCGATGCATTGACGACGACGCCTTCACCAATTTCCGACTTCGACTTCAAAATTCCCCCTAAGCCCTAATTCACTTCATTCAGGTCACCATGGTCCAAAATAAAATACCATCACATTTTTCCCATAGTCGTCAGACCCCCAGCCAACTTCGACCACGATCCTGATGATGTTCACCATGCCGATCACCAGAATTTCCCCTAAACCCATAATCTGATCAACCACGAATTTCTCACCCGAAACAAAACTAAAAATCATGATTCTTCTTTTTAAAAATCTTAGTTTTAAAAGACGATTCAGATTATATAAGTGAAGTCGAGAATCAAAATGTTTGAATTTAACATGTTTCAGATATTCCACTGTATTTCTTGATTTTCCAGATTATATTCAACTTATTTATACTTGAAAATAATTTTAAATCATAAGTTATGTTTAAACAAACATGATTCATTTGGATTCGTAAGCTTAACAGAGACTAGATAAGGAAGATTGGAATTTTTATATCAAATATTTGAACTCTGTAACTTAAACAGAGATGATCTCTGATACATCCATACATGCACACAGTTCTATACTCATATACACGTATATTCATATTCACAACAACATGCATGTATATATATTCAACATGCATCACAATTTACTTCAAACATCTATCACATGAATCTAATTAAAACTGTTTTAAGCTTAATCTACTCATATTAAAATAACAGAGAAGTATATATGTATACATACTGATTTTAGTATATGCATTTTATTTATACAATCATGCATTCACAGATAAAATCATATGCAAACCATATTACTATAAAGATTCATCACATCATTTAAGTTTATTACTAGATCTAAAAACTGTTTTAAAAATAAAGTTTTACTCACCTGTTATATGATGTGCAGAGAATTTGAAAACAGTTTGCACTTGAAAATTTGCTACAGCAACTTGAAAAGCTTTTGAAAATTGAATTTGCTTTATTTCTTTAAAACTGCAAAGCTTTGAAAACTTTTGCTTTGGCTTCAGATATACTTGCATGCATACTTGAAGGATAGTTACAGGCTTGAATGACAGGGCTTTGATTTCAGGTTGCTGATTTTGATTTCAGTTTTAACTTGAATATTGTTTGTGGATTTCTGGTTTGCATTTGAACTTGAGGAATGTATTACAGGGTTTTAAACTTTGATCTGAGATTTGCTTTTGAGAAGAGAATTACAGGCTTTTGATAGGTGATTACAGGGTTTTGATTTTTGTTTTTGAGTTGTTTACTTTGCTTGAATTTCTGGTTAGAGGAAGTAGTTTACAGGCTGAGTTCTTGTTTTTGAAAAGAAAAGATAAGAAAAGAATTTAAGGAAGAGGGTAGGAGTTTATATAGTGTTAATTTAGGATTTATTAAAATTAAAGAAAATAAAAATAAAAGGAATGACACTTGTCTTTTACTCTCCCTAATTACTTAACACATATGCTTAGATGGTTTAATATGTTAACACTTGTCATTTTTAAATTTTACATTATTTTTAAAGCTTTTATATTTAATTTTTCTAATTAATAAACATATCCTAATTTATAAATGCTTTTTCTTAATTTACATAAATACAATCTTTAAAAGAAAAATAAAAATAAAAACCAATTATATTCAAATAAAATCATTTATAATATATTTAATTCATTTTAAATGATAATATAAACTTTTGTATTTATTTACTATTAACTAAATACTTTATAAATTCATATAAATAAATTCGTTTAAGGAAAATGATATAAAAGAAATCTTATTTTTAAATAAAAACTTTTATTCATATATTTTAAATCCAAACTATATTATTATTTTATTTTAAGATTTAAGATATATATATTTCTTTAAATTCAATTCTTAAATTCAATTTCAAAGTTAATTTAAAATCTAAATTTAAAATCAACTCAAATAAATATAGATATCCATTTTAAACAATTACATTATAAATTGTAAATAATTATCCTATTTAAAATCAATTTAAATACACATATATATACATTTAAACAATACTTATTAAATTTGAAATAATATGTCTATTTAAAATCTGTTTATAACTATATTTAAAAATAACTTATTATTAAATTGTTTGAAAATAACATTTTACCCATTTTAATAAATTAATTTAAAAGATTATCACATTTTAAATTCCCTGAAATCCCGGGATATCACATTCCTCCCCCCTTAAAATAATTTCGTCCTCGAAATTTAAAACAAAAGATAATCCAATGTTTTTATTTTATTTCAAAAAATTTCAAACAATTTTAGCATACATATTAGTCAACACAAACAAACAAACAATTTCATCCAAACAAACAATTCAATCAAACAAACAATTATTCTAGCTATTTGGACAAAGATCCGGATAAGTTTCCTAAATTTCCTCGAGTTTCCCCAAGTATATATATATACCGGGATACTCGCTCAACAGAATCCAAAACTAGCTATACTACTAAGCTATAGATCTCCTACTCATCTAGATCTACAACAATAAACAGGATATCAGACTACAGACGAGTCTGACTCAACAACCAAATCTCTCTGATCTACTGGTTCTAAAACCAGAGATAGATCAAACACGTACTTCCTCAAGATACGCGATATACTCCGAATCCCAGTTATCCAAACTGGCAATTCAAATCTTATAAGCCAAACACTTATCCTTACAAAAACTCAGAAGAATCCAATACTCCTTGGAGTTAACCTCACAGTCTTACCCAATCTTATTTCTCCTTTGACCGGAGAAAATAACAACAAAGTCTCCAACTCCGAATTCCAAATTCCTCCGTTTCTTATCCATAGAACTCTTCTGACAATCCTGGGCTGCCTACACCCATTCCGACCAGCTTAACCTTCGCTGATGCTTCTAAAAACAAACTGGATCAAAAATAACTCAACAAAATGATCCTCTCAAGATCTACCCAAAATCCAGAACACAAACTCTATTACCATCAGTAGGCTATAATTTACTTCTCCTATCCGGAAAAGATATACAGATGTACTGCCAATCTGACCTTTAGATCCATAAAAATTTTCTGTAGAAACTTTTAATCCAAACACTGCAACTTCCAGTTGCTTTCACTCTAGAACAGCTGCCACCTTGCTTCCGCTGCACAACTCTGATCTGGAGAAGATGAGAATACCGTCGATGAACTCGAGCACAAACTAGACAACACATTCCGGAAATATGGTTCAACAGATCCATAAAAATAAAACTCAGATGTTCCATCAAATACTGAGCTGTTTCACCCAATCCTTTCTCTAGGAGACATCCTTCCACTAAGTTGAACCACCGATACCACTTCTGGAACCAAGTCGATACAGAAAATCAATCTCAAATGTAGACAAATTTCTGACTTCCCTAAAGACATCCAGAAAATTTCTGATAACCCAAGAGAACACTCAGCAATCGCAAGTCACTTTTGCGATCAACCCAGCCCAAATCCAAAGAAAACTGTTCTCTCTTAACCAATCAGAACAGCTTATGCTATCCAATCCATCGAAGCAATGGATCCACTCCGCAGCTTCTGAACTCCACCTCTAGAAAACTACAAAGCCAAAAGATCTTCCTGCTGGAACACAAAACACTTCCGAGCTGCACCGCTGACACAGAATGCCAAAACTTCCTATCCAAAGCTTCTTGAGGAACTCGGACCTCAAACCAAACTCAACACCCTGCTGAACTCAGCCACAACACCGAAGCAGACATACTTCCTTAAACTTGCTCCAAAGAAAACATCTTAGGACACAATCCATGGTTACTACATCTCCTCACGCAGCTACTACTCCTTGAGGTTGCCAAGCTACCATCACTTGCTTCTGCACATCCGACAGATCCAAACTCTACTCATCCAACCGCACTTTAAAGATTGACTCCGAACCTTTAAAAGGTTTCCTTCAGAGATTGATGAAATCCTTACACCATAGCAAAGCTCACTCGAGACGGTATTAGGTCTACAGTCTCGACATATACACTTCCAACCTCAAACATTCAAACTCCAACCATTGGTAGTCGTGTTACACACACCACCACCCTATCTACCTTTATAACTTATATTTGAAAACCCGAACAGGTAACCCAACAAATAGGTAGAAATATAGATATATGTATATATAAAAATTACAAATACGCTCTCTCAAGAAAGAAATCACTCCAAAGCCTAGGTATTTACTCAACCAAGAGCTTAGGTATTCGCTCAACCTATGCTCTGATACCAAATGAAACGACCCGCCTTCCTATGCGCAGGAAGACGCATCATTATTAAGAAAGAAAGGGATAGAAAAGAGAAAAGATAGAGAAGAAAGAAAGAACAACAGAAGAATCTCAACAGCGGAACGAATAAATTATATTAATCACATAAGATATTACATAGTATCATATACAACAGCTATCAGAGTTACACAGCTTATACAACACATACTAGACAGTTATAAACGTCTGTCTAGTTATTACAATTCAAGATACAACTTAAACAAATGACTCAGAGATCAACACAGCGGAACACTATATCTACGAACGCTGAAGCCTCCTGCTCCATTGCTCCTTCAGAATTCTCGTCAAAGCTAACCTGATTCCCTTGGCTACTCGTAAAAATTTGAGTACCCAAGAGTTTATAAAACAGAAATAAACACTTGGGTCAAACATGGGTCTGGTGTGAGTAAACGGTTAAAGTTGCTTAACTTCAAAACCTTTTGAAAACAAAGGTATCACGTAAGACTCCCCACAAATAAACATGGGTAAGTTTTTACCTTACGCTAACCAAAACATTTGATAGGAAATCCAGTTATATTATAATAGGGTCTAGGGTTTTCAAGTAAAATACAGAAATAGCTGGAATGCTTACATCTCACGTTCCAACATAGTTGGGCACAACTAATACGTACGGCACTTATTGGAGATTGGATTCCATACAATGGCAGGGCTACTGGGGTACCGCCCGTCACAGTACGTGGCCTAGATCAACGTACCGAGGATCACTCCCAATCCCCTGCAACACAAGGCCAGAACCATCCCTTACTGGATAATTCCCGCATAAGAAACCCCATGGTTGCGGCCAAACAACCACCCACACAGCCGAAATAAAAAGGGACTCTAGACAGGGGAATCTTATACCACTTGGGTGCTACCCACTAACCTTGCTGCACCTCCCCTGTTTTATCCATTCCCGGTTGATAAGGCTTGAGGCTACGATTACCTTATCAGAACACATCACTTAGAATGCTCATCGTCCACCTAACGATGTGCTGAAAGCATTCAATCCATACAAGTTCGTTCCGGGTTCGAACGAAACCGAAGGCATTATCTCGTTACACTCATTTTGGAATCACCCTCAGAGTTAACGACAATAACCCTTGCACTCTGAATCTTCATCTTCACTTGAGATTCACGACCTAACGTTTAACTTGGATCGATGTGGTATTCGGATATCCAAATCTGGAAACCCGATCCCGGTCTCATCGAAATGCAAACGTATCTTAAAGGCCAAGTTGTTTAAAGGTTTAAACAATTCAATTCAATTCAATACTTGAATTCACACAGCATTTAACATAGATAAATATCACACATTTATCACAGATATATCCAATATCATATCACAGCATATCATAGCATATCATCCAATAGATATTATCCAATTCAGATATTCTACACAACAATCATATATAAGCAACCATTATTAACCCTATGTTATAATTAATTTAATTATCTTAAATTAAATTAATTACTTAAGAATTAATCATCTAACCTTGCTTAATCAATCATTAATTAATTACAATCTTTAATTAATTAATTACTCATTAAATATTAATCATCCTTGATTAATTATTCATTAATTACATAAAGTAATTATCCTTTAATTAATTTCACAAATTAATTATTCTTAACCATTTAACAGTAATTAACCTTTAGTTACTTTCATTAATTACATTAATTAATAATCCTTAATTAATTACTTCCATTAATTAATTAACTATAATTAATTACATTGACCCTTAATTAATTACATTAATTAATTAAACTTTAATTAATCACTTCTATTAATCCACCTTAATTAATCATAAACAGTAATTATCATCCTATAATTTACTTACCCTAATTAATTAACTCCTTAATTAATTACTTTAATCCTTTAATTAATTACACCAAATAATTAATCCTTAATTACTTCTCATTAAGTAATTATCCTTTAATTAATTACATCTTGTAATTATACATTAATTACTTATACTAAGTAATTACACTTTTTAACCTTATTAAGTATTCATACTTAATTCTTTATCAAGTGATTATCTTTATTTAACTTAAATTAATCACATCCATTTATTATTTACAATTGAGTAATTCATTCCTTAATTACTCTTAAATAAATTAATTAACCTTAATTACAGATTAATTATTCTTTAATTATTAATTAATAAACCTTAATTATCAATTAATAAAACTTAATAATAAGTTAATTAATCTTTAATTATTAGTTAATCAATTCTTAATAACAGTTAATTAACCTTTAATTAATCTTTATAGATTAATTATCTCTTATTTATTAATTAATAAAACCTAATTATTAATTAATTACTTCTTAATTACAAATGAATCAATCTCTAATTACTTAATTACAATTTAATTTATTCTTTAGTTATTAATTAAATCAATCATTAAATTAATTAATTATTCTTAATTAATTTCTTAACTAATCCTTAATCATTATTAATTAAATTAATTGATTATACTTAATTTACTTTATTAACTTTATTAATCTCAAATTATTAAAACCTTAATTATCCTTTTTACGGTAAACCATTCTCTTAATTTATGACTTAATATTAAAAACATTTTTATCTTTTTTTTAAAAAAATTTTTTAACTTACTTAATTAAATCATTAAATTAAGTTTTGAAATAAAATAAACATTTAACTTAACAATTTAAAGTTAACAAATTATAACTTCCTTAAATCAATTACTTAAAAACATTTATTTTATAAATAATAAATTTAAGAAATAGTTTTAAAACTAGCTTTTATTTTTTCTTTAAAACCTACTTTATTTAAATTAAAAACTTAGATTTAGTTAGAGTTAGATCTGAAACAGTTCACTCTTACAATCCCGAAGACAAACCTGAGCACAACCCCAATTTCCTCGAGTTTCCCTTCGAGTCGACTTCTACTTCGAGTCGCACTCCACTATTCTCGAGAGCAAACCCGGGTACAACTCTTCTTCCCAAACATCGATCATTCCAGTTCCAAATGTGCACACGTGCACGTGCACATTCCCTCCGGCCACCAGAGATCGACGCTCCGACCTTCGACACGTCGTCGAACATCTCCTCAGACGAACTGACCACCCCGATCCTCCAATCCAACCGGAAATCGAAATCGAACGAAAACGAGCAACTGGAACCAAACCTTCGCCAGAAAACGCCTCGAACCCAACGTCCCCGATCACCAGAGTCTTCGCGACCCCAACCACAGCTTCACCGACCAACCACGCGCCTATTCCCCCACCACCGGTCGACTCCGATGCATTGACGACGACGCCTTCACCAATTTCCGACTTCGACTTCAAAATTCCCCCTAAGCCCTAATTCACTTCATTCAGGTCACCATGGTCCAAAATAAAATACCATCACATTTTTCCCATAGTCGTCAGACCCCCAGCCAACTTCGACCACGATCCTGATGATGTTCACCATGCCGATCACCAGAATTTCCCCTAAACCCATAATCTGATCAACCACGAATTTCTCACCCGAAACAAAACTAAAAATCATGATTCTTCTTTTTAAAAATCTTAGTTTTAAAGACGATTCAGATTATATAAGTGAAGTCGAGAATCAAAATGTTTGAATTTAACATGTTTAAGATATTCCACTGTATTTCTTGATTTTCCAAATTATATTCAACTTATTTATACTTGAAAATAATTTTAAATCATAAGTTATGTTTAAACAAACATGATTCATTTGGATTCGTAAGCTTAACAGAGACTAGATAAGGAAGATTGGAATTTTTATATCAAATATTTGAACTCTGTAACTTAAACAGAGATGATCTCTGATACATCCATACATGCACACAGTTCTATACTCATATACACGTATATTCATATTCACAACAACATGCATGTATATATATTCAACATGCATCACAATTTACTTCAAACATCTATCACATGAATCTAATTAAAACTGTTTTAAGCTTAATCTACTCATATTAAAATAACAGAGAAGTATATATGTATACATACTGATTTTAGTATATGCATTTTATTTATACAATCATGCATTCACAGATAAAATCATATGCAAACCATATTACTATAAAGATTCATCACATCATTTAAGTTTATTACTAGATCTAAAAACTGTTTTAAAAATAAAGTTTTACTCACCTGTTATATGATGTGCAGAGAATTTGAAAATAGTTTGCACTTGAAAATTTGCTACAGCAACTTGAAAAGCTTTTGAAAATTGAATTTGCTTTATTTCTTTAAAACTGCAAAGCTTTGAAAACTTTTGCTTTGGCTTCAGATATACTTGCATGCATACTTGAAGGATAGTTACAGGCTTGAATGACAGGGCTTTGATTTCAGGTTGCTGATTTTGATTTCAGTTTTAACTTGAATATTGTTTGTGGATTTCTGGTTTGCATTTGAACTTGAGGAATGTATTACAGGGTTTTAAACTTTGATCTGAGATTTGCTTTTGAGAAGAGAATTACAGGCTTTTGATAGGTGATTACAGGGTTTTGATTTTTGTTTTTGAGTTGTTTACTTTGCTTGAATTTCTGGTTAGAGGAAGTAGTTTACAGGCTGAGTTCTTGTTTTTGAAAAGAAAAGATAAGAAAAGAATTTAAGGAAGAGGGTAGGAGTTTATATAGTGTTAATTTAGGATTTATTAAAATTAAAGAAAATAAAAATAAAAGGAATGACACTTGTCTTTTACTCTCCCTAATTACTTAACACATATGCTTAGATGGTTTAATATGTTAACACTTGTCATTTTTAAATTTTACATTTTTTTTAAAGCTTTTATATTTAATTTTTCTAATTAATAAACATATCCTAATTTATAAATGCTTTTTCTTAATTTACATGAATACAATCTTTAAAAGAAAAATAAAAATAAAAACCAATTATATTCAAATAAAATCATTTATAATATATTTAATTCATTTTAAATGATAATATAAACTTTTGTATTTATTTACTATTAACTAAATACTTTATAAATTCATATAAATAAATTCGTTTAAGGAAAATGATATAAAAGAAATCTTATTTTTAAATAAAAACTTTTATTCATATATTTTAAATCCAAACTATATTATTATTTTATTTTAAGATTTAAGATATATATATTTCTTTAAATTCAATTCTTAAATTCAATTTCAAAGTTAATTTAAAATCTAAATTTAAAATCAACTCAAATAATTATAGATATCCATTTTAAACAATTACATTATAAATTGTAAATAATTATCCTATTTAAAATCAATTTAAATACACATATATATACATTTAAACAATACTTATTAAATTTGAAATAATATGTCTATTTAAAATCTGTTTATAACTATATTTAAAAATAACTTATTATTAAATTGTTTGAAAATAACATTTTACCCATTTTAATAAATTAATTTAAAAGATTATCACATTTTAAATTCCCTGAAATCCCGGGATATCACAGCGAGCACTTACGCGCCACCCCGTCGCTCCGATTCAGATCTTGACCGTTGATCTCGAAGTGCTCGGCGAGCTCTTCAACTTTGTAGTTAAACGTTTTTGCTAATTATTTGTGGATTGAGAGATAATGGAGAAAGGAAATTTGAAATTTCTAGCCATTGAAATGATATGTGGCGGCCAGCCCTAATTCTCTAGGGTTTAGTGCAAAGAACAAAGAATGAGGTCCTTATATAGAAAATTGACAAAAACACTATTCATCCGAGATTTTTCGAACTCCAAACGAATCGTGCCGGCTGGCGTTTCTAAGGTTTTACCCGTGTTCTGAATACAATGGAACGTGTTTCGGGAGCTAATTCGGTCATATGTGCGAGTTACGGAAATAAACGATCAAATTTAAAATTAAATCGATTAAAATGATTTCTATGCGTTTTGGCTTGCCCCGGACAAACCGTAAATCCGATTGACTCGAAATTTGAAATCTTACAATAATTTAACATTACAGATCCGAAGAAATTAGTTTCGTCGAAATCTGAAACTGTTTGAAAAATGACTATTTTCACTCGTCAATTAAATATTAAAATATTCAATTTCTGTAATTTAACCTTTAAATCAATTTTAAAAGTTTACAAACATCATTCTAACTCCAATATGATTTAATATAACTTTATAAATCATTTTTATACACATTTGATCCAATTATCAATTATTTCTGCAATTTCAAATATTAATTTATTGATTTAATTATCCAATTAAATCTAGATATTCGAGATAAAATTTATTTGACTTACAAATCTTACTTGTTAATATTTAAAATTAATTAAATATACGAATTTCAAATGACAGAAATTATGGGTCGTTACAGAAGATCTCGATGAGCGCAAGTCAAATATGTGATTCGTTGTTCGATCTGGGTCTTTGGGTGGCCGGAACTGGGTGAACTATTCTCGGTCGTTCGTTGATCGTCGATCAACTTCGACTGATCGTCGAATCAATGATGTAGTATTGTGGAGAGGGCTGAGGGGAGCTCATCGGCGTGGTTAGTTCGTCGAGTCAACGGTCGGATGGTCGCGTAAAATTCAACCTAGGGTTTTAAATAGGCGGCGGCTGCTCGTCCTTTTTCGCGCCTGGAGGGTCGTGGTCGATCGATTTGGGGTCGCAGGTGATTGGGGGCGTCGGCATGACTCTGGAGGAGGGGCGTCTCAATTCGGCGACGAACGATGATGAACGAGCGCGGTTAGGGTTTGTTGAGGAACTGCGTGCATACGTCCTGTATGGAGAAGGAGATGACGACGTGGCAAGCTTTTGTTGGTTTGTCCTTTTTATTTTATTTTATTTCGTATTTTAGAATCGTTTATCTTCTAATGTTAATAACTTTTACATACGAGGTCTGATTTACGCGCGTTTTGTCCTGTTGGGACCGTATCGAAATTCTAGACATTTTGACGCTGGTTTGGGCGAATTCTGAGACCATTCAAAATTTGGATTTAAATTGGATTTGAATTCGATTTAAATTCAAAGGTGAGTGTTTTAACCCACTCACAACTTCTAAAATTTCTTATGTTAGTTAAATTAAATTTTGATGTGATTAGAAATTTATTTATGGCTATGTGATACATTTAAATCATCATTCCAAATATGTCACATACCGAAATTTTCGACTTTCGAAAATTCGACATCGATACTCACTTTATCGACTGCCGAGAAATCGAACGCCGGAAACTCCAATAGTGAGGGTTTTAGAAAGAAGAAATAGGTAGAAGAAGAAGAAAAGAAGAAAAAGAGAAGAAAGAAAGAAGAACAACAGAAAACACATCAGAACAGAAACAGAAAACAATATCAGAATCTCACATATCGCAGCGGAACAATATATAATAGATAAATGAATATCATTTAAAAACAAAAGAATTATATCTGTTATTACATTACATCCCATCATATCATCAGAGTCAATAAACAACAATGGACAGTTATATAACTTGTCCTCATACAGAATACACAGCGGAATAAATACTATCAGATACAAATACTACGTCTCGTCATCCGGCTTATCTCCAAAGCTCCAGAATATCCAGAATATCCTGATAATCTAACTCTAGACTGCCCGTGTGGAAATTTGTGGGCACCCAGAGTTTAGAAGGGAACAATAAACTCCGAGTCAGTCATGGTGACTGGTGTGAGATCGTAAAACAGTTATTTTTCATAAGGAAAATAAAACAAATTCGCAATGCTTTTGGAAAATGAAACTACCATAAGACCTCCCACCACACACACAATGCAAACGCAGAATTGGAGGAGATTTCTTCTTATGATAGTCAAAGATGCTTACTACGCAAAAATCAAATTCTTTTTGATATTATTATTAGTGCATAGTGTAGAAAACATTTCGAAAGTATAATATAAATCTTAGCCAACATACGACCAGTATCGTATGCCTACTATAGCTACCATCCAAACAGTGGGGCGCCACCATAAGTGAATGATAGGTTCTACAACTAAAACCGTACAAGTCACGTATTGTTTCTTTGGATTTCCAACAAATGGTCAGGCTAAGGAACTTCCTTTTCCACGATGGGTACGTCCCTGGAATAGACGACCCGAGAACCTAACCGGATCTCTGCCAACACAAGGCCGGGTTACCTCTGCAAAAATAGGTAACTACTGACACGCGTATGCCATCCCCCGATCGTCACCGATCTTCCCGAGGATCCCCGATTCGCAACAAACCACAAAGTAATAATAAATGTGCAGCAACCACAGAGGTTAAGTATCTGGGCTCCATACCATGATACCACCTTTATCCAGAAGGAATGACATACACTAAGGGGCGCTACTCCCTAGAACCTTGCTGCATTCGTCCTGTTTCGACCATTTCCGGGGTGTGAGGCTCGACGAAGTCTCGTCCACAAAGCTACGCTTTCTTAAAAAGCCCTGCTTCGGGTCAAACAAAATGATCAACCTATGATCACAAAGATATAAGATCAAACAAATGATCATATCACAAATGATCAAACACTGATCATTTCACAGCAACACTCAGTATGCCACGTTACCAAATTGGGATATATCGCTGATAAATTTCAACTACATAACCTCTGAGCTCGTACGTCTCAGAGAAGGGTGTTAAGCTAAGAGAATAAATTCTCCGCCACCAACAGAAATGTATTTGAAAGAAATCAGCTTTATATCTCAAATTGTAACGTCAGACACACAATCCATACAAGTCTGTTCCGGGATCGAACAGAACCGAAGGCACTTCTCACGAAGCCCTTGCATATCCGGATAATTTTCAATCACGTCAGGACTTCCCGTCACTAAGGGTGATAAAACCTCTAAACCGGAGATCAGCCGATGTAGAGTAACTCGACGGTAATCCTTCCATTTTCAAAAATATCCGGTCTTCAACACCGGTCTTCGAATGCAATTCATAACGACGTATCACATATTCGGAATGGGTTATACGACCCCATGGTCCTTTCCCGGCTAACCCGAATAGTGAGCGATTATTTAAAAATAAGTGTGGCATTCAAATTCATCCAATTCACAACAAATACCTACTCAAGGTAATTATTGATAGTCGGTTATTTAACTATCAATAAAGATGCGCAACATCATCAAATTCCAAATTATTTTCCAAATTATTTATCTTCAAAAATATCTTTACTAAATATAATAATTTCCACACTTCAAAAATAAACCAACGTTTATTTTCTTTAAAACGAATTTCCATTTCTTTTATAAATTCCATAGTGAATTTATATTTCAAAAATATCTACTGATATACGATTTTCAAATCGATTTCAATATTCAACTTCAATTTATCTTTTCAAAGATAATTTCTCAAAACAGTTCATTTCATATTGGAAAAGTATTTCCATACTTATTAAATAATAAGTAATTCACAAATCTATTTATTTTCAACATTTGAAAATATTCAATATACTTAAGTCAAATTAAGTATATATTTCATTCTTTTAAGGAAAATATTCTTTTAACACCTTTATTTGAGTCAAAACGAATGTTACGTAAAACATCGTTACGGCGACTCAAAATCACTAGTATAGGGATTCAGATTTTTAAGATAGATATATATAAATCCCAATACTACATAAAACATTTCCTTTCGAAAATCATTTACTATAACAACAGTGTTATAGTCCATCATTTCCTTAAATCTCTCGAAAACGTCTATCTCAACAAGAACTGTTGAAATCTATGCTTCCGATTCATAATACATTTTAAAACATCTTTAAAATGTTTAACTTCATTTTTAAAATATTACTTCTTCAAAAATGAACCCATTTTACTTAACAATATATTCACGGTCCCAAAATCGTGAATATACTTCACTAACCAAATTTCAGTCTTTTCTACACATTCAATTTAAGGATAATTCGCTATCCAAAATCGCGGACATATCTCCTTTATTAAACTTCTATGTTTAACCTATCAATTTCAATTGGTTTTGGATTTATAAAACAAGGTTTATAAATTTCACCTTTTATTTTTTTATAACAACTTCGATTGTACATCTCCTTTATTAACAAATTTGATCAATATTTCTTTTGTAGGCAAAAATCCAATTTATAAGTTAATTCCTTATAAATCTTCTATTCTACAATTTCATTCATTTTAACTTCACAATTTATACATCTATAAATTTCATATCTTCACAATTTTAAAATTCTATAAGATTCATATCTTCACTTATAAAAACTCGTTTTAAAATTCCAAAAATTTTAATTGATAAATACATCAATTTTTTTCTGTACATCTTTTATAATACTTTAAAATCTCAATTTAACCCATTTTACAATTAAATCAACTTTCATTTCAAAAATCACACTTTGGTTATATTTCACCAAAAATCTTAACTCTTATAACTTTAAAATTCTAGACGTTTATTTTTCTGAAATAAATCAATTCAAAAATTCGATAAACGTCTACTTTTCAAAAATCACTTTAAAAATCTTTTTAAAATAAAAGTCGTTATTTTTAAACTTCAAAACTGAATCCAATGATGTCACAACACCAATCAGTCCATCACAACAGTCAATATCATATATCATCATATGATAACAGAATATATCACAATATCTGAAAATAATATAACTACTGGTGAGGAATCCAGTTGGATCCCTCCAACCTGTTTCCCTGCATCCACAGACGTTAGCACAATACCAATTCCGCTCCAGTACGGAATTATCGCGGTATATAGGTTTTTATAAATCCGCTTACTAACGGCGCAATAGGGTCTCATCCGCTATACGAGGCGGGAAATCATCAATCCAATATATACATATGCCAATATGTATATACTGCTATATATAGATATATATCCTACTATATCTAATATCACATTCAAGCAAATCAATCAATAACTGCAATTCAATTATAAATCTGAGTGAGAAGATCTCACCTTAGCTTTATAATTTGCAATCCCGTTTTCGTTCCAGATTGTTTTCTTCACAGTTTAACCTTGTATAACAATTACATAATCTTATTACTATTTGAACAAATCAAATAAATAAATTCTTCGCTTAGAAATTTTAATTATCCAATGATTTCTTTTAAATAAATTTATTTGACTAACATTTCAATTTCTACTAACTTTCCTATTTCTTTAACTAAAGTCTCATTTACATAAATATTTCAAACCTTTTGTTTATATAAATTTCTTCAATATTTTAAAATTCCTTTGTATAAAATTCTTTTAATATTATAAACTTTTATAGTTTTCAAAATCTTATATACTTATTTAATTTATTTTCTAACTGCTTATAAAAATATGCTATTAAAAATCTTATCTATATATATTTTACAAAAATCATAATTTTTATAAGGTGATAATACAAATTCCTTCTGCTGTAATATTTTCTGTATGCATATATTGAAAAACTGTGTATATATATATAATTTTATAAATATTTATTACCTAATCGTATTACTCTCTGCAACTATATATATACATCTGAAACAACTGTATTAATTCTACAGTATATATATTTTTACACATATATATATATAACGAATTAAACTAAAATAAATGGGGTATACCTCACTGTAAATCGAGCAACCCAGATTGCCTTGCAACTTAGAACTGCGACAACCCAGATCTGATTTGTATTCCCCCAACATCGTCGCCGATGCTACCCCTGCCGCGCTCGTGAGTATCACCATCTGCCATCGATCGCCAACTCCACCACATCGCAACCCATCTTTTTCTCGTCGCCTGCCTTGGCCTCGTCGAACTCGAGACTCCCACGTGCCTGAAACCCAAAACCAATCGAGACTCCAGCCTCTCCGATTCGAACGCGAGCGCGATGCCTTTGAAGCTGCTCTGCACCGCTCTTCGAACACCATCCCTAACGACTTCCCATAGCTCGAGATCGAGCTGTCTCTACCTCAGCCCAATCGATTCCTAGAATCGCCTGTGCCTCCTCACTCGCATGCTCACCAACAACCTCGCGATTTCAATCGTGCTTTGCCCATTCGCCTGCCCTAGAACGCGCGCGAATCAAAGAGAGGAGATTGCGATTTGGTTTGCTGTGGCCTTGATTTGAATTTGAGAAATGAAAATAAAACGAAAGGTTGGGTTTTGTTTTTAAACTTCGGCCTTGATTTGTTGAAGAGGAATGGCAGCCATTCTATTTTCTTTGGAACGAGATATTTCTTTTTGAAATGTTCTGTAAGGAAATGATGTTTTGCGTGAGAATTGTAAAGGGATGGGGAGACAAGGAGCGTGATTCAGCAGAGAATAGGTCTGCTTACTCAGGAGTAGGGTGGCAGTGATTTGATTTTACAAAATTTTAAATCAATTTCAATTTAATTCTCAACGCGTTTGCTTATCGTATGCTCACATCACAGCTCCGAATAATACGAAATTTGAAATCTAGTAATAATATCACATTACGGATCCGATGAAACTGGTTTCGTCGAAATCCGACACTGTTTGAAAAATGACTATTTTAACTCGATGATTTAAAATTAAAACGATATCGATGCGTTTCGAGCTGTCACGGTCAAACGACAACTCCGATTTATACGAAAATTGAAATCCGATAATAACTAACTATTACGGATCCAATGGAACTGGTCTCGTTCAATTCTGAGACTGTTCGAAAATTGGCTATTTTTACAGTCGATAATTAAATATTAAAATATTCAATTTTCACAGATTAACTCCAAATTCGATTTTAAAAGTTCTATAACCTTTCTATAACTCCAGTATGATTTAATAAAATTTCCCAAATCATTTCCAATCATATTAAACTCGATTTTTAATTATCTCTGGAATTTCAATTATTAATTTATCGATTTAATTATCAAATTAAATCCAATATTCGAAAAATAAATCATTCGACTTATAAATTCCATTTATTAATATTTAAAATTAATTAAATATTCGAATTTTAATCATCAAAAATTCTGGGTCGTTACAGACTTCCCCCCTTAAAAGAATTTCGTCCTCGAAATTACAAGTTAGGAAGAAAGGTCCTTAACTCGTCTATTATCTTTCACAATCCAAATAGTTTTATCAATTTATCAAAACAAATCTTCCTACTAAAGATTCGTTATTCATCAACTAAATTTCAACTTCAACTCTAAGTTTCAAAACAATCATTGTTTTACTACTCTATTCAAATTTAAACTTAAATTCAAATTTAAACTTTCAAATTTTCTCAAAAATTTTCTAACACTCGAAATTTCGAAAAATTTCGCCAGCGTCTCCTTTGCGCGGCTAATACGGCACGACTACAAAACGTCCCTACGGACTCTCAGATTTCAAAAAGAAAAAGAAAAAGCCAAGCGGCTAGACCAGAAATCATCAAAAACTCATATTATAATTCAAATACGTACCTTTTGTCGAGCAATTCAAATTATCTGTGAAATAAATTTTCCAATCCCTTTATACACCTGTATATCCTACTAGCCATAATATCTAGTTACATATCCAAATCATTTTGCAAATTCTATTACAAAATTTTCAATATGTACTTCTTATATCATTTTTTTTTACTTTACTATTGAAGTTACATAACCATTTTCATTCAATTTTACATTTCAAATCTATTTGAATTCAATTTTATCTTCTATTCTGAATATTGAATTTTATCAGCTTTCTTTAATTCACAACTGCACTCTTTTAAATTAGTTTCAGTTACTAATTCATTTATTCACATTCATTTTCAACATCCAGTTCTAATTCCAGTTTTATCTTCATTCAATCATCAACTTAGAATAATTTCAATATTCAAATTTTACTTAAGAATTTCGCTCTTCATTTCTTAGGTTCAACATAAATATTCCATGTAGACATTATATTTATTTTCAATTTACCACTTCGGTTAAATCTATTTACATTTAAACTAGATTTTCAAATTCCATATGAATTTAATTCATTCCAAACCATATTAATTTGTCATTTCTTCAATTAGTTTCAGTTACTAATTTTATTTCAATACTTTACTCTACAAATTCGAAATGAATTTTTTCAACATTCAATTTACATTCATGTACTTGCAATTGCAATTCATTCATTCATTCACTAATTCATTCGTTTTTCAATTTGTATTTCATTCTAATCAAATTTCAATATTCTATAAGTTATCAACTTATTAATATTTCGTAAATATTCTTACATAGTATTCCAGAGTTTACCAATATTTTCAAAAATCATTTTCGAAAACAATCCAAATTATCCTTTGAATTTCCAAACCAAAACCCAAATTTTTCCAAACAATTTCCATTTGAAACAACTTGGCAGCAATTTCTCTTTTGGAAACCCGAAAATGAACACCAATGATGCCGCGGTCATCATCGAAGTTATTTTCCAGCGACCGAAAAGAGTTTAGAGCTCTCATCTCTTCCAAAATACTTTTCAAAACCTTCGAAATCCATTTTCAAATCAAAAATGATTTAAACTTCCAAATCTCCAAAATTTTCAAATTCTTTTCAAAAACATTTCTTAACTTTGGAGTTACGATTTCAATTTCTTATTCAATTTCAATGATAACAATTTACTATTATTATTTCCTAACATCCATGCAACCATATATTATAGTACTTTATAGAAAAACATTTCTTTTCTATACAAAAATAGGTTTGGGTAAAATTATTTCATTCACCCTATTTAAAACAATACTGTGCCGAATTGTTTTATATAAGTGTTTAGAGATCCCTATCGATAGAGTTGTACGGACAATACCGACCAGAATCCATATACCACTCAACAAACCAATCATCACAATATAAAACAATTTTATATTCACTAACAAATACGCACTCGTATCTATTATTACACTCAACTCATTCTAGAGTACTACTGACTCTATCTCTAATGAGTAACACCCAACAGAGCAGGGTTGTCGCTTAACCATATGCTCTGATACCACTTTGTCACATACCGAAATTTTCGACTTTCGAAAATTCAACATCGATACTCACTTTATCGACTGCCGAGAAATCGAACGCCGGAAACTCCAATAGTGAGGGTTTTAGAAAGAAGAAATAGGTAGAAGAAGAAGAAAAGAAGAAAAAGAGAAGAAAGAAAGAAGAACAACAGAAAACACATCAGAACAGAAACAGAAAACAATATCAGAATCTCACATATCGCAGCGGAACAATATATAATAGATAAATGAATATCATTTAAAAACAAAAGAATTATATCTGTTATTACATTACATCCCATCATATCATCAGAGTCAATAAACAACAATGGACAGTTATATAACTTGTCCTCATACAGAATACACAGCGGAATAAATACTATCAGATACAAATACTACGTCTCGTCATCCAGCTTATCTCCAAAGCTCCAGAATATCCAGAATATCCTGATAATCTAACTCTAGACTGCCCGTGTGGAAATTTGTGGGCACCCAGAGTTTAGAAGGGAACAATAAACTCCGAGTCAGTCATGGTGACTGGTGTGAGATCGTAAAACAGTTATTTTTCATAAGGAAAATAAAACAAATTCGCAATGCTTTTGGAAAATGAAACTACCATAAGACCTCCCACCACACACACAATGCAAACGCAGAATTGGAGGAGATTTCTTCTTATGATAGTCAAAGATGCTTACTACGCAAAAATCAAATTCTTTTTGATATTATTATTAGTGCATAGTGTAGAAAACATTTCGAAAGTATAATATAAATCTTAGCCAACATACGACCAGTATCGTATGCCTACTATAGCTACCATCCAAACAGTGGGGCGCCACCATAAGTGAATGATAGGTTCTACAACTAAAACCGTACAAGTCACGTATTGTTTCTTTGGATTTCCAACAAATGGTCAGGCTAAGGAACTTCCTTTTCCACGATGGGTACGTCCCTGGAATAGACGACCCGAGAACCTAACCGGATCTCTGCCAACACAAGGCCGGGTTACCTCTACAAAAATAGGTAACTACTGACACGCGTATGCCATCCCCCGATCGTCACCGATCTTCCCGAGGATCCCCGATTCGCAACAAACCACAAAGTAATAATAACTGTGCAGCAACCACAGAGGTTAAGTATCTGGGCTCCATACCATGATACCACCTTTATCCAGAAGGAATGACATACACTAAGGGGCGCTACTCCCTAGAACCTTGCTGCATTCGTCCTGTTTCGACCATTTCCGGGGTGTGAGGCTCGACGAAGTCTCGTCCACAAAGCTACGCTTTCTTAAAAAGCCCTGCTTCGGGTCAAACAAAATGATCAACCTATGATCACAAAGATATAAGATCAAACAAATGATCATATCACAAATGATCAAACACTGATCATTTCACAGCAACACTCAGTATGCCACGTTACCAAATTGGGATATATCGCTGATAAATTTCAACTACATAACCTCTGAGCTCGTACGTCTCAGAGAAGGGTGTTAAGCTAAGAGAATAAATTCTCCGCCACCAACAGAAATGTATTTGAAAGAAATCAGCTTTATATCTCAAATTGTAACGTCAGACACACAATCCATACAAGTCTGTTCCGGGATCGAACAGAACCGAAGGCACTTCTCACGAAGCCCTTGCATATCCGGATAATTTTCAATCACGTCAGGACTTCCCGTCACTAAGGGTGATAAAACCTCTAAACCGGAGATCAGCCGATGTAGAGTAACTCGACGGTAATCCTTCCATTTTCAAAAATATCCGGTCTTCAACACCGGTCTTCGAATGCAATTCATAACGACGTATCACATATTCGGAATGGGTTATACGACCCCATGGTCCTTTCCCGGCTAACCCGAATAGTGAGCGATTATTTAAAAATAAGTGTGGCATTCAAATTCATCCAATTCACAACAAATACCTACTCAAGGTAATTATTGATAGTCGGTTATTTAACTATCAATAAAGATGCGCAACATCATCAAATTCCAAATAATTTTCCAAATTATTTATCTTCAAAAATATCTTTACTAAATATAATAATTTCCACACTTCAAAAATAAACCAACGTTTATTTTCTTTAAAACGAATTTCCATTTCTTTTATAAATTCCATAGTGAATTTATATTTCAAAAATATCTACTGATATACGATTTTCAAATCGATTTCAATATTCAACTTCAATTTATCTTTTCAAAGATAATTTCTCAAAACAGTTCATTTCATATTGGAAAAGTATTTCCATACTTATTAAATAATAAGTAATTCACAAATCTATTTATTTTCAACATTTGAAAATATTCAATATACTTAAGTCAAATTAAGTATATATTTCATTCTTTTAAGGAAAATATTCTTTTAACACCTTTATTTGAGTCAAAACGAATGTTACGTAAAACATCGTTACGGCGACTCAAAATCACTAGTATAGGGATTCAGATTTTTAAGATAGATATATATAAATCCCAATACTACATAAAACATTTCCTTTCGAAAATCATTTACTATAACAACAGTGTTATAGTCCATCATTTCCTTAAATCTCTCGAAAACGTCTATCTCAACAAGAACTGTTGAAATCTATGCTTCCGATTCATAATACATTTTAAAACATCTTTAAAATGTTTAACTTCATTTTTAAAATATTACTTCTTCAAAAATGAACCCATTTTACTTAACAATATATTCACGGTCCCAAAATCGTGAATATACTTCACTAACCAAATTTCAGTCTTTTCTACACATTCAATTTAAGGATAATTCGCTATCCAAAATCGCGGACATATCTCCTTTATTAAACTTCTATGTTTAACCTATCAATTTCAATTGGTTTTGGATTTATAAAACAAGGTTTATAAATTTCACCTTTTATTTTTTTATAACAACTTCGATTGTACATCTCCTTTATTAACAAATTTGATCAATATTTCTTTTGTAGGCAAAAATCCAATTTATAAGTTAATTCCTTATAAATCTTCTATTCTACAATTTCATTCATTTTAACTTCACAATTTATACATCTATAAATTTCATATCTTCACAATTTTAAAATTCTATAAGATTCATATCTTCACTTATAAAAACTCGTTTTAAAATTCCAAAAATTTTAATTGATAAATACATCAATTTTTTTCTGTACATCTTTTATAATACTTTAAAATCTCAATTTAACCCATTTTACAATTAAATCAACTTTCATTTCAAAAATCACACTTTGGTTATATTTCACCAAAAATCTTAACTCTTATAACTTTAAAATTCTAGACGTTTATTTTTCTGAAATAAATCAATTCAAAAATTCGATAAACGTCTACTTTTCAAAAATCACTTTAAAAATCTTTTTAAAATAAAAGTCGTTATTTTTAAACTTCAAAACTGAATCCAATGATGTCACAACACCAATCAGTCCATCACAACAGTCAATATCATATATCATCATATGATAACAGAATATATCACAATATCTGAAAATAATATAACTACTGGTGAGGAATCCAGTTGGATCCCTCCAACCTGTTTCCCTGCATCCACAGACGTTAGCACAATACCAATTCCGCTCCAGTACGGAATTATCGCGGTATATAGGTTTTTATAAATCCGCTTACTAACGGCGCAATAGGGTCTCATCCGCTATACGAGGCGGGAAATCATCAATCCAATATATACATATGCCAATATGTATATACTGCTATATATAGATATATATCCTACTATATCTAATATCACATTCAAGCAAATCAATCAATAACTGCAATTCAATTATAAATCTGAGTGAGAAGATCTCACCTTAGCTTTATAATTTGCAATCCCGTTTTCGTTCCAGATTGTTTTCTTCACAGTTTAACCTTGTATAACAATTACATAATCTTATTACTATTTGAACAAATCAAATAAATAAATTCTTCGCTTAGAAATTTTAATTATCCAATGATTTCTTTTAAATAAATTTATTTGACTAACATTTCAATTTCTACTAACTTTCCTATTTCTTTAACTAAAGTCTCATTTACATAAATATTTCAAACCTTTTGTTTATATAAATTTCTTCAATATTTTAAAATTCCTTTGTATAAAATTCTTTTAATATTATAAACTTTTATAGTTTTCAAAATCTTATATACTTATTTAATTTATTTTCTAACTGCTTATAAAAATATGCTATTAAAAATCTTATCTATATATATTTTACAAAAATCATAATTTTTATAAGGTGATAATACAAATTCCTTCTGCTGTAATATTTTCTGTATGCATATATTGAAAAACTGTGTATATATATATAATTTTATAAATATTTATTACCTAATCGTATTACTCTCTGCAACTATATATATACATCTGAAACAACTGTATTAATTCTACAGTATATATATTTTTACACATATATATATATAACGAATTAAACTAAAATAAATGGGGTATACCTCACTGTAAATCGAGCAACCCAGATTGCCTTGCAACTTAGAACTGCCACAACCCAGATCTGATTTGTATTCCCCCAACATCGTCGCCGATGCTACCCCTGCCGCGCTCGTGAGTATCACCATCTGCCATCGATCGCCAACTCCACCACATCGCGACCCATCTTTTTCTCGTCGCCTGCCTTGGCCTCGTCGAACTCGAGACTCCCACGTGCCTGAAACCCAAAACCAATCGAGACTCCAGCCTCTCCGATTCGAACGCGAGCGCGATGCCTTTGAAGCTGCTCTGCACCGCTCTTCGAACACCATCCCTAACGACTTCCCATAGCTCGAGATCGAGCTGTCTCTACCTCAGCCCAATCGATTCCTAGAATCGCCTGTGCCTCCTCACTCGCATGCTCACTAACAACCTCGCGATTTCAATCGTGCTTTGCCCATTCGCCTGCCCTAGAACGCGCGCGAATCAAAGAGAGGAGATTGCGATTTGGTTTGCTGTGGCCTTGATTTGAATTTGAGAAATGAAAATAAAACGAAAGGTTGGGTTTTGTTTTTAAACTTCGGCCTTGATTTGTTGAAGAGGAATGGCAGCCATTCTATTTTCTTTGGAACGAGATATTTCTTTTTGAAATGTTCTGTAAGGAAATGATGTTTTGCGTGAGAATTGTAAAGGGATGGGGAGACAAGGAGCGTGATTCAGCAGAGAATAGGTCTGCTTACTCAGGAGTAGGGTGGCAGTGATTTGATTTTACAAAATTTTAAATCAATTTCAATTTAATTCTCAACGCGTTTGCTTATCGTATGCTCACATCACAGCTCCGAATAATACGAAATTTGAAATCTAGTAATAATATCACATTACGGATCCGATGAAACTGGTTTCGTCGAAATCCGACACTGTTTGAAAAATGACTATTTTAACTCGATGATTTAAAATTAAAACGATATCGATGCGTTTCGAGCTGTCACGGTCAAACGACAACTCCGATTTATACGAAAATTGAAATCCGATAATAACTAACTATTACGGATCCAATGGAACTGGTCTCGTTCAATTCTGAGACTGTTCGAAAATTAGCTTTTTACAGTCGATAATTAAATATTAAAATATTCAATTTTCACAGATTAACTCCAAATTCGATTTTAAAAGTTCTATAACCTTTCTATAACTCCAGTATGATTTAATAAAATTTCCCAAATCATTTCCAATCATATTAAACTCGATTTTTAATTATCTCTGGAATTTCAATTATTAATTTATCGATTTAATTATCAAATTAAATCCAATATTTGAAAAATAAATCATTCGACTTATAAATTCCATTTATTAATATTTAAAATTAATTAAATATTTGAATTTTAATCATCAAAAATTCTGGGTCGTTACAAAATAATTTGAATTTATGTGAATTAAATCGTCATTTAATTTTTTATTGAATTTAAATTGCCAGTTAATCACCTGTGATTGATAACCTGTTATTTATTGATATTTATTAATTGATTTGGATGATGATTGTGATGAATGTTTGATTTGTTGTATTTGATGAACGGATGTTGTATTTTATATTGTTATAACTGTAAGTTCCCTAAGGGTTGAAATGATACATACCCGAATGATCTATAGATTAGGGAAAAATCTTTATGGGTTGAAATGATAGACTCGAGCGATTTTATGGATTTTTATATAAATTCGGGATTGCCGTTTGAAATTATATATAACCGTAAATTTTTAAATTGCGGATTGAAATGATAAATTTCCGTATCACTTGACCCTAGGGTAGAGAATTATATACGGACACCGGATTGGTTAAATTAATTGATTTTAAAAATCCTAAATTTCCGAATTTAATAAAATAATATTTTGAAGAAATTTTTTTTTGATTTATATAAATTGAATTATTATTGGAAATCAAGTTTATATTGAAATGTGCATTGGTTTAAAGGAATTGCTTTAAGAAATTTAATTGAAGGTTTAAAGTTAATTTTTTTTTTAAGTATAAATGAAATTTATCATAATTGAGCTATGGAATTGGTTTGGAATATAACTTTGAAATGTATTTAAAATTGGAATAATTTAAATTAATATTGAAAACATGGATTGAAAAGAATTTGAATTGAAGATTTGAAATTGAGTTTTGTTGATTTTGAAATTGTAATGGTCTGGATATGTTGGGATAAAATAAATAGTTAAATTGATATTTATTTCAAACTTATATTTTTATATAAAATGTTTTAAAATATATTATTTTAAAGACTCTAAATTTTAAGATTTTCAAATCATTAAATTATTTTAACCTATATAACTATATTAAATCATTTTCACCCATTTTAAACTATTTAATTTATTTTAAAACTAATTAACCCATTTAACTTATTTTAAATCTAATTAATCTATTTTAAAGCTATTTAATCTATTTTAAATATATTTAATTTAAGTTAAATCTATTTAACTATCTTGAATCAAGAAAAATAATTTTAATCTATATTAAACTATTTTTGAGTATTTTAACTATTTATAACTGTGACGCCCCACCTCTATACCCACGCTAGCCAAGAACACTACGGAGTAATGCTGTCAACTAGCATGAAGAATAAGGCTGTTGAGGAGCGACCATCCGTGTAACTTCTTTGTGCGAGCACCGATATGTCAGATAGTATAGCATGCATTTCAATTAAGGAGGAAAATCCGACATACCGATACAAACTCAAAGCTATCACACAGTGGCTATATATAATCTTCGGAAACAAATATAGAAATAAACATAACACAAATCAGTCACAGACATCCATATCACAAAGGCGAAAAAAGCTATGAATAAATATATAACACATGAAAGTGTACATCAGAGTAGTGGTCTAAAAGATCCACGATAATACAAAAGAATAACTACCAGTTACACAAAAGAATAAGTATACATCACGGAGTCTAAATCTCAAATGTATACAACCAAAAACTACTAATCTAAGTAGTTAGCCAAAAGTCAGTGTAATCCAGAAGAGAAGTCAAGCCGAAGCACCTGTAACATCTCGGTCTGACCCGAGTATTATTTATAAGAAAATAATAAACGAATCAGTCTAGCTATAAATATCAGATAATATGGTGTAGAATAAAAGACATGGCATGAACATGTAATAACCATAATGGCATACTACTATAAGTATGTAATTGAAAATCAACAAGAGATTAATCAATATCACAAGAATCTTCTCAAAGATAAAATGGGGTATCGTACCCTAAACTTGTATTCATAACAAGTCAATGACACACGAATTCACCAATGCACAAAAATTGATAAAGCTTATCAATGAAAATCACGAAAATTGGTGAAGCACAAATTCCAGAAATCAACACACGAAATCCAGAAATCACAATAAAAAGGGGGGGGAAGGCCTATCACACGAACGGGAGCATGAAAGCTCACCAACGTATGTATCACACGAACGAGAAGCTATCTCATGGAAGCTAACCATTTAATTTATCGAACACACGAATGGCCCGAAGACCTTTGAACACACGAACGGCCCAAAGACCTTTGAACACACGAACGGCCCGAAGACCATGGGGCGCTACCCCACATATGTGAGTAGAAACATCACACAAACGGGGTTTAGTCTCCCTCGCAAACAAAGAGACATCGCACAATTGCTAGTCTAAATCACAAAAATGATCGTCATTGGTCATCAAGAAGTGTCAATTACACTAAGCTAGTAAATATATGAGTTTAGCTTCATGTCCCATAACCACTTGCTTAACTTAAATATTTACGAACAAACTGTAGATCTTCACTAGGAAATTGTCACAAGTGGTTCAATCGAACAAGTCTAAAAATTAACCGACGAAGTAAATGCAAGCGTTTCATACCACTTGTTTTACTAAGCCGTTTAATTAGATTTCTCATCCGAGTGAGGTAAAGGCTTGTATATACTAATAGATTGAAAAACGGTTTGGGAAAAGAGCTTTGTATTAAATAGTGTTGAAATCGTTTGGTGAAAGAATTTTGATATTTACTACTAGTATTGAAACCTTTATATTTTTGAAGTGACAAATCACAAAATGATTGTAGAAACAATCAATCATCAAAATTCACATACGAAGACGTGAATCAAATCCAAAGAAATCGATCCTAAATCCATCAAAATGGATATTCACATAAAATCCATAGAAAGAAGTCAACAAAGTCGATAAAAGTGATAACAACTAATCGGGTCGACAAAAATCGATAATCATTGGAAGTTTTACTCAAAATTAGGCAGATAGGCAAAACTGGGAATTTCCAGACGTCTGAGGGGTTGGTCCAAACGTCTGGATTTAGTCTCTGGAAATATTCCAGAAAACTATCCAGACGTCTGAAACCCAAAATCAGACGTCCAAAAGCATTCAGACGTCTGGGGAAAAGTCCAGACGCCTGGATTTGGTTTTTGGAAATATTCCAGAAAACCAACCAGACGTCTGAAAACACAAATCAGACGTTTGACATCTTTTCAGACGTCTGGAACAATAGTTCAGACGTTTGAAATTAGTCACTGTCCTTTTTATTTTTCTGCCGTTTGTTATTTTTCACCAGGAGGCAAAACCAGACGTCTGGCATTGATCTCTAGACGTCTGAACATCTAATCTGGGCTTAAATTTGCCTAGGCCAAGGTAGCCAAAACGTTCTCGGAAGCAATCGAGCAAGCAATGACAACTAAGGATTTACATCTAGCGACAACTCGGTCTTATAGGCGCTCCGATACACACCAAACAACATATCCAAACATCCATTGAAGGATTTTCACAAGAATTGGACTTCAAAAACCAAGAAATTAGGATATTCACCAATTCAATCCCAAACAAAAGGAAATGTACATAAATAAGTGTTAGGAATTCATACCCAATCACAAAGATAGATATAGACAAAGATGTGAGATTAAAATCTCACCTTTAAACCCAGAACAAATGAAGAAGAAGCTATAGAGCAATGGCAAGAGCAATCACACTTCAATTCCAACTCAACAACCTTGAATCTAGGCTAAAAAGAGAAACATTTCCTAAGTTAGGTTTAGGAATTTCTGAAATTGATAAGAGAATGAGTTGGAGAAGAAGAAGAGGAGGCTTACCAAAGCTTCTACTATTAGTTTGGAGCTAGAACTTGATTTGCAAAAGAAAACTAGGGCTTGGAGTTTTAATTTCCCATTCCTCTCTCCATTGTTGTAAAAGCTTGAGTATTACGAAATAGAAGTAAGGTAATGAAGAGAGGAGGGGTGAGGCTTGGGTCTAACGAGCTGAAACAAGACCAAAGCTCTAAGTGGAAAAGGTAGCAAAATTCTACTATCTCCAAACATATCAAAGTTTACACTTAAAAAGATCGCAAACGTCATTTTGAACTCAATGGAAGTGGTCTCAAGTCTTAATTTGACCGTATGCAAAAAGTAGCTTTTCGGACTAAAATCCGACTGACGATAAAATATTTAAATAAAATATTTAAATAAAATATTTAAATATAAAATCGATAAATATGCGGGCTGTTACAATAACTATTTAAAACTATTTTCTAAATTTCAGACTAAGCAAAAGGGAAGTGTTATATTCAAATTCACTGGTTTAAAAGTGAATACTGCTAAATGATGTTATAATTTAATTCGGGACTTAAATGGCATAATGGATTTAATATGCTGATTTTGAAATGAGGATTTAATCTAATTTGGAAATATGATTTTTGAAAGAATCGTGATTTCGGAAAGCGAATATGATTTGAAAGTGAATACGATTTGGAAGTGATACGATTTGAGAATATGATATTTTGATATAAACTGTGAATTGACTTTTGAAATGTAAAAGAACAATCCGGTGTGCAATAAGCGTTTGGTTGTTAAAGAGACCGGGATCGGATATAATCATACTCTCTGCCAATACCAAAAACCACTTTAACAACTGTGTACGTGGTGGAGATTCCAGAAATGTAGTAGGATGGTTTGGTGAACGATTTCTGAATAAGGTATGACGTGACCCTGACTCCCGTGAGTCAGCTTAGATGTGACTAAAATTAGGAGCCACGCCGGGCCAAGTGAGGTCATTCCTCCTATCGGACACACTTCTTCGATATTATATTCTAATTTTGTGATTGATTTGGTGGCCACCCTCTGATTTTTTATTTGGGAGTGTGTTTCGAGGTGGGAGGTAGTAGCAGCTATGCGTTACCACCAGTCCGGATACGCAAATGGTATATCTATCCTACCATTTCCTCGTGTGTCGTGTTCACATGCCCTAGTGCGCCTTCTACGAGTTTGTTTTGTACCATACTTATGGGGTGCCCTCTGTGTAAACCTCTCGGAGGAGCGTACGATACTGTATAGACTATAGGGATATATAGAAAATGTGTTAAGGGGGATATGGGTAACGCCTTAACGCTATTTTAATACTTTTACTTTACTATAGACATATTATAATAGCGTATTTTACTACATAGTAGATAGTTTAACGGATCCTTTGGAGATGTGAATCCCGAACATCTCTTAAGTTATTGCACTCACGTTAGACACTGGATAGGAGATGTCAAACCCCGTAAACATCTCCGACGCCGTTTACACTCATATTTATTTACCGTTGATTTAACTTACATAAGATCT
Source organism: Allium fistulosum (assembly GCA_030737815.1). Taxonomy (NCBI): domain Eukaryota; kingdom Viridiplantae; phylum Streptophyta; class Magnoliopsida; order Asparagales; family Amaryllidaceae; genus Allium; species Allium fistulosum. Next base: position 527,280,739 of record CM060906.1, read on the forward strand.
TTTAGTTCTGACTCGAGCGTTTTGTCTTTTCAATTCGCTTAGGTTAGCCTGAGCATTTCAGGGTTGAAGACCTTATTTCTGAAGGACGAAGACGAAGGTTTGTACTATTATTATTTATTATATTTATTCCACTGCATCATGTTGTTCCGCGGCATTTATTTAGTTATTCTTGTTTATGTAATTCTGATGTTTGTGTTGTATAGAATAATCAAATGTATTTATAAAATAGCTTCATGAACTGTTATTTGATTAATATATTTTATCATTCCGCTGTGAGATTCTGTATTCGTTTTATTTCTTTCTCTTTTTCTTGTTTACCCCATAATAATCTGCCCTTTTGAATGGTTTGAGTTGACGTGTGTGTCTGCTTAAAACGTCCAAAATGGCAGGTCTTACACATTTCCTTATGCATTATTAATGCCTGGAGCTTTAAAAATAAAATGTGACATTTATTTTGTCCCTCCACCTTCATTTCCTAATTATAAATAACCTACAGCTTCTTTCTTCATTTGCGTTTTGTTTCTCCTGACACCTCATATTCAAAAGCTCTTATTTTTGCAAATCCAAAAGATTTCTTTTATAAAACATGATTTTTTTTCCGTAAGCGTCTCGTCCTCATCTCAGTTGTTCTTCAATCTTTTCCTTCAGCCTCACCTTGAGAAAAACGTAAGTATTAAAATTTGTTTTTTTTTAATTTTTTTTAAAATGCGTACTAATTATTATTTTAATAATATTTCTTATAACATGAATATCTTTTGCATATAAACTTTGATTCACACGCAATTTCTTTTGTTGGATTCATTTTAAATTCCGGAGAACATGAAATTGATTTAGTTGAATTTGGAGACTGTTCAGTTTTTGTGCTTCTGTTTGGATTTTTATGGGCTAAAATCAAAGGTGGGTGTTTAACCCACTCACAACTACTAAATTGTCTTATGTTAGTTAATTTAAATTTATGACGTGATTAGAAATTGATGGGTTGATGTTTGGTATATTTAAATTGTCATTCCAGTTAAATATGACTTTTATTGCATTTAATCGTCATTTTATTTAATATTGAATTTAATTGTCAATTGAATAACTGTTGATGATAATCAGTTAATTGATGTTATTTATTGGTTGATTGAATGGAGATTGTGATGTATGTTTGATTGTTTGATATTGGATGACTGGATGTTATATTTTTATATTGTTATAACACTGCAAGTTCCCTATGGGTTCAAATGATACATACCCGAACGATCTATAGATTAGGGAAAAATTGTTATAGGTTGAAATGATAAACCCGAGCGATTTTATGGATTTTGAATTTTATTCGGGATTGCAGGTTGAAATGATATATATCTGTAAATATAAGATATTTGCGGATTGAAATGGTAAATATCCGTATCACTTGACCATAAGGTAGAAAATTATATACGGACATCGGATTGGTTAAATTAAATGATTTTAAATCCTTAAATTTTAAATTTTGTTCAATGATATTTTGAAGAAATTTTGATTTATATAAACTGAAATATTTTTGAAAATCTGAGTTTTAAATGTGAAATTGGAATTGGTTTAAATTGAAATTTTAAAGTTAGATTTGAAGTATAAATGAAATTTATCGAAATTGAGTTATTGAAACGTTTGGAAATGTAACTTTGAAATCTACTAAATTTGAAATAGTTTGGATTTATTGTTCGAACTTGGATTCGAAATCGATATTGATTAAATGGTTTAAATGAGAATTTGAATTGAAGGACAAAATTTAGTTTGTTGATTTGAAAGCTGGACATGGTCCAGATGTGTTGAAATGAAAGAAATAGTTTAATTTGATATTATTTTCAAATTTACCATTTTAATATAATCTGTTTAAAAATATATTATTTTAAATCCTGATTATTAAAATTTTCAAACTATTAAACTAATTTAATCTATTTTAAATCTATTTAATATATTTAAATCTATTTAATCTATTTTAAATCTAATTTAATCTATTTTAAATCTATTTAATCTATTTAAATCTATTTAATCTATTTTAAATCTACTTAATCCATTTTAAATCTACTTAATCTATTTTAAATCTATTTAATCCATTTTAAATCTATTTAATCTATTTTGAATCTATTTAGTCTATTTTAAATCTATTTAAACTATCTTAAATCCATTTAAACTATTTTAATCTTTTTTTTACTATTTTAGAGTATTTTAACTATTTCAAATTTATTTCTACTATGGTAAACTATTTAACTATTTATAACTATCTAAAATATTTTTCTAAATTTCAAACTAAGTAAAGTGGAAGTGGTTATATTTAAATCCTTGATTTAAAAGCAAATATGATTAAATGATGTAATAACCTAAGTTGGGATTTAAATAACATATTTTGAATAAATATGATGATTTTGAAATAAGGGTTTAACCTATTTTGAAAATATGATTTCGAAAGTGAATATGATTTCGAAAGTGATATGGTTTGAATTTAATATGATATTTTGATATCAATATGAAATGGTTTTGAAAATGTAAAAGAACCATCCGGTGTGTAATAAGCACTTGGTTGTTAAAGAGACCGGGATAAGATATTGTCATACTCTCTTCAAATAACGAAAACCACTTTAACAACTGTGTACGTGGTGGAGATTACGGAATGAAGTAGGATGGTTTGGCGAACGATTCTATATGAGGTTGTGATAACCCTGATTTTGTGAGCAATTTCATGATTTAAATTAGTATATGTTTGTTTAAAAATTGCATTGAGAAAAATAGAAATGAAACTGATTGCAAATGTATGGTTTAAACATGTACATGTGCATAAGATAGTGCACACACATGCACACATTTTCTATATGATGAAATAGGCAGAATCAATATATAAATTAGAATAAATAATTTAGAAATACATATGTATGAAAATAGGATTATGTCTTTAATAAATCTGGCACAAAGAAAATAAATGTTAGGCAGAAATAAACTTAAAATTATTTAAAGAAAGAAAATAAGGACTTAGGCAAAAATAGGCATACATATACATGTGCACAAGCAAACACTTGCTGGAAGAAAACAGAAATTGCATGGAAATGGCATGAACCCTTAAGCAAACACTTTATCCATTTCTAGTAATTTCTTTAATTTGGAAAATGTGAGTCATGCATATAACAAGACCGGGGTAAAGGGGTAAGGATTATTTCTGAAAATAAAAAACAAGGACCACATACCCTTTTTCTCTTGAATCAAATGAGAGGCAGACCATGTTTTGTATAGGGTAAAAATGACATTGGGTAATTTTGTTAAACCCTAGTAGCAGCTAGGGATTTTGTATAAGGAGGCTTAGTGTAGTGAGACCTTATAGAATTTGCTCTTCATCATTTAAAGAAAAATAAAACATAAGCCAGAGAAAAATAGAAGAAGGCAAAAGACTAAAAGGGTTCATAAAGCTTAGGAAAAAGAAGGATTAAGGTAAGTAACCTCACTGGAAACTTTGGCAATAAGTCCTGAATATTGAGGCAGGTTAATTAGATTTATATTTCACTTTTGCAAGTTATGTTCATTTTATGATTTGATAACTTTGGCTTGTCAATGATCTGCTCAAGTGTAAAACCCTTTATAGTGACATTATCCAGTATAAAAGAGTCATGAATTTCATATTTGAATATGGTTATCTGTGTTGTGGTTTAACTTTGGGATGAAGTAGATTTTATGGGTTTTCTTTATACATTTATTTATTTAAAACCCAGGACTCATGTTGTAGATATATGGCCTAAAAATGAAAGAAAATGTGGGCTGCAACATTGTGTTGTTGCTTATGTCTCACATCAACTAAAATAAAGATAAATGTAGAGGTGCAATGTTATACTTGTGCTGAGCTTCTATGTTTTATGAACCCTCCAAATCAAAGCATATTGTAACAACCCTAGATTTTTTCATATATTTTAATTTTGACTTTATTTTTATTTTAAATTATTTTAAACTTTTTCTATTTCAAACATTTCATTTTAAATATAAATGTTGATTATTAAGTGATTTATAGTTCAAACTAGTATAAATTGGATATTTCACTGAAAAGTGAATTTCTATCTAAACTGGTCAAACTGCGACTTTTGAACTTTAAATTTAAATATTCAAATTCTTAAATTTTATTTCTTATTATGAAAATAGATTTAATAACTTGAATACAGCTTTTCGTTTCGTTGGAAACGGAGTTAAATTGTGAAAGTTATGTATATTTCAATATTGTGTGTAAACTGATGTATTTAGCAATATTGTCTATTTTAAATTTTATTTTATTTGTCATATTTGTTCTAATATGTGTTAATATTTTATTTTATGTATAATTTTTTATTTTAAATAATTTAAAGTGATTATATAATTTTTCCAAAGCGTATTGAATTTATTTTCTATTTTTAAAGGCTAGTTTCTATTTTTCTACTATTTTCTTCAATTAAATTATATTTAGTTAAAATTTATTTATTCATTTTGTGAATGCATTTTTATTTTATGTTATTATCTTTGTTTATAAATGTTTTACAAGTCCATATGAATTTTCCAAAATTTATTCTGTTTATTTTCAAATTTTCTAGACTAGTTTTCATTTTTGTGCTAATTTCTTATTTTATCATATATTATTAATATTTATTTATTTATATTTTATATTTTTGTTACATTTTCGAATTGAAACTGAATTATTAATTATATTCAGTTATTTAAACTTATTAAAAAGAAATAAAAGTGATTTGAAAGGTTTGTGGTTTTTTTATTTCCTAATGCCTTTTGAATTCCCACCTTTTCACATTTCAACATTACTTTTCATTCAATTGGCCTTAACTCCTCATTCTTTCAGCTGCATATCTCATTTTTCATTCATGTAAAATTTTCTCATCTCATTTCTGAAAGAAAAATACAACTATCATCTTTCTTTTTTGATCAAAGTTTGGTAAATGTTTTCTTCTTAAGCTTGTTTTACATTGTTTTTCTATTGATTTTTGCCATTGCTTTCAACTAGATGTGACCAGCCCCACCTCCTCCAGCAGCTAGGCCGACCCCACCACCACCATAACCAGCCACCACCAACTCCATATCACCATCCCATCAGGCCGACCATCCCTAGGCAAGAGATCCACCCTCTACTTTCACAAACCATCACTATATGTTCAAGCCTAGCCTTCCCTTCCTCTATCACCACTTCCACCTCCTTTGCCGCCACTTCCACCACCACCCCTTGCTCTGACCTGACCACCACTCACTGCCACACCACCCACCACCACCTGAGCACCAGGCCGAACTCATAGGACCCCTTGGCCGAACCCATATTGTGACTTGAATTGATACTAGTGCCTTGTAGTTGTAGATCCATGCACCCACTTTTACACCACCTTTTAAACTATGTTAGGCCGACCATATAGACCCAAGACCAGATCAAAATTCAACCCTTACCAGTACATTTCAGACCTGTAACTAAAATATAGGAAGTTGAAAGCATGTGCAATGGTTTTGGACTTGTTTTATACAATCGTTTCTAGCTTTGTTTATTGAATTTTGGTTGAAATCTTATGTATATATGTATTGTTTTATGTAAATGAATTCAAGGGGTATAGCTTTGGCTCTTCTAATCTCAAATCATTGTCGTGCTTTCGTGCCTCTAGAAATCTTTGTTGTGTGGTTGTGGTCGTCATCTCCAGCTTGAACAAGTGAGTAATTCTCACCAGACGATGTGTACTTATATAACTAGTAAACTAACACCATTTGAATCTGTAAAATTATATCGTCATGTTATAACTGTTATATTATGATTATATGATGTTCATCACTGTTTATACACATGTTATATCATCTGTTACTATTATATATTGTATACTGTTTATTTATATCAGTTTATCACACTGCAAGTTCCCTGTAGACTAGAAATCACTATGGGTTGAAATGATACATACCCGAACGGACTTTAGAATAAGGAAAAATCGTTATGGGCTGAAATGATAGGCCTGAACGGTTTTTATTTATTTATTTATATTACTTGGGATTGTGGGTTTGAAATGATAAAACCCGGTTTTTCTTTGTAAATTGCGGATTGAAAAGATACATATCTGTATCACTTGACCTAGGCTAGAAAATTTTATATAGACCCGTGGTTTATATATTTTCTGAAATTTTTAAAATATTTTTAAAAATGTAAATATTATGATATTTTGATTTAAATTTTATTTAAAATGATTTCTATAAAATATTAGTGATTTTCTACAAATTAAATAAGTGAATTAAGTAAATGGTGAAGTATAATTTGAAATATAAGTTAATTTTGGAAGTTATGATTTTGTTTATAATGGAATTTATGTAAAGTAAGAAAATATGACAAATTTGATTTAAAAGATGAATTTAATGATTTTTATTAAGTAATAATAATATTTAAAAGTTTTAATGATTTTGTATAAATTAAAATATGGAATAAACGAATGTTTAAGTTGAAAATTTTGAAATATAACTTAAATTGGGAAATTGTGAATTTTGTTAAAAGTGAAATTTTAATTAAGTAAAATAAATGGAAATAAGTTATATTTTGGAAATTTAAACTTAGTTGTTAAGTTAAGAATTTACTTAAAGAAATGAAAATTTAATTGTTATTTAATTTGATCTTTATATGGAAATTTGACTTTATAAAATCATAGAAATAAAGGTATATAAATGATTATTTTTAAAAAATGTGAAAATATATGATTTTATAAGTTAAATGATTTATATTAAAAGTTAATTATGTGTGAAATTGAAAATAAAACTCTGAATTTGATTTGACAGCATTTTTGAAATGTAATGTAAAGATATTACAGCATTGGAAAATGCTGTAGTTGTTTTAAATGAACCAAATAGCAAATTTGAACTAAGGGTTATTATTGCACTTTGTTAGTGCTATAGTGGTTAAATTTAACTAAGATTTTAATTGAAACTAAGTTAAGATATTACAACATTTTAAATGCTGTCTTTTGTTAATGAATTATTTTAAAACATAACATTTCGTAGCATTTTCTAAGTGCTGCGAAAGTTGAATTTTCTTTGTTTAATAAATTCAGATGAATAAATGATCTTTTAAAAAGAATAAAATTTGGAAATTAAATATTTAATTATTAAATAAAATGAATTGACTTTAAATGATTTAAATGGAATAGTTGATTTGGGAAATACAACTATTTTGAAATGTGATTAAATGGCATTTAAATTTAAATTAAATAAATGATGTTTTGAAATGACATTTTGATATTTTGAAATGAATTTGAAATGATATAAAATCTTGGAATGAATAATTGAAGTTTATATAGTATGAAAAATATTTGGTTTACTTGTAATTTGAATCTATTTAAAAGATATTGGACTTATGAAATATAGGATAATAAAGCTTTGGAATTTATTTTATAATTTGAATAGTTGTTTTGTGGATTAAATCTATAACTAAAATTTATAATATTTGAAATGGTCTATGGAAATTTAATTGAAATAAATGATTGAATTGAATTGAAACTTTGGAAATTTTAATACTTGATTTGAAAGTATAATAATTACACTTTTAAATGGTTTAAATGAATTATTTTGATTGAAATATAAACTATTTAAAAGGTGACTTGAAATGATAATAAATGAATTATATCTTTGAATTTAAAAAGGTATTTAAAGTTGAATACTTGGATTTGAACTCAAATGATGATTTGAAATGAAGTTTTAGAAAGATTTGATATTTTGATATATTAAAATGATTTGAAATGAAGTTTTGGAAAGATATGATATTTTGATATATTGAAATGATTTGAAATGAATTTTTGGAAAGATATGATATTTTAAATATATTGAAATGGTTTGCAATTGATTTAATCTTTATTTTGATAAAGATTTGGATTTGAAATGATATTCTATTTTGAAGTATAAACTGTTTTTAAATTATAACCACGGGTTATAATAACGATTGGTTGTTAAAGAGACCGGGATCGGATATGGACATAAACTCTGTCGATACCGAAAACCACTTTGACAACTGTGTACGTGGTGGAGTTTCCAGAATGAAGTAGGATGGTGACGACGATCCTATGGTATATATACATGGACCCAACTCCAGTGAGTTGGCATAAGGTGGCTAAAACAGGAGCGATTGATGGACCAAGGAGGTAGCACCTCTGATCGGACACACTTCTTCGATACCATTCTATTACTTGTGATTTGATTTGGTGCACATCCTTGATTTGGGAGTGTTGTTCGAGGTGGGCGGTAGTGGCTGCTATGCGTCACCACCAGTCCGGATGCGTAATTGGTATATCTACCCTGGCATTGCCTTGTGTGCCGTGTCACCTATCATATCGAGCCCACTACGATTTTGGTTTAAAGATCCGACCGCGTTAAGGTTCACCATCCCCTTAACGCTATTTTCTATATGATTATACTTTACTAATTAGACACTACTATATATAGCATATATTACTACATAGTAAATAGTTTAACGGATCCTTAAAGAATGGGCGATCCCAAGCATTCTTTAAGTTACTTGTACCTTATTACAGTTTACTTGAGTTGGTTTACATTATATAAGTATATATTGTCTTGACTCGAGTGTTTGTATTTTTATTTACGCTCGGGTCAGCCTGAGTTATTCACAGATTTGGATTCCACTTTCTGGAGATTGGAATCGCTGGAGATTATCTGCTTATCTAGTTTTATCTATCTCAGTTCTGTTGTTCTATTCAGCTTGTACTTGGTTATCATATTGAGACTTCTGTTGTACTTTATTTCTTCTGTTGTATCTTATTTAACTCTGATATATTTACATAGTAGCTTCATGAACTACTATTTCTTGTACTTCCGCTGCATTATTTTACTTTGTGTCTGTGATCTATGATTATATTTATTTACTGTATATTCTGAGATTTGCCAAATTTTATTTACAACGCAGTATTTTGAGCAATTCAATTCCGGCATGAGTGTCTACCTATACACTTATAATGGATGCGAATGGTTGAAAATATCGGGTCGTTACAGTTGGTATCAGAGCTTTGTCTTTGAGGCAAAACTTAGAATGTATGGTAAAATTTAGTTACATAATCACTTTCATTCGAGCTTGAATCTCTTCATTTTATTTGATTTCCTTTGAATTTTGGGACATTCCCTGCGGTTCCAAAATCCATTCTTGTCCCTCACTATTCATCTTCTTGTGATTCTGGAGTATCCCATAACTCCGCTTCGATTGAGTTTTATAGTGAATTGGCGGTCTTGCCAATACTCTAATGACTTGTAAAAATGGAAACCCCTTTACAATTAGCATCGATTCACCAGAGATTTATATCTATCCTTGGTTTAGATGCTAATATCTTTTGTTATTTCAAACTCTATCTCTTGAGATCGAATGTAGATTTACCCCAGAAAATCCACCTTGAACTTATTCATTAAGTCACGGTGACCCGGTTAAGGTTGTCCGTGATTTATCTAAGCTTACCCATCTCTCTACTCTGTTTAACCATCTTGTCTTTTGTTTCTAAACTATCTCCAACATTTTGAATTGTACTTGTAAATCTATGTTTGTTTTGTATATTGTGTTGTTTGAGTTGTTGGTGTTGATTTGGGCTTTCGATCGATTCGTCTGATCAACGCTATCGATAGGATTTCTAAAACACTTTGACAGAACAAACTAACACAATATTAATTTAAAATTTGGTTAATGAAATAAATTTTGATATAAGTAAATATTTTGGAACTTAATAAATTGATTTAAATTTATTATTTGAAATGATAATACTTGATTTATCATTATATAAATGAATTTATAAATAGTTGTTTATAAATTAGATTTGGGAACTGAAATGAATTTAAATCAATAATTTGAGAATTTAATTTCCGATGGTTTCAAACTTTGTGTTTAAAGCTTTAAAAGGATATATTATTTAAAGTATTTTTGAATAGAAATTTGTTTCCAAAGAATTTTAAAGTTTAAAAATCAGTGCTCTTCTCTTTGTCGCTGGAAAATAATTTCGGTGATGACTACAGCATCATCGACGTTCATTTTCGAGTTTCGAAGTGAAGAAACCATTCTGTAGTCTTGCTACAGCTTTGTTTTGGGAAACTTGATTGATATGAATTTCTAAAATATGATTTGATTTATAAAATATATAGATATATGATTTAAATTTGATTTGACAAATTATGTACATACATTTATTTATCTCTAAATGGTTTGAGAGGAATCAAAAAATTTATTCTTAAAATTCTATCTTAAATAATAACTTTAAGTATAAAAAAGAAAATCAAAATTTTGAATAGATGATTCAAACTTGAAATGACTGAATTGGAAAGTTTTATTTGTATAATACTTAATTGCATTCAAATATAACTTACCTTAATTTTTAGAAGTTAACAATGTAATTAGATAATATACAATATAAAAAGTTTTATAAATAAAATTTGAGTGGTTATAATAAATGTTATACACTTAAATTTTAGTTATAAAAGATTAACAGAGGTAAATAGACTAAAAGGTTAATTGAATAACTTACAATACAAAATGATGTTAAAGGAACTAAAAATAAATTAAAACAGTTATAATAAGTGTAAGTATATTTAACATAGATGATAAAATATATTGAGAGGAATAAATTTAACTTTAATTAGGAATAAAGAGGAATTAACTTTATTAAGTACATTATGAGTATAATAATGATTTTTCCAATCCATGATTTCTGAAATTTTTAGTTTAGGAAAATTGGATGATAAGATAATGTAATTAGAGGTAGTTAAGGTTTATTTAACTTGTGTAAAATTAATTATCAATTTAAGCTGAAACCATGGAAATTTCAAACCTATTATCTTATTTTGTTTTTCAAACTTATTATCTTATTTTGTTTTCAAACTGTCTTTTGGTTGTCCTTATTTTCCTTATCTTGCTACAGACCGGTATAGGCATCTTTCTATAATCCTTCTATTTAGAAATCTTTCTATAATCTTTAATAATCTTTGGTACTTATTTTAATCTGAGCACTGCTTTCCACCCACAGACTGTCGGTCAAGCGGAAAGAGTAAATCAAATTCTAGAAGATCTTTTCGTGCTTGTGTTCCTAATTCTGGAGAATCTTGGGAAGATCATATCCTCCTTATTAAACTTACTTATAACAATAGTTATAAGGTATAATTTCAATCTTCTTGTAATCTTGTCTTAATCTTATTTCACTCTATCTTTTTCTTGTGCTTTCCCGTACCTCATTCCTTTTCGGGGACGAAAAGTTTTGAGTGGGGGAGAGTGTAACAACCCTAAATTTTGCATATATATTTTAATTTTTACTTTATTTTTATTTTAAATTATTTTAAACTTGTTCGATTTCAAACATTTCATTTTAAATATAAATGTTGATTATTAAGTGATTTACAGTTCAAACTGGTATAAATTGGATATTTCATTGAAAAGTGAATTTCTATCCAAACTGGTCAAACTTTGACTTTTGAACTTTAAATTTAAATATTCAAATTCTTAAATTTTATCTTTTATTATGAAAATAGATTTAATAACTTGAATACAGCTTTTCATTTCATTGGAAACGGAGTTAAATTGTGAAAGTTATGTATATTTCAATATTGTGTGTAAACTGATGTATTTAGCAATATTGTCTATTTTAAATTTTATTTTATTTGTCATATTTGTCTAATATGTGTTAATATTTTATTTTATGTATAATTTTGTCTTTTAAATAATTTAAAGTGATTATATAATTTGTAACATTCCCCCTTTTGACCGTCTCCAGTCAGTAATTAAACCAACTAGAAACGTTCAAAAAGACGAATTGTTATTTAGTTTATAAGGTTTAAACAGAATCAGCCACAGAAACACAGATAATAACAATCAATTAAAACAAATGAGTCTTTATTTCATTACTATAAATCTTTTTATATACATCAGAGTTTATACAATTTTAATACTGATACAGCGGAATATTTAAAATACAATTTTCTTCTGAACTCAAAATGATTCTTTATTCTCTCTCTCTCTAACTTCGCTGCTCGAAAATCTTCAAGCTGTAGAAATACTCGGTCTGACCCGAGTATTATATTCAAAAGAAAATAATACACAGGTCAGTCTAATTCAAACCAGTTTATTAGTGCACATAGGCAGTAATAATCAATTAGACGACAGTCACAATAATTCTCGTCTATCCAACTCTTTTAACAAAGAAATCGGATAACGAAAATTTTTAACACTAAACGGTGTTAACAATAAATCAGCAGATTTAAATCATCAACAGAGATAAACAATATTATTGGCTGCCGTACACGCACGCGTGTACGGCCTCGCCAATACGGCATAAAAGATCAATGCATCACGACGCAAAGGAAAAATCAATTCGAAACTGTCGAGTTTGGGTGGCTGCAGTGCACACGTACGCGTGCACTGCCTCGCCAACACCGCATATAAAATCATCACAATAGTGAATACTAACAGCAATCAAAACTGCTGAGGTAAAATATTTACAAAATGCAGAGGTCAAGTCATTGTTACCAAGACTCAACACAACTGCGAAGCCAAATCAGAGATATCAGCAAAACCAAAAGAATGTCCAAACTGTATGCAATGGATGCAGACGTACAAGTGCAGCTCAACACAGTGAAACAAGTTCAAGTGGCAACATGAAACTTCGAACATGAATATACATGTATGGTGATACAGCAACACATGGATGCAACTCGACAACAGAGTAACAAAAGATTAGCATCAATGCATACTGGAATGAATGCATCAAAGTGACAATATCCACAGTAAACAACATGATGCAGCAAGATACATGTATAGTGAACAATGCAGTCCTTAAAACAATGCAAGCCTCAAGTAAGCATGTGCAGTAACAACAATCAAAGTCAGGTACAAGATCAACAATGTGCAAGCGAGTACATGAACACAGCAACAAACCAAGCAGTCGAGCCTGAACAGGCAGGCAAACTCAAGGGATCAAGTCTGTTAACATGATAGTGCCACAATACAAATAAGGATTAACCCAAATGCAGACTCAAGACTATAAATATGGACAGTGACACAGGCGAAGGCAACAATAGATAGTGATCAGAGACCACTTCTTATATGCAGACCATATCAGAGTGACAACATGAACAACTCAACAAGTCAAGTGGAGATAATCAACAATGCAAGACTCAGGCCCGAGACCACTCCAAATGACAGACCACAAGGCAAAGCCCCTTCATAAATTTAACAACACAAACTACAACCTAAATGCTCAAGCCACTGCACAATGCAAATGAAGACCAACACACAAGTAGACCCATTCACATATATGATCAAGTGGCTACACAGTGCCCAGAAAACACATGAAGACAATGCTCAAGTTAAATGGAATAGCAGGTACAAAACAATGATGCAAGAAAATGAACAAACCAGGTGGAACAATCTTCACAACCAACTGATCAAATTTCACAAAGCAATGGATCAGCAAAATAGTAATTTAGGTAAAATAGTAACTTGGTGTTATATTTTAGACTTGCTTTAGGAAATTCAGGTCAACCTGGGTTTTAAAAAAAATTTCCATCAGCTTCTTTAATTGGGAAAAACAGATAGGTTGAAAGCCTGAACAAATTTGGTTTTCAAACAAAGTTTAAATTTGTTTTATCTTGAATAAAATTTTAAACTAAATCTATGGGTTAACAAATATATTAACCAAGACTAGAGCAAGAAAAATAAGAATTTTTAAATTCTTATATCCTGGAAACTAAAGCACAGAGAGGTCTCAGGTCTTAAACAACATGTAGTCATCCAGACATCTATATATATACATAGAGAAGATAAAGCATATATATATATAGCATACTCATACAAGCTTGTTATCATGTAACAGATTTATATGCTTAAATTTTAAAATGTTACTCACACAATCAAACTGCAAGTCAACAAATAAAAATCAACATCAAGTTATGGCAGCAGCTACTGGATCAAGGTGGAATAAAGACTACAAGGACAAGACATATATATACACATACAAGAATGTATGTATACACATGGTTTCAATGCCTATTCAAGTGCACATAAAAGTTCAAACATCCAAAAGCATTTAGCAGCAGTTTCGAAATAATCCAGACAACAGTAGTTTCAATTTATTTGCTAAATAAATTCAAGGCCGAAGATTAAGAAAATGTCACAGGAAATATCCAACATGACGAAGTCAGTGCCAACAATAATGACAGCGACTTGATCATCTCAAGCCACTAGGGCCAAAATCAAAACAATGCCGAAGTCGACATAAAGGCAATAGCCAGAACAAAAATCAAATGCCCGAAGTCAGAAAGTCCTCAACAACGAAATGAAGATCAATTGGCCTAAGCATTCAAAGCCGAGAAAATTCAACAAAAATAAATAGAACTGAAGTTGTTACTAAATCAAGTTATTCACGAAATCGATAAATCACTCAAAAGACAGTTCAAATTCCAATTCAAGAAGCAGTCAGGTAGATTTTAACATAATTCGAAGAAGATGTGAGTAATAGAAATTACTCACCATTTTTCCACGCGATCCTTTCCTCGATCGAGCTAAACAACTTCACCCCATCACGAAGTCGAACCATTGAAGCCGGTGCTCAAATTCGCCAGAGAATTGAGACGACGACTTTGATTTTGAAAAGCCCTAAATTTTCCAGATCGAAGCCCTAGTTTTTCTTTGTTGAAGAGGAGCGATTTTTGTAGGCCGCCATTTTTTTATTCTCGTAGATTTTTTTTTTTGTTTTAGGTTTAGGGTTATACGACTGAATGAAAGAGAGGGGATGTCGTGGTTTTAACAAAGAAGGGGGGAAAAACGTGGGTTAGGGTATGGGCTAAACGTGTGGGAGTTGTACGAGAGGTATGGTATTTTATATTTTTTTTTCTTTCTTTTTAAATCAAATTTTGTTTTTGTTTACCTTCTTTACTTTGTTTTGTTTTTAAATTATCATGTTAAAATTTAGCTATGTGTATTTATTCATTTCATACAAATGAAATTTAATAAGAGAATTCCAATCGATTTACAAATTCCAAATTCTAACAGAAATTTAACAACAATTTTTAAATCGTTAATTGACGAAAATTTTATCGTTATAAAATTTTCCAACAACAACAGAAATTATCTGTCAACATAGATCGTTTATCGATGATTATAATTCGGGCAAAAATCTAGGTTGTTACAGAAATTCAATTTGAATTCGATTTAATTTTCTACGCGTTTTTACGCCTTATATTCACAAAGCAACTCTGATAAATACGAAAATTGAAATCCAGTAATAATTCAATATTACGGACCCAATGAAACTGATTTCGTCAAATTCCGAGACTGTGCCTCGGAAAGCTATTTTTAAATTCAATTCAAACGATACAATTTCAAAACTGAACAAATCGCTTTTAAAATCAATTCTGAAGCTTCTATTATCTCCAGTATTATCAATATGAATTTTTCAAGCTTTTAAATTATTTTTAACCGGCTTAAAATTGAAAATTCAAATTTTATTCAACTTTCAATAGATTAAATTCAAAAATTTAATCGCCAATTCATTCTGATAATTTGAAATTCAAGTCAAATCATCGTTCAAATATTTAAAATTAATTAAATATTTTCAATTTAAATTGTTCAAAATTCAGGGTCGTTACAAACTCCCCTCCTTAAAAACTTTTCGTCCTCGAAAAGGAAAGGTTGTTAAAATTTCATCGATATTTATGCTCTAGTCAATTTTTTCCTAAACTTAAAACTTATTACAAATAAATGAATATAAGATTCATTCCATTTGTTTAATCTCACTAGTTCTGTTTATCTTCTCTTTTATTCAATGATTTCTACAATCATTGATTACTAAAATCAAAACGTAAAAGTCTTTTATCAAATTTTTTAATTTACAACTCAGATTCAAACTCAAAATTCTTCACATTAGAGATTTATATAACATATCTCTTACAAAGCTGTGGACTTTCAAAACATTTCAAAGATCCTCTTCCTTAGTTCACTAGGTATGAATTTTGTAATTTTAATTTCAAATCATTGATTCACTATTTACAGTTTGAAAATACTTGCTAACTCGAAATTTAACAAGTCCATCTTCGTTCTCACAGACATTAGACATACGCTGGCCAGGCGCAGGTCTAAAAATCTCCAAGTACTAAATATACTTGCTTCAATTCCCAGTGAAAATACTTTTAAAAATTCTTTTAAAAATGGATATGGAAAGCACGTTCCCCCATGGATCACAGTTTACCCGGCGGTTACGCTACTATCCCAGTAGAATCGCTTGTAACTGCAGGTTTCACACCTTTCTTGAATTACGCCATGGTTGTTGCCATAGATTGCAGTACACACGGCAGTTACGCTACTATCCCAGTAGAGTCGCTCGTGTCTGTAGGCATCACGCCCCTCAAATTTCGCCTGGCATTAGATTGCAGTTTACTCGGCGGTTACGCCACTATCCCAGTGGAGTCGCTCGTAACTGTGGGCATCTCGCCCCTCAAATTACGCTAACATCATCAATCAAATCTAATCTCATCGCGATGAACTATCGCGAAGGATTTCCGATTCAAATAGTCACTCTGACTAAAATTCTACGTAGCTACGAATTTCAAATGGATACTCATCGAGAGTTCCAATACCTTCTCCAATAATAAATGGAAGGTACTTTTCCACATCCTCAGTTTAGAAAACATAATATCATATATGTAGTACTTTCATTTCCCATTTCGTACATATAACATCTATGTAAACATACATAAGATTTCCATAACAATGTCTTTCTAAACTAACGGTTTCAAATTTACCGTATTCATATATATATAAGTTCTAAAAACTTACATATCCATATTCATAACAAAATAGAGGATTTCAAAATTTTCCTCTAAGTCGATTTGGAAATTTAAGGTTATCTCAAACCTAATTCATATTCATAATTCCATTTATTATCGACTTTCACATTCGATTTGAATTTCACGCTTACATCGTCAATTCTCAACACAGAATTGATGTCTATCGATAGATAACCTCTGAGCTCGTACGTCTCAGAGAAGGGTGTTAAGCTAAGAGAATAAATTCTCCGCCACCAACAGATATATATTTAATAGAGATCAATTGCTATGTCATCAATTCACAATGTTAAACATGCAATCCAAATCATCATCTGAAATTCAAAGCTCAACTTATATTGTCTTTGATGTCGAAGTTAAACTCAATTTTAACTTAACGATTCAATCTTTTTTGAAAAATTTCAAATTGAACAAATTGTTCAAATTCTCACTTAACTTTTCAACTTCGACTTCAAAAATGAATTTCAAATCATTTATTCCTTACGGAATATATTCACAACATTTCATATTTGGAAAAACATTTCCATACTTATTTAAAAATAAGTAATTCATAAATCTCATTTTATTTTCAACATCTGAAAATATTCGATATACTTAAATCAAAATCAAGTATATATTTCATCTTTAAGGAAATCATTCTCTTTCACATATTTATTTGAGTTAAAACGAATGTTACGTAAAACATCATTACGACAACTCAAAATCACTAGTATAGGGATTCGAAATTTAGATAGATGTATAAATCCCAATACTATACAAAACATTTCCTTTCGAAAATCATTTACTATAACAACAGTGTTATAGTCCATCATTTCCTTATATTCGAAAACGTCTATTTCAACAATGAATGTTGAAATCTATGGTTTCGATATTCAATGCCTTTGAAAACATCTTTTTAAAACAATTACTTCGTTTTAAAATATCACTTTCCCAAAACATGTCCATTTAATCCAATGATATATTCACAGTCCAAAATTGTGAATATACATCTTTTAACAAACTATACAGAATTTACTTATCAAAATAAGTCAGTTTTCGAATTCATAAACAATGTTATAAATTCCATTCCTATTCATAAAGACTTCAATTTATAAAAAATTGCTTTATTAACCAATTCCTTTATAACTCAATTTTATATCTGAAAATTTAATTTATAAGTAAATTACTTATAAATTCTTTTATTTCGCAACATCGATTCATTTTTATAACTTCACAATTCTAATTCTGTAATTTCCATTCACTTATGAAATCCATTAAATATTTCACTTTTAACACTTATACAAATCCAATATTTTATTAACACTTTTCAAATCTTCTATTTAAACCGTTTATAATAATTCAAAATTTCCAATTTATACTATTATATAAATTTATCAATTTTCCATTTCCAAGATAATCAACTAGTTCTTTAGTAAACCATTCATCGACTTGATTTCCAATTTAATCACATTTGATTCATTCACATTGGATTTTCTTACTAACATTCATTCATATCCAATTAGTTCACATTCACTAATTTATATTCAAGTTAGTTTGCTTCAATTCAAATCAAATTTGATTCTATTTATATTTCTTACCTTTCAATTTGAATTCAATTTCATAGCTTTCAATTTCCATTAATTCAATTTCATTAACACGTAGTGAATTCCTATACAATCAACTAGCAAAACCAAATTTATTCAATTTGCTTACATTCAATCTGGTTCAACATACTTAATTTCAATTGGTTTATATTCTAATTCAGATTTGAATTCTTATACTCACCATATTCACAAATTCACTTTTACAATTAAAGTCGAATTTTCCTTATATAACTCAAATTCATATTCATTCTTCACTTTATTAATTCATTTTGATATCAAATTCAATTTGATTCAATATTACTTAAGCTATATTTCATTTATCTTCACTTGCATTTATTTTCACCATAAAACTTAAGTTCGTCTCAAATTTATTTGAAATTCCATTTTATTTAACTTAACTTAGATTTCATTTCAAAAATCATTTTATTTAACTTGTACTAAAGTCAAATTCATATCACATTCAAAATTCAGATTTTGTTTCACTTAACAAAACTGTTCAAACATTTAAAAACTGGTTTACTTCATACAGGTAAAGCACAAGTAAATTTTTTTCTCCCCAAAACACAATTTCATTAAAATATTTCTTCCAAATCTTACCATAAACATTCACGTACAAACTATACATAGCTTAAAGTTTTCATAATACATACTTAGAAGTTTTTAGATTACAAAAGATAGTATTACAAAATATATTGATCGCTTCAAATATATTAATTGGTTTAAGATTCAGACTCATAGAGGACTATCGTCTTCCCGTCTGGTAGTACTCATCTGTTCCGAACTTTCATCTTCGGTTTGCACTATTTCAGGTTGGATTAAAGGAGGATTGACGCATTCAAAGTCAACGTGCCCCCAGTTCCTACAGTTCCTGCAAAAATACGTGACGTTCCCATCCTTATCTATCAATTTTGCGCTTTTCGCTCTAGCGGGACGGGCTATAGCTTGTTTTCCACGCTGCCTTTCGGTGCAGTTTCTGGCTATATGTCCATTCTGGCGACAATGATAGCAGACTGTCAATCTATCGACAGGTAAATCTAGTGCACTCTTCTTCCTTTTCACTTTAGGGCAATGACTAAGAAAATGTCCTTTTTCTTGACATTTAAAACACACTATCTCAGGACGAGCGAAACGGTCATTCACATTCCTTTTCTTTCTCTTCTCTCGACACGTAACGGCGAAATGTCCTTTTCTATGACATCGATAACAAGTAACATCATCATAGGGACCAGGTCCTTGCCTTTCATTGAATCTCCTTTCGATTTCTGCACGTGTCAATTGTGCTTCTCTACGGGCAATTGCTCTTTGTTCACGACGTGCTGCTTTTTGTGCTTCGGTTTTCGCCATTTTAATTAACAAGATGTTTCGAAGTTTCCTATTAAAATTGACAATTCCATTAGAAAAGGTTGGAGTATTCAATCATTTTCCTAAGACAAATTTGTAAATTTACATTATCCTGATATATACGATTATCATTCATATTAGGTAATCACTTACCCTTTTAGTTTAATTTTCCATCACTAATTTATCTAATCAATTTCAATTTATTTAACTTCCTTTAGTTAAATTTCAAATCCATATATTTATTGATATTAATTCAATTCAATTTAACTTTTCTTAAGTTAAAAATCTTCATTTTAAAGTGTTTCTAGTAACTATTCATATTAAACATCATAAACTAAGCTTTGTGTAAACCAAAGCTCTGATACCACTCTGTAACATTCCCCCTTTTGACCGTCTCCAGTCAGTAATTAAACCAACTAGAAACGTTCAAAAAGACGAATTGTTATTTAGTTTATAAGGTTTAAACAGAATCAGCCACAGAAACACAGATAATAACAATCAATTAAAACAAATGAGTCTTTATTTCATTACTATAAATCTTTTTATATACATCAGAGTTTATACAATTTTAATACTGATACAGCGGAATATTTAAAATACAATTTTCTTCTGAACTCAAAATGATTCTTTATTCTCTCTCTCTCTAACTTCGCTGCTCGAAAATCTTCAAGCTGTAGAAATACTCGGTCTGACCCGAGTATTATATTCAAAAGAAAATAATACACAGGTCAGTCTAATTCAAACCAGTTTATTAGTGCACATAGGCAGTAATAATCAATTAGACGACAGTCACAATAATTCTCGTCTATCCAACTCTTTTAACAAAGAAATCGGATAACGAAAATTTTTAACACTAAACGGTGTTAACAATAAATCAGCAGATTTAAATCATCAACAGAGATAAACAGTATTATTGGCTGCCGTACACGCACGCGTGTACGGCCTCGCCAATACGGCATAAAAGATCAATGCATCACGACGCAAAGGAAAAATCAATTCGAAACTGTCGAGTTTGGGTGGCTGCAGTGCACACGTACGCGTGCACTGCCTCGCCAACACCGCATATAAAATCATCACAATAGTGAATACTAACAGCAATCAAAACTGCTGAGGTAAAATATTTACAAAATGCAGAGGTCAAGTCATTGTTACCAAGACTCAACACAACTGCGAAGCCAAATCAGAGATATCAGCAAAACCAAAAGAATGTCCAAACTGTATGCAATGGATGCAGACGTACAAGTGCAGCTCAACACAGTGAAACAAGTTCAAGTGGCAACATGAAACTTCGAACATGAATATACATGTATGGTGATACAGCAACACATGGATGCAACTCGACAACAGAGTAACAAAAGATTAGCATCAATGCATACTGGAATGAATGCATCAAAGTGACAATATCCACAGTAAACAACATGATGCAGCAAGATACATGTATAGTGAACAATGCAGTCCTTAAAACAATGCAAGCCTCAAGTAAGCATGTGCAGTAACAACAATCAAAGTCAGGTACAAGATCAACAATGTGCAAGCGAGTACATGAACACAGCAACAAACCAAGCAGTCGAGCCTGAACAGGCAGGCAAACTCAAGGGATCAAGTCTGTTAACATGATAGTGCCACAATACAAATAAGGATTAACCCAAATGCAGACTCAAGACTATAAATATGGACAGTGACACAGGCGAAGGCAACAATAGATAGTGATCAGAGACCACTTCTTATATGCAGACCATATCAGAGTGACAACATGAACAACTCAACAAGTCAAGTGGAGATAATCAACAATGCAAGACTCAGGCCCGAGACCACTCCAAATGACAGACCACAAGGCAAAGCCCCTTCATAAATTTAACAACACAAACTACAACCTAAATGCTCAAGCCACTGCACAATGCAAATGAAGACCAACACACAAGTAGACCCATTCACATATATGATCAAGTGGCTACACAGTGCCCAGAAAACTGTGACGACCCGGAATTTTTGTATATTTGAAATGTGAATATTTAATTTATTTTAAATATTCGAAGGTTAAATTTTAACTTTAATTTCAATTATACAGTATTTATTTGAATAATTAATTATTAAATTTAATTATCGGGATTGGGTAAAATATTGAATCTTGATTTTAAGCCTGTTAAAAATAGTTCAAAGGTTCAGAAAATTTATATTGTTAATACTGAAGATGATAGAACTTTTAAAATGGAATTTTAAAAGAGTTTTGTTCAGTTTTAAAAATATATCGTTGAAATTAAATTTAAAAATAGCTATCCGAGGCATAGTCTCGGATTTAGACGAAACCAGTTCCATTTAATTCGTAATATTAAATTATTGCCAGATTTCAAATTTCGTAATTTTCGGAACTACCGTGTGACCGTACGAGTTAGAAACGTCTAGACAATAATTAATCGTTTTAAATTTAAATATCCTTCGTCTTTTCATCTATCAGATCTTTTTCAACTCAACCGACCTTATCTCTTTCTTTCTTCATTCTTAAGCCAGGTAACGGAAGAAAATTTTAGAGCACGTGTTCACCTAATAGAACACGCGTCCCCCTTAAAAGTAAACAACCGAACACTTCATCATTTTCGTTCAAAAGAAAATGAATGGCCAACCGAACCTTTCTAATATCTTATCCCTTTCTTCCCCTCTCAGTTAAATTGAGTCTCTCTTCCAAGCATCCAAAAGAAATTTTTTTAATGGCCGACTCAAATTCGTTCGAGAAAAGAAAGGAGGAGTGACCGCCTCGTTTAAAAATCAAGTGGGTCGGGGTGCGATCGAATCTCGAGGCCAAGGCGATTTACATGGAGGGGAGCGTTCAGAACTTGGCTGGCATGTGATGTCGACAGGGAGGTTCCACAAAAATCGAGCAATTGGGAAGGGGCGCCGCGATTGATGTGTCGAGGTATTGGACTCGCGATGGAAGTTTCGAAACATCGTCAGGGAACTCGCGATCGAATCGCGACTGTAGTGGGAAATCAACGACTCGTGGAGGCCACGATGAGGGGTTCGAAATGAATTCGATTTGATCGATCGAGTTCGATCAACGGCGCTGGTTTGGAGATAGTTAACCTTCGACTGGGATTAGAGATGCTCGTCGATTTAGGATTGTTGTGGTCGCATCGTCGCGTGGTATCAGCCTGTTCGAATCGTGATAACTGGCAGTAAGGTATAGTTTTATATTTATTTATTTTACTTATCTGAATTTACTAAGGATGTATATATTTACAGAAACATATATATAAGGTGTAGGCAAGGCATGATGTTAATTTAGATATGAATTGTATTATGAATTTATTTAAATAACTCAAATTGTTATTTTAGAGATTGTTAAAGGGAATTAGTTTAAAATTAAATCATCAAGTGGACTAACTCACTAGTAAATTTAATTAGCAATTAAACTTATTAAATGGAAAATATATTTTTGGAGATGGATTTGTTTAATAAACCTATTTACTTTATTTTGTTGCTAAAAAGATATTTTTAAACTATTAGCTTGAAATAAATTATGGGTTATGAAATTTATTAAATCGGTAGTAGATTGATCGATAAATTCATATAAATTTTTGTTCAAGGTCAAAAGTCGGGAAACCAAAGCAGTATGGAAGTGGATTACAAAACGCAAAGAAAAAGGTGAGTTAATCTCACTCAGTTAGATTTAAATTTAAATGGCTAAATTTAAATAATTGATTGGATGATTGCATTGATTGATGTGCTATACTATATATAGTAGTATATAGCAATATATACATATTGGCATATGTATATATTTGAGTTGTTGATATTCCCGCATTTATATAGCGGATGAGACCCTATGCGCCGCATAATAGCGGATGATTTATATAAATCCCATATACCGCGATATTCCATTTTGAAGTGGAATTGGTATTGTGCTAACGTTTGTGGATGCAGGGAAACAGGTTGGAGGGATCCAACTGGATTCCTCAAAATTATTTAGATTATTTAATATCCTGTTCTATGAATATTGATATCCTGTGATGATTTTATTGATGATTGAAATATTGGATGATATGGTTGGATTGAATATTTCAATAAAAGGAGTTATCAAAATATATTGAATTGGATTTTGAATGAAATAAACGAGTAAAATTTAAGTAAATAATTCAAGTGAATTGGAATAAGGGAATTTCGAAATAACAAGGGAAATATTAACTTTAAACTAAAGTGATATTAAATTTAAAGAATAAAGGATTTATTTTGAATGTAAGGATTAAATTTAATTAAAGGCTAAAAAAAGGAATTTTGGAAGTTTAAAATTGGTATTTTCAGTTAAAAAGGGTTTTAACTCAAATAAAGGAATAAATCTAAAAGTTAATGTATTTTGAAATAAATGAAGTAGTAAAGGAAATTTATTTCAAAGTAAAGTAAAGTAAATTGGAAAATCAATTGGAAATTGATTTAGTTGTTTAAAATTGGAATTTTAAAAGAGAAGTGAGATTTTGGAGATATAAACTGGGTTTATAAAGTAAAATAAAATATCAGTGGATATTTGAATATAAATTCAAGATGGGGATTTATAAAAAGATATGGGTTGGTTTAAAAATAAATGTTGGTTTATTTTTAAAAGATGGAAATGAGAAGTGTATTTCTCTGGATAGCCAAGTACGTTTTCAAAGCAATTTTAAATAATAAGTTAAAAGTTTTAAGTATGTTTTAAAAATCATGTTTTAGAAAATTGATTATTTCTAAAGTAAGTATTTTCAAAAATATATTATTGTAGTAATTATATAAAAGTGATTTGGTATTATATTTTAAAAAGAGAAATTTAGTTATATTTGTAAAGTGGTTTCATTTTAAATATTTCTTAAGTATATATTTTGTTAAGGTATTAAAGTAGTTTTTTTTTTAAATTTCAATATTATTAAGTATATTTATAGTAAAGTGTTTTAAGATTAATTTAAAATCTAAGTGTTTTGTACTTGGTGTTTCAGAGGAAATAAATATTTGGAAATGTATTCCGTAAGCGGAAACTGTTTGAAATTGTTTTCAAAAGGAGTTTGAAAATTGGAAATATATCTTGGAAAGATATTTGGGCAAATAAATAATGTGGGAAATTATTTATTGTGTGATGGTTGCTTGTGGATGTTAATTGATAGTTAAATAACCGACTATCAATATTGGCCAATGCGCTGATCGTTTCGAAGAGACCGGGATCGGGTTTCCGTATACCGGGATTCTAGGTCTGGAGACCCGAATACCACTTCGATTCGATTTGTACGTTTCGTGTAACGTGTTCAGAGTCGAAGATGGAGCTGTGAAGTGCAAGGGCTAGTCGCTACTAATCCTGAGGATATTTCCAAAATGGATGTAGTAGGAGTAGTGCCTTCGGTTCCGTTCGGACCCGGGACGGACTGGTATGGACGAATGCTTGCGAAACATCGTCAGCGGACGATGGGCATTCTAAGGGATATGTTCTGGAAAGGTATCGTTTAGCCTCGAACCTCATCAACCGGGAATGACTGAAAATCAGGGGTTATGCAGCAAGGCTTCGTGGGTAGCTCCCACTGGAGGGTAAGGTCATCCCTGTCTAGATGTCCCTTTTTATTTCGGCTTAGTGGTGCGGTTGCTGATCCCAACCGTGGGGTGATTTTATTCGGGATCATCCAGTAAGGGATGGTTCCGGCCTTGTGTTGCAGGGGAGCGGGCGTACTCCTCGGTACTGTGATCTAGGCCACGTACTGTGACAGGTGGTACCCCAGTGCCTAGTCATTCGTTGGAAATCCATTCTCCCTACGTGTCTGTACGGTTTTGATTGTGCCCAACTATTGTTGAAATGTGAGATGCAAGCATTTCAGCTAGATTCTAGTTTACTTTCTGTAGACACTATTATAATATCAGAGGATTTTGATATAAAGTGTTTTAGCTATCGTAAGGTAAAAACCCGACATGTTTATTTGTGGCGTGGTCTTACGAGATGCTTTTGTTTTCAAAGGATTTTTGGAAACTTTAATAATCAATTGAGTGTGATTTTCTCACGCTGGTATTCCAGACTGACTCGGGTATTGTTTTATATGATGCTCGGGTCAGACCGAGTATTATAGGTTACAGGATATGATGATATGGAGCTCAGGAGACGAGCTGGATGACGATACGTACTCTCGTACTTGCTATTATTTTTCCGCTGTGTATTCAGTTGTATGATATTGATGTGATGTACTCTGATGATGTATTTGGATGTGTGTATATATATATACAGATACAGTTTGATTTGTGTAAAGATCTGTTGATATATATTATATTTTATTCCGCTGCGTATGTGAGATTCTGCTGTTGTTTTCTATTTTTCTTCTTCTACCTCTTCTTCTTAACTAAAATAGTCCGGTTTTTCTTGTATGAAAAACCCGGGTTGTTACAAAAACACATGAAGACAATGCTCAAGTTAAATGGAATAGCAGGTACAAAACAATGATGCAAGAAAATGAACAAACCAGGTGGAACAATCTTCACAACCAACTGATCAAATTTCACAAAGCAATGGATCAGCAAAATAGTAATTTAGGTAAAATAGTAACTTGGTGTTATATTTTAGACTTGCTTTAGGAAATTCAGGTCAACCTGGGTTTTAAAAAAAATTTCCATCAGCTTCTTTAATTGGGAAAAACAGATAGGTTGAAAGCCTGAACAAATTTGGTTTTCAAACAAAGTTTAAATTTGTTTTATCTTGAATAAAATTTTAAACTAAATCTATGGGTTAACAAATATATTAACCAAGACTAGAGCAAGAAAAATAAGAATTTTTAAATTCTTATATCCTGGAAACTAAAGCACAGAGAGGTCTCAGGTCTTAAACAACATGTAGTCATCCAGACATCTATATATATACATAGAGAAGATAAAGCATATATATATAGCATACTCATACAAGCTTGTTATCATGTAACAGATTTATATGCTTAAATTTTAAAATGTTACTCACACAATCAAACTGCAAGTCAACAAATAAAAATCAACATCAAGTTATGGCAGCAGCTACTGGATCAAGGTGGAATAAAGACTACAAGGACAAGACATATATATATACATACAAGAATGTATGTATACACATGGTTTCAATGCCTATTCAAGTGCACATAAAAGTTCAAACATCCAAAAGCATTTAGCAGCAGTTTCGAAATAATCCAGACAACAGTAGTTTCAATTTATTTGCTAAATAAATTCAAGGCCGAAGATTAAGAAAATGTCACAGGAAATATCCAACATGACGAAGTCAGTGCCAACAATAATGACAGCGACTTGATCATCTCAAGCCACTAGGGCCAAAATCAAAACAATGCCGAAGTCGACATAAAGGCAATAGCCAGAACAAAAATCAAATGCCCGAAGTCAGAAAGTCCTCAACAACGAAATGAAGATCAATTGGCCTAAGCATTCAAAGCCGAGAAAATTCAACAAAAATAAATAGAACTGAAGTTGTTACTAAATCAAGTTATTCACGAAATCGATAAATCACTCAACAGACAGTTCAAATTCCAATTCAAGAAGCAGTCAGGTAGATTTTAACATAATTCGAAGAAGATGTGAGTAATAGAAATTACTCACCATTTTTCCACGCGATCCTTTCCTCGATCGAGCTAAACAACTTCACCCCATCACGAAGTCGAACCATTGAAGCCGGTGCTCAAATTCGCCAGAGAATTGAGACGACGACTTTGATTTTGAAAAGCCCTAAATTTTCCAGATCGAAGCCCTAGTTTTTCTTTGTTGAAGAGGAGCGATTTTTGTAGGCCGCCATTTTTTTATTCTCGTAGATTTTTTTTTTGTTTTAGGTTTAGGGTTATACGACTGAATGAAAGAGAGGGGATGTCGTGGTTTTAACAAAGAAGGGGGGAAAAACGTGGGTTAGGGTATGGGCTAAACGTGTGGGAGTTGTACGAGAGGTATGGTATTTTATATTTTTTTTTCTTTCTTTTTAAATCAAATTTTGTTTTTGTTTACCTTCTTTACTTTGTTTTGTTTTTAAATTATCATGTTAAAATTTAGCTATGTGTATTTATTCATTTCATACAAATGAAATTTAATAAGAGAATTCCAATCGATTTACAAATTCCAAATTCTAACAGAAATTTAACAACAATTTTTAAATCGTTAATTGACGAAAATTTTATCGTTATAAAATTTTCCAACAACAACAGAAATTATCTGTCAACATAGATCGTTTATCGATGATTATAATTCGGGCAAAAATCTAGGTTGTTACAGAAATTCAATTTGAATTCGATTTAATTTTCTACGCGTTTTTACGCCTTATATTCACAAAGCAACTCTGATAAATACGAAAATTGAAATCCAGTAATAATTCAATATTACGGACCCAATGAAACTGATTTCGTCAAATTCCGAGACTGTGCCTCGGAAAGCTATTTTTAAATTCAATTCAAACGATACAATTTCAAAACTGAACAAATCGCTTTTAAAATCAATTCTGAAGCTTCTATTATCTCCAGTATTATCAATATGAATTTTTCAAGCTTTTAAATTATTTTTAACCGGCTTAAAATTGAAAATTCAAATTTTATTCAACTTTCAATAGATTAAATTCAAAAATTTAATCGCCAATTCATTCTGATAATTTGAAATTCAAGTCAAATCATCGTTCAAATATTTAAAATTAATTAAATATTTTCAATTTAAATTGTTCAAAATTCAGGGTCGTTACATAATTTTTCCAAAGCGTATTGAATTTATTTTCTATTTTTAAAGGCTAGATTCTATTTTTCTGCTATTTTCTTCAATTAAATTATATTTAATTAAAATTTATTTATTCATTTTGTTAATGCATTTTTATTTTATGTTATTATCTTTGTTTATAAATGTTTTACAAGTCCATATGAATTTTTTAAAATTTATTCTGTTTATTTTCAAATTTTCTAGACTAGTTTTCATTTTTGTGCTAATTTCTTATTTTATCATATATTATTAATATTTATTTATTTATATTTTATATTTTTGTTACATTTTCGAATTGAAACTGAATTTTTAATTATATTCAGTTATTTAAACTTATTAAAAAGAAATAAAAGTGATTTGAAAGGTTTGTGGTTTTTTTATTTCCCAAGGCCTTTTGAATTCCCACCTTTTCACATTTCAACATTACTTTTCATTCAATTGGCCTTAACTCCTCATTCTTTCAGCTGCATATCTCATTTTACATTCACGTAAACTTTTCTCATCTCATTTCTGAAAGAAAAATATGGCTATCAACTTTCTCCTTTGATCAAAGTTTGGTAAATGTTTTCTTCTTTAGCTTGTTTTACATTTTTTTTTCTATTGATTTTTGCCATTGCTTTCAACTAGATGTGACCGGCCCCACCACCTCCAGCAGCTAGGCCGACCCCACCACCACCACAACTAGCCACCACCAACTCCAGATCACCATCCCATCAGGCCGACCATCCCTAGGCAAGAGATCCACCCTCTACTTTCACAAACCATCACTATATGTTCAAGCCTAGCCTTCCCTTCCTCTATCACCACTTCCACCTCCTTTGCCGCCACTTCCACCACCACCCCTTTCTCTGACCTGACCACCACTCACTGCCACACCACCCACCATCACCTGAGCACCAGGTCGAACTCATAGGACCCCTTGGCCAAACCCATATTGTGACTTGAATTGATACTAGTGCCTTGTAGCTGTAGATCCATGCACCCACTTTTACACCACCTTTTAAACTATGTTAGGCCGACCATATAGACCCAAGACCAGATCAAAATTCAACCCTTACCAGTACATTTCAGATCTGTAACTAAAATATAGGAAGTTGAAAGCAAGTGCAATGATTTTGGACTTGTTTTATACAATCGTTTCTAGCTTTGTTTATTGAATTTTGGTTGAAATCTTATGTATATATGTATTGTTTTATGTAAATGAATTCAAGGGGTATAGCTTTGGCTCTTCCAATCTCAAATCATTGTCATGCTTTCGTGCCTCTGGAAATCTTTGTTGTGTGGTTGTGGTCGTCATCTCCAGCTTGAACAAGTGAGTAATTCTCACCAGACGATGTGTACTTATATAACTAGTAAACTGACACCATTTGAATCTGTAAAATTATATCATCATGTTATAACTATTATATTATGATTATATGATGTTTATCCCTGTTTATAAACATGTTATATCATCTGTTACTGTTATATATTGTATACTGTTTATTTATATCAGTTTATCACACTGCAAGTTCCCTGTAGACTAGAAATCACTATGGGTTGAAATGATACATACCGGAACGGACTTTAGAATAAGGAAAAATCGTTATGGGCTGAAATGATAGGCCTGAATGGTTTTTATTTATTTATTTATATTACTTGGGATTGCGGGTTTGAAATGATAAAACCCGGTTTTTCTTTGTAAACTGCGGATTGAAATGATACATATCTGTATCACGTGACCTAGGCTAGAAAATTTTATATAGACCCGTGGTTTATATATTTTCTGAAAATTTTAAAATATTTTTAAAAATGTAAATATTATGATATTTTGATTTAAATTTTATTTAAAATGATTTCTATAAAATATTAGTGATTTTCTACAAATTAAATAATTGAATTAAGTAAATGGTGAAGTATAATTTGAAATATAAGTTAATTTTGGAAGTTATGATTTTGTTTATAAATGGAATTTATGTAAAGTAAGAAAATATGACAAATTTGATTTAAAAGATGAATTTAATGATTTTTATTAAGTAATAATAATATTTAAAAGTGTTAATGATTTTGTATAAATTAAAATATGGAATAAATGAATGTTTAAGTTGAAAATTTTGAAATATAACTTAAATTGGGAAATTGTGAATTTTGTTAAAAGTGAAATTTTAATTAAGTAAAATAAATGGAAATAAGTTATATTTTGGAAATTTAAACTTAGTTGTTAAGTTAAGAATTTAATTAAAGAAATGAAAATTTAATTGTTATTTTATTTTATCTTTGTATGGAAATTTGACTTTATAAAATCATAGAAATAAAGGTATATAAATGATTATTTTTAAAAAATGTGAAAATATATGATTTTATAAGTTAAATGATTTATATTAAAAGTTAATTATGTGTGAAATCGAAAATAAAACTCTGAATTTGATTTGACAGCATTTTTGAAATGTAATGTAAAGATATTACAGCATTGGAAAATGCTGTAGTTGTTTTAAATAAACCAAATAGCAAATTTGAACTAAGGGTTATTATAGCACTTTGTTAGTGCTATAGTGGTTAAATTTAACTAAGATTTTAATTGAAACTAAGTTAAGATATTACAGCATTTTAAATGCTGTCTTTTGTTAATGAATTATTTTAAAACATAACATTTCGTAGCATTTTCTAAGTGCTGCGAAAGTTGAATTTTCTTTGTTTAATAAATTCAGATGAATAAATGATCTTTTAAAAAGATTAAATTTTGGAAATTAAATATTTAATTATTAAATATAATGAATTGACTTTAAATGATTTAAATGGAATAGTTGATTTGGGAAATACAACTATTTTGAAATGTGATTAAATGGCATTTAAATTTAAATTAAATAAATGATGTTTTGAAATGACATTTTGATATTTTGAAATGATATTAAATCTTGGAATGAATAATTGAAGTTTATATAGTATGAAAAATATTTGGTTTACTTGTAATTTGAATCTATTTAAAAGATATTTGACTTATGAAATATAGGATAATAAAGCTTTGGAATTTATTTTATAATTTGAATAGTTGTTTTGTGGATTAAATCTATAATTGAAATTTATAATATTTGAAATGGTCTATGGAAATTTAATTGAAATAAATGATTGAATTGAATTGAAACTTTGGAAATTTTAATACTTGATTTGAAAGTATAATAATTACACTTTTAAATGGTTTAAATGAATTATTTTGATTGAAATATAAACTATTTAAAAGGTGACTTGAAATGATAATAAATGAATGATATCTTTGAATTTAAAAAGGTATTTAAAGTTGAATACTTGGATTTGAACTCAAATGATGATTTGAAATGAAGTTTTAGAAAGATTTGATATTTTGATATATTAAAATGATTTGAAATGAAGTTTTGGAAAGATATGATATTTGGATATATTGAAATGATTTGAAATGAAGTTTTGGAAAGATATGATATTTTAAATATATTGAAATGGTTTGGAATTGATTTAATCTTTATTTTGATAAAGATTTGGATTTGAAATGATATTTTATTTTGAAGTATAAACTGTTTTTAAATTATAACCACGGGTTATAATAACGATTGGTTGTTAAAGAGACCGGGATCGGATATGGACATACTCTCTGTCGATACCGAAAACCACTTTGACAACTGTTTACGCAGTGGAGTTTCCAGAATGAAGTAGGATGGTGACAACGATCCTAAGGTATATATACGTGGACCCAACTCCCATGAGTTGGCATAAGGTGGCTAAAACAGGAGCGATTGACGGACCAAGGAGGTAGCACCTCTGATCGGACACACTTCTTCGATACCATTCTATTACTTGTGATTTGATTTGGTGCGCACCCTTGATTTGGGAGTGTTGTTTGAGGTGGGCGGTAGTGGCTGCTATGCGTCACCACCAGTCCGGATGCGTAATTGGTATATCTACCCTGGCATTGCCTTGTGTGCCGTGTCACCTACCATATCGAGCCCACTACGATTTTGGTTTAAAGATCCGACCATGTTAAGGTTCACCATCCCCTTAACGCTATTTTCTATATGATTATACTTTACTAATTAGACACTACTGTATATAGCGTATATTACTACATAGTAAATAGTTTAACGGATCCTTAAAGAATGGGCGATCCCAAGCATTCTTTAAGTTACTTGTACCTTATTACAGTTCACTTGAGTTGGTTTACATTATATAAGTATATATTGTCCTGACTCGAGTGTTTGTATTTTTATTTACGCTCGGGTCAGCCTGAGTTATTCACAGATTTGGATTCCACTTTCTGGAGATTGGAATCGCTGGAGATTATCTGCT
This sequence comes from Allium fistulosum, assembly GCA_030737815.1. Lineage (NCBI taxonomy): Eukaryota > Viridiplantae > Streptophyta > Magnoliopsida > Asparagales > Amaryllidaceae > Allium > Allium fistulosum. The sequence continues at coordinate 527,313,453 of CM060906.1, forward strand.
TATCTAGTTTTATCTATCTCAGTTCTGTTGTTCTATTCAGCTTGTACTTGGTTATCATATTGAGACTTCTGTTGTACTTTATTTCTTCTGTTGTATCTTATTTAACTCTGATATATTTACATAGTAGCTTCATGAACTACTATTTCTTTTACTTCCGCTGCATTATTTTACTCTGTGTCTATGATCTGTGATTATATTTATTTACTATATATTCTGAGATTTGCCAAATTTTATTTACAACACAGTATTTTGAGCAATTCAATTCCGGCATGAGTGTCTACCTATACACTTATAATGGATGCGAATGGTTGAAAATATCGGGTCGTTACACATATACTTGTGGTTTAGCCAGATTTTAAATTAACAAAGGTCTGATTGAACCAGAGGTAAAAGAGGACAACCAGAAAACTATCTATGGCCATATGTTTGTAACTTGATCCATTGAAACCCATAGACAAAATAATATGCTTAGAAATCACATCTGATTGCATGTTTAAAATGTTTGCTTATGAGAACATGACTTACCTATCTCTGGATTTATACATGTTGGCTGAATGTTTATTTCTATGATTGAAATATGATATGCAGAAGGGATTAGCATAGGAATGTGAAAAGGAAAATAACACCTAGTAATTTAACTAAGGACTTTTGGATCTTAGGGCTACAAAATATGGCTTGGCAAGGTGAACATTGCAAGCTCACACATGGTATGCTTATACCCAGGGGCCTGAGTGTGTTGGGTTAACAGTGAGATGTCCCAGGCAGTGTGTGGTTTAACAAGAGAAAGTAGCTAAAGACCATAACATACTTGATATTGAACAATAGAAATAGGTTCATGAGAGGGCTTGGGTAAAATCCCTGATGGCCAGTAATCTGGTAGAAAAGACTTGATGATTGAATTAATGAATATGTTGATTGGTTTATAATGTTTTATGGATGAATCCTATGATTGCTATCACTGAACTAAACCATTGAATCACATATAATTTGTTGTGCACTGATGTATATACACATGTATCACAGAAACATGCACAAGAGTGGCATTGAGTTCCTTTATCCATTTTGAAGTTATTTGAATATGAATAAGTGTCATATAAATCATGTTTTCAGTTAGATTGCTCATACCAGGCTTTAGTCTGACCCTTGTGTGTTTTATGCACCATTGGGTGTCTCATGTTTATATGGGGCAGTTCATGGTGATTTTGCAGGAAAGTAGGAATGATTTGATCAGGCTTTGGATGTTTAACTGCATAAGGAATTGGATGTTATATTTAAAGATTTGCTGAAGTTAAAATAGATGTTTATGCTAAATTTTGTTAAGTTGTTTTGTTTAAATTTGCTTAGAAAACTACTGTATTGTTAGAACCATTGTTTTTTAAATGTTGAGCCTATATGTGTATCAGCTGGAACTTATGTGGTTTGTTTTGCAAAATGCTTTGCTAAGAAATGGAATTTTAAGCTTTAAGAACAGTTAGGCTATAATGGTAGAAAATCTGAGATTAAAGGAATTATGGATTGAATATACAATCAAGTGTTTGACATAGGAAAATCCATGTTTAAGTTGATATAAAATCTGGCAGAAAAGGTTTGAGTTGCTTTGAAAAGAAAACAGATTGACATGTATTTTTGCCTAAGAATAAGTGCAAGTGAATATGGCTAACATGACCACTTCATAGAGCATGGGTTAAGCCAGCACTAAAAAGTTTTAAGCTAAATTTCTAGTAAAGCCTTACAACCCAAATATAGGGTAGACTCAGTCACTTTTGATAACAAGAAGAAGTAAAAATTAAACACTTAAAGCTTCCTCTGACACACACATGCACAGGAACATGCACACACATGCACAAGCAAGAGCATAGTTCATACAGTAACAAAATTGTGGAAATACATGCAAAATGCTAAGTCTTGAGACATGAAACCAACATATATGCAATGATCTAAGCATACTTGGAAAATCTGGTTTTTAGGAACACCATTGCTAGGTAGGGATTATTTCTTTTAAATAATTCCCAAACAGATTTTACTTCCAAACTTTTATACTCTGATTCAAGTAGAAAGTAGCTTATATATCTTCATATATGTAAGTTTAAGATGATATAAGCAAACCAATATTTTTATTGGCATAAAGATCCTGGATAGAAGAAAATATTAGAATGTAATACTTTCTTGATTAAATGGCCACTGTATAAAAAGAAAAAAAAATTAGGAAATAAAAGGTGGGTCATTTCATTTGGTATCAGAGCTATGTTGTTAAATAACATAGCAAAATTTTGTATGAACTTGTTTGCATTGGATGTATGGAAGTGTTGACTGCCTTGGATGTTTTGTTTTGTTAGTGCTTATACTACTAATATCTATTATAACTGAATAGGGATAGATTGAAATGAATTAATCTAAAGAGTATCAGGCAAAATGGACTAACCTAAGTGTTATATCCATAGAGCTATGGTAGGACCCAGACATCAAAATGTAGGACCAAGTGAACCACCCATGGTGAATGTGCAAGAATTCATGAGAGCCATAAGGGATGGAGTAGGCAATAGACAGGAAAATCCACATGAGGAGCTTTCCAAACTACTCAAGACTTTTACCAACCTTGGAGGCAAAACTTTTGATGGCACAAAAGGAGTTATGGGAGTTCAAAATTGGCTTAGGATTTTGGAAAGAATCTTTGCAGACATGCAAGTTGAAGACCAAAGGAAGAGGCAAATTGCATCCAGACAATTGAGAGGAGCAGCTCTGGATTGGTGGGAGGTTATCATAGCTGGAAGACCTGAAGGAGAAGTGACATGGGATCAATTTAAAGCAATGCTGGAAGGTAGGTTTGTCCCTGCATCTGCCAAGGAGTCTTTGCTAGAGGAATTCATCAAATTAAGGCAAGGGACTATGAGTGTCACTGAGTACACTGAGAGGTTTGAATCATTGGCAAAGTATGGTGCAGTACTCATCACCACTGAGGAGGCTAAGAATGGCAGATATATTCAAGGGCTAAACCCTAGCCTTAGTAGAGCCATGCTACCATACAAGGACAGAACTTTTGATCAAGTTTTGGACTTGACTTTGAGCATTGAACAACATGATAAGGCTAGAGAGAATTTCAGGGCATTCAAGAATGGCCAAAACAAGAAAGGAAAGGGAAAATTTCACCCTTATGATAAGAAGAAAGTAGACACAGCTTCCACCAAGAAACCAGAAGAAGCCAGTGCTGCTGAAATTAAGAAAAAGATTACTTGTTATAACTGTGGCCAAGAGGGGCATATGAAGAATAGGTACACAAATGTTAGGCCAGCATCCTTCAAGTGTCACCATTGTGGGAAGGAAGGTCACATAAAGAGGAATTGTCCAGATTTTAAGCAAGGAAAATTAGGGGGCTTTGGAAGGAAAAGGCAAGGCAACTGAGGGATCAAATGTTGAGAAACATGGCCAAGTTGAAGGTACTTTGTTTATTCACTCAATACCTTTTGCAGTAGTGTATGATACTGGGGCTACACACTCATTGATTTCCCATGATATTGCACAACAATTAAAATTGAATTGTATGATTGTTGATAAGCCACTGTTTATTAGAAGCCCTATAGGTAGCTCATGTGTTCTGGGTATGATGTGTATGCAACTGGGGTAAGATATAGGGGGATATGTGTTTAACTCAGACCTATATGTGTTGCAATATCCGGGCATAGGGGTTATTCTAGGAGTTGATTGGTTGAGTAAAGATAAGGCTATCATAAATATGGAGACATCCACCATATCATTGAAAATTTCTGATGGACAAAGGGTAGTTGTTCTTTGTGAGGCAGACAAGAATAGAAATATAGCCAACCTTTTTGCATTATCTAGTGAAAAACCCATGCCTGCATTAGAAGAAATCCCCATAGTGAATCAATATGCAGATGTGTTTGGTGAAGTTAGGGGAGTTCCAAACCACAGACCAGTTGAGTTTTCAATCAGAATAATTCCAGGAGCTAGCCCAGTGGTTAAAAGACCAACCAGAATGGGGCCTAAGGAGTTGATAGAATTAAAAAAGCAATTGGTTGAATTAGAAGAAAGAGGCTTTATTAGACCCAGCAGCTCATTATGGGGAGCACCAGTAGTCTTTGTTAAGAAACAAGATGGATCCCTTAGGTTATTTATTGACTATAGGGAATTAAATAAAGTCACAATTAAAAATAAATATCCTTTACCAAGAATTGATGATCTCTTTGATCAATTGAGTGGTGCAAAAATATTTTCTAGGCTTGATTTAGCTTCAGGCTTTCATCAGATGAAAGTAGAAGAGGAAAGCATTAAGTATATAGCCTTTAACACAAGATATGGACTTTATGAATTTTTAGTAATGCCATTTGGCTTGAAAAATGCTCCTTCCTATTTTGTTGATTTGATGAATAGAATTTTTAGAGAATACTTGGGTAAATTTGTATTGATATTTATTGATGATATACTAATTTATTCTAAGTCAATTAGAGAGCATGAAAATCATTTGCATATGGTATTTGAGAAATTGAGACAAGAAGACTTGAAAGCAAAGTTTTCAAAATGCACTTTTTGGCAAAATGAAGTGAATTTTCTAGGCCACATTATATCAGAAGAAGGAATATCTGTGGATCCCAATAAGGTCATTGCAGTGCAAGCTTAGAAAAGGCCCACCAATGTCACTGAGGTCAGATCATTCATGGGAATGGCTGGTTACTATAGAAGGTTTATAAAAGATTTTGCAAAAATTTCAATCCCATTAACCAGATTGACTAGGAAAAATCATGTGTTTACTTGGACTAAAGAGTGTGAGAAAGCTTTTGGGAAATTAAAGGGAGCACTAGTGCAAGCTCCAATCCTCAAAGTACCTGAAGGGAATGAAAACTTGGTGGTATATACTGATGCAAGTGGACAAGGGCTTGGGGGCAGTATTGATGCAACAACATCAAGTGATAGCTTATGCCTCTAGGCAATTGAAACCAAGTGAGGTAAGATATGCTACTCATGACCTTGAATTAGCTGGTATAGTGTATGCTCTTAAGCTATGGAGACACTACTTGTTAGGGGCAAGGTTTGAAGTTTATACAGACCATAAGTCCCTTAAATATTTATTTTCACAAAGAGAATTGAATATGAGGCAACAAAGGTGGATTGAACTCCTAGCCTCATATGACTTTGAAATATTATATACCCCTGGTAAGGCTAATAAAGTAGCAGATGCCCTAAGTAGACAACATGCTAAAGTGGCTAGATTAATGATAGAAGAGTTTAACACTTTATCATTGTTAACTGATTTAGAGATAGAAAGTGATAATGTAGAGAACATGAGCCTATGCAGTGAGCATGTAGAAATGGGAAAGTTAAGCTTTATCACTCTAGAGTCAGAATTGAAAAACAAAGTTGTAAGGTTACAAGGCCAAGATCCATTTTTATTTGAAAAGAAAACTCAGATATTAAATGGTGAAGCAGTGGAAGGTTTTCAGTTGAATGATCAAGGCCATTTGATGAAAGGAAAAAGAATATGTGTTCCAGCAATCGATCAGTTGAAGCAAGAAATCTTGGATGCTTACCACAAAAGAAAATACACTATACACCCAGGAAGCACAAGAATGTATCACAACCTCAAGAGGGATTCTTGGTGGAGTGGTATGAAGAGTGCAACGGCAACCTATGTATCTAAATGTATGGTTTGCCTACAAGTGAAGGCTGAGTATCAAAAACCCTCAGGAATGCTTCAACCTTTGCAAATACCACAGTGGAAATGGGAGGATATATCAATGGATTTCATTGATGGTTTGCCTAGAACTAGGAAGGGAAATGATAGCATTTGGGTAGTGGTTGATAGGTTAACCAAGTCAGCCCATTTTATACTAGTAAAGTCAGAGAGAAATGCATGTACACTAGCCCGATTATTTATCAAGGAAGTGGTTAGACTACATGGTATACCAAAGACTATAGTAAGTGATAGAGATACCATCTTCACTTCAAAATTTTGGCAGAGTTTTCACAAGGCAATGGGGACTGATTTATGCTTAAGCATAGCATACCATCCTCAACCTGATGGTCAAATAGAAATTGTGAACAAATTGCTTGAAGACATGTTGAGAACTTGTGTGTTGGATTGGGGAGGAAGTTGGGAGGATCTTATCTTTTTAACTGAATTTGCATACAACAATAGCCATCATAGTAGTATAGGCATGGCACCCTTTGAAGCTCTCTATGGGAGACCATGTTTATCACCCTCAAGTTGGCTTGAATCGGGGGAAAAAGTGGTCTTAGGGCCAGAGAGTCTGAAGGAAACTTCAGAGAAAATAGCTTTGATCAGAAAAAGAATTGCTTCTGCCCAGGATAGGCAAAAGAAATATGCAGATCAAAGAAGGAAGGCAGTATAATATGGTGTTGGGGATTATGTATTTATCAAAATATCACCCATGAAGAAGGTTCTAAGGTTTTGGAAACAAGGAAAGTTGATTCCTAGGTACATAGGGCCATATAAAATTCTAGACAGAATAGGAACTGTAGCCTATAAGCTGGAATTGCCAGAAGAAATGAGAGCAATGCATGATGTTTTTCATGTGTCTCAACTAAGAAGATGGGTTCATGATAAGGAGGCAATCCTAGAATCCCCTAAGGATGTGCAGATTGACCCCAGGATGATCTATGAAAAGGAGCCAGTAGGCATAGTTGCTAGAGAGATCAAGAAATTGAGAAACAAAGAAATTAAATTGGTAAAAGTGCAATGGAGTCTTGACCCAAATGATTGCACATGGGAAGTCGAGGATAAAATCAGAAATGATTATCCACAACTGTTTGATTGAATAAAAGGTAAATTTATATATACTGATGAATGTTTTGATTGAATATGCATTATGATTTTTTTTTAATATGCATAGAGTTTAATCAAGTGATTGGCTTGAGAATGGTTTGAGATCAGAAAAGTTGATTTTCTGAATTGATGATACTTAAGTTAAGTATGAGAGAATTGTGGGACACAATTCCTAAAAGGAGGGGTATATGTGATAACCCTGATTTTGTGAGCAATTTCATGATTTAAATTAGTATATGTTTGTTTAAAAATTGCATTGAGAAAAATAGAAATGAAACTGATTGCAAATTTATGGTTTAAACATGTACATGTGCACAAGACAGTGCACACACATGCACACATTTTTTGTATGATGAAATAGGCAGAAATCAATATATAAATTAGAATAAATAATTTAGAAATACATATGTATGAAAATAGGATTATGTCTTTAATAAATCTGGCACAAAGAAAATAAACGTTAGGCATAAATAAACTTAAAATTATTTAAAGAAAGAAAATAAGGACTTAGGCAAAAATAGGCATACATATACATGTGCACAAGCAAACACTTGCTGGAAGAAAACAGAAATTGCATGGAAATGGCATGAACCCTTAAGCAAACACTTTATCCATTTCCAGTAATTTCTTTAATTTGGAAAATGAGAGTCATGCATATAACATGACCGGGGTAAAGGGATAAGGATTATTTTTGAAAATAAAAAACAAGGACCACATACCCTTTTTCTCTTGAATCAAATGAGAGGCAGACCATGTTTTGTATAGGGTAAAAATGACATTGGGTAATTTTGTTAAACCCTAGTAGCAGCCAGGGATTTTGTATAAGGAGGCTTAGTGTAGTGAGACCTTACAAAATTTGCTCTTCATCATTTAAAGAAAAATAAAACATAAGCCAGAGAAAAATAGAAGAAGGCAGAAGACTAAAAGGGTTCATAAAGCTTAGGAAAAAGAAGGATTAAGGTGAGTAACCTCACTGGAAACTTTAGCAATAAGTCCTGAATATTGAGGCAGCCTAATTAGATTTATATTTCACTTTTGCAAGCTATGTTCATTTTATGATTTGATAACTTTGGCTTGTCAATGATCTGCTCAAGTGTAAAACCCTTTATAGTGACATTATCCAGTATAAAAGAGTCATGAATTTCATATTTGAATATGGTTATCTGTGTTGTGGTTTAACTTTGAGATGAAGTAGATTTTATGGGTTTTCTTTATACATTTATTTATTTAAAACCCAGGACTCATGTTGTAGATATATGGCCTAAAAATGAAAGAAAATGTGGGCTGCAACATTGTGTTGTTGCTTATGTCTCACATCAACTAAAATAAAGATAAATGTAGAGGTGCAATGTTATACATGTGCTGAGCTTCTATGTTTTATGAACCCTCCAAATCAAAGCATATACTTGTGGTTTAGCCAGATTTTAAATTAACAAAGGTCTGATTGAACCAGAGGTAAAAGAGGACAAACAGAAAACAATCTATGGCCATATGTTTGTAACTTGATCCATTGAAACCCATAGACAAAATAATATGCTTAGAAATCACATCTGATTGCATGTTTAAAATGTTTGCTTATGAGAACATGACTTACCTATCTCTGGATGAATACATGTTGGCTGAATGTTTATTTCTATGGTTGAAATATGATATGCAGAAGGGATTAGCATAGGAATGTGAAAAGGAAAATAACACTTAGTAATTTAACTAAGGACTTTTGGATCTTAGGGCTACAAAATATGGCTTGGCAAGGTGAACATTGCAAGCTCACACATGGTATGCTTATACCCAGGGGCCTGAGTGTGCTGGGTTAACAGTGAGATGTCCCAGGCAGTGTGTGGTTTAACAAGAGAAACTAGCTAAAGACCATAACATACTTGATATTGAACAATAGAAATAGGTTCATGAGAGGGCTTGGGTAAAATCCCTGATGGCCAGTAGTCTGGTAGAAAAGACTTGATGATTGAATTGATGAATATGTTGATTGGTTTATAATGTTTTATGGATGAATCCTATGATTGCTATCACTGAACTAAACCATTGAATCACATATAATTTGTTGTGCACTGATGTATATACACATGTATCACAGAAACATGCACAAGAGTGGCATTGAGTTCCTTTATCCATTTTGAAGCTATTTGAATATGAATAAGTGTCATATAAATCATGTTTTCAGTTAGATTGCTCATACCAGGCTTTAGTCTGACCCTTGTGTGTTTTATGCACCATTGGGTGTCTCATGTTTATATGGGGCAGTTCATGGTGATTTTGCAGGAAAGTAGGAATGATTTGATCAGGCTTTGGATGTTTAACTGCATAAGGAATTGGATGCTATATTTAAAGATTTGCTGAAGTTAAAATAGATGTTTATGCTAAATTTTGTTAAGTTGTTTTGTTTAAATTTGCTTAGAAAACTACTGTATTGTTAGAACCATTATTTTGCAAATGTTGAGCCTATATGTGTATCCGCTGGAACTTATGTGGTTTGTTTTGCAAAATGCTTTGCTAAGAAATGGAATTTTAAGCTTTAATAACAGTTAGGCTATAATGGTAGAAAATCTGAGATTAAAGGAATTATGGATTGAATATACAATCAAGTGTTTGACATAGGAAAATCCATGTTTAAGTTGATATAAAATCTAGCAGAAAAGGTTTGAGTTGCTTTGAAAAGAAAACAGATTGACATGTATTTTTGCCTAAGAATAAGTGCAAGTGAATATGGCTAACATGACCACTTCATAGAGCCTGGGTTAAGCCAGCACTAAAAAGTTTTAAGCTAAATTTCCAGTAAAGCTTTACAACCCAAATATAGGGTAGACTCAGTCACTTTTGATAACAAGAAGAAGTAAAAATTAAACACTTAAAGCTTCCTCTGACACACACATGCATAGGAACATGCACACACATGCACAAGCAAGAGCACAGTTCATACAGTAACAAAATTAAGGAAATACATGCAAAATGCTAAGTCTTGAGACATGAAACCAATAGATATGCAATGATCTAAGCATACTTGGAAAATCTGGTTTTTAGGAACACCATTGCTATGTAGGGATTATTTCTTTTAAATAATTCCCAAACAGATTTTACTTCCAAACTTTTATACTCTGATTCAAGTAGAAAGTAGCTTATATATCTTCATATATGTAAGTTTAAGATGATCTAAGCAAACCAATATTTTTATTGGCATAAAGATCCTGGATAGAAGAAAATATTAGAATGTAATATTTTCTTGATTAAATGGCCACTGTATAAAAAGAAAAAAAAGGAAATAAAAGGTGGGTCATTTCAGAGGTACTAACATAGCCCTGACTCCCGTGACTCGGCTTGATGTGGCTAAAACAGGAGCCACGCCGGGCCAAGTGAGGTCGCACCACCTATCAAACACATTTCTTCGATACCATATTATGACTTTGTGATTGATTTGGTGGCCACCTCTCGATTTTGATTATAGGAGTATGTTCCGAGGTGGGTGGTAATAGCTACTATGCGTTACCACCAGTCTGGATCCGCAAAACGATAGTATCATACCCTGGGCATTTCCTCGCGTGCCTTGTCACATGCCTTATCGCGCCTTCTATGAGTTTGGTTTGTGTCGTACCTATGGAGTGCTCCCTGATAGCCCACCAGTTTACGGTGGAGTTTACAGTACTGTATAGACTACGACATTATATAAAATGTGTTAAGGGGGATATGGGTAGCGTCTTAATGCTATTTTAATACTTTACTTTACTGTAGACACTATTATAATAGTGTATTGTACTATGTATGTAGATAGTTTAACAGATCCTTAGGAGATGGAAATCCCAAACATCTCTTAAGTTATTGCATGCACGTAGACACTGGATAGGAGATGTCCAACCCCATAAACATCTCTGACGTCGATACACTCATATTTATTTACTGTTGATTTAACATACATAAGATCTTTTAGTTCTGACTCGAGTGTTTTGCCTTTTCAATTCGCTCGGGTCAGTCTGAGCTTTTCAGTGTATTGAAGACCTATTTCTGGAGGATGAAGACGAAGATTTAGTACTATTATTATTTATTTTATTTATTCCGCTGCATCACGTTATTCCGCTGCATTATTTATTTATTCCTGTTGTATGTTACTCTGGTTCTGTAGTGTAAAGTGTAATTAAATGTTATTTGTAAAACAGCTTCATGAACTGTTATTTGATTATTATATTTTGTCATTCCGCTGTGAGATTCTGTGTTTGTTTTATTTCTTTCTCTTCTTTTTCTTGTTTACCCCATAACAATCCCCCATTTTGAATGGTTTGAGTTTGACATGTGTGGTTTATTGTCGATTTAAACTATCCAAAAAGGTGTGTCGTTACATTTGATATTAGAGCTTTGGTTTAGCGATAACCTTAGATTTGTGGGGTCTGACTCATTAGAAATAGGGTAGTAATACCCTAGAATGAGTCATTGATTCTATATATATATACGAGAGAGTGTATTTGTTAGTGTTATAAAAGGTTTTTGTATTATGTTAATTTGTTCTGCTTAGTATTTATAAATTCCAGTTGGTACATTGGACGCTATGGCATTGATATGGATTTCTGAACACTTAATAGGGCAGACTGACACAATACTGGTTTTGCAATATAGGTAAATGAAATAATTTTACCTAGTATCGTATTTTGTATATAAAAGAATAAATTTTATAAATGGGTATAGTTGTGTGTGATATTTTTGTTAGGAAGTTGAATTTTATAAATATTGGTTGTAAAATAGGATTTACAAATAAAGTAAATATAAATTGGAAATTTTAGAACTTAAGTTCCGGGATTTTGAAATTTTCTTTCAAAAGATTTTGGAATATAATATTAGTATTATTTAGAAGTATTTTCGGATATAAATATTTCAATGTGATTTGAAAGAAAGTTTTAAAAAGAACTTTTAAAGGAAATAAGTTCTGTACTCCCCTCTCTGTCGCTGGAAAATAATTTCGGTGATGAGTGCACGCATCATCGACGTTCATTTTCGAGTTTCAAAGTGGGAAGGCCACTGTAGTAGTTTTACTACACACTTTTTTTTGATAACAAATCTTAATTTTAAATTTCTAAATAGGATTTGGATATATAAGAGATATGATTATATATATTTGGTTTTGAAATGATTTGAAAATGGGACCCGGTACTTAGTTCTTAGGTTTCTGTAAATTAGAAATTTCAATTACTATAATGAAATGAAATCTTGGCTATATTAATAATTGGAAACTTAAAAACATAAATAAGAAATTTGATGTAAGTGATTTATGAAATATATCAGAAATTGGAAACTTGTAAATTTAAGAATAATGAATTTAGAAGATGTAATTATTAAACATTTTGTTAACTAAAGTGAATGAGATAACTGTGTAACTTTCAATTGCATTCTTAAAACATATATATATATATATATATATATATATATAACTTACCAAACTATTAAAAGTTGAGATGTTAATAAGAATATGTAATAGAATATTATACAGGTAAAACTTTGCAAATGAAAGTGTTCAATGGAATTATGTTTATAACGAAGAATTAAGATGTATAAGGATATTATAAACTTAAGTTAATAATTTGAGATGCTAGTAATTAAATTTAATAGAGAAAAAAAAGTGAATATTGAAAGTATATGATTATAAACTTAAGTTAATGATTGAAGCCATTTATAAAGTAAAAGTGAATAGTAAAGGTGAATACTATATATGAAAGAAATAAATGTGAAAAAAAGAGAAAAATAAAATCTAAGTATGGGTTGCTTCACAAATGAATATTGATGTAAAAAGGAAATCAAAGTAAATAATACATGTGAATTAAACTGAAATAAAATGTACGTAATCCTTCAATAATGAATTTATTGATTATTTTAAATCATTGAATGGAAATAACTTATGTAAGTAATCGAATGAAAACTTAATGAAAATGACATTGTATGAATAAATGAGAAACGAACTTTTGTAAGTCATGAATGTAAATGACATGAGAAGAAATTTGTAAGAATAAACTTAAACGATATTTGAAATTATTGTTTGTTTTGGCTCATGGGATGTTTGGAAAAGAATACTTCTAACTGTATAAAGATGTATGAATAATCTATTAAGTTTTATCTAAGACTGTTGAGTGTATGGTATACTTACTAATTTATTTGTCATTTTATATGATTAAAAGTTTCTGAACCCAAATAAACTATTTGTTTTGGCCGCTATGGATGTATGATTGATTACTTTGATTGCATGTGATGATTGTAAGATTTGTTTGCAAGTGACAATTGTTATGTTGTGTTGTTTTGTTTGTTATTGATTGAAACAACTTAGTATCTCTCTTTTATGCAATTATTAACTTCTTTGGATTATATAAGTTAAATACAGGTTTATGGAAGCAATAGCTACTGCTTTTGGTTTCATAAAATAAAGCGTTGTTTGCCCGACAAATAGATACGTTCTAGGATTACGGTTTTATAGCGATATTATATTGTTTCTCCCATGGTTTGGGATATTTATTTTGAAAATTGATATATATATATATATTATTGGTATTATTATTTCTCCCATAGCTCTCCGTACAAAGTAGACTCTGCCGAAATTTTTCGTGAATTTTGGACTCAAATTTTTTTTGTGAAAGTAAAATGTTTTTCAATATTTTATTTACTTGTATATAAAGGATTTAATTGTTTATAAATTGATGAATTTTATTTAAATTATTTAATTATGTAAATTAATTGTTTATAAATTGAATACTTTGAATAAGATATATTAATTCCTTAATTCCTTCTTTTTCCTTTTTGAGGACGAAAAATTTTGATTAGAGGAGGTTGTAACGACCCGTAATTTTCGATAATTAAATTTAATTAATTATTTAAGTTTTGGAATTTAATGTTGTGAAAAATTAAAAATTTAAGATTTAATAATGAGAAAAATAACTAGAATGTAATTTTAATAATGTCAATTTAAGGCAATTGCTACTTATCTTAATGTAATTTAATTAATTGAAATGATTGAAAAGTTATAATTGGTTTAAAAATTTAAATAAGAAAATGAATTAAATGCCGTATTAATGATGAAATTATATGTACTTGAAAGTAGTTATAATATAGAATAAGAAAACAGCTGTTTGTAAGTGTATGTTTAATCTTTGTTTGTAAACAATAAGTTAATGAATATAAATTACTAAGCTATAACAATTGGTTTTACCTCATCTCATTAATTAGTCCGTTTGAATATTTAATTGGTAATTATTGGAATTAAATGTAATTAAATATTGTGGTTAATGTGAGGAAAGGCGTCAATTGTAGAAAATGAGGATAATAAGATAGAAACCTATGTTAATAATTCCATAAGGTATTGGTTGATTTAATAGTAGGAGTCTAATCAAAATAAAAGAATAAAAATGAATAAGTTTAGTAAAGGAGTAAACATATGTTTATTTATTTGAAATGTTTGGCAGGTGAAAGATTGATTGTGGAGACGAGAAACTATTATTTAGTAAGAAATGTATAATTACTGTTTGTATCCAGTAGTGTATAAATATGTTTAAATTACTATTAGATAGAAAATAATTGTTCTACTTCTCATTACATTCATTTAGTCAATTTTGAAACTTAATCAACTAAAATTAATGTAATTGAAAATTTTCAATTAATAGGAGAGAGAATACTAAATTGTAAATTAATAGGTGTAACTAAAAGTAGCTTATGTTTTGTGAAAATATAAGGAAAGTTTGATTTAATGAAAAGAACTGTAACGACCCAGAATTTTGAACGAATTTAATTGAAAATATTTAATTAACTTTAAATATTTGAACGATGATTTAATTTGTATCCCGAAAATAACTTTGAATTTGGCGATTTAATGGTACAATTTAATCTATTGAAAACGGGATAAAAATTTGAATCTTTAATTCTGAGCTGAAGAAAAATATTTCAAAAGCTTTTAAAATTCGTATTGATAATACTAAAGATAATTGAAGCTTCAGAATCGAATTTGAAAACGATTTGTTCAGTTTTGAAATTAAATCGTTCGAATCGATATTAAAAAATAGTCAATTTTCACACAGTCTCGGAATTCGACGAAACCAGTTCCATTGGGTCCGGAATGTTGTATTATTGCCGGATTTCAATTTTCGTATTTTTCGGAGTTGTTTTGTGACCATACGATAGTTAAACGCATTGAAATTTAAATTGAATTCAATTTAAATCTAAATTTAAATTTATTTAACTTGGTTAAATAACAGCATGTTCTCTCCCTAAAATCGCGCCTGCAATCGCGAAAAGGATCGTGTGAACCATGCCTCGTCTAAAATTTAATAACCATCTCCCTCTTCGATTCAATTCACAAGTATCGTTCAGAGAAAACAAATAATGGCCGAGCAAATGAAAATGAAGAAATCTCGTTTCCCTTCCTCCTCCATTTTTGAAATACCGAGCTCCTCTTTCTAAAAATCAAACGCGACCCATATTCTTTTCAATCGAACAAAGGGGCGAAGTCAGTTTCGATTTCGTATCGAAATCGCGAGCTCGCATTGATGGAGGGGAAATCAAATTCGACTCGTTCGATCAATGGTGGCCGTGGCATCATCATCGTGAGGCGGGGACTCAGGGAGTTGGCAGTGTCGCAAGTCGTGGAAGGTCAGCGTGAAGCTCGATTTCGAGCAAGCGATGGAGGTCAGGGCTTCGCGAGGCAAGGCGGCGGTACTGGGGAAGACTGGCGAACTCGAGTGCGATGTTGCGAGCGAAGCACGGAAGTGGGGTGATGTTCGACTGGGTGGAGGCAGTGGCAACGGCGATGTCGCGAGTTCATGGTCGCGTGGGATGTTGGCCTCGATGTGACTACAGCAGTTGCTCCGCGGCTACAAATAGTGACGATCGACGAAGTCGATGGTCGAGCCTAGGCTTCGATCTGGGTTCGTCTTATTCAGTGAGGTATTTGTTCCAATTTAATTTAATGATATATATACTTTGCTGAGAAGAAATTATTTATCTAAATATATATATATACAGGAAAAATATTTAGGTAAATTAACTAAGGTTTGATTTTTACAGTGAACCATGAATTAATTCTATTTTAGTTTAGTAAATATACTCACCTATTTTAATATGCATGCAAATAGCTCTAATAATTACTGAAGTTAAAATTTTGAGAATAAATGATTTGGTGATTTAAATGGTACAATTGACTTATTTAATTTATTAGCTATTAAAAGATTTTTAAGAGGAAAATTTTTGGTGGAAAGAAAATTTTTAGTTAATTGAATTTATTTATATGGAAATTGACTAAAGTTAATTAAATTTATGAAATGAGAATTTAGATGTTCGATTTATTTCGAATTATAATAAAATTGTATAATGTTTATACAAGGTCTAATACAACGAAGAAACGAACTGGATTGGAAATGGATTGCAAAATTTAAAGCTAAGGTGAGATTTTTCTCACTCAAAATGAAAGTAGAATTTTCAGTTATTTATTGCTTGATTTGATTGCTATATTGGATGTGATATTAGATATAGTAGGATATATCTATATATATAGCAATATATACATATTGGCATATGTATATATTGGATTGATGATTTCCCGCCTCGTATAGCAGATGAGACCCTATTGCGCCGTTAGTAAGCGGATTTTTATAAAACCCATATACCGCGATAATTCCGTACTGGAGCGGAATTGGTATTGTGCTAACATCTGTGGATGCAGGGAAACAGGTTGGAGGGATCCAACTGGACCCCTCACATTGATTGAATTTATTTCTATTGTGATATGAATCTGTGAATGATTATAGTGATGCTATTAATCATATTGATATCTGGAAATTGTTTGAAAGCTAAAATTTAGCTGAATGGATGTTTTGACATCATTGGATTCCAAAGATAAACGAAATTGAATTTTTTAAATTCAAGTAGAAAATTTCTAAGTGAATCAATTTTTGAAATTGAAGAAATTTTGAAGAAAGGAATTTTTAAAGTATAAAAAGTAAATTTTTACAATCGTATTGAGTAAATTCCAGAATAAAGTGAAAATGCTAAATAAATGGATTTCATAAAACAGTGATTATAAATTGAAGAATTTAATTTAAGAATTTGGATTTTTAAATAGATTGAAAGAAACGATTGAAATTTATTTTCTTAAAGAGAAATTTATTTAAAAGGAGATAAGTTGGAAATCCCTTTAGAAATTCAATTGGTAAATTGAAATAATTTGGAAAATCAATGTAAAATGATTTCAATTTGAAGAATCCATTTAAAAACAGAATATTGAATAATTTGAGAAAAATAAGGAATTCATTTAGTAGTGATAAATAAAATTGGAAATCAATCTGTAATTGATTTAACATTTGGAAATGAATTTTTGAGAAATCAGTATGGAAATTTTATTTAAGGTTGAAAATAAATTTAGAAATCAATATTGAAATTGATTTGGTATTGAAGTTTTTACAAATAGAATTGAAATTTATAAAAGTTGTTTATAAATCCGAAATCACTTATTTTGATAAGTAAAATATAGAAGTTAATAAAAAGAAGATTTATAAGTTGAAGTTGTTATTAAAACAGAAATAGAATTTATAAACTTCGTTTTATAAATTCGAAATCGATTGAATTTGATAAATTATATATAGGAGATAATTGAAGAAGATATATTCGCGATTTTTGAATAGCAAATTTTTATTGAAATAAAATGTGTAGAGATTTTTGAAAATGTGGTTAGTGAAGTATATTCACGATTTTGGACAGTGAATATATTGTTAAGTAAAATGGATTCATTTTTGAAGAAGTGACATTAAAAATGAAGTAAACATTTTAAAGATGTTCTTAAAATGTATTATGAATCGAAAGCATAGATTTCAACGTTCATTGTTGAAATAGACGTTTTCGAGAAATAAGGAAATGATGGACTATAGCACTGTTGTTATAGTAAATGATTTCCGAAAGGAAATGTTTTTATCTAGTATTGGGATTTACATATCTATCTTAATTTCGAATCCCTATACTAGTGATTTTGAGTCGTCGTAACGATGTTATACGTAACATTCGTTTTGACTCAAATTTATGTTGTTATAGAAAATAGATTTCCTTAAAGAATGAAATATATACTTAATTTGATTTAAGTATATCGAATATTTTCAAATGTTGAAAATAAAAGATTTGTGAAACACTTATTATTAAATGAGTATGGAAATGTTTTCCAAAATGAAATGAAATGTTTTTTTGAGAATTTATCTTCTTAAAGATAAATTGAAATTGAATATTGAAAACGATTTGAAAATCGAATATCAGTAGATATTCGAAAGTATAAATTCAATATGGAATTTATAAAAAGAAATGGGAATTCGTTTTAAAAATAAACGTTGATTTATTTTTGAAGTGTGGAAATTTTTATATATCTAGTAAAGATATTTTGGAAGATAAAATAATTTGGAAAATTATTTGGAATCTGATGATGTTGCGCATCTTTATTGATAGTTAAATAACCGACTATCAATAATTACCTTTAGATAGGTATTTGTTGTGAATTGGATGAATTTGAATGCCACACTTATTTTTGAATAATCGCTCACTATTCGGGTTAGCCGGGAAAGGACCATGGGGTCGTATAACCCATTCCGAATATGTGATACGTCGTTATGAATTGCATTCGAAGACCGGTGTTGAAGACCGGATATTTTTGAAAACGGAAGGATTACCGTCGAGTTACTCTACATCGACTGATCTTCGATTTAGAGGTTTTATCACCCTTAGTGACGGGAAGTCTGGACGTGATTAGAAATTTATCCGGATATGCAAGGGCTTCGTGAGAAGTGCCTTCGGTTCTGTTCGATCCCGGAACAGACTTGTATGGATTGTGTGTCTGACGTTACAATTTGAGATATAAAGCTGATTTCTTTCAAATACATATCTGTTGGTGGCGGAGAATTTATTCTCTTAGCTTAACACCCTTCTCTGAGACGTACGAGCTCAGAGGTTATGTAGTTGAAATTCATCAGCGATATATCCCAATTTGGTAACGTGGCATACTGAGTGTTGCTGTGAAATGATCAGTGTTTGATCATTTGCGATATGATCATTTGTTTGATCTTATATCTTTGTGATCATAGGTTGATCATTTTGTTTGACCCGAAGCATGGCTTTGTAGAAAGCGTAGCTTTGTGGACGAGACTTCATCGAGCCTCACACCCCGGAAATGGTCGAAACAGGAAGGATGCAGCAAGGTTCTAGGGAGTAGCGCCCCTTAGTGTATGTCATTCCTTCTGGATAAAGGTGGTATCATGGTATGGAGCCCAGATACTTAACCTCTGTGGTTACTGTATTATTATTATCTATGTGGTTTGTTGGAAATCGGGGATCCTCGGGAAGATCGGTGACGATCGGGGAATGGCATACGCGTGTCAGTAGTTACCTATTTTTGCAGAGGTAACCCGGCCTTGTGTTGGCAGAGATCCGGTTAGGTTCTCGGGTCGTCTATTCCAGGGACGTACCCATCGTGGATAGGAAGTTCCTTCGCCTGACCATTTGTTGGAAATCCAAAGAAACAATACGAGCCTTTACGATTTCAATTGTATAACCTGTCTCCTCAGGAGGCAGCTATAGCAGGCATAATATAATGGTACCTATGCTGGCTAAGATTTATATTATACTTTCGAAATGTTTTCCACTATGCACTAATAATAATATCAAAAAGAATTTGATTTTGCGTAGTAAGCATCTTTGACTATCATAAGAAGAAATCTCCTCCAAGTCTGCGTTTGCATTGTGTGTGTGGTGGGAGGTCTTATGGTAGTTTCATTTTCCAAAAGCATTGCGAATTGACTTTAAATCTTCTTGTTGTTTTAAAGATAAAACTGTTTTACGATCTCACACCAGTCACCATGACTGACTCGGAGTTTATTGTTCCCTTCTAAACTCTGGGTGCCCACCAATTTCCACACGGGCAGCCTAGAGTTATATTATCAGGATATTCTGGATATTCTGGAGCTTGGAGATAAACTGGATGACGAGACGTAGTATTTGTATTTGATAGTATTTATTCCGCTGTGTATTCTGTATGAGGACAAGTTTATATAACTGTCCATTGTTGTATATTGACTCTGATGATTGATGTATGTATAAAATGATATAGTTCTTTGTTTTAAAAGACTAGTAATTATCTATTGTATATTGTTCCGCTGCGATGTGTAAGATTCTGATATTGTTTTCTGTTCTGATGTGTTTTCTGTTGTTCTTCTTCTTTCTTTCTTCTCTTTTTCTTCTATCTTCTTCTTCTTCTACTTTTTCTTCTTTCTAAAAACCCTCACTATTGGAGTTTCCGGCACTCGATTGCTCGGCAGTCGATAAAGTGAGTATCGATGTCGAATTTTCGAAAGTCGAAAATTCCCGTACGTGACAGAGTGGTATCAGAGCATATGGTTAAGCGACAACCCTGCTCTGTTGGGTGTTACTCATTAGAGATAGAGTCAGCAGTACTCTAGAATGAGTTGAGTGTAATAATAGATATGAGCACGTATTTGTTATTGAATATAAAATTGTTTTATATTGTGATGATTGGTTTATTGAGTGGTATATGAACCTTCGTCGGCACAGTCTTGCAAAACTGTATCGAAGGGGTTTCTAAACACTCGAATAGAACAATTCGGCACAGTATTGTTTTAAATAGGGTGAATGAAATAATTTTACCCAAAACTATTTTTGTATATAAAAGAAATGATTTTCTGTAAATTATTATGATATGGATGCATGGTTGTTAGGGAGTGATGATGTTAATTATCATCATTGATATATATATGTGAAAAATTATATATGAAATTGAAATCAAAAAAATAAAGAATTAAGAAATGAATCCATATACAAGTAGAATTTGAGAATATAAATTATAAATGTGAATTGTAATTTGAAACGGAATTCCAGAGAAGTTTTTGGAAATGTTTTGAAAAGAATTTGAAAATTTTGGAAATTTTGAAGATTTGGAAAGTTGAAATCTTTTTTGATTTGAAAATGAATTTCAAGGGTTTTGAAAAATGTTTTGAAGAAATGAAAAGCTCTAAACTCTTTTCGGTCGCTGGAAAATAATTCCGATGATGATCGCGACATCACCGGTGTTCATTTTCGGGTTTCCAAAAGAGGAATTGCTGCCAAATTGGTTTAAATGAAAGTTGTTTGGAAAATTGGGTTTTGTTTGGAAATTCAAAAGGGATAAATTGAATTGTTTTCAAAAATGGTTTTGAAAATGTTATTAAGACTCTGGAATGCTATATAAAAGTATTTATGAGAATAATAAAGGAGTTGATAACTTATACAAAGTTGTTGTGAATTTAGATTGAATAAATTTAACTTAAGGAATTTTAAGTTGGATTAAAGTAAGTATAAGTGAATCAATAAAATAAAAAAAAATGAATAAGGATTGAATCCGAATAAACTACTTTGATAATTAATTGATTCATGAAATGGAAGTTGAATTAGTTAAATTGAAACTTGAATTGTGACTAAATAAAAGAATGATTTGAATTTGCAGATAAATTCAAGTAAGTAGAAATAAATTTCTGAATGAATGGAATTTACAATTGCAAGTAAATGAAATTAAAGATGAATGTTAAACTCTGTTTTGAATTTGTTAGCAATTGTAATTCAAGCTGAATATTGGAAATTGGAATTTGTAACGAATTAGTAATTGGAACTAATTTAAAATAGTACAGTTGTGAATAAAAGGTAGTTGATAAATTCAATATTCAAAAGTAAACTGAATCCAAATTAGATTGAAATTGAATTCAAATAAATTGAAATGTAAAGTTGAATGAAAATAGATATATAACTTCAACAGTGAAGTAAAAATGATATAAGTAGTTTATATTGAAAATTTCATAATAAAATTGCAAAATAGATTGAATATATGCAACTAGATATTATGGCTAGTAGGATATACAGGTGTATGAAAGGAATTGGATTTGATTTTCAAAGATTAATTTGAATTGCTCGACAAAAGGTAAGTATTTGAATTATAATATGAGTTTTTGCTGATTTCTTCTCTAGCCTCTTGGCATTTTTCTTTTCTTTTTGGAATCTGAGAGTCCGTAGGGACGTTTTGTAGTCGTGCCGTATTAGCCGCGCAAAGGAGACGCTGGCGAAATTTTTCGGAAATTTAGGGCGTTAGAAAATTTTTGAGAAAATTTTGAAGGCTTAAATTTGAATTTGAATTTAAAATTGAATTGAGAAGTTAAACAATGTTGTTTGAAACTTATAGTTGAAGTTGAAAATTTAGTATGAATAATAACGAATCTTTAGTAGAAAGATTTGTTTTGGAAAATTGATAAAACTATTTGAATGTGGAAAGATAGTAGACGAGTTAAGGATCACTTTTCCTAACTTGTAATTTCGAGGACGAAATTCTTTTAAGGAGGGAAGTCTGTAACGACCCAGAATTTTGAACGAATTTAATTGAAAGTATTTAATTAATTTTAAATATTTGAACGATGATTTAATTTGTATCCCGAAAATAACTTTGAATTTGGCGATTTAATGGTACAATTTAATCTATTGAAAACGGGATAAAAATTTGAATCTTTAATTCTGAGCTGAAGAAAAATATTTCAAAAGCTTTTAAAATTCGTATTGATAATACTAAAGATAATTGAAGCTTCAGAATCGAATTTGAAAACGATTTGTTCAGTTTTGAAATTAAATCGTTCGAATCGATATTTAAAAATAGTCAATTTTCACACAGTCTCGAAATTCGACGAAACCAGTTCCATTGGGTCCGGAATGTTGTATTATTGCCGGATTTCAATTTTCGTATTTTTCAGAGTTGTTTTGTGACCATACGATAGTTAAATGCATTGAAATTTAAATTGAATTCAATTTAAATCTAAATTTAAATTTATTTAACTTGGTTAAATAACAGCATGTTCTCTCCCTAAAATCGCGCCTGCAATCGCGAAAAGGATCGTGTGAACCATGCCTCGTCTAAAATTTAATAACCATCTCCCTCTTCGATTCAATTCACAAGTATCGTTCAGAGAAAACAAATAATGGCCGAGCAAATGAAAATGAAGAAATCTCGTTTCCCTTCCTCCTCCATTTTTGAAATACCGAGCTCCTCTTTCTAAAAATCAAACGCGACCCCTATTCTTTTCAATCGAACAAAGGGGCGAAGTCAGTTTCGATTTCGTATCGAAATCGCGAGCTCGCATTGATGGAGGGGAAATCAAATTCGACTCGTTCGATCAATGGTGGCCGCGGCATCATCATCGTGAGGCGGGGACTCAGGGAGTTGGCAGTGTCACAAGTCGTGGAAGGTCAGCGTGAAGCTCGATTTCGAGCAAGCGATGGAGGTCAGGGCTTCGCGAGGCAAGGCGGCGGTACTGGGGAAGACTGGCGAACTCGAGTGCGATGTTGCGAGCGAAGCACGGAAGTGGGGTGATGTTCGACTGGGTGGAGGCAGTGGCAACGGCGATGTCGCGAGTTCATGGTCGCGTGGGATGTTGGCCTCGAGGTGACTACAGCAGTTGCTCCGCGGCTACAAATAGTGACGATCGACGAAGTCGATGGTCGAGCCTAGGCTTCGATCTAGGTTCGTCTTATTCAGTGAGGTATTTGTTCCAATTTAATTTAATGATATATATACTTTGCTGAGAAGAAATTATTTATCTAAATATATATATACAGGAATAATATTTAGGTAAATTAACTAAGGTTTGATTTTTACAGTGAACCATGAATTAATTCTATTTTAGTTTAGTAAATATACTCACCTATTTTAATATGCATGCAAATAGCTCTAATAATTACTGAAGTTAAAATTTTGAGAATAAATGATTTGGTGATTTAAATGGTACAATTGACTTATTTAATTTATTAGCTATTAAAAGATTTTTAAGAGGAAAATTTTTGGTGGAAAGTAAATTTTTAGTTAATTGAATTTATTTATATGGAAATTGACTAAAGTTAATTAAATTTATCAAATGAGAATTTAGATGTTCGATTTATTTCGAATTATAATAAAATTGTATAATGTTTATACAAGGTCTAATACAACGAAGAAACGAACTGGATTGGAAATGGATTGCAAAATTTAAAGCTAAGGTGAGATTTTTCTCACTCAAAATGAAAGTGGAATTTTCAGTTATTTATTGCTTGATTTGATTGCTATATTGGATGTGATATTAGATATAGTAGGATATATCTATATATATAGCAATATATACATATTGGCATATGTATATATTGGATTGATGATTTCCCGCCTCGTATAGCGGATGAGACCCTATTGCGCCGTTAGTAAGTGGATTTTTATAAAACCCATATACCACGATAATTCCGTACTGGAGCGGAATTGGTATTGTGCTAACATCTGTGGATGCAGGGAAACAGGTTGGAGGGATCCAACTGGACCCCTCACATTGATTGAATTTATTTCTATTGTGATATGAATCTGTGAATGATTATAGTGATGCTATTAATCATATTGATATCTGGAAATTGTTTGAAAGCTAAAATTTAGCTGAATGGATGTTTTGACATCATTGGATTCCAAAGATAAACGAAATTGAATTTTTTAAATTCAAGTAGAAAATTTCTAAGTGAATCAATTTTTGAAATTGAAGAAATTTTGAAGAAAGGAATTTTTAAAGTATAAAAAGTAAATTTTTACAATCGTATTGAGTAAATTCCAGAATAAAGTGAAAATGCTAAATAAATGGATTTCATAAAACAGTGATTATAAATTGAAGAATTTAATTTAAGAATTTGGATTTTTAAATAGATTGAAAGAAACGATTGAAATTTATTTTCTTAAAGAGAAATTTATTTAAAAGGAGATAAGTTGGAAATCCCTTTAGAAATTCAATTGGTAAATTGAAATAATTTGGAAAATCAATGTAAAATGATTTCAATTTGAAGAATCCATTTAAAAACAGAATATTGAATAATTTGAGAAAAATAAGGAATTCATTTAGTAGTGATAAATAAAATTGGAAATCAATCTGTAATTGATTTAACATTTGGAAATGAATTTTTGAGAAATCAGTATGGAAATTTTATTTAAGGTTGAAAATAAATTTAGAAATCAATATTGAAATTGATTTGGTATTGAAGTTTTTACAAATAGAATTGAAATTTATAAAAGTTGTTTATAAATCCGAAATCACTTATTTTGATAAGTAAAATATAGAAGTTAATAAAAAGAAGATTTATAAGTTGAAGTTGTTATTAAAACAGAAATAGAATTTATAAACTTCGTTTTATAAATTCGAAATCGATTGAATTTGATAAATTATATATAGGAGATAATTGAAGAAGATATATTCGCGATTTTTGAATAGCAAATTTTTATTGAAATAAAATGTGTAGAGATTTTTGAAAATGTGGTTAGTGAAGTATATTCACGATTTTGGACAGTGAATATATTGTTAAGTAAAATGGATTCATTTTTGAAGAAGTGACATTAAAAATGAAGTAAACATTTTAAAGATGTTCTTAAAATGTATTATGAATCGAAAGCATAGATTTCAACGTTCATTGTTGAAATAGACGTTTTCGAGAAATAAGGAAATGATGGACTATAGCACTGTTGTTATAGTAAATGATTTCCGAAAGGAAATGTTTTTATCTAGTATTGGGATTTACATATCTATCTTAATTTCGAATCCCTATACTAGTGATTTTGAGTCGTCGTAACGATGTTATACGTAACATTCGTTTTGACTCAAATTTATGTTGTTATAGAAAATAGATTTCCTTAAAGAATGAAATATATACTTAATTTGATTTAAGTATATCGAATATTTTCAAATGTTGAAAATAAAAGATTTGTGAAACACTTATTATTAAATAAGTATGGAAATGTTTTCCAAAATGAAATGAAATGTTTTTTTGAGAATTTATCTTCTTAAAGATTAATTGAAATTGAATATTGAAAACGATTTGAAAATCGAATATCAGTAGATATTCGAAAGTATAAATTCAATATGGAATTTATAAAAAGAAATGGGAATTCGTTTTAAAAATAAACGTTGATTTATTTTTGAAGTGTGGAAATTTTTATATATCTAGTAAAGATATTTTGGAAGATAAAATAATTTGGAAAATTATTTGGAATCTGATGATGTTGCGCATCTTTATTGATAGTTAAATAACCGACTATCAATAATTACCTTTAGATAGGTATTTGTTGTGAATTGGATGAATTTGAATGCCACACTTATTTTTGAATAATCGCTCACTATTCGGGTTAGCCGGGAAAGGACCATGGGGTCGTATAACCCATTCCGAATATGTGATACGTCGTTATGAATTGCATTCGAAGACCGGTGTTGAAGACCGGATATTTTTGAAAACGGAAGGATTACCGTCGAGTTACTCTACATCGACTGATCTTCGATTTAGAGGTTTTATCACCCTTAGTGACGGGAAGTCTGGACGTGATTAGAAATTTATCCGGATATGCAAGGGCTTCGTGAGAAGTGCCTTCGGTTCTGTTCGATCCCGGAACAGACTTGTATGGATTGTGTGTCTGACGTTACAATTTGAGATATAAAGCTGATTTCTTTCAAATACATATCTGTTGGTGGCGGAGAATTTATTCTCTTAGCTTAACACCCTTCTCTGAGACGTACGAGCTCAGAGGTTATGTAGTTGAAATTCATCAGCGATATATCCCAATTTGGTAACGTGGCATACTGAGTGTTGCTGTGAAATGATCAGTGTTTGATCATTTGCGATATGATCATTTGTTTGATCTTATATCTTTGTGATCATAGGTTGATCATTTTGTTTGACCCGAAGCATGGCTTTGTAGAAAGCGTAGCTTTGTGGACGAGACTTCATCGAGCCTCACACCCCGGAAATGGTCGAAACAGGAAGGATGCGGCAAGGTTCTAGGGAGTAGCGCCCCTTAGTGTATGTCATTCCTTTTGGATAAAGGTGGTATCATGGTATGGAGCCCAGATACTTAACCTCTATGGTTACTGCATTATTATTATCTATGTGGTTTGTTGGAAATCGGGGATCCTCGGGAAGATCGGTGACGATCGGGGAATGGCATACGCGTGTCAGTAGTTACCTATTTTTGCAGAGGTAACCCGGCCTTGTGTTGGCAGAGATCCGGTTAGGTTCTCGGGTCGTCTATTCCAGGGACGTACCCATCGTGGATAGGAAGTTCCTTAGCCTGACCATTTGTTGGAAATCCAAAGAAACAATACGAGCCTTTACAATTTCAATTGTATAACCTGTCTCCTCAGGAGGCAGCTATAGCGGGCATAATATAATGGTACCTATGCTGGCTAAGATTTATATTATACTTTCGAAATGTTTTCCACTATGCACTAATAATAATATAAAAAAGAATTTGATTTTGCGTAGTAAGCATCTTTGACTATCATAAGAAGAAATCTCCTCCAAGTCTGCGTTTGCATTGTGTGTGTGGTGGGAGGTCTTATGGTAGTTTCATTTTCCAAAAGCATTGCGAATTGACTTTAAATCTTCTTGTTGTTTTAAAGATAAAACTGTTTTACGATATCACACCAGTCACCATGACTGACTCGGAGTTTATTGTTCCCTTCTAAACTCTGGGTGCCCACCAATTTCCACACGGGCAGCCTAGAGTTATATTATCAGGATATTCTGGATATTCTGGAGCTTGGAGATAAACTGGATGACGAGACGTAGTATTTGTATTTGATAGTATTTATTCCGCTGTGTATTCTGTATGAGGACAAGTTTATATAACTGTCCATTGTTGTATATTGACTCTGATGATTGATGTATGTATAAAATGATATAGTTCTTTGTTTTAAAAGACTAGTAATTATCTATTGTATATTGTTCCGCTGCGATGTGTAAGATTCTGATATTGTTTTCTGTTCTGATGTGTTTTCTGTTGTTCTTCTTCTTTCTTTCTTCTCTTTTTCTTCTATCTTCTTCTTCTTCTACTTTTTCTTCTTTCTAAAAACCCTCACTATTGGAGTTTCCGGCACTCGATTGCTCGGCAGTCGATAAAGTGAGTATCGATGTCGAATTTTCGAAAGTCGAAAATTCCCGTACGTGACAAGAACATTTACATCAAATAAAATGAATGTTTCATTTGTGAATGTAGGTTTAATTTCATTAAATAAAGAATAGAATGATTGATTTTAAAGGAAGAAATATATGTTTATTTGAACTGTGTTTTGGCTCACAGATTGATTACAAGAATAGGAAAATAATCTATTTCCGTAAGTTATTTATTACTCTTGTGTATAAACAACAAATTTATAAACGTGTTTAAATAAACAATTTTTCTATTTTTCATCCATTTTAGTTGTCTGTTTTGAAATTTAACTTTGTAAGTAATTGAAATTAATGTAATTCAAATATTTCAATTAAAAGAAAAGAAAACGTTGATTGCAATTAATAGATTTAATAAAAGAATCACACGTTTTGTGTTAAACAAAAATGGTGTTTTAATGGAAATAAAGATCATTTTGGGAAAACCAAATTGAACATTTTTATTTTTAAGGTAAGTATAAATTTTTTTATTATGCATAGATGAAAATCTAAATGCGTGCAAATTGGAATATTATTTGAGTTAATGAATTTAATTTGGTTACGTTTCAAAAAAATGAATTTCGAAAGGTTGTGCGATGTACATGGTCCCTTCATTTCTTTTGTTATTAATTGTTGCATGAACGTTTTAAAATAGTTGCCTTATTATTAATACTTGATTCGTTCATTTCTCCTTCTATTTAATACCTGAGGCTAGAATTTTAGGTTGTATTTAATTCTTGCCACCTCATTTTCACGTATACAAAATTTTACTTTCCTTTGGTTTGCAAACTTTTCCATTCCTACGTACATTTCCTTATGCAGTATTAATGCCTGGAGCTTTCAAAATAAAATGTGACATTTATTTTGTCCTTCCACCTTCATTTCCAAATTATAAATAACCTACAGCTTATTTATTCATTTGTGTTTGTTTGTCCTGACACCTCATATTCAAAAGCTCTTATTCTTTCAAATCCAAAAGCTTTCTTTTATGAAACATGATTTTTTTTTCATTTTTCATACACTTCCTGTCCTCATCTTAGTTGTTCTTCAATCTTTTCCTTAAGCCTCAACTTGAGAAAAACGCAAGTATTAAAATTTGTTTTTTTAATTTTTTTTAAATGCACACTAATTATTATTTTAATAATATTTCTTATAACATGAATATCTTTTGCATATAAACTTTGATTCACGCGCGATTTCTTCCGTTGGATTCATATTTAAATTCCGGACAACATGAAATTGATTTAGTTGAATTTGGAGACTGTTGAGTTTTTGCTCTTCTGTTTGGATTTTTATGGGCTAAAATCAAAGGTGGGTGTTTTAACCCACTCACAACTACTAAATTATCTTATGTTAGTTAATTTAAATTTATGATGTGATTAGAAATTGATTGGTTGATGTTTGGTATATTTAAATTGTCATTCTAGTTAAATATGAATTTTATTGCATTTAATCGTCATTTAATTTAATATTGAATTTAATTGTCAATTGAATACATGTTATGATAATCAGTTAATTGATGTTATTTATTGGTTGATTGAATGGTGATTGTGATGTATGTTTGATTGTTTGATATTGGATGACTGGATGTTGTATTTTTATATTGTTATAACACTGCATGTTCCCTATAGGTTGAAATGATACATACCCGAACGATCTATAGATTAAGGAAAAATCATTATGAGTTGAAATGATAAACCCAAGCGATTTTATGGATTTTGAATTTTATTCGAGATTGCAGATTGAAATGATATATATCCGTAAATATAAAATATTTGCGGATTGAAATGATAAATATTCATATCACTTGACCATAAAGTAGAAAATTATATACGGAAAACGGATTGGTTAAATTAAATGATTTTAAATCCTTAAATTTTGAATTTTGTTAAATGATATTTTGAAGAAAATTTGATTTATATAAACTGAAATATTTTTGAAAATCCGAGTTTTAAATGTGAAATTTGAATTGGTTTAAATTGAAATTTTAAAGTTAGATTTGAAGTATAAATGAAATTTATCGAAATTGAGTTATTGAAACGTTTGAAAATGTAACTTTGAAATCTACTAAATTTGAAATAGTTTGGATTTATTGTTTGAACTTGGATTCGAAATCGATATTGATTAAATGGTTTAAATGAGAATTTGAATTGAAGGACAAAATTTAGTTTGTTGATTTGAAAGCTGGACATGGTCCAAATTTGTTGAAATGAAAGAAATAGTTTAATTTGATATTAATTTCAAATTTACCATTTTAATATAATCTGTTTAAAATATATTATTTTAAATCCCGATTATTAAGATTTTCAAACTATTAAACTAATTTAATATATTTTAAATCTATTTAAATATATTTTATCTATTTTAAATCTAATTTAATCTATTTTAAATCTATTTAATCTATTTAAATCTATTTAATCTATTTTAAATCTACTTAATTTATTTTAAATCTACTTAATATATTAATAATCTATTTAATCCATTTTAAATCTATTTAATCTAGTTTGAATCTATTTAATCTATTTTAAATCTATTTAAACTACCTTAAATCCATTTAAACTATTTTAATCTATTTGTTTTACTTTTTAGAGTATTTTAACTATTTAAAAAATTTTTTCTACTATGGTAAGCTATTTTGTAAAGACCCGCAAATCCATCTTCCGAAAACCCGACACTGCTACGTCCACTGTAGAATTTGCCGAACAATCGGATGGCGGAAACGCGAACTTTAATATTTAAAAGAAGAGGAGGAAGAAAAGATAGAAGAAAAAGAGAAGAAAGAAAGAAGAAGAACAACAGAACAACAACAGAAACAGGAAACAATATCAGAATCTCACATATCGCAGCGGAACAATATACAATAGATAATTACTAGTCTTTTAAAACAAAGAACTATATCATTTTATACATACATCAATCATCAGAGTCAATATACAACAATGGACAGTTATATAAACTTGTCCTCATACAGAATACACAGCGGAATAAATAATATCAGATACAAATACTACGTCTCGTCCTCCAGCTTATCTCCAAAGCTCCAGAATATCCAGAATATCCTGATAACATAACTCTAGGCTGCCCGTGTGGAAATTTGTGGGCACCCAGAGTTTAGAAGGGAACAATAAACTCCGAGTCAGTCATGGTGACTGGTGTGAGATCGTAAAACAGTTATTTATCTTTATAACAACAAAATAATTTTTAAAGTCAATTCGCAATGCTTTTGGAAAATGAAACTACCATAAGACCTCCCACCACACACACAATGCAAACGCAGACTTGGAGGAGATTTCTTCTTATGATAGTCAAAGATGCTTACTACGCAAAAATCAAATTCTTTTTGATATTATTATTAGTGCATAGTGTAGAAAACATTTCGAAAGTAGAATATAAATCTTAGCCAGCATAGGTACCATTATAGTATGCTTGCTATAGCTACCATATTAAATGGCAGGTTCTACAACTAAAACCGTACAAGGCTCGTATTGTTTCTTTGGATTTCCAACAAATGGTCAGGCTAAGGAACTTCCTATCCACGATGGGTATGTCCCTGGAATAGACGACTCGAGAACCTAACCGGATCTCTGCCAACACAAGGCCGGGTTACCTCTGCAAAAATAGGTAACTACTGACACGCGTATGTCATCCCCCGATCGTCACCGATCTTCCCGAGGATCCCCGATTTTCAACAAACCACATAGATAATAATAATGCAGTAACCACAGAGCTTAAGTATCTGGGCTCCATACCATGATACCACCTTTATCCAGAAGGAATGACATACACTAAGGGGCGCTACTCCCTAGAACCTTGCTGCATTCTTCCTGTTTCGACCATTTCCGGGGTGTGAGGCTCGATGAAGTCTCGTCCACAAAGCTACGCTTTCTCAAAAAGCCCTGCTTCGGGTCAAACAAAATGATCAACCTATGATCACAAAGATATAAGATCAAACAAATGATCATATCACAAATGATCAAACACTGATCATTTCACAGCAACACTCAGTATGCCACGTTACCAAATTGGGATATATTGCTGATAAATTTCAACTACATAACCTCTGAGCTCGTACGTCTCAGAGAAGGGTGTTAAGCTAAGAGAATAAATTCTCCGCCACCAACAGAAATGTATTTGGAAGAAATCAGCTTTATATCTCAAATTGTAACGTCAGACACACAATCCATATAAGTCTGTTCCGGGATCGAACAGAACCGAAGGCACTTCTCACGAAGCCCTTGCATATCCGGATAAATTTTCAATCACGTCAGGACTTCCCGTCACTAAGGGTGATAAAACCTCTAAATCGGAGATCAGTCGATGTAGAATAACTCGACGGTAATCCTTCCGTTTTCAAAAATATCCGGTCTTCAACACCGGTCTTCGAATGCAATTCATAACGACGTATCACATATTCGGAATGGGTTATACGACCCCATGGTCCTTTCCCGGCTAACCCGAATAGTGAGCGCTTATTCAAAAATAAGTGTGGCATTCAAATTCATCCAATTCACAACAAATACCTATCTAAAGGTAATTATTGATAGTCGGTTATTTAACTATCAATAAAGATGCGCAACATCATCAGATTCCAAATAATTTTCCAAATTATTTCATCTTCCAAAATATCTTTTACTAGATATAAAATTTCCACACTTAACCGTTTGAAAACAATTTCAAATCAATTCCCACATTTCTTTTTATCTTTGAAGATAAAATCTCAAAACAGTTCATTTCATATTGGAAAAGCATTTCCACACTTATTAAAAATAGGTGTTTCACAAATCATTTATTTTTCAACGTTTGAAAATATTCGATATACTTAAATCAAATTAAGTATATATTCATTCTTTAAGGAAATCATTCTCTTTAAAACACATTTATTTGAGTCAAAACGAATGTTACGTAAAACATCGTTACGACGACTCAAAATCACTAGTATAGGGATTCGAAATTAAGATAGGTATATAAATCCCAATACTATATAAAACATTTCCTTTCGGAAATTATTTACTATAACAACAGTGTTATAGTCCACCATTTCCTTATTTCTCGAAAACGTCTATTTCAACAATAAATGTTGAAATCTATGATTTCGATATTTAACACGTTTTAAAACATCTTTTAAAACAATTAACTTCATTTATAATATCGCTTTCCCAAACATAACCATTTTTACTTAAAAATATATTCACTGTCCAAAATCGTGAATATATCTACTCTGATAATCTTCTATATTTAATTCATCAAATTCCATCGCTTTCGAATTTATAAACACGGTTATAAATTCTACTTCTATTTTAATAACACTTCGACTTATAAATCTTCTTTTTATCAACTTCTATATTCTACTCATCAAAATAAGTGATTTCGGATTTATAACCAACTTTTATAAATTCCAATTCCATTTATTAAAACTTCAATACCAAATCAATTTCAATATTGATTTCTAAATTTATTTTCAACTTTAAATAAAAGATCCCATAATGATTTCTCAAAGTTCTTCTCCAAATACTAAATCAATTACAGATTGATTTCTAATTTTATTTATCACTACTAAATAAATTCCTTATTTTTCTCAAATTACTCAACATCCTGTTTTTAAATGGATTCTTTAAATTGAAATCATTTTACATTGATTTCCCAAATCGTTTCAACTTACCGATTAAATTTCTAATAGGATTTCCAACTTATCTTCTCTTAAATAAATTCCTTTTTAAGAAAATAAATTTCAATCGTTTCTTTCAATCTATTTTAAAAATCCAAATTTTAAATTAAATTCTTCAATTTAAAATCACTATTTTACGAAATCCATTTATTTAACATTTTCACTTTATTCTGGAATAAATTTGATAATACTATAAAAATCAACTTTTATACCTTTAAATTCTTTTCTTCAAATTTCATTCAATTTCAAAAAATTCAATTCACTTAAAATTTTCTGCTTGAATTACCAAAAATTCAATTTCGTTTATTTTTGGAATCCAATGATATCAAACATCCATTCAGCTAAATCTTAGCTTTCAACAATTTCCAGACATCAATTCAATAACATCAATAATCATTCACAGATTATCACATCACAGTAGAAATAAATTCAATCAATGTGAGGGGTCCAGTTGGATCCCTCCAACCTGTTTCCCTGCATCCAAAGACGTCAGCACAATACCAATTCCGCTCCAGTACGGAATTATCGCGGTATATAGGTTTTTATAAATCCGCTTACTAACGGCGCAATATGGTCTCATCCGCTATACGAGGCGGGAAATCAATCAATCCAATATATACATATGCCAATATGTATATATTGCTATATATATAGATATATCCTACTATATCTAATACCACATCCAATAGCAATCAAATCATCAATCAATAAATAACTGAAAATTCCACTTTTCATTTGAGTGAGAAAAATCTCACCTTAGCTTTATATTTGCGATCCCCTTTTTCGTTCTAACTTGATTTTCTTCATTTAACCTTGTGTAAATAAATTTATACAATTCATCAATATTTGAATTAATCGATAAATTAATTACCATTTATTAATTAAATTTAACTAACAATTATTTTAACTGATAATTAAATTTCAAATCAAATTTCCTATGATAATAATTTTAGTTAGAAAATGATTTAATCTTAACTAATGATTAAATTCTTAATGAATAATTATTGTTGGGTGAATTCTTACCCAGAAGACCTCGAGACCCAGAGACGTGATTCATTCGGCAGCTCTCCCTCGAGTCCATTCGGTATGACTCATTCGGCAGCTCTCCCTCGAGTCCATTCGGCATGACTCATTCGGCAACCCTCCCTCGAGTCCATTCGGCAATCCTCCCTCGAGTCCATTCGGTAGACCTCCATCCGGCAACTGCCACCGGTCCAACCTCACCATTCCACACTTCACCGGACGAAGCCCAACCGGACCAACCCCATACTTCACCGAACCAAGAGAATGCCGAACCAGACTGCCAGGCCAGATCACTTCAGCCCAGGCCCACCAGCAGCTGTATACATCCAAGACCCCTGCCCCCAACCTCACTCTATAAATAGAGAGGCAGGGGTACAACAATGGGGGACAAGTTTGAGAGCTCAAGCACGGAGAGAACTTTCAAACAACTTTCTTTTACTTGTATCAAAGCTTTGTACTTGTAATCAAAACAAGAGAAGAGAAATAACATATAAAGTGGACGTAGGCACATTCTGGCTGAACCACTATAAATCTGCGTGTCTTTTTACAGTTTAGCCCCTGCTTTTCATATATTTGCATAAATCACCCAAATCACTAAGAACAACATAAGATCTACTAAATCATACAACTTTGAGGTGTTTGTCCATTTTTTGTGCAAACATTTTTGGTGCTTTCACTGAGAAATCGAAGCTCGAAGCTTCAGCTTCATCCGCTTAACAAGTTTTCCTAACAACCATCGTCCGCCGCTTGGAAAACATGCCTCCCAAACAGAGAAAAGATGTTAACAAAGGAAAAAACATCGCATCCAGCAGTCTTCCAGATCCAGCTGTCACGAATCAAGTAAATCGTCCTCCTCCAGCAACAGTAACAAATGAAGAACAGGCTAACCCAACCACTCCTGCCACAGAACAGCCTGCAGCAATTACTAGAGCAGATCTGGACAGAGTTGTGGTTGAAGTGACTAACCGCTTCACGTCCCAGCAGGAAGCCTTAGTGGACCATCTCATGTCACGCTTAAGGGACGCTGAAGAATCCAACCGCAACACTGAATCATGGGGCGAGTCCCAGTCTGGAGGATCTCAGAGACAACAAAGATCTTCCTTCTTCGAAGGAGCTAACGGCAGAAGTAGCTATGGTAGGAGCCGAGACCGAGCACAGCCCGAAGTTAGGCCTGAGGAAACGTTTGGTACCGAACCCAACGGGGGAGGTACCGGGCGAAGGTCAACTGTAGCTGAGCCTGTCATGCTACCTAACCACAGAAACGCCAGTGAATGGGGCCGAGCTAGAGTCCAGCCCGAAGTTGGACCCGAGGAAGTGCTTAGATCAGAACCCAGCAGGGGGAGATCAAGGCAAGGGCCAACTGTAGCTGACCCGAGCATGCTCCCAGAAGACCAAAGGCAGCCACTGGAAAATATGAGGAATGATAGACGATACCATCCCTACAGGTCATCTGGACGGAATCAATCCCACAGAACAGAACCAAACTCATCTCTATCTGCTCCAAATTCTGATGAAAGGATGGCGCGCTTATTCAGAGAGTGCGTCCAACGGGAGCAAAGAGATCGAGGGATAGGCGCTAGGGTGACCAGCCCTTTCGCCCGCAACATTGAAATTGCTATCACCCCCCGAGAATGGAAGATGCCAACAATGGAACCTTACAAAGGAACCTCCGACCCCGTTGTACACTTGTAGAGATACACACAACATATTCTCATGAGTGGAGCGACAGAGGGAGTACTGTGCAAATGCTTTCCACTCTTCTTAGCTGATCTCGCTACCTCCTGGTTCTGTCATCTACCTCAGGGATCCATCAGCTCATGGGAAATGTTGAAAGAAAAGTTCATCAGCCAGTTCCGCATTCATGTGGAACAACCTAAGGATGCTTATTCCCTATCCAGTATCAAGCAGAAACTTGGAGAGAAGCTGTAGCAATACCTAACCCGATTCAATGCCGCAACGGCCACAGTCCAAGATGCCGACGAGAAGCTTATCTTAATGGCCCTCTGTAGTGGGGTGCATCCGGATACTAAATTTGCTAGAAGATTGACAAAAGAAAAACCAGCTACTTTACCCGATTTTTTCTATGAGGCCGGGAAATATATGAGGCTTGAAGACGCTGCCACTAAAGGGCAGTCGGGGCGACAAAATAAGGCAGCTTACGGCAGCACGTCCGCTGTAGCAAAGGACGTTCGAAGGGATGCTTCTAGAGACAATGCTGGGGGCAAGAAGGGAGAAAAGTGCTTGTATCGGCCAGGATCGAGATTTTGACGCTTATACTCCTTTAAATGAAACGATCGAAAACATCTCTCGGGACACTCAAGACGAAGTTAGATACAAACGCCCTCCGCACAAGAAGAAACCAGATATCCTAAACTTGAGAAGCTAGCCTATTGCCTACTAATCACATCACGGAAACTGCGTCACTATTTCCGATCTCATTCCATCAGAGTTCTGACCGATCAACCACTAAGGCAGGTACTCCATCGTCTCGACGCTTCTGGGCGAGTACTTAAATGGTGCATTCAACTAAGTCAATATGATATCACCTACCATCCTCGCACCGCCATCAACGAACAAGGCTCGGGGGCAGGTGTGGTAATAATCACTCCCAGGGGAAATGAACTACACTATGCTATAAGGTCAGGATTCACTGCCACCAACAACGATGCAGAGTATGAAGCAGTGATAGCTGGATTAGAACTTGCCTTAGAAATCGGAGCCAATTCTTTGTGTCTTCATAGTGATTCTCAACTTATTGTAAATCAAATACTAGTAGGATTCCAGGCTCGAGAAGAACGACTCATAGCATATTTAAAGAAGACCAAGTTGCTTCTCAATCGATGGGATCACTATTTAATCAAACACATCCCTCAGGAAGCAGAACCCCTAAATAAAGTATTTTTAGCAAAAGTTATTAACTTCTTGATCAAAAAATGTTCTATGCAGGTACAGAGTTCCATTCAAAATCATATCGGACAATGGACTTCAGTTTGACAGCGAGGAGTTCGCCAACTGGTGCCAAGAGCATGGAATTCACAAAAGCTTCTCATTCGTAGCTTATTCCCAGGCAAACGGAAAAGTCAAAGCCGTCAACAAAATTCTCAAAACTCCAATAAAAAAGAAACTCGAAAAGTCAAAGGGTGCTTGGGTGGATGAACCTCCTACGGCACTATGGGCCAATCGCACGTCTTTCAGAACATCAACGGGGCATACTCCTTTTCTCTTTGGCATACGGATCGGAGGCTATGCTCCCAATTGAAACTATAGTGCCTTCCCGTCGTAGGATCCACTACAACCCAAAAGAGAACGAAGAGTTCCTCCTCATGTCTCTGGATCTAATTGAGGAAAGAAGAAATGATGCAGCTCCCCAGGGCAGCAGCTCACAAGCAAAAAGTGGCAACGCAATACAACTCCAAAGTCAAGCATCGTAGCTTACAGAAAGGAGATCTTATCCTCAAGCGAATCTTCCCGCGCCCCGGAGCGCTAGATCCAATCTGGGACAGACCATATGTAATTCATAAAGATCTTCGCAATGGAGCTTATATTTTGTCAACAGTGGACGGGGAGGTGTTCCAGAGGGCATGGAACATCCAACACCTTCGTCGATACTTTTCTTAACTCATACTGCCCATATGAAGTGAATTAACAAAGAGAATCAGTGGACGTAGGCATTTTCGTGTCGAACCACTTTAAAAAACTTGTCTCTTTTTAACTTGTTCCTTCATATCTTGGCTGCTTGTTAACTGTATCCTTTTCTGTTGAACAAAATCCTGTGCAAATAGCATTTTCATTCAAGGCGCTCCGCAGCGCAACCTCTCCTGGACAAAACCTAACAGGTACTATGCGAATCTATGCCCTCGCCAATGAGACACTTTCGCTCCGGCATCCCTCTGCTGCGGGTTAACTCATTGCTCGCGACGGCCCTTAAAGCCAACTGTAATGAGCCGATTATAAGCCACCGAGAAGGCCGACTATAGCCGAGGCAGCTCATTACGGCGTTAGGCTCGCCGGCAACTGTGAACCGACTATAAGCCCCAACATAAGGTGTGGCCAGCCAGGGGCAGTTCACAGTTGACGATCGGCACCCACGCTAGCCGGCCACAGTAAATCGAATAATACCCACGATTACGGGCCATAACGGCCCGGGTAGTTACTGTGCGCGATCTCGGCTCCGATGTGTCTTAAGTGCGGCTGTGGTAAAAAAGAATTAACTCCCCGCGGAGGCGTAAGATGGGTGACAAATGTCTCCAAGACCCACAGCTAGGGAAAGTGACTACAAAACCCGTTTGCCACGAACTTAAGCACATCGAAGGCCTTCCGTGATTGGAAGTTTTACTATTTCACCTATTTCAATTTTACTTAAAAAGCTTTATAACAACCCCTAAAGTACAGGATACAGAGTAGGAGATACTCGCCAATGGGTGCAGGGACTCACAATCGGATGGCAGGGCATTCAACTGCTTTCCATGCTCGGTCATACAAGATACTCAAAACTGCCATCTACAATTAGAGCATGAAAGGCGGTATTTTCTTCTTTTGTGTACAAATACATGACTATAATTTGTTCGCACCACACGCTAAAATTGCAAGTCATGAGATTATGATTTAAAACCAGAATCTGACATCCAACACAATTTAATTACAAGAATTATACATAGCTACATTTCTCATACGATATGTCGAAATAGCAACAAATATTCAAGAAATGACAAAATCAACTTGAGCTAAAAAATTACACGTCAAGAATAATGTTATTACAAGTAGCAAGAATTACAACTTAGAAGTTACTCGACTGTCTTAAGACTAACAGATACAACAATGCCAAGCCTACAAAAAGAATTTTTCAGGTTCAGTCATGGAGCTGGTTGCGTCGAAGTCTTGTCCTTGTTCTTTTGCCCGCCTGTCCGGTCATAAAAAGGATTCATTAGTGATGAGTAACCAAGTTAACAGAAAGACTAGAAAGGAAGACTTACCAGTACTAGCTTCTTGACCATCCTGGTCGTCATCTTCTACCTGCACACCCGCCTCTTCAGCAGCAAGCAGCCGCATACCCTCCTTTACCGCCACTTTCTCCTCCTTGGTGAACTGGGCCGTGACCACATCCATACTGAAGACCGTTCCACCCTCTTTATCTGCATCAGCCTTAGCCTCCTCCAAAGCCCGAAGATATGTCTTGGCCATAACTCTGGGATAATCATCCATCCAAGAGAGGTTACCCTGCTTCCAAGTCCGGAAATACATGTCCTGGAGCATGTCATCCATCATTCCTTCGTTCTCCTCAAACTCCCTCATCCGGGCATCGGAGGCCGACAACCTTTCCACGGCAGCATCTCTCTCCCGTCTGTATCTCGAGCAATCAGCTTGAAGGGACCTCCGCATCACCTCCATCTCTTCCCTCAACTTAGCTTGAGCAAGCTCTGCAGCCCCAAGCTTCTCGGACAATTCCTCCACCTGCTCGAGATCCGCTCTCCGAACCTCATCCACCGTGGTAATAGCCATGTCAATCCGCTCTTTGCAAGCAGCTTCCATTTTTCGCAATTCGGCCCGACTGGCCTCTTCCATGGTTCTCCTTAATCGCCCAGTAGCAGCCTCATGCTGAGAAATCTGGATAGCCTGATCCGCAAGCTGCTTGGCCTGATCCGAGACCACCAATCGAAGTCGGATATTGGCGCTCCCTATCTCCTCTCCGGCCTTAACCAGCCGAGCGTGATGCCCCATCAGCTTTTTGGCCTCCTCTGCCACCCGATCAATATTAGCTTTGGCCTCATCTCCCATAGTGACTATACGAGTGGTGAGTAGATCGAGGTCTAAGGACTTGGCTTCGTCAAGTACTCGTACCATGGGGTTACGGGGGAGAAG
The DNA here is from genome assembly GCA_030737815.1 of Allium fistulosum. Taxonomy (NCBI): domain Eukaryota; kingdom Viridiplantae; phylum Streptophyta; class Magnoliopsida; order Asparagales; family Amaryllidaceae; genus Allium; species Allium fistulosum. The sequence goes on from CM060906.1 coordinate 527,353,796, forward strand.
GTGTTCACCAGTAACTTCGTCAAAAGTAATATCCTGAGAACCTGGATCCAGATCAGGGTGACCCGCGAAGGGATTACGGGCCAAGTCGGGACGGTCGATATGAATAACAGAAGGGTTTCCGGACGGGTGTGGAGAGGGTACAAACTCGCTATCCTCCTCAGTAATGTCATGAATAGGCTGAGCCGGAGGCTGAGGACCGAGCGAAGTTTCGGATAAAAGATGACTCCTCTTCCTCTGCTGAATACCCTCTTCGATGACCCCAAGAAGAGGACGGTACCCGACTACATCTCTGTAGCGTTGGGCTGAGGGCTTCGGCTTAGCAGAAATTTTGGAAAGTTTATATTGCTCGAGCCTGTGTCGAAGGTCTGAAGCTTTGGGCGTCTTGCCTGCTCCTGATATAAAGAACAAGTGTCATAATCTTACATTACTATATGATTCAAGAAACGCGGTAGGTTACAAGTTAGAAAAGGAAAAGAAACACAGCTGTGGTTGTACAAACCCTGGGGAGGAGTGGGATACTGCAATAAGTCCCGGATTTCATTCCAGGACGGGAGCGGGTCATAAAATATTCCTAAGTCCCTATCATTAGTGAAGCATGCAGGGGTCAAGAGTTCACCTTGAGTTGTCAGAGCCACCTTGGCCGGAATAGTCGGAGAAGACTCACTTGCACCAGTCCCGGTTTTGTCCGCCTCCCCGGTCTTCTCAACCAAAGCCGGATCATCACCCAACCCCTCAAAAGCTTGACGGAGAGCATCATCCGTCCACTCTTGCATCTCGCCTACTTGCCCAGAAGACAGAGCCCTGGAACCATCACCACCCTGTCCATCGCCACCCTCGTCACCAAGACGCTCAACGTCACTTCCGCCCTCCGCCTCACCTCTTTCCTCCTCTGCGTCTATCTCCCCCTGAGTAAGTGGACAATTGCTGGGAGAAGGACCGTCTGACCTCTTAAGCTTCTTACCTCCAACGGCTGGAGGTTTCGTGAATGGTTTTCTCTTTCCACCCTCTGCCGCAACGCCTCCCTTGGCCTGAGCAGCCGCCCTCTCTTCCGCCGTTTCCCTCAACTTAACTACAGACTGCTGCGGAAGGATCAAGTTGTATTCTAGAAGGATCGCATTTCTAATCAAGTAAGCAGATGATCTGTATTTCCCAAGAATGCCTTCTATCTCCGCCGCCGTCTGAACCAGGCGGTCAGTCTCCACAACAGGAAAGCCACCTGTCGCTAGCAAAAATGAGAAAGTATGAGAAGAAGCATCACAATCAGGATAGAAATTATAAGTAAAAGCATCAACTTACATCCAGAGGTAAAGCGCCGGATAGAGACGGAGTCGTCCCTAACAAAGAACCACTCTTTCTTGAACATGCTGAATTTGGAATAAAGGTCCAGGACCGGCTTGAAGGTCACAGCAGATTCCAAGTTAATATATGGGGACCCCTTCTTGTAGCCCCTTAAATTGTACAAGTACCGGATCTCCCGGTTGGAGGGAGCGCGACCATACTTCCTCCGAAAAATAACGAAAAGGCTCACCAATATGGCGTAAGAGTTGGGCTGAAGCTGAAATGGGGCCACCTTCAGGTACGTGAGGAAGCTGACTATCCAAGCATTGAGAGGCGGGATAGCACCACACATGCAATGGTACCTGCTATAAGCAAAGTATCCTTCGGGAGGACTGTATGGCATGACTCCTGGACCCGGCAGCAGCATGAGGGCTCTATCAATCCCAAAGGAACGAGATATAACATCGAGTTGCTCCTCTTTGAGAAAGCTAGGAAAGCAGTCAGGCGGGGAATCCAGCAACTCCTGGGGACCATATCCATCCACTAATGACCTCGGGGCGGGCCCATGACGCTCCGATCCTGATTGAGCTGGGGGCACAGCCGAGGACTCTCCTTCACCCCCGGATCTCCTCTTATCTGATCGAGTTTCAACTTTTCGAGACATTTATCTGCAATCATGGGAAAAGTGTATCGTTAGAATATACAAGCAGCGTAATCTGGAATTTCGCTTAAAAAATTCGAAGTATGAAACACATGTTCACTCGATACAACAGTTCATTCGACAAACAGATGCAGCACTTCAATAATCTCATTCGGCATTAAAACGTTCATGTGTCATTCGGTATCAGAGGGGTACATTCATTCGGCATGCAAGCGTACACACTTATATTCATTCGGCATGCAAAACATACACACGCAAGTTCATTCGGCAAAACTTGGTCCGGCTGAAGATCTCACCTGATTCGGCAAGGCTTGATTCGGCGTAGGTTCTATTCGGCAAAGATAGATTCGGCGTTGGTTCTATTCGGCAAGAGTTGTTCGGTAAGGAAAAGCAAAGGGGGTGTAGCCCCTATATATAACCAAGTGAAAGGCAACCGGACCAACCGGTTCGGCATGTCTCGCCGAATGGACCTATTCCAACTACGGGAAGCGCCCAAGAACGAAACAAAGCGCGACACATGCAAACACGTGCCCCGCTTTGGGGGGCAAATGTTGGGTGAATTCTTACCCAGAAGACCTCGAGACCCAGAGACGTGATTCATTCGGCAGCTCTCCCTCGAGTCCATTCGGTATGACTCATTCGGCAGCTCTCCCTCGAGTCCATTCGGCATGACTCATTCGGCAACCCTCCCTCGAGTCCATTCGGCAATCCTCCCTCGAGTCCATTCGGTAGACCTCCATCCGGCAACTGCCACCGGTCCAACCTCACCATTCCACACTTCACCGGACGAAGCCCAACCGGACCAACCCCATACTTCACCGAACCAAGAGAATGCCGAACCAGACTGCCAGGCCAGATCACTTCAGCCCAGGCCCACCAGCAGCTGTATACATCCAAGACCCCTGCCCCCAACCTCACTCTATAAATAGAGAGGCAGGGGTACAACAATGGGGGACAAGTTTGAGAGCTCAAGCACGGAGAGAACTTTCAAACAACTTTCTTTTACTTGTATCAAAGCTTTGTACTTGTAATCAAAACAAGAGAAGAGAAATAACATATAAAGTGGACGTAGGCACATTCTGGCTGAACCACTATAAATCTGCGTGTCTTTTTACAGTTTAGCCCCTGCTTTTCATATATTTGCATAAATCACCCAAATCACTAAGAACAACATAAGATCTACTAAATCATACAACTTTGAGGTGTTTGTCCATTTTTTGTGCAAACAATTATATTTCAAACCAATTTTCTTAAATAATCCTTTATTGGCCAAAATAATCTTAAACAAATATATTACTTTAAAATTTCTACCTTTTCAAAGTTTATTTATATATATAAAACTACACTTTATAAAAATCCAATATTTATATAACCTTATATATATTTTTTTCTCTGCCTATCTATACTTATATAAAATCGAAAAATTAAACTTTCATTTCATTTCTTTTACTTGTCAAAATCTTCTATATATATATTATATGTTCACTGTCTATCCATTTAAAATTGAGATCTTAAACCTTACTGTAAAAATACATATTCACTAATAAAATGAGTTACAGATTTTCAAAAATCTATTTTTTTCTTAAATCCATATATACAGATTTTCATTAAACCAATTCAAATTGATAAACGAATTTGAATACCTCATTGGAGAACTCGCGACCATCCACTGCAGATCGACACTGCCCAATCAACCCCAGCCTCGACTGTGAACCACCCAATGCCTCGCGACTATCTCAACCATTCGAGCTTCCAGTCGAGTCCCACGCCTTCACCTCGCCATCGTCCTGTCACATCGCGACATCGCACGCGACCCTACAAACCCTCCTCGAGAAATCGAAGTCGAAGTCGACTGCCTGCTCGCGTTTGCCCACGCGTTCGCCATCTCGCGATCGATGCCTTCCAATTTCGAACGAAACTTCGTGACGCCACCGCTCGATTTCGAACCCTAGAATCGCCTTGCTTTCCTCGACCTCGCGTTCGCCTCCGATGTGAGAATTTGATCGCGCGCGTTATCCCCTCTTTTCGAACGAAATTTGATTTCGTTTATATTTTTTTTTTTAAAGAGGAGCTCGGCTGTGATTTTTCTTTGAAGAGGATGACATATTGGGTTTGATTTTTGTGAAAGAAGGACGAGGGGGATTTAAACTCGAACGAAGAAAGAAGTGAAGTCACGTTTTCGTTCGGCCATTAATTATTGTTTTGAAGCTTCTGTTTTAAATTTGAACGAAATGTCCTTGTTTTCTTCTTGCGTGATAAAAGGAAAACGAAGGGGACAAGAGATCAGCGCGTTCAGACGTTTCAGGGAATAGGTCTGCTACAAAAAAAATCTAGGGTGGCTGATGATAAAATTTTATATTTTTATATTCAAATTGAATTCGATAAAGATTCAACGCGTTTATGTGTCGTACGTTCACATAATAGCTCCGATAAATACGAAATTTGAAATCTTACAATAATATCACATTACGGATCCGATGAAACTGGTTTCGTCGAAATTCGAGACTTTTTGAAAAATGACTATTTTAACTCGACGATTTAAAATTAAAATGATATCGATGCGTTTCGAGCTGCCACGATCAAACGACAACTCCGATTGCTATGAAAATTGAAATCCGATAATAACAAACTATTACGGATCCAATGGAACTAGTTTCGTTCAATTCTGAGACTGTTCGAAAATTGGCTATTTTTACAGTCGATAATTAAATATTAAAATATTCGATTTTCACAATTTAACTCTAAATTCGATTCTGAAAGTTCTATAACCTTTCTATAACTCCAGTATGATAAAATAAAATTTTCCAAATCGTTTTCAATCATTTTAACTCGATATTTAATTAACTCTGGGATTTCACTATTTAATTTATCGATTTAATTCTCAAATTAAATCCAATATTCGAAAAATAAATCATTCGACTTCTAAATTCCATTTATTAATATTTAAAATAAATTAAATATTCGAATTTTAATTATCAAAAATTCTGGGTCGTTACAGACTTCCCCCCTTAAAAGAATTTCGTCCTCGAAATTACAAGTTAGGAAAAAATGGTCTTTAACTCGTCTATCATTTTTCACAACCTAATAGTTTTATCAAATTATCGAAACAAATCTTTCTACTAAAGATTCGTTATCAATTCAACTAAATTTCCAACTTCAATTTTAAGTTTCAAACAACATTGTTTAACTTCTAAATTCAAATTCGAACTCAAATTCAAATTTAAACTTTCAAAATTTCTCAAAAATTTTCTAACGCCCTAAATTTTCGAAAAATTTCGCCAGCGTCTCCTTTGCGCGGCTAATACGGTACAACTACAAACCGTCCCTACGGACTCTCAGATTTCAAAAAGAAAAAGAAAAAGCCAAGCGGCTAGAGAAGTAAGTCATCAAATCTCATATTCAAATTCAAATACGTACCTTTTGTCGAGCAATTCAAATTTATCTTTGCAATTCAATTCCAATTCCTTTTATAACACCTGTATGTCCTACTAGCCATAATATCTAGTTACACATTCAAACCATTTTGCAAATTTTATTACAAAATTTTCAATATAAACTACTTATATCATCTCTAATTCACTATTGAAGTTATATATTCAATTTCGTTCAATTTTGCATTTTCAAATTCATTTGAATTCAATTTACACTTTCGATTCTATTTGGATTCAGTTCAACTTCTGAATATTGAATTTATCAATTATCTTTAGTTCACTTCAAACTAATCTCAAAACTTCATTTTATTTCACACAATTCAAATTCGTCTTAAATATTCAGTTTTAATTCCAGTTTTATTCTTTTGTCCAATCATCAACTTAGAATAATTTCAATATTCGAATTTTACTTAAGAATTTCGCTCTTCATTACTTAGGTTCAATATAAATATTCTTATTTTAAGTATTCCAGAGTCTTTTCAACCTTTCAAAACCATTTTGAAAACAATTCAAATTTACCTTTTGAATTTTCAAGACAAAACTCAATTTTCCAAACAACTTTCATTTAAAACAACTTGGCAGCAATTTCTCTTTTGGAAACCCGAAAATGAACATCGATAATGCTGCAGTCATTACCGAAGTTATTTTCCAGCGACCGAAAAGAGTTTAGAGCTTTCATCTCTTCAGAAGACTTTTCAAAACCTTTGAAATTCATTCCCAACTCCAAAAAGAATTTAAACTTTCCAAATCTCAAAAATTTCAAATTCTTCTCAAAACATTTCCAAAAACTTTTCTGGAATTCCGTTTTAAATTACAATTCACATTTATAATTTATATTCTCAAATTTCATTTGTATGTGAATTAATTTCTTAACTTTGGAGTTATGATTTCAATTTCTTATTCAATTTCAGTGATGATAATTCACTATTATTACTTCCTAACATCCATGCAATCATATACTATGATAATTCATAGAAAATCATTTCTTTTATATACAAAAATAGTTTTGGGCAAAATTATCTCATTCACCCTATTTTAAAACAATACTGTGCCGAATTGTTCTGTTCAAGTGTTTAGGGATCCCTATCAATAACGTTAATTACTCGTATTGACCAGAATCCATATACCACTCAACAAATCAATCATCACAATATAAAACAATTTTTTTATATTCACTAACAAATACGCGCTCGTATCTATTATTACACTCAACTCATTCTAGAGTACTACTGACTCTATCTCTAATGAGTAACACCCAACAGAGCAGGGTTGTCGCTTAACCATATGCTCTGATACCAACTGTAAAGACCCGCAAATCCGTCTTCCGAAAACCCGACACTGCTACGTCCACTGTAGCAATTGCCGAACAATCGAATGGCGGAAACGCGAACTTTAATATTTAAAAGAAGAGGAGGAAGAAAAGATAGAAGAAAAAGAGAAGAAAGAAAGAAGAAGAACAATAGAACAACAACAGAAACAGGAAACAATATCAGAATCTCACATATCGCAGCGGAACAATATACAATAGATAATTACTAGTCTTTTAAAACAAAGAACTATATCATTTTATACATACATCAATCATCAGAGTCAATATACAACAATGGACAGTTATATAAACTTGTCCTCATACAGAATACACAGCGGAATAAATAATATCAGATACAAATACTACGTCTCGTCCTCCAGCTTATCTCCAAAGCTCCAGAATATCCAGAATATCCTGATAACATAACTCTAGGCTGCCCGTGTGGAAATTTGTGGGCACCCAGAGTTTAGAAGGGAACAATAAACTCCGAGTCAGTCATGGTGACTGGTGTGAGATCGTAAAACAGTTATTTATCTTTATAACAACAAAATAAGTTTTAAAGTCAATTCGCAATGCTTTTGGAAAATGAAACTACCATAAGACCTCCCGCCACACACACAATGCAAACGCAGACTTGGAGGAGATTTCTTCTTATGATAGTCAAAGATGCTTACTACGCAAAAATCAAATTCTTTTTGATATTATTATTAGTGCATAGTGTAGAAAACATTTCGAAAGTAGAATATAAATCTTAGCCAGCATAGGTACCATTATAGTATGCTTGCTATAGCTACCATATTAAATGGCAGGTTCTACAACTAAAACCGTACAAGGCTCGTATTGTTTCTTTGGATTTCCAACAAATGGTCAGGCTAAGGAACTTCCTATCCACGATGGGTACGTCCCTGGAATAGACGACCCGAGAACCTAACCGGATCTCTGCCAACACAAGGCCGGGTTACCTCTGCAAAAATAGGTAACTACTGACACGCGTATGTCATCCCCCGATCGTCACCGATCTTCCCGAGGATCCCCGATTTCCAACAAACCACATAGATAATAATAATGCAGTAACCACAGAGGTTAAGTATCTGGGTTCCATACCATGATACCACCTTTATCCAGAAGGAATGACATACACTAAGGGGCGCTACTCCCTAGAACCTTGCCGCATTCTTCCTGTTTCGACCATTTCCGGGGTGTGAGGCTCGATGAAGTCTCGTCCACAAAGCTACGCTTTCTCAAAAAGCCCTGCTTCGAGTCAAACAAAATGATCAACCTATGATCACAAAGATATAAGATCAAACAAATGATCATATCACAAATGATCAAACACTGATCATTTCACAGCAACACTCAGTATGCCACGTTACCAAATTGGGATATATTGCTGATAAATTTCAACTACATAACCTCTAAGCTCGTACGTCTCAGAGAAGGGTGTTAAGCTAAGAGAATAAATTCTCCGCCACCAACAGAAATGTATTTGGAAGAAATCAGCTTTATATCTCAAATTGTAACGTTAGACACACAATCCATATAAGTCTGTTCCGGGATCGAACAGAACCGAAGGCACTTCTCACGAAGCCCTTGCATATCCGGATAAATTTTCAATCACGTCAGGACTTCCTGTCACTAAGGGTGATAAAACCTCTAAATCGGAGATCAGCCGATGTAGAGTAACTCGACGGTAATCCTTCCGTTTTCAAAAATATCCGGTCTTCAACACCGGTCTTCGAATGCAATTCATAACGACGTATCACATATTCGGAATGGGTTATACGACCCCATGGTCCTTTCCCGGCTAACCCGAATAGTGAGCGCTTATTCAAAAATAAGTGTGGCATTCAAATTCATCCAATTCACAACAAATACCTATCTAAAGGTAATTATTGATAGTCGGTTATTTAACTATCAATAAAGATGTGCAACATCATCAGATTCCAAATAATTTTCCAAATTATTTCATCTTCCAAAATATCTTTTACTAGATATAAAATTTCCACACTTAACCGTTTGAAAACAATTTCAAATCAATTCCCACATTTCTTTTTATCTTTGAAGATAAAATCTCAAAACAGTTCATTTCATATTGGAAAAGCATTTCCACACTTATTAAAAATAGGTGTTTCACAAATCATTTATTTTTCAACGTTTGAAAATATTCGATATACTTAAATCAAATTAAGTATATATTCATTCTTTAAGGAAATCATTCTCTTTAAAACACATTTATTTGAGTCAAAACGAATGTTACGTAAAACATCGTTACGACGACTCAAAATCACTAGTATAGGGATTCGAAATTAAGATAGGTATATAAATCCCAATACTATATAAAACATTTCCTTTCGGAAATTATTTACTATAACAACAGTGTTATAGTCCACCATTTCCTTATTTCTCGAAAACGTCTATTTCAACAATAAATGTTGAAATCTATGATTTCGATATTTAACACGTTTTAAAACATCTTTTAAAACAATTAACTTCATTTATAATATCGCTTTCCCAAACATAACCATTTTTACTTAAAAATATATTCACTGTCCAAAATCGTGAATATATCTACTCTGATAATCTTCTATATTTAATTCATCAAATTCCATCGCTTTCGAATTTATAAACACGGTTATAAATTCTACTTCTATTTTAATAACACTTCGACTTATAAATCTTCTTTTTATCAACTTCTATATTCTACTCATCAAAATAAGTGATTTCGGATTTATAACCAACTTTTATAAATTCCAATTCCATTTATTAAAACTTCAATACCAAATCAATTTCAATATTGATTTCTAAATTTATTTTCAACTTTAAATAAAAGATCCCATACTGATTTCTCAAAGTTCTTCTCCAAATACTAAATCAATTACAGATTGATTTCTAATTTTATTTATCACTACTAAATAAATTCCTTATTTTTCTCAAATTACTCAACATCCTGTTTTTAAATGGATTCTTTAAATTGAAATCATTTTACATTGATTTCCCAAATCGTTTCAACTTACCGATTAAATTTCTAATAGGATTTCCAACTTATCTTCTCTTAAATAAATTCCTTTTTAAGAAAATAAATTTCAATCGTTTCTTTCAATCTATTTTAAAAATCCAAATTTTAAATTAAATTCTTCAATTTAAAATCACTATTTTACGAAATCCATTTATTTAACATTTTCACTTTATTCTGGAATAAATTTGATAATACTATAAAAATCAACTTTTATACCTTTAAATTCTTTTCTTCAAATTTCATTCAATTTCAAAAAAATCAATTCACTTAAAATTTTCTGCTTGAATTACCAAAAATTCAATTTCGTTTATTTTTGGAATCCAATGATATCAAACATCCATTCAGCTAAATCTTAGCTTTCAACAATTTCCAGACATCAATTCAATAACATCAATAATCATTCACAGATTATCACATCACAGTAGAAATAAATTCAATCAATGTGAGGGGTCCAGTTGGATCCCTCCAACCTGTTTCCCTGCATCCAAAGACGTCAGCACAATACCAATTCCGCTCCAGTACGGAATTATCGCGGTATATAGGTTTTTATAAATCCGCTTACTAACGGCGCAATAGGGTCTCATCCGCTATACGAGGCGGGAAATCAATCAATCCAATATATACATATGCCAATATGTATATATTGCTATATATATAGATATATCCTATCATATCTAATACCACATCCAATAGCAATCAAATCATCAATCAATAAATAACTGAAAATTCCACTTTTCATTTGAGTGAGAAAAATCTCACCTTAGCTTTATATTTGCGATCCCCTTTTTCGTTCTAACTTGATTTTCTTCATTTAACCTTGTGTAAATAAATTTATACAATTCATCAATATTTGAATTAATCGATAAATTAATTACCATTTATTAATTAAATTTAACTAACAATTATTTTAACTGATAATTAAATTTCAAATCAAATTTCCTATGATAATAATTTTAGTTAGAAAATGATTTAATCTTAACTAATGATTAAATTCTTAATGAATAATTATATTTCAAACCAATTTTCTTAAATAATCCTTTATTGGCCAAAATAATCTTAAACAAATATATTACTTTAAAATTTCTACCTTTTCAAAGTTTATTTATATATATAAAACTACACTTTATAAAAATCCAATATTTATATAACCTTATATATTTTTTTTTCTCTGCCTATCTATACTTATATAAAATCGAAAAATTAAACTTTCATTTCATTTCTTTTACTTGTCAAAATCTTCTATATATATATTATATGTTCACTGTCTATCGATTTAAAATTGAGATCTTAAACCTTACTGTAAAAATACATATTCACTAATAAAATGAGTTACAGATTTTCAAAAATCTATTTTTTTCTTAAATCCATATATACAGATTTTCATTAAACCAATTCAAATTGATAAACGAATTTGAATACCTCATTGGAGAACTCGCGACCATCCACTGCAGATCGACACTGCCCAATCAACCCCAGCCTCGACTGTGAACCACCCAATGCCTCGCGACTATCTCAACCATTCGAGCTTCCAGTCGAGTCCCACGCCTTCACCTCGCCATCGTCCAGTCACATCGCGACATCGCACGCGACCCTACAAACCCTCCTCGAGAAATCGAAGTCGAAGTCGACTGCCTGCTCGCGTTTGCCCACGCGTTCGCCATCTCGCGATCGATGCCTTCCAATTTCGAACGAAACTTCGTGACGCCACCGCTCGATTTCGAACCCTAGAATCGCCTTGCTTTCCTCGACCTCGCGTTCGCCTCCGATGTGAGAATTTGGTCGCGCGCGTTATCCCCTCTTTTCGAACGAAATTTGATTTCGTTTATATTTTTTTTTTTTTAAAGAGGAGCTCGGCTGTAATTTTTCTTTGAAGAGGATGACATATTGGGTTTGATTTTTGTGAAAGAAGGACGAGGGGGATTTAAACTCGAACGAAGAAAGAAGTGAAGTCACGTTTTCGTTCGGCCATTAATTATTGTTTTGAAGCTTCTGTTTTAAATTTGAACGAAATGTCCTTGTTTTCTTCTTGCGTGATAAAAGGAAAACGAAGGGGACAAGAGATCAGCGCGTTCAGACGTTTCAGGGAATAGGTCTGCTACAAAAAAAATCTAGGGTGGCTGATGATAAAAATTTATATTTTTATATTCAAATTGAATTCGATAAAGATTCAACGCGTTTATGTGTCGTACGTTCACATAATAGCTCCGATAAATACGAAATTTGAAATCTTACAATAATATCACATTACGGATCCGATGAAACTGGTTTCGTCGAAATCCGAGACTTTTTGAAAAATGACTATTTTAACTCGACGATTTAAAATTAAAATGATATCGATGCGTTTCGAGCTGCCACGGTCAAACGACAACTCCGATTGCTATGAAAATTGAAATCCGATAATAACAAACTATTACGGATCCAATGGAACTGGTTTCGTTCAATTCTGAGACTGTTCGAAAATTGGCTATTTTTACAGTCGATAATTAAATATTAAAATATTCGATTTTCACAATTTAACTCTAAATTTGATTCTGAAAGTTCTATAACCTTTCTATAACTCCAGTATGATAAAATAAAATTTTCCAAATCGTTTTCAATCATTTTAACTCGATATTTAATTAACTCTGGGATTTCACTATTTAATTTATCGATTTAATTCTCAAATTAAATCCAATATTCGAAAAATAAATCATTCGACTTCTAAATTCCATTTATTAATATTTAAAATAAATTAAATATTCGAATTTTAATTATCAAAAATTCTGGGTCGTTACATATTTAACTATTTATAACTATCTAAAATATTTTTCTAAATTTCAAACAAAGTAAAGTGGAAGTGGTTATTTTTAAATCCTTGATTTAAAAGCAAATATGATTAAATGATGTAATAACCAAAGTTGGGATTTAAATAACATATTTTGAGTAAATATGATGATTTTGAAATGAGGGTTTAACCTATTTTGAAAATATGATTTCGAAAGTGATATGGTTTGAATTTAATATGATATTTTGATATCAATAAGAAATGGTTTTGAAAATGTAAAAGAATCATCCGGTGTGTAATAAGCGTTTGGTTGTTAAAGAGATGAGATCAGATATTGTCATACTCTCCACCAATACCGAAAACCACTTTAACAACTGTGTACGTGGTGGAGATTCCAGAATGAAGTAGGATGGTTTGGCGAACGATTCTGTATGAGGTATTAACGTATACCTGACTCCCGTGAGTCAGCTTGATATGACTAAAACAGGAGCCACGCCGGGCCAAGTGAGGTCGCACCTCCTATTAGACACATTTCTTCGATACCATATTATGACTTTGTGATTGATTTGGTGGCCACCCCTCGATTTTGATTATGGGAGTGTGTTCCGAGATGGGCGGTAGTAGCTGCTATGTGTTACCACCAGTCCGGATCCGCAAAACGGTAGTATCCTTCCCAGGGCATTGCCTCGCGTGCCTTGTCACATGCCTTATCGCGCCTTCTACGAGTTTGGTTTGTGTCGTACCTATGGAGTGCTCCTTGATAGCCCACTAGTTTACGGTGGAGTTTACAGTACTGTATAGACTACAACATTATATAAAATGTGTTAAGGGGGATATGGGTAATGTCTTAACGCTATTTTAATACTTTACTTTACTGTAGACACTATTATGATAGCGTATTGTACTATGTATGTAGATAGTTTAACGGATCCTTAGGAGATGGGAATCCCAAACATCTCTTAAGTTATTGCACGCACGTAGACACTGGATAGGAGATGTCAAACCCCGTAAACATCTCTGATGCCGTTACACTCATATTTATTTACTGTTGATTTAACTTACATAAGATCTTTTAGTTCTGACTCGATTTTTTTGTCTTTTCAATTCGCTCGGGTGAGTCTGAGCTTTTCAGTGTATTGAAGACCTATTTTTGGAGGATGAAGACGAAGATTTAGTACTATTATTATTTATTTTATTTTTTCCGCTGCATCACGTTATTCTGCTGCATTCTTTATTTATTCATGTTGTATGTTACTCTCATTCTGTAGTGTAAAGTGTAATTAAATGTTATTTGTAAAACAGCTTCATGAACTGTTATTTGATTATTATATTTTGTCATTCCGCTGTGAGATTATGTGTTTGTATTATTTCTTTCTCTTCTTTTTCTTATTTACCCCCATTAAATCCCCCTTTTGAATGGTTTGAGTTTGACATGTGTGGTTTATTGTCGATTTAAACTATCCAAAAAGGTGGGTCATTACACAAGAGGTGGTCGACCGTTGATGAATAAAAATCTGTGAACAAAGCGTGCGATCCAATGGCGTTGATTGACCTAATTATTTTTCTTTGCTGCTAAGTTAGTGATGTGCATTCAAGGTGAAACTAAAGATTTCCTAGGCTAAATCTAACATGCAAAATCAATCCCTAACCCGTATAAATTAATAGCTAACCTAACCCTAATTTATTTAGAAAACTTATTACGCACTGAAACTCTACCATTTTCACTTCTCCTCCAAATTCTAAAAGTAGTAAAACTATTATATTACATATATATAAGTAGAGAAAAGCAGAGAATAAGAGAAGAGAAGAATAGGATTGACTCAAAATGCAGAAACAAAGATAAATCTTGAATCAAACTCAAATCTAAATTTAATTAAATCATTTCCTCAGATCTGTAATTCTAATAAGTGTATATCCTTTTTATATTTTTGATTTAAAGTAAGGGGAAGTCGAATAAAAAGGGAATGGATCTAGATCTGGAGAATTGGAAAGCTAAAGCAAGTGAATGGGAAATTACATATTTTGTAAAAATATTGGATTTATATCATTGTTGATCTATTTCATTTATGCCTAGATATAAATCACGATTTGGATATTTAATTTTATATGTGTAAAGAATTGATATAAATAAAGAATGTGATATTTAATTGTATACGCGTAATTATTGTGGAATATATGCCTATATTTTATGGAAAATCTAAACTTGATAGATATTATATACATTAGGATTTGGAAAGTTAGGTGTGACGCACCACCCCGAGACCCACATTAACAAAGAGCATTACGGAGTAGTACTATCTGTTAATGCAGAGAATAGGGCTGGTTAGGAGAGAACATCTGTAAGCTTTGTCTTAAACAAGTATTGAATACGTCGATTGGGTTCTCTAATTTTTTTTCTTTTACCTTTCTCAAGTGGATCGACATACTCAATAAATGTTTAACACAAAACTACGGTGGCTAATGGATCTATCAAAACAAAATATAATAACAACAAATACTACAAATCACAGAACAACAGTCACACACAAATATATATATATATATATATACATGTATACAGATACATCATAGTACACTACATAGTGATACAACAGTGGTGATACATAGGCCACAATATATACATCGAGTCAAAAAGAATATGTACATATCAGAGTTCCCAAAATAACTACAAGGCTACACAAAAGATGACTAGCATCCAAAAGAAAGCAAGAAAATCCATAGCGAAAGCAGCATAGCGGTAATCCACAGCAAGTGACTAACCTGAAATTACTCGGTCTGACCCGAGTACATAAAATACATGGGTCAGTCTAGCTTATATAAACTGATTAGCATAAGATAGATGTAGTATAGGGATAAATGATAACATCTCTTCTCAAAAGAGAAGAAACAACACCAAATATATATATATATATATATATCAACTACTTCATATGAGATAATATCACCAAAATACATCATTTGGAAGTTTCTCGAAAGAGGCAAGATAATTACAGCATCAATTAGTCATAAATAATCGCCTCGTATCATCGGCATCTACAACAGCCAATATAATGGCTTACATCAACACCATAACTCCTAATTAGGAAATCACAAATCTCAAAAACCCGCCAAAGGATGGCAACCACAAATCACAATATGTAGAACTCGGTTAAGAGTTCAAAACTCCAAAATGTAATCACCATATAATAAATCCTCAAATGGCTCAAAGACCTAATAATCTCGAAATGGAAAAAACATTTAGAAATCACAAATAAATCAAGAAATATCACAAAAGATGGATCCATATCACAAATGGCGAGTCTAAGCTATGCCTGCACGTACTCTACAAAATGGCCGAAGCCCGCCAAGTACTGTATCTCAAATAAGGCGCCAAAAATGACACGAAGGCCAAACAAAACAAAGGTCAAAAAACCCAAGGTCAAACAACCCGAAGGTCAAACAGCTAAAAAGCCCAAATGACCCGAAGGTCCAGTACCGGCAAACAACCCGAAGGTCCATGAAATGTGTATAGCTTCAATAGAATGAATCAAGAATTAACCGAAAAAGTAAACGCATATGCCCCATACCACATGTTTTACTAAATCATTTAAATCACTTCCTTGTTCTCTTGAAGAGTGCAAAAATGTGTATTTTATACAGAAAATACTTTGCTTCGAGAAAACTAGTTTTAAAATAATTTTTCTGAAATCGTTTGGAAATTCATGGCTTTGAAATTCTCTTTATTATAGAGAATATATATTTTTAATAGCTTCAAAAATAATTATAAATTTTTTAAAATATTTATTTCAAAAGCTATTTTATTATAAAAATCATTCCAAAATTGGTTTAGAAAACACATGCTCGAAAACATCAAAAATCACCAAAAACGCCATAAAATTGGCATATGAAATCTACTCAAAACCACGTCAATCCGAAGTATGGATCAACAATAATGTTGGCTTACCTATTGATAGGATTAAGACCTTCAAAACACTTCAAAATATTGCAAGAATTGGTCATAGCAATCATTGGAATAAGCAAAATATGCAAAACAGTGCACGGAATAAATCAGAATGACCCGTACAAAGTAAAAGAGCATGGGTCGACCTTTAAAAGGCTCGGGTCGACCCTAGGAAAGCATGGGTCAATCCATACATTGCTCAGGTCGACCCTAGGTTCGACTCCCAGAGAGCCTGGGTCGACCTGATGGTCGCGAATACTACAGGCATTTTTGCCTATTTCATTTCCAACTTCGAGCACTGATTTCAGGCACTTCTAGATTGAATCAAGCAATGAAGCTTGACACGCAACTACTACTAAACATGTTCTATGATCCGGAAAAGGTTTCACTCAATTTTGGTATTAAACCAAAGAGATATGGGTTCACAAAGTTGAACCCAGACAAGCTTTTCACTATAAACTACAAATTTCAATTTACAGTTTATAGTAAATCAAAACACAATAGAAACTGAATCAAGTTTCTTACAGGCAGTTTGATTTGGCTAGAAATGTGAGTTACTACTCACCTTAGCACCAAAATTGAGAAAATTATAAGCAAGGTGATGACTTTATCTCCCATTTAACTTTAGGAACCTGTAGTTGAAGAAGAAACAGACCTGCAAACCCAAAAAGAAAGCTATAGTAAACCAAAAACTTCTCAAACTAGGAATTGATGAAATAATCTTATGGTTTGAATGGATTACCTGTTAACTCTCCTGAATTCACAAATTTCTCCTTTAATTTTTGTTTAATTGGGAGCTAGATTTGAATTTTTAAGAGAAGGTAGCTATTTTCCTTTTGATTTCCTGGAAGAAGATGGAGAAAGAGTATTGTACGTACTCTTTTCTTGCTACTAGAAAGTCTAATTGGGTTATTGGGTTTGAGTTAGTATGGTTAGGATCCAACAGGCTATGGTTAATTAATTTAGGCTATTATGTTTTAATTAACACCATTTAACACTTAATTATCACTTAATTAAACCATTTTAACACCTATTGTTCCTATTTTAACATGTTTCACTTTATAAAATTAATACAATATATATAAAATTATTTAAACCACTTTTAAACATTAATTTTAACACAAACATTTTAAATTTTACATATTCAACAAAAATAGGTAATTTTCCATTTAATTGTTTAAAACTTACATTTTTAACAAGTAAATTTGCCAATATCAATAAATTATTTACATTTTTAACATGTATAAATATTTAGAACATGTTTTTATCATTAATTACCCATTACAAAGTTCCAAAACTTTATTTTTTCCATACTTAAGTTTACTTAACCCAATAATATTGAATTGAGGTATTATATATTTTTTTCAATTCAATATAACCCAAATCTCACTATTTAACCATTTCAAATGATTAAACAAATTATTCTCTCCAAATCATATTTATTCTCTTTATTAACAAAATATAATCATCATTATAATTTGTATAGACAGGTAATCACAAAACCAGGATTGTTACATTAGGGATATAAACAGTCCTTACGTGTGTAAATAATTTGTTAATGAAATCACATTAGGATATCAGAATTGGTTAGTTTATATAGATTGTTGAACATAAATTACAATTGATTATAAATTAGATGAGGATTAGACAATATTTTAATACATTGGAATGAATTGGGTAAAAATATGTTTCTATAAATTGTCTAAAAATACAAATAAAAGTGTAATGGTTGAAATAAAAAGGAATGTAAACAAAAAGGAAGAGATGTACAAAATAAGGGAATCACCGTGTTTTGTACTGTCTATTCCAATACAGAAATAAAAGATAATTCCTTATTATTTCACATATAACACAAGTCCTCTTTTAAGTAATTTATAGAGTATTGTAGTGTTAACAATTTCCTTTGAGGAAAGAAGCAATTCTAATGTATTAAGGTATAAAAATCCTTTAAGTATAACTAAAGAAATGTAAGTAGGTATAATAACAACAATTAAAATGGAAAACCTAAAGTATGTAATTTAAGTGGTGTAGAAAACAAATGGTAAACCAAGGAGATATAATTAAACGAATAGGGAAGTAATAAGTCTAAAATACGCAATTAAAGAGAGATATTAGTTAAAAAGGAAACATGGGATTTCATTCAATAATGTTAACAAAAGGGAAATAATAAATGACACTTAAGTCCATAAATTAGAAATGGATAACAAATGATAGTAAATGACAAGAATAAATCTAAAGTTATCTAAGATTTATTGAATAACAATGATGGAAAGTAAAGAAAAGTAATAATTAAATGAATGTATATTCTAATATACGTTATAAAGGACGTAAAATACATACATATACATACATATATATGTGTGTGTATGTGTGTGTGTTTGTGTGTTAGTGTGTAAATAACTTAGTAAATAAGAATAATATAGTCATTAGAATGGGTTGGAATGTGAGGTCAGTAGTGTTACACAATAGAAGTCTGCCCACCGCAATAGGCTATCAGTAGTTGTGCATACATTATACTGATATGAGACTTATCCAACCGCAGGACCCATGGAGAGTATACGCTTGCGTATAGATAAAAGAATACTGCAATGACCCAGAATTTCAGTCATTCGAAATTGGAATATTTAATTGATTTTAAATATCCACAAGTAAATTTTATAAGTTGAATAACTTATATTTCAAATATAATGATTTAATTGGATAATTAAATTGTTTAATTTAATATTTGAAATTATGGAAATAATTGAATTTTGAATTTAATATAAGTTAAAATGATTTATAAAGTTGATATAAATTCTATTTGAATTAGAATGAAGTTAGTAAATTTTTAAAATTGATTTAAAAGCGAATAAATAGAAATTGGAAATTTTTGATTTTAATTAACGTGTAAAAATAGTCATTTTTGACACTGTCTCGGATTTCGACGAAACCAGTTTCGTTGGATCCATAATAGTGGTTATTATAGGATTCCCAATTTCATGTCAATCGGACTTACGGATCGTGGGAAGCTGAAACGCATAGAAATTTATTTAAGTAAATTTAATTAAAATAATTCAATTTGAAAAACCTATCTTCGAAATACGATGGAATTGGCTTCCAATATATATTCCATTGTGTTCGGAATAGGGGTAAAGCATTATATATGCCAGGTGGCGTGCTTCGTTTGGGGTTCGAAATATTTTCGGATGAATAGCGCGAAAATTTTCTATATAAGGCCACTAGATTTTCTAATTTGCAAACCCTAAAAACTATGAAACCCTAGCCGCCATTAAATTTCTATGGCTAGAAATCACCATCGTTCTTCCTCGATTTTCTTCCAATCCATGCACTATTTCCAAAAACTTCCAACTACAATGTTGTAGAGCTCGATGAGCTCTATAAATCCAACGGTCATGATCGAAAATGGAGGTCGTAGAGGCCAGATTTTTGCCGCGTTCATTCACCGTTCGCGCACATATTTTGAGGTGATGGTGCGACCGAGTTCAACGTGGTCAAGGGTGTTGGTGGAGCTCGCATAGGCGCATCATCTGGCATTGTTTGATCTTCGTCCAGTCGACGATTAGAGGAGCGAATTTAAAAATGGAACGACGGCGTATGGGTTTCATGCGCAACTTTTGGCTGGGGAAGGAAGAGAAAGTGTGCAGACCTGATTTGGAGAAAGTAGATCTAATGGTAGCGATTAAATGGATGGTAAAATAAAAAAGAAAAAAATTATTTATATAAATCGTATTCAAATGTTTAAAAATGTATAACTTTGTCATACGAGGTCCGTTTCGCACGAAACAAGCGGCATTCGGTTCTTATTGACGAGCACTACATTTTAGAGTTGGTTTAGATTGATTTGGAGCGGCTAGGAATTTTGGGTAAAATAAAACGTCATTTTAATTTTATTTGAAATAAAACGCTGCAACGTCTATTAGAAGCAAAGTGAGTAAAACTCACTCTCTCTATCTCGCTTATATTTTTATATAAGTGAGAATAAATTTATTTATGCTGATTGATGCTTGTTTGGATGATATATTATATATATTAGTTGGTTTGGATATATATTCCCGCATATTTTAGCGGATGAGACCCTATACGTTCCCGTGTATGAGCGGATGACCCTTTGTACGCGCGTTTTCTTCGAAGCAGACATTGTACATATTCTCATATGCATATTTGTTGCAGGTTACAGGTTGGAGGGATCCAACATGATACCTTATCATTGTTGATTATTTGTTCATATATATGATGATGTATGATTTAATGGACGCCAAATGATGTTTTGATGTGATTTGACTTATTTAGTGTGATGGTAGCACTGGGCCTTGTTTTTTTCGATATTTTGGAAATATTGAAATTAATGATTTTGATTTGAAAAGGTTTTCGAAGTAATTTTTGGAAGTATATATGTTTTAATGATTTCTAATTTATTTTAAAAAGAAAGGAATTTTTTTAAAATAAAAAGTTATGATTTTTGAGGTTATAAAATATAGTTGGGAAATACTTTGAAAATAGATTTTTGAATAAGTTCGTATAAAGGGATTTATAAAAGTAATATTTTATAAATAAATTGATTTATAATTGGGATTTATAAATGTTATTAAGTGGACTTGCAGTTGTTTTGTAAATGGAATTGTAAATGGATTTTACAAATAAGTTTAATTTATAAAGAAATTGATTTATAAATGGATTTTGATAGGAAAAAATTAATTTTATAAAAGAATAGAATTATAAATAGAAATTTGTAAATAAAGGAATTTTATAAAATAGAAATTTTATAAAATTGAAGGAAATTTGTAAAATGGTTTTATAAGTATGATTTCTTATTTAAAAGAGTTTTGAATGTGATGTTTGATGAAGTAAATGTTTTAAAAGAAATAAGTCTATCTTTTTAAAAGGCAGGTGTAACGACCCTGGATTTTTATATAAATTTAAAATGATAATTTATTTATTTTTGAATTAATATTTGTGGAATAAATCGATAAGGTGATGCGAGTTTCCCCGATATCCAAGTATATTTGTATAAATCGTTTAAAAATTTAAAATTATTGTATATATGAGAATATATATCTGCATTTGAACATATCCGACTAAATTTGAAATAATATAACATATATTTGATTTGAATTTAAGTCGTAAATAAATGAGTTAGAAATAAAAATACAAAATTATATAAGATAAATAATAAAAATATCAAGTAAATACATTTGCTAAACTTTAACAATTAATTAAAAATAGAAAATTATTTATATTATTAGATAATAAGACAATAAAAATATAAACGTAACATTTAGATAAAATCTGACATCAAGTTTTAAATTAAAATTTATTTACTGCAAAGACAAAAGAAAAGATAAAAGTTTATTCAAGTGCTTACACTCAAGAAAGTTTTAAATAGATGTGTATAAGGTAACAATATAAGGCAAACACATAGATAAAGTATAACAACATAAATTCATTTATGTTTCAAAGTAACAAGACTAAAACAAATAAATAAAAGCTTGCAAAAGAAGATACCACAATATCTTCAGCCGAAAAGAAAAGATTTTTCAAATATATTTGTACAAGTAAATAAGGGTAAGCAATTAATACCTTAGTACACTATAACATATCATCTCAGCCATTGTTTGTACAGCTGAAAAGAAAAAAAAATACAAGTGGTACAAGATCAATTAATGCAAGCACAAGAACGTATCCATCAGCCTCCCATTTGAAAAAAAATCCCTGTCATGTATTTTAATAAACAAATAATGTCACCTAGTACAAGTTTATATAACCTGTGCACTTATCTCAGCATATACATTTCAATACTCCATAAAACTTCTCATTTTATTTTTCGTTCACCATTTCAACTTGAGAAAACCAAAGTACAATATCACTTAACATTCAAACCAAACATCAACTTAAAGCTTCAGATTTAAAACAAGAAGACAAATAAAAACCAGAGAATCAAAACTAGAAGGCTTTCAACTGGAAATTGCAAAAGCCTGAAAAGATAAAGGAAGCTTTGTCATTTCTAAAATATGATTTGGAAGGTGAGTAACAATTTTGTTTTAAACTTATAACTTAAGTTATTGGAATGTTTTTCTCTAAATCTTGTATGTGTATGACTGGAATGTGTGTGTATCTGCTCTGTGATACTTGTATCTGTTTTGATATTCTGTTATCTATGTTTTTGGGTATATATGAAAACCAACCTCCATCTTTTAATCTACCAACTAGTTGAACCTGGGATATGAACAGTAGTTGTTTGTTTAGCTATCATCTAAGTATTAAAATTTCGTTTAGGTCGAAACAGACTATATTTCACCTGATAACTAAAGAAATCTAATCTCATCTTTAAATATGTTTAAAACCAAACCTCTGGTTTTAAAGATTCAGGATTATAGATCGAAACTACAAACAAAATCATGGTTTTTAAAACAAATTTTACAATTTTTAAACAAAGGAGTGAAGAGCAGTTTCTATTTCACTGTTTCGAACATATTGGGATGCCGTGGTCGATGGGGATGACCGGAGACGTCGAGCGTTTGTCTGGAGGTGGAGGAGTGATGGGGGGTGCTAGGAAAAATAGTGCGGTGGTGGTTAGTTAACGGTGGTGGCGGCGGCGTCGATTTCTTTCTCGTAGACCTAGTTTTAGGTGCAGTGATGTTTTCATCTCGTTTGAGGTTGCCGTTTGATCGAGCTTAGCGTGCTTTTGAGGTTTTGTAGAGGGAAGGTGGTCGAGTCTATAGCCGGAGATTAGTGGCCTCTGGTGATCGGAGATGGGAGCACGGCGATGTTTTCCAGGGATGGTCATGAGTTCTGTTGTGTTCCAAGTGGATGATCGAACTCGATTTCGATCGAGTGCCTGAGTAGATGATCGGAGGGCTGAGAGAGGATGTCGAGGTGATCGTCGAGATGTGGAGATGGTCGTGGACGATCAGAAGTGATGGCCGGTGATGTACACGTGCACATACACGTTTGGGTTTGGGTTGTTATTGCTGTGAGGTTGTATTTTGGGGAAGAAGGATGGTCTCGGGCTTGTTCTCGCGTGGATGAGTGGGTGACTCGAAGCAAGGAGGGTAGTGGCTCGGGTGAATGTTTGTACAGCTTTTAAACAAACCTGTTCCTGTTTTCTCTTCAATTTAAAACTGAAATTTAAAATTTCAAAGCAAAGTTAGAAATAAGTTTTAAATCAAAGTTTAAATGATGAATTCAAGTCAGTTAAATCTTGGTTTAGAAAAAGTAAAGTTTTGAATTCAAATTTTTGTTTAAATAAAGGTGTAGGTAAGTAAGGGAAATAAAAAGGGATTTGATCTAACTCTTTTAAGTTCCTTTAAAACAAAGGTATTATTTAACATGTGATTTTAAAGGTTTTAAAATGAATTTTATTAAATTAACTAATGATTTTGATTGATTAACTACTGATTTGAGATTTATGAATATTAATTAAAGGAAATTAATGTTTAATTACTGTGAAGGGTTAAGGATAATTAATATAAGTAATTTAAAGTAATTAATTACTTAAAGATAATTTCTTAATTAAAAGAAATTAAATAAATGATTAAATTGATTAATTAAAAAATTAAAGGATTAATTAATGTAATTAATCAAGGAAAATTAATTAAATGGTAGTTAATTAGTTAAAGGTTAATTTATAAATTGAAGATAATAAATTAAACGATGAATTAAAGAATTAAAGGTTAATTATGAAAAAAAAAAATTTAAAGGTTGATGAATTATAAGGTCGATTAATTTATTATTAAGGGTTAATTAATAATGACTAAAGGAAAATTAATCAAAAACGATTTGTAAATTATTAATGTAATTAACCAGGATGAGCGACTAATCTGATTTAAATAAATCAGATAAATTAATTGATCTTACTTATGAATGTTTGGATTCTGTCGAATGACTTGATTGTTTGATATCCCTGATATATGATGCTTTGTGATACATCCTGATTTATGTTGTGATCTGTAGTTTACTTATCTGTGACCTTTATATATCTATGATCTGTGAATGAACGATAAGCGTTGTTCTTATACCGCTTATCGAATTATATTTCTGTATTCTGATATGTGATGATTCATTGAGTTGCACTATTGTGTGTTAAACCCCTGGACTACACTCTTACACACACAAATATGGATTTCACGTGGAAATCGGTTAAGTCACAGATAATTTAAATTTGATATTTTTGAAATTGAAATTTTTAATTTCAATTGATTTTGGAATTGGAATTTGGGTTTAAAGTGAAAAGCTTTTGAAATGGAATTTCAAAGATAAAAGTTATTTTGAACAACTTAATCGAGTCTTGAAATTTAAATAATTTGATTTAAATTTGAATTCAAGTTTGAAATTGAATTCTATGATTTGAAACTAGGGATTAAAGATGTTGTACAAGTTATATATGGGTTAAACTATTTTGAAGTATTGGTTTGGGAATTTGAATTTAATTCAAGGGTTTTGACTCGTGTAAATATAACTGGATTTTCCGAAACGGAACTATTTGTTTTCAAATAGTAAAAGCTTTCACATAAGAAAGGATTTCCAAATTGTGTTGAACGGTTTCAAGTTTGAAATAGAATTGAAATGTTTTGAAATGTATGAAATGAGTCTTTGATTCAAAGACCGAACGAGTTAATCTAACTTGAAATAAAATTGTTTTGAAAGGCTATGAATGAATCTTTGGGAACGAGTTTTGAGAGCTATAAGTTAAATCTTTGATTTAAAGATTTAACGAGTTAAATTGAAATGGAAATCGATTTGGAAAATCTGTGAATGAATCTTTTGTTTAAAAGATTAAAGTGTGGAAAATTGTTAAACCATTTAAGGTTGTTAAAATGAATCTTTTGTTTAAAAGATTTGAAATGGTAATTTGTTAAACCATTTGAAAAGAAAGTTTGGGTTTAAGTTGTGACTTAATTGAAATCCCCATATCCATATGTTTTTAAAGATTGCGCTCGTTATTCGGTTTAGCCGGGAGAGGACCTTTGTGTCATATAACCCGTTCCGAATAGTGATACGTCGTATATGGATATCATTTGAAGACCGGTGGTGAAGACCGGATATTTTCGAAAACGAAAGGACAACTCGTCGAATGTCTCTGCATCGACTGGCCCCGATATAGAGATTTTATCACCCTTTGTGATGGGAAGTCCGGACGTGATTGGAAATTATCCGGAATTGCAAGGGCTTCGTGAGAAGTGCCTTCGGTTTTGTTCGAACCCGGAACAGACTTGTATGGATACATGTCTGACATTACACTTTGAGATATAAAGCCAATTTCTTTCAAATACATTTCTGTTGGTGGCGGAGAATTTATTCTCTTAGCTTAACACCCTTCTCTGAGACGTACGAGCTCAGAGGTTATGTAGTTGAAATTTATCAGCGATATATCCCAATTTGGTAATGTGACATGCTGAGTGTTGCTGTGTGATGATCAGTGTTTGATCATTTGCGATATGATCATTTATTTGATCATTTATCTTTGTGATCATAGGTTGATCATCTGTTGACCCAAAGCGTGGCTTTTTGAAAAAGCGTAGCTTTGTGGACGAGACTTCGTCAGGGCCTCACAACCCGGAAATGGTCGAAACAGGATCGTTGCGGCAAGGTTTGAGGGTCGCGCCCTTTAGGGTATGTCATTTCCTTCTGGAAAGGGGTGGTATCATGGTATGGAGCCCAGATACTTACTCATGTGGATACACTTTCTTTATGATGTGTGATGTTGGATATCGAGCGCTCGGATAAAGGTCCCAAAGGACCGGGAGGTGGCATATTCGTGAGTTACCTGTTACAGGGGTAACCCGGCCTTGTTTAGCAGAGAGCAGTTTGTCTCTCGGGGCGTCCCGCCAGAGGCGTTCCCATGCGGCGGAAGGAAGTTCCTTAGCCTGACCATTTGTTGGAAATCCAAAGAAACAATACGTGACTTGTACGGTTTTAGTTGTATTACCTGCTATGGAATGTGGCGGTAACCTGCTATTGAACATAGTAGCTATAGTAGGCATACGATACTGGTCGTATGTTGGCTAAGATTAATATTATACTTTCGAAATGTTTCTACACTATGCACTTATAATAATATCAAAAATGATTTGATTTTGCGTAGTAAGCATGTTTGACTATCATAAGAAGAAATCTCCTCCAATTCTGCGTTTGCATTGTGTGTGGTGGGAGGTCTTATGGTAGTTTCATTTTCCAAAAGCATTGCGGATTTCAATGTTTAAAACCTTTTGTGTTTGTTTAAAGATAAACTGTTTTGTTGCTCACACCAGTCCCATGACTGATCCGGAGTTTATTGTTCCCTTCCTAAACTCTGGGTGCTCATAATTTTCCACACGAGCAGTCTAGAGTTGGGTTTCTTTTCAGATATTCAGATTTAGTAGATTATCTGGAGCTAGTTCATTCATCGGAGTTGCTTATCTTGGAGTTGTGGATTCATTCTTGTCTGAAGATCATTTTGGAGTTATCACTTCTATTGATATTGTTCCGCTGCTGATGTTATCGTTTTCTTTTCCGCTGCTATTTATTGTATCATATCTCTGATGTATATTGATATTCATTGTATCACTCTGTTGTATCAGATATTGTATATCAATGTATTATTCTTTTCTTCCGCTGTGTTATTTACTTAATTGTGTTATAGCTCCGGCGAATCGGATTTGAACGGTCGAATCTGCGGCATTCTAGTACAATGTGAAGTACGGATGTTGATTTTCGAGCGGGCAAAACCCGATACGTTACAGCAGGTTTTGGAAATGGCATTTTAAATGGAGTTAAATGGTTTGAAGATGTTTTAAAAGGTGTGAGCATCGAAAACATAGATTTCAACATTTATTGTTGAAATAGACTTTTTCGAGAAGTAAGGAAGGCATGGACTATAACACTGTTGTTATAGTAAATGATTTGCAAAAGGAAATGTTTTGTATAGTATATGAGATTTATATATCTATTTATTTATTGAATCCCTATACTAATGATTTTGGGTTTTTCATAACAATGTTTTACGCAACATTCGTTTTGAGCAAACAAAGCGTGTGTTATTAAGCTTTCCTAAAGAGATTTGTGAATATGCTTATACTGTTGATATAAGTATATGGAAATGTTTTCCAATATAGAAAGTTGAATGGTTTTGAGAGTATATCTTATTTAAAGATAATTTGAAGTAAATATTTGGAAAGTGATTTAATTAATAAAAGATTAATTAAAGGGCCTAGTGATTGCTTATGGCTGGATATTGTTTGTTTGCTTTGATAGTTAAATAACCGACTATCAAATTTGGCCATTTTAGTTTCTCGACTTGATGTGGAAACTATTTAGTCATACACTTAGTACGTAGCCATCTGTGTAGGCTTGATTATCTTTTGTGTTGAGAATGATGATTCATGTAGTGCGAAGTGATTACTCCAATATATCGAGCTTCCTTCTTGGCCGAAGGATAGCAAGTTGAAAGTTGGAGACGTGATAAGTCTATGAGTGTTAGTTTCTGTGTGAGATTGAGAAACGCTTTTGCGTTGTTGGTGCGAAGAGACCGGGATCAGATTTACCTAAAAATCACTTCGGACCAACTTATTTGGGACGATTGTGCAGGTTATTGAAGATATTGAGATTTACGATTTTCATAGTGAAGGACTGCTTGTTGATCGTTTGGGGTTAAAATCCTAATATACATATAGTAGCAGCAATCTCTTCGTTATGAAATATCCAATGCAAGGACTATTCGCTACTAATCCTAGGGATTTTCCGACAGGATGTGGTAAGAAAGTACCTTTAGTTTGTCCTGTTCCTGGACAACTTGTATGGATGGATGTCTGAAAGTGTATTTTTTGAGATTACGTACATTGGTTTTTACAAACATACTTCTGTGGTGGTGGAGAAGGCAACTTTTCTTAGCTTAACACCCTCCTTGAGACGTACGAGCTCAAGGGTTGCATTTTTGTGGAAGGCAATTAGTAGTCAACGAAAATGGCAATGTGGCATTCAAAGATGATATGATATGTGATATGTGAAAAGTATACAATACCTGTTTTGGCCTCACACCCCGGAAATGACCAAAACAGGGCAGATGCGGCAAGGCTAAGCGGGTCATTCCCAATTAGGATATCATCATCCACTTCTAGATATATTTCTTCCTGCTATGACGTTTGGCATGCAAATTATTGTGGATGTATGCTATGAGGGCCCTCGGAAAGGTCGGTAACGACCGGGGGATTATATATTCGGTACTATCTAGTTACAGAGGTAGGTCGGTCTTGTGTTGGTAGAGGATCCTTTGTGTTGGTCCTCGGTACATTCCTCTAGAGATGTACTGCCGGAAGTTAGTCCCTTCACCTGGTCATTTCTATGGAAATCCAAACTCCACTACGTGCTTTCCATTTTGTTTGTATTACTACTTGGGCTATATGCTGGAATTTAATCAATGTAACAATTTCGGCTATGATTCTTATTATTTGTATAATAGACACTAGTAATAATATAATATGATTTGATATGAAATGTTTTGGTTATCGTCAGGTAAAAACTCGTCCATGTTTATGTGTGGGCGTGTCTTACGATACCTTTGTTTTGATAAAAGAACGTCTTTATAACTTTAAAATAAATTCAGTTGAGATGTGTTTTTCTCACTCTGGTTTACCAAACTGATCCGGGCATTCTTCCCTTTCAATGCTCGGGTCAGACCGAGTATATTTACAGGCTCAGATTTCCTGCCTTTAGAGCTTCAGCAGACGAGCTGGAGATCTTCATGTCGTATACACGTATCTGTTTATTTTTCCACTGCTTTGTTATTTAAATCATCAGCATTTGTAAGGATAGGTTATTATAACTATCCATGCTGATGATTAGTGATTGATTGTTGAAGTCTGATGGATGTATGTGTATATATATTATAGTTTCTCTTTTGTAAAGATTATTCATCTATATTATATATTATTCCACTGCGATGTGAGATTCTGTATTATTCTGTTTTGGTTTTATTTTGTTTTCTTCTCTTCTCTTCTTATCACTTCTTTCTTTCTCTTGACTTTCCGTTATTTTGTGCTTTTTGGGTCGGACATGTGTGGTTTATTGTCGATTCAAAGGGTACGGATTTATGGGTCGTCATACGTGGTATCAGAGCTTAGGTTTAGAATATTCCTAGGCTTTGATGTGTACTCAGTATAGATAGGGTCAGTAGCACCCTAGATTGAGTTTGAGTGTATTATATATATGAGCGCGTACTTGTTAGTGATATAAAACTATTTTATATTGTATTGATATATCCGTTGAGTGGCTTATGAATTCTGGTCGGTATGTGGGATGCCACGTTATCGATAGGGATTTCTAAACACTTAAACGAGGCAAGTCGACATAGTATTGTTTTTAAAAGGACGTAAATGAAATAATTTTACCTCTATTATATTTTATATATAAATGAACAATTTTTCAGAAATTATTACAATGTATATAAATTGATTTTTTTGTTGTTTGAAAATGTAAATATAAATAAGTAATAAAAGATGTTTGAATAATCTAAATAAAAATAACAATTGTAAAAGGATAAATTATATAAGCAAATGAATTATAAAGTATGGAATTATAATTTATATGATTTATAATTGTGAAATAATCTTATATATAAGAAATGAAACTACATGAGTATATTTATAAATATGAGTTATAAATAAAAAAGGATTTAAAACTAAGAATTTGAAAATTTGAATCCCGTTGATTTTGACAGTTGTTTTTCAAAGTTTGAAGAGGTTATATTATTATAAATCTAAATAAGATAAATAAATTTAGAATGAATCTTATATAAGTGAAGTAAAACAGTGAAATTATATAAGTAAAGATTTATAAATGTGATTTATAAATATAAAAAGGGATTTTAAAAAAGAATTTAAAGCACTGAATTCGCTATAGTTGCTGGGAAATAATAAGGGTGATGACTGCAGCATCATCAGTATCATTTTTGAGTTTCTGTGTAATTGATTTGCTACCATTAGTAAATTGAAAAAATAAGTTTTGTTGTGATAAACAAATTTGAATTTAAAATCCAAGTTTGAATTTGATAAATATAAGGGAAATGAGTTTGGACTTATAATATGAAAAATAATTTTTTTAACTCTAGTAAAATTAAATAAATTTGAGTTAGCATAATAAAATATATGATTTGAAATTTAACTAAAGGAAAGTTCAATAAAGTGAATGGGATTTGAACTGGATTAGATAAGTTATTGAAATAAATAAAATTAAACTTAAGTGGTAAGTGATTATAATATGAATTTGAAAGTTTAAATAACTAAGTTGTATAACTTATACATTTAGTAATAACAAGTTAAAACAAGAGTTTTTGAACTTGTAATTGGAAAATTTTAAAATTGGAATATGAAACTAGAATTTAACTTCGGTAAAGTTAAATAAATTAGAGTCAGTGAATTGAATTAAGTGAATTGATGAATCAAATAAAAGTGAATATAAACCCAAATTTTAAAGTGATTATATAACCATGATTTGAAGTTATAAAATGAGAAAAATAAAGTAAAACCAAATATTAAAATGGTTAAACAATTTTGTTAAGCAAAACAAAATCTGAATTTGAATAGTGATATGAAACTTGACTTAAGTAAAAGTTAAATAAAATGACTTTAGAAATGAAATTTAAGTTAAGTCAAACAGAATGAAATATTGTGAAGGAATTTGACTTAAGTAATGTTGAATGAAGTCAATCTTGATATCAAAATGAACTAATTAAGTGAATTAATTAATTGAATTAATGTGATGAATCGAATTAAACTAATGGAATATGGTTTAGAATGTTGTTTATTAGAATGGAATAAAACTTAAGTTAAGAAGTTTTGAATTAATAATAGCACTGAAAATGTTGTGTAAAGTATTGAATTAAACTTAAGTAGAAATTGTATGAAACGAAATGTGATTCAACATACTCTAAATTTAGTATTAGCAAAGAATGTGAATATTGGATATAAACCAATTAGAATTAAATGTGTTAAACCAAATTGAATGTAAACGAAATAAATATGAATGTTTGAGTGTAAAGTATATTAAATTGATTGTGTTGGATATGCATTGGTTGTTAGTTGGATGTTAGTTGATTGAACAGAAATTCATCAAGTGTTAAAGAAATTGAATTAATGAAATTGAAAACTAAAATAATTGAATTCAAGTTGGAAGTAAGTGAATCTAAATAGAATTGAATTTGATTTGAATTGGAAGTGAGCTAACTTGAATGTAAATTAGTGAATGCAAACTAATTGAATATGAATAAATGGATGTTAGTAAAAATCCAATGTTAATGAATCAAATGTGAATAAAATAAAAACCAATTCAATGAATATTAATGAGAAATGAATGTATATTGATTTGGTTATGGATTGATTGGATATAGATTGGTTTGTCGGATGTTAGTTAGATGATAGTTGTTTGATGGTTGAATTTGTTGCTTTTGATTGCATTTACTATATTGGAATATATAGTTGTAGTGTTGGTATATGTTGTATATTGATATTAATTTCTATATACATGTACTTATTGTTTGTTGAGTGTATAGTAGGTGCGGATGGCGTTGCTTCGCATTTGGAGCTCGCTTTCGCGCTATATTAGCCGTATATGCTCGCTAATAATATATAAGGTACATATCTCGGATTACATATCGTACTTTTATATTTTTTTCCTACAGAATGCCTCATCCTTGAAGATGAGATGTATATTTGTGATATTATATATATTGTGATTTTTCCAGATCGAACCGTGCAAAGGAAGCTATGGTGAAATTTTTTGAAAATTTAAGGCGTTAGAAAAATTTTGGAAAAAAATTGGGAAATTTTTTGATAACTAAAATTTTGATTTTGAGTTATAATTTGAAACGATATTAGTTGATTTATGGAATTGTATTAGCTAATGACTATAAATGAATTTGAATACTTAGAAAAGTTTTTATAAAACAAAATGATTTTGGGGAAGTTAAATACTTAAGAGAATTTAGTTGTAACGACCCACCTTTACGGGCGGTTTAAATTGACAATAAGCCACACACGTCAAACCCAAACCATTCAAACGGAGGATTGTTATAGGGTAAATAAGTAAAAGCAGAGAAAGAAAGAAAACAGACACAGAATCTCGCAACGGAATGACAAAATATAATAATCAAATAAACAGTTCATGAGGCTATTTTACAAATAACATTTGATTTAAAATTTTACAATACAGAATCAGAGTTACATTCAACATAAATAAATAACAAATGTAGCGGAATAACATGATGCAGTGGTATGAATATAATAGATAGTAATAGTACAAATCTCGAACATCTATTAAGTTATTGCACTCTAGAAGCAGTCTTCGATACACTGAAAAGCTCAGACTGACCCGAGCGAATTGAAAAGACAAAACACTCGAGTTAGAACTAAAAGATCTTATGTAAGTTAAATCAACAGTAAATAAATATGAGTGTAACGGCGTCAGAGATGTTTACGGGTTTTGACATCTCCTATTCTGTATCAAACGTGAGTGCAATAACTTAAGAGATGTTCGAGATTTTCATCTCCTAAGGATCCGTTAAACTATCTACATACATAGTACAATAAGCTATTATAATAGTGTCTACAGTAAAATAAAGTACTAAAATAGCGTTAAGGCGTTACCCATATCCCCCATAACACATTTTTATATATTCCCATAGTCTATACAGTACCGTACGCTCCACCAAACTGGTGGTTTAACCAGAGGGAACACCATAGGTATGGTACAAAACAAACTCGTAGAAGGCACGATAGGGCATGTGAACACGGCACTCGAGGCAATGCCAGGGTAGGATTTTACCAATTGCGGATCCGGACTAGTGGTAACGCATAGCAGCTACTACCGCCCACCTCGGAACACACTCCCAAAATCAAAATCAAGGGGTGGCCAACAAATCATCACAAAGTCATAATATGGTATCGAAGAAGCATGTCCGATAGGAGGAATGACCTCACTTGGCTCGGTGTGGCTTCTGTTTTAGTCACATCTAAGCTGACTCATGGGAGTCAGGGTCACGAAAATACCTCATACAGCATCGTTCGCCAAACCATCCTACTTCATTTCTGGTATCTCCACCATGTTTCTGTTAAAGTGGTTTTCAGTATTGGCAGAGAATATGACAATATCCGATCTCGGTCTCTTTAACAACCAAACACTTATTACACATCGAATGGCTCTTTTACATATCCAAAACCATTTCATATTGATATCAAAATATCATATTCAATTCAAACCATATCACTTTCAAAATTATATTCAAAATTAGGTTAAATTCTCATTTCAAAATTGTAACAACCCGGAATTTTCGAACCCGAAAATTCCAGATAGTTAGGAGGAAAAGGAAAGAGATAGAAGAAAGAAACAGAAAGAAGAAAGAAGAACAGAAAACACAACATCTCACATTCGCAGCGGATTAAATATAATAACAAATAATAGCATTTATACAAAGAAAACCTGTATTTGTTAATTACATTTTTATACATCAGAGTTACAACATTCACAAATATACTAGACAGTTAGAATTAACATGTCTCGGACAACTATAATATATCACAGCGGAATACACTCCATACGTTCCTGCCATCCAGCTCGCCTCCTGAGCTCCAAAACGTCCTTACCTAGAAATCTATAATACTCGGTCTGACCCGAGCATTACATCAAAGTAACACCCGGGTCAGGCTGGAAACCAGCGTGAGTAAACCCATCTAACATGAAATTCCAATGTATAGAACTTAATTAAAACCCGGGGTAACTCATTCATTCTACCAGTTCACAACTTGTTATAGTCAACACTTATATTCACAAATCAATCCCTAGTACCTTCACTTAGTTTCAAATGGTCCAGTCATTTAAATTATTCCATTACAGCCTATTGATATCACACATCAATCTATAAAGAATCATTGTAGATTACAAGTTCGAAGTGGTTTCGGGTATTAATTAATACCCGACTCCTGTCTCTTCGAATCCAATGTCATCTTAACCTAAGTTATTCAAATGAAATACAATTCAAACTTTAAAATACAGGGTGTCACTGTTTTAACCCAAACATATTATATCACATAACATTCCATATCACATACCAAAGATATCAACTAATCTAAGGCATACAATATCATTCAATCATTCATAGCAAGATTAATCAACCCTACCATCTCTAATTAATTCAATTAACCACAAATGAATTAAATTAATTACTTCAATTACTTTTAAATCCTGCATACTTAACTTAAATTAATTACCAACCAATTAATTAATCATCCCTTAATTATCCGTCTTAATTAATCATCCTTGATTAATTACTCTTTAGTTACATTAAGTAATTACCCTTTAATAAATTAATTATTCTTTAACCATTCACATTAATCAACCCTTAATTTCTCCTATTAATTAATGATCCTCTGATTACTTCCATTAATTAATTATTCCTTTCAATTAATTACATTCGGTAATTAACTATCCATTAATTTCAAATTAAATTAGTTAACTTTTATCGATTTAATCCTTAATTACTTACATTAAGTAATTATCATTTAAGTAATTAATCTCTAATTAATTAATCCCTAAAAATTTAATTAATCTCTAATTAATTTATACCCCTTAATTATTAATTAATTATCCTTAATCATTAATTAATTAACCTTTCTTTAATTACCTCATTAGTTTAATTAATCATTAATTATCCAAGACTTTAATTAACTTTAAGACAAACCATTTATCTTTATTTAATTTCTTAATTAGCATAATCATATTTAAACATTTAACTTACTTAATTAAATCATTTAATTTAAGTTTAAAATAACTTAAGTATTTAACATAACAAATTTAAGTTAAACATATTATATAATTTCCTTAAACAATTATTTAAGACATTTATTATATAAAGAAATACAATTTAAGAAATGGTTCAAAACTGGATTCATTTAATTTTATAAACTTTAACTTAAAAACTGTACAATTTTTACTTCGGGTCAAACCCGAATAATACTCGATCCCCTACCCGAGACCATTATCTTCCCTACCCCGAGCTCTCTCTTCTCTTCTATTCCTACAGCAACGATTCAAACCCACCGATACTACTGATGCCTGTGCACATGCACACTCGATCGTCAACGCTCCGACCAACGTCACCATCGCCAGCAAGTCAACGACGACATGCACGATCGTTCCCAAAACTCAGAAACCCGATACAACTTCAAAATTTAAAACGAGCGTTTCAAACTCCATCCAGAAAAACAACCGATCGCCAGTTCCCACAGTCCACTGTCTAACTCCGACCACCAGAGGCTTCGACGACACGCCCAGTCCTTCACCACAGACCTACGCCCCTATTCCCCCTACTCTGATCAAGCTCGATGCCGCCACGTTGTTGCATTTACCTCGAGAACATCGTCGAACCCAACGGGGTCCTCGAAACCTAGATCACCTTTGGCAAACAACTCCGATCATCAGAAAAATCTCGAACCATTTTTCCTGAGGTCTACTACACCCCGACCATCTCCAAATCAAACCCCAATGAAAATCTCGCCGCCGATCATCGACAATCGATGAAAACGTCGAATCTGGTCAACTCAGTAAATCTCAACATATACCAAATTAAAAATCATGATTCGATTCCTAAAATTCATCATATTACACTACGATTCTATTTATATGATCAAATCCTAGAATTATAACCATTGATTTTTGGCAGATAATTGATTTCTACTGTAAAATCTTATTTTTGAAATAATTTCTCAATATAAAATCTTGAATCCACTTTTAAAATTAATAATACATCGTTAGAGACATTTTCTCTTTACAAATCCTAGCCTAAAATCTATTGTATGTGAAGATATGAATTTTTCTAATGAAAATGAAACCTGACATAAGAACAGAGAACACATATATATCACATGCAGGCACAATGATCCTCTATACAAATGTCTTTCACAACAAACATACAAATATATATATCATAAACATCATATACATATGCAGATTCTAGATTTTTTTTTGTGTATCAGTTTACTCACCTGACACAATAGAGAAGCAGAACAGGTTTTTAACTTAATCTGAAACTTGTATTTTTTATTTGAACGGATCCCTGTTGGAGGAATTTGATCTTTGAACTGGGAATCTTAGTCGAGTTGCTCCTACTTTAAATCTGAGATGATCTTGTTTGATTTATTTCTAGAGTTGGAATCTTGCTTACTGTTTGAGTTGAATACTTGGTTTGAATTTGCTAATGGCTTTGTTGGGTTTATTATTATAATTTTTTTCTGGCTTTTGTTTCAGGTTTGTGACAGGTTTTCATTTTTTCTTTGAATTTAAAAGTGATAAGAGAAAAGAGGAGAGTAGGGATACATAAGCTGATATATTTAATTATTTATTTATTAAATAAAATTTAAAGGAAATATGTGACACTTGTTAAATTGTTAAGTAACTTAATTACACTTGTCATTAAACCTTATTCATTTACTTACATTTGACATTTGTGTTGTATTAATATATTTTATATATTTATATATATATATATATATTTATTTTTTAAAATTTAGTTTTATATTTATAATGTTTTTAGTGTTTTTAATATTCAAACTTCTCTTTATTTAATTTACATGTAACTTTAAAAGAAAATGATATAAAATCTAAATACACACTTAAAAATAATTATACTAGTTTAATATATCCTAAAAAAAAACAATGGTATAAAGCTAATTATATTTACAAAAAAAATCATATATGCACATTATTTTTAAATCCAATTTATTTCTAAGATATTTACATTTGAATTTCAAATCAAATTTTCAAATTCTATTTACAATCATATTTATTTAATTAGACAATCATATTTTATTAGAAAATTATCAAACTTAATATTAATCCATTTATATATTAAATTTTTTTCTTTCAGAATTAATTTTGTTCAATAAAATAAGTATCTCAAAGGGTAAAAATCAGTAAATTTCCCAATTACCAGATGTTCTAAAATCCGGGTTATCACATTCCTCCCCCCTTAGAATCTTTTCGTCCTCGAAAAGGAACGAAGCCAAAATTTTATTAAAGTACTTAATATCAAAAAAAAAAAATCTTTGAACATTTTTGAAACACTTTAAAATCTATATAATATTGCCAAAATAGTTTTTATAAAATATTTTTATAACTCGGTGTCTCAACAAGTCCATCCTTGTTCTCACAGAAATTCGGTCATACGTTGATCAGGCGTAGAACTAAAAATCTATAAGTACTTAGCAAACCCGTTTTCAATACCTAGTGAAAATACTTGGAAAATAATTTATTGAAAATATAGAAAACATTTTTGAAATCGATGAAATATCTTTGGTGAGAATGCTCTGGAAATCATCACTCCCATCCATGGTCGCAGTTAACCCGATGGTTACGTTGCCGTCCCGGCAAAATCCACAGATAACTGTAGGTCTCCGCGCTCCTCGATTACGCCATGGAACCCGCTACAGATCGCAGTTATACCCGGGCCTTACGTTGCTAGCACAGCACAAACCCATATAACTGTAGGCATCAGCGCCACCGAATTTCGCTGCTAAATAATGAAACTTCTCCCACATAGGTCGCAGTCTACCGATATAAAATCAAACGCAGACTGTTGGCTCTCAGCGGCACAAACGACTTTCACTATGTTACCATAGTGTCACAGTCTACCGATATAAAATCAAACGTAGACAGTTGGCTCTCAGCGGCACACATGACTTTCGCTATGGTCTGCAGTAGATCGCAGAGACATCGAGTTAAACTGTCGTCACAGCATAATCCAAATGCCTCTGTGGGCACTAGCCCCTCGACTTTCGCTACACAAATAATCCTCAGGAACTAGTTTGTCCGGACTCCTCACAGGATCAACTTTAGAAACCCCCCTTGGGGCTCAAGGCAGTACCACCCAGTGGTACTCCTGAGAAGTTCATTTCAAGGAAGCGCCTTTTTCCCCAGAGCTATTCTCAAAACACTTTATACTATATACTTATAGTATCTTCAAATCATACCCTTTATGATTTATATCAAAATATCCTTTACACAAATTCGATTACCAAAATCGATAATTCTCAAACTAGGCTTTCCAAAATCCAAAATTGATTTTCCCAAAAATCAAAAGCCTTTTCCAAATTCATAGGTTCCCAAAACCTTTTTCCAAAATCATTCTCATAAGATCCTTTATATATATAGATATATATAACTTTAAAAATCTTTAGATCATTTCAAATTTGTATAAACCTCTTTTATACTTCAAATATTTCAAAACCCTTTTTATTCTGGCTAGATTCAATAAGGGAAGTTTATCATATTACAAAATATAACTATTTATTGCCAAATCAAATATTCAAGTTTGATTTTTTTTTTATAAACTTATTTACCATTTACTTATCTCCATAAAGTAAATTTCAACCAAAGAAATATCCAATTCCATTATATTTCACAAATATACTTTTCATTTCAAAGATCATTTTACAATCCTTATCCACAAACTTCAATATCAATTTCATTCAAACTCGTACGATGTACACATATCATCCGTACGCAATATCAGTCTGATCACTCAATCGATCACACAATTTCACTTCCGAACTAGTATCGTCCACCCGACTTCCTAGTGCGGACTCAGATCTGGTTTCTTGATCAGAAACCGTCATTCTCCTTGCATAGTCACAACTATGATAGAGAATATCCAGAACCAATCAAAAATCCATATCCAGGTTCGCCGTCGAAAATCGAGCGAAAAATCCCAACTCGGATCGATAATACAATCTCGAAATTCTGTGTTCGAATCTGGATCAAATCACTATGCGAATAGAATAATATACGTATATCCTACGTATTTATCTTTATTGGTTATTAGCCAAATCAATTCTCTTTTCTATTCACATTTCCTTTAATTCTATTCTCTTATTCTCAATTGCTTCCATTTACAATTGAGTTAATACTTCAATTATAAACAGTTTGAACTCTGACCCGTTTAAATTTAAAAATAGCTTGAAAAAGTTTTAAAATAGATAAGTAGTTGAAAAATAGTTATTAGTTTATAAAATAGCTGTAAAATAGTTAAGTAGGTACAAAATAGTTAGATAATTGCAAAATAGTTTTTAAAATAGTGATTAGATATAAATAACTGAAAAATAGTAATTAGTTTATAAGACAGTTTCAAAATAGTTAAATAATTCTAAAATAATTGTAAAATAAGTATAGATAGTTTGGGGTTTAAGAAGAAAGATTGTATAGTAAATAGTTTGGAAAAATTTATTTGTATTAAAACAATTTATTTTAAAAATTGTCCAGAGCCAAACTGTTTAATTTCCCAATCTACATTCCCAATTAATTTCCCTTTTATTCAATTTAAATTTCCTTTTCCATTTAAATTGACTCAACACTTCAATTTCCATTGAAATTTATTAAATCCCAATTTAAGTTGAATTAACCTTAATTCCTTTCCAAATTCAAATCAAATTCAATTTGAACTAATTCTATTCAAATCTCAACTTAAAATCATCTCGAATTATATAAATTCGAGTTAAATTTTAAATGTTGATTTAATCCCTTAAGTTAAATTTACCCTTACTTTTAAATTAAATCAACCTTTATTTTTTATTTAACAACTTAAATCTTTAAACCATTTAATTCTGTATCCCAAATTCCAAAATTCCATTTTAAAATTATCTTAACTTATTACAAAGTTCAAATAAGAATTCAAAAACAATTTAATCTTCAGATTCTAATTTATTATCCATTATTAACTTTAAAATAAATTCTTAGTTTCATAGATTATTTATAACAATAGAATGATATCAGGATAAATAAACATCCAAATTTATCCAAACACCAATTAACAACATCCCATTTCAATTTCCAGATCTCAAACCCATTTTGAGATTACTCATAACTCCCATTTAAACCCAACCATTTAACTTCTCAAGTTAAATTTTAATTTCATCTTGAAATTTCTAATTCAAGTTGTTCATTCTAAACTCATTTAACTTCCCTTAAGTTAAATTTAATTTAATTTAGTCAACTTGACCTAATTTGAATTCCCATTCAAATTTTTAAATCTTATAATAATAATCTTCCCATTTAAATTCAAAAACTTATCACTTTGGGTTTTCATATCACATTTCAATTTAAAACTTAACACTAAGAGTTATTTCAAATCATCCTTGATATTATGTATATCCTTATATATACATTTTCTTTACATACCAAGTTATACTTTAAATTTTAAACCATTCTTGGTTTTTAATTTCAAAACAAATTTCTTTAAAACGATCTCAAGTTTTCTGGACTTAGATTTAAAACTTCACAATTTTAAATTGTGACGCCCCACCTCTATACCCACGCTAACCAAGAACACTACGGTGTAGTGCTGTCAATTAGCACGGAGAATAAGGCTGTTGAGGAGCGACCATCCATGTAACTTCTTTGTGCGAGCACCGATATGTCAGATAGAATAGGATGCATATCTTTTAAGGAGGAAATCCGACATACCGATACAAACACAAAGCTATCACACGGTGGCTATATATAATCTTCGGAAACAAATATATAAATAATCGTAACATAAATCAGTCACAGACAATTCATATCACAAAGACGGAAATAGATATGAATATAACACATGAAAGTGTACATCAGAGTAGTGGTCAAATAAGATCCACAATAACACGAATGAATAGATACAAGTGCAAGATAATGGAATATGTATACATCAAGGAGTCTAATCTCAAATGTATACAAACAAAAACTACTAAACTAGAGTAGTTAGCCAAAAGTCAGAGTAGCAAATCCCGGGAGGAAGTCAAGCAGAAGCACCTGTAACATCTCGGTCTGACCCGAGTATTATTTATAAGAAAATAATAAACGGATCAGTCTAACTATAAATATCAGATGATATGGTATACAGTAAAAGGCATGACATGAACATGTAATAACCATAGCGACATACTACTATAAGTACGTAAATGATAATCAACAAAAGATTTATCAATATCACAAGAATCTTCTCAAAGATAAAATAGGGTATCATACCCTAAACTTGTATTCATAACAAGTCAATAACACATGAATTCACCAATGCACAAAACTGATATCATATCAATGAAAATCATGAAAATTGGTGAAGCACAAAATTCCAGAAATCATCATCAGAAATCCAGAAAACACATAAAGGGGGGAGGCCTAACACATGAATGGGAGCATTAAAACTCACCTACGCGTAAACACATGACGAGAAGCTATCTCATGGAAGCTATCCATTAAATTTTTACACAGGAATGGCCCGAAGACCGTAGGGTGCTACCCTAGAAATGTGATGCCGAAACATCACATGATCGGGGTATAGTCTCCCACGTAGACAAAGAGACATCGCTCAATCGCTAGTCTAAATCACAAAAATGATCGTCATGATCATAAGGAAGTGTCAATCACACCAAGCTAGTAAATATATGAGTTTAGCTTCATGTCCCATAACCACTTGCTTAACTTAAATATTTACGAACAAGCTGTAAATCTTCACTAGGAAATTGTCACAAAAAGGGTTCAATCGAACAAGTCCAAGAGCTAACCGACGAAGTGAACGCAAGTGTTTCATACCACTCGTTTTACTAAGTCGTTTAAGTCGATTTCTCATTCGAGTGAAGTAAAGGCTTGTATATACTAGTAGATTGAAAATCGGTTTGAGAAAACGAACTTTTGATATTTAAAATAGTGTTGAAATCGCTTTGATGAAAGAGTTTTGATATTTACTATTAGTATTGAAACCTTCATATATCTTTAAAGTGACAGGTCATAAAACGATGGTAGAAACAAATCAATTCACGTTCGAAGACGTGAGTAAAGTCCAAAGAAGTCAATCCCAAAACCATCAAAGTAGAAATTCTGATAAACGTTTTTCAGAAGAGATTGCCTACGCAGAGTAATACGGGGTTCGACCTGCCCGGTCAGGTCGCGGGGTCCAGGGGCAGCGCCCACGGCGGGGTGCGGGGCAGCGCCCCGTCACGATACGACTTAGCGAAGGCAAGCTGGTCCAGCGACCTAAGGAGAAGTAGGTCATACGACCTAAGGGAAAGACTGCCGTGCGACCTAGCTGAAGAACAGGTCAAATGACCTAAGTACTAACTCGCGAGCGACCTAAGGTCTGC
Source organism: Allium fistulosum (assembly GCA_030737815.1). Lineage (NCBI taxonomy): Eukaryota > Viridiplantae > Streptophyta > Magnoliopsida > Asparagales > Amaryllidaceae > Allium > Allium fistulosum. The sequence continues at coordinate 527,396,324 of CM060906.1, forward strand.
GACCTAAATGCGAGCGACCTATCGAAGTGCGCGACCTAACAGTGAGGCGCGACCTAAGGTGATTCGCGACCTAAGGGTACGCGACCAAACATGGTTCGCGACCTAAGACTCGCGACTTAAAGTTTGCCTGGGGAATTATAGGTCGGCAACGACCTACGACTTAACAAAAGTCAAGCGACTTAAGAGGCATGGGAACCAGCGACCTAAAACTGGCGACCTAAGGATACGCGACCTAAAGGCTTGCGACCTAAAGGCACGCGACCTAGAGGTGAACGACCTAACGAGGTCCAGGGGAAGCGACCTAATATGCTTCGACCTAAGGATACGCGACCTAAAGGCTTGCGACCTAAAGGCACGCGACCTAGAGGTGAACGACCTAATGAGGTCCAGGGGAAGCGACCTAAAATGCTTCGACTTAAAGGTGCACGACTTAAGGTCTTACGACCTAACAACTTGGCTAGGCACGCGACCTAACGACTTAACTGGGCATGCGACCTAACGAATTAGCAAGGCACGCGACCTAACGACTTAAGCTTTGAACGACTCAAGGAGTTAACTCGCGAACGACCTAACACTTAACTCGTAAGCGACCTAAGATTTGCCTGGGAGATTATAGGTCGGAAACGACCTATGACTTAGCACCGCGCGACCTAGTGATTCAGAGCGAATTCTTAAGGCTGGAACGACCTATCCCTAGGAGACTTTTCAACGCGCGACCTAAGGCTTAGCGACCTAACTCCGAGCGAGCTAAAAATGGCCAGAACGACCTAAGTGCTAACTCGCGAGCGACCTAAGGCCTTAACTCGTGAGCGACCTAACTTTGCCTGGGGATTATAGGTCGGCAACGACCTACGACTTCGCCTGGAGATTATAGGTCGGCAACGACCTAAGAAGTTAACTCGTGGACGACCTAGGGATGGCCAGAAGCGACTTAAGCCCAGAAAAATCACCAAAACGCTGAAAATTGAAGTTTTTCGCCAATCCAATCCAAACCAAATGCAAATGTTGATGCAAATGCAATAGGGGATCATTCCCAACAGTCCAAGATAGATATAGGCAAGATGTGAGATCAAAAATCTCACCTTTTCACGGAATTTGATGAAGATGGAGATTTGAGAGCAAAGCAAGAACACCAACAAGCTTGAATCAATGGTCTTCACGTGAATTTGATGTTGAATCTCGGATTTGCAATGGAATTTGTGTTGGAGTTTTAATTTCCACTTCCCACCACCATTTTTGACAAAGCTTGAAGTGTTTTGATAGAGTGAGGAAGATGGTTGGGCTGAACTAAAGGGGTGCAGTCCAAACCAAAGTCAAAGGCGGGAAAAAGTGTTGAAAATTTCACTATCTCCAAACATATCGAAGTTTACACTCAAAAAGATCGCAAACGTCATTTTGAACCCAATGGGGGTGGTCTCGAGTCCTAATTTGACCGTATGCAAAAAGTAGCTTTTCGGACTAACATCCGACTAACGATAAAATATTTAAATATAGAATCGATAGATATGCGGGTTGTTACATAAATTATCTTCAATTCCAATTTATAAGTTATACTCACTTAAATGTTTACTTCCCTAAACATTTCATTTTGCTAAATCATTAACAACATTCATTATTAAACACAATTACCATTTATGATAATAACCAAGATTATCATATCTGGAAACCAATTCATATTTATCTTTATTCTTGATAACATTTCTACAAATTCAAGATTTTAATTTTAGTTTGAATTCATTTCAAACTTATCTTCATTCAATTTTAATTTGGCTTTATTTCTATTACCACTTAATTTAATTCCAACATTTTAACAACCAATTACCTTAATATTTATTAGAAAGAAATATCATTTTATATATCAAAATATATTCTTATATAAAATCATTTAAAATCCTTATATTAGAAAATAACAATTACGCTCTCATATATATATATATATACACTCAACTCGTTCTAGGGTACCATTGACCCTATCCTTAACGAGTAATCCCAACAGAGCCAGGTTCTCGCTTAACCTTCTGCTCTGATACCAACTGTAACAACCCGGAATTTTCGAACCCGAAAATTCCAGATAGTTAGGAGGAAAAGGAAAGAGATAGAAGAAAGAAACAGAAAGAAGAAAGAAACAGAAAGAAGAAAGAAGAACAGAAAACACAACATCTCACATTCGCAGTGGATTAAATATAATAACAAATAATAGCATTTATACAAAGAAAACCTGTATTTGTTAATTACATTTTTATACATCAGAGTTACAACATTCACAAATATATTAGACAGTTAGAATTAACATGTCTCGGACAACTATAATATATCACAGCGGAATACACTCCATACGTTCCTGCCATCCAGCTCGCCTCCTGAGCTCCAAAACGTCCTTACCTGGAAATCTGTAATACTCGGTTTGACCCGAGCATTACATCAAAGTAACACCCGGGTCAGGCTGGAAACCAGCGTGAGTAAACCCATCTAACATGAAATTCCAATGTATAGAACTTAATTAAAACCCGGGGTAACTCATTCATTCTACCAGTTCACAACTTGTTATAGTCAACACTTATATTCACAAATCAATCCCTAGTACCTTCACTTAGTTTCAAATGGTCCAGTCATTTAAATTATTCCATTACAGCCTATTGATATCACACATCAATCTATAAAGAATCATTGTAGATTACAAGTTCGAAGTGGTTTCGGGTATTAATTAATACCCGACTCCTGTCTCTTCGAATCCAATGTCATCTTAACCTAAGTTATTCAAATGAAATACAATTCAAACTTTAAAATACAGGGTGTCACTGTTTTAACCCAAACATATTATATCACATAACATTCCATATCACATACCAAAGATATCAACTAATCTAAGGCATACAATATCATTCAATCATTCATAGCAAGATTAATCAACCCTACCATCTCTAATTAATTCAATTAACCACAAATGAATTAAATTAATTACTTCAATTACTTTTAAATCCTGCATACTTAACTTAAATTAATTACCAACCAATTAATTAATCATCCCTTAATTATCCGTCTTAATTAATCATCCTTGATTAATTACTCTTTAGTTACATTAAGTAATTACCCTTTAATAAATTAATTATTCTTTAACCATTCACATTAATCAACCCTTAATTTCTCCTATTAATTAATGATCCTCTGATTACTTCCATTAATTAATTATTCCTTTCAATTAATTACATTCGGTAATTAACTATCCATTAATTTCAAATTAAATTAGTTAACTTTTATCGATTTAATCCTTAATTACTTACATTAAGTAATTATCATTTAAGTAATTAATCTCTAATTAATTAATCCCTAAAAATTTAATTAATCTCTAATTAATTTATACCCCTTAATTATTAATTAATTATCCTTAATCATTAATTAATTAACCTTTCTTTAATTACCTCATTAGATTAATTAATCATTAATTATCCAAGACTTTAATTAACTTTAAGACAAACCATTTATCTTTATTTAATTTCTTAATTAGCATAATCATATTTAAACATTTAACTTACTTAATTAAATCATTTAATTTAAGTTTAAAATAACTTAATTATTTAACATAACAAATTTAAGTTAAACATATTATATAATTTCCTTAAAACAATTATTTAAGACATTTATTATATAAAGAAATACAATTTAAGAAATGGTTCAAAACTGGATTCATTTAATTTTATAAACTTTAACTTAAAAACTGTACAATTTTTACTTGGGGTCAAACCCGAATAATACTCGATCCCCTACCCGAGACCATTATCTTCCCTACCCCGAGCTCTCTCTTCTCTTCTATTCCTACAGCAACGATTCAAACCCACCGATACTACTGATGCCTGTGCACATGCACACTCGATCGTCAACGCTCCGACCAACGTCACCATCGCCAGCAAGTCAACGACGACATGCACGATCGTTCCCAAAACTCAGAAACCCGATACAACTTCAAAATTTAAAACGAGCGTTTCAAACTCCATCCATAAAAACAACCGATCGCCAGTTCCCACAGTCCACTGTCTAACTCCGACCACCAGAGGCTTCGACGACACGCCCAGTCCTTCACCACAGACCTACGCCCCTATTCCCCCTACTCTGATCAAGCTCGATGCCGCCACGCTGTTGCATTTACCTCGAGAACATCGTCGAACCCAACGGGGTCCTCGAACCCTAGATCACCTTTGGCAAACAACTCCGATCATCAGAAAAATCTCGAACCATTTTTCCTGAGGTCTACTACACCCCGACCATCTCCAAATCAAACCCCAATGAAAATCTCGCCGCCGATCATCGACAATCGATGAAAACGTCGAATCTGGTCAACTCAGTAAATCTCAACATATACCAAATTAAAAATCATGATTCGATTCCTAAAATTCATCATATTACACTACGATTCTATTTATATGATCAAATCCTAGAATTATAACCATTGATTTTTGGCAGATAATTGATTTCTACTGTAAAATCTTATTTTTGAAATAATTTCTCAATATAAAATCTTGAATCCACTTTTAAAATTAATAATACATCGTTAGAGACATTTTCTCTTTACAAATCCTAGCCTAAAATCTATTGTATGTGAAGATATGAATTTTTCTAATGAAAATGAAACCTGACATAAGAACAGAGAACACATATATATCACATGCAGGCACAATGATCCTCTATACAAATGTCTTTCACAACAAACATACAAATATATATATCATAAACATCATATACATATGCAGATTCTAGATTTTTTTTTGTGTATCAGTTTACTCACCTAACACAATAGAGAAGCAGAACAGGTTTTTAACTTAATCTGAAACTTGTATTTTTTTATTTGAACGGATCCCTGTTGGAGGAATTTGATCTTTGAACTGGGAATCTTAGTCGAGTTGCTCCTGCTTTAAATCTGAGATGATCTTGTTTGATTTATTTCTAGAGTTGGAATCTTGCTTACTGTTTGAGTTGAATACTTGGTTTGAATTTGCTAATGGCTTTGTTGGGTTTATTATTATAATTTTTTTCTGGCTTTTGTTTCAGGTTTGTGACAGGTTTTCATTTTTTCTTTGAATTTAAAAGTGATAAGAGAAAAGAGGAGAGTAGGGATACATAAGCTGATATATTTAATTATTTATTTATTAAATAAAATTTAAAGGAAATATGTGACACTTGTTAAATTGTTAAGTAACTTAATTACACTTGTCATTAAACCTTATTCATTTACTTACATTTGTCATTTGTGTTGTATTAATATATTTTATATATTTATATATATATATATATATTTATTTATTTTTTAAAATTTAGTTTTATATTTATAAATGTTTTTAGTGTTTTTAATATTCAAACTTCTCTTTATTTAATTTACATGTAACTTTAAAAGAAAATGATATAAAATCTAAATACACACTTAAAAATAATTATACTAGTTTAATATATCCTAAAAAAAACAATGGTATAAAGCTAATTATATTTACAAAAAAAATCATATATGCACATTATTTTTAAATCCAATTTATTTCTAAGATATTTACATTTGAATTTCAAATCAAATTTTCAAATTCTATTTACAATCATATTTATTTAATTAGACAATCATATTTTATTAGAAAATTATCAAACTTAATATTAATCCATTTATATATTAAATTTTTTTCTTTTAGAATTAATTTTGTTCAATAAAATAAGTATCTCAAAGGGTAAAAATCAGTAAATTTCCCAATTACCAGATGTTCTAAAATCCGGGTTATCACAAAAATCATCATATTTACTCAAATATGTCGTTTCACCAGCACATATCATTTCAAATCCCAACTTATGTTATAACATTATTAAACCTTATTCGCTTTAAAATCAAGGCTTTAATTATAAACATTCCCACTCTACACCATCTGAAATTTAGAAAATAATTTAGATAGTTATAAATAGTTTAATTAGTTTAACATAGTTTTAAATGGATATAAATTAGGTTAAATAGGTTTAAAATAGATTAAATAAATTTAAAATAGATTAAAATACTTTAAATAGATTCAAAATAGTTTAAATGGTTTAAATTAGATTAAATAGGTTTATTTTGGATTAATTAGATTTAAATAGATTAAATGAATTTAAAATATATTAAATAGAATTAAAATAGATTAAATAGTTTAAAATAAATTAAAATAGTTTAAAATAAATTAAAATAGTTTAATAAAGTTTAAATGATTTAAAATATATTAAAATTTATTGAAATAGGTTAAAAAGATTAAAATAGATTAAGATAGATTAAATAGATTAATTAGTTTAAAGTAGGTTAAATTAGGTTAAAATAAATTAAATAGTTTAAATTGATTAAGTTGGTTTAAAATAGATTAACTTATTTTAATAGTTGAAAATCTTAAAATTAGAATGTGACGACCTAAAATGTCGACCTAAAAAGTCGACCTAAAATGTCGACCTAAAAAGTCGACCTAAAATGTCGACCTAAAAAGTCGACCTAAAAAGTCGACCTAAAATGTCGACCTAAAATGTCGACCTAAAATGTCGACCTAAAAAGTCGACCTAAAATGTCGACCTAAAATGTCGACCTAAAAAGTCGACCTAAAATGTCGACCTAAAAAGTCGACCTAAAATGTTGACCTAAAAAGTCGACCTAAAATGTCGACCTAAAATGTCGACCTAAAATGTCGACCTAAAAAGTCGACCTAAAATGTCGACCTAAAAAGTCGACCTAAAATGTCGACCTAAAAAGTCGACCTAGGACTTAAACAATATTTTGCTTAAAATCTGAAATGGCTCAACAACACTTAAAATTCCAGATTTTGACAAACTTTTCGATCCGTAAAATACGGGTTGTTACATTCTCTCCCCCTTAGGAATTTCGCCCCCGAAATTCCAAACAAACAAAGCAATCAAAAACTATTCTGCATGCCTACCATCCATAGAAATCAACAAACCATGCATCCAATTCTAGCTTAGCATGCAGAATTCTAAAACTAGAACAAGTTTCAATTTCGTTAGATGACACGACACCTTAGGGCCATACCTCGAAGAGTTCAGGATGAGCTGCCTTCATCCTCTCTTCCACCTCCCATGTACAGTCGTTATCATCATCACTCCATTGTATCTTGAGCAACCTAACTACCTTCCTCCTAAGCTGTTTCGTGTCGGTTTCCACAACACGAAGCGGCTTACGAGGTCTCTCAACAACTGGATCGACTTCAAAATCTTCACAGCTATCAGCAGAAACCACTGTATTCGAGTCGTGCACATACTTTCGTAGATACGATACGTGAAAAACATTGTGCACACCCGACATCTTCTCTGGTAACTCCAATCTATAGGCGAGCTTTCAAATTCGCTAAATAATCGGGAATGGTCCAACAAATCTCGGAGTCAATTTTCCTTTCTTTCCGAATCGAATAACATTCTTCAGTGGAGAAATCTTCACAAAGACCATATCACCTACGTCGAATTCTAAATCCTTACGACGCTTATCAGCATAACTTTTCTGATGGTCTTGGGCTGCCTTCATTCGCTGCCGAATGATCTCTATACAATCCGAAGTCTGTCGAATCATCTCTGGCCCAAGCATTAGTTTTTCTCCAGTCTCTAACCAACATGTCGGAGAGTTACACGGTCTTCCATACAATGCCTCATACGGTGCCATACCAATGCTTGACTGGTAACTGTTGTTATATGAAAATTCCACCAAATGAAGGTGATCTTCCCATGATCCTCCGAAATCCAGAACACAAGCTCTGAGGAGATCTTCCAAAACTCGGTTGACTCTCTCGGTCTGACCATCTGTTTGAGGGTGATAAGCTGTACTCAAACATAACTCGGTTCCCAAAACTTCCTGGAAGCTCTTCCAAAATCCACTAGTGAACAATGGATCTCGATCGCTCACTATACTCTTCGGAATACCATGGAATCGAACTATCCGCTTAACATACAACTCAGCTAACTTTGATGCAGTCCTAGTCGATCGAACAGGAATGAATCTTGCACTCTTAGTCAGACGATCTACGATGACCCAAATCCCTTCATTTCCCGTTCTTGTTCTCGGTAACCCATCGATAAAATCCATCGATATTTGCTCCCACTTCCATGTAGGAACTTCTAATGGCTGAAGCAATCCACTTGGCTTCTTTTGTTCAGCCTTTACCAACTGGCAGTTCATGCACTTGGAAATGAAATTTCCAACATCCTTCTTCATGCCTTCCCAGTAATAGGTTCTCTTCATATCCCGATACATCTTATTTCCACCTGGATGAATCGTCAACTTCGAGTGATGACTTTCCTTCAGAACTTCACTCCTCAATTCATCTATATCGGGAATAACTAGTCGTCCTTGCTTCCGAAGCCAACCTTCTTGATCGACCTCGAATCCTTTATCCTTTTCTAGTTCCAATCCAGATTCCAAATCACGGATAATCTTGACAAGCTTATCATCTCGCTTTTGACTCTCGCCAATTCTCTCCACAAGAGTCGGTCTTATCGATAAGTTTGCCAACATCTCAGGTTCCAATTCGCATCTAGACCTGAAGTCAAATCCAGCTAAATACTCGAGATTCTTCCATTCCAAAAACATGGCTCCCAATCCTGCATGTCTTCGACTTAACGCATCTGCCACTGCGTTGCCTTTTCCCGGAGTATAAGCTATACCAAAATCATATGATGCCAAAAACTCTAACCAACGTTGCTGCCGAAGATTCAAATCCTTTTGGGAGAAAAGATACTTCAACGACTTATGATCTGTAAACAACTCGAATCGAACTCCCAATAGATAATGTCTCCACATCTTTAGAGCAAAAACAATCGCCGCTAATTCCAAATCATGAGTCGGGTAATTCCTTTCATGCGGCTTCAGTTGTCGACTTGCATACGCAACAACTTTATCTCTCTGCATCAGTACTGCTCCAAGTCCAGTACCACATGTGTCGGTGTAAACCACCATCTCATCATTCCCACTTGGAATAGTCAAAACAGGAGCACTTGACAATCGCTCTTTCAGGATTCTGAAAGCTTGCTCACACTTATCATCCCATCTGAACACTTGGTTCTTTTTCGTCAACCCTGTTAACGGTGCAGCTACCTTGGAGAAGTCTTTGATAAACCGTCGATAATATCCTGCTAATCCAAGAAAACTTCTCACATCAGATGCATTCTTAGGTCTAACCCAATCATGGATTGCTGCCACCTTAGCGGGATCAACCGCTATTCCATTTCCAGAAATCACATGGCCTAAGAACCTCACTTCACTCTTCCAGAAGTGACACTTCGAAAACTTAGCCTTCAGCTGATGTTTCCGCAAGATTTCCAAAACAATACGCAAGTGCGTCTTGTGCTCTTCTTCAGTTCTGGAATAAATCAGAATATCATCCACGAACACTAGCACGAACTTACTCAACTGATCCCTGAACACTCTATTCATAAGATCCACAAAATATGCTGGCGCATTAGTCAATCCAAACGGCATTACCATCCACTCAAAGAAACCGGATGGTGTCCTAAAAGCAGTCTTCGGCACACTATCCTTAGCCACTCTCAACTGGTGAAATCCCGTTGCCAAATCCATCTGAGAAAACACCTTAGCTTCGTGAAGCTGATCAAACAAGTCATCTATTCTCGGCAATGGATACTTGTTCTTCTTAGTCACCTTATTCAGCTCACGATAATCCATACACAATCTCAATGACCCATCTGCCTTGGTTGCAAACACAACTGGTGCACCCCACTCGGACACACTACGCCGAATGAATCCTTTCTGTAAAAGGTCATCAACCTGCACCCTCAACTCCTGCTGTTCCCTAGGCGCCATCCGCCTAAGAGGCATCACAACAGGTCTGGCTGCTTCAACTAGATCTATACGAAACTCGATCTCTCTATGCGGCGGTAACCCTTTGACCTCGTCAAAGACATCCTCAAATCCATTAGCGATCGGCACTGATGACAGTCCATCCCGTTGAACAACCAGCGAATACATGAAGCTCATGAAGACGCCTTCTTCATGCTTACATCGTATCACAATCTTTCGCCCCTCCACATTCTCGACTGTCACTTCCAACCTCTCGCAATCAACCTTCGCCGCATACTTCCTAAGCCAGTCCATACCCAAAATAATTCCGAACCCCGCAAAGTTCAGAACAAAGCAATCACAAACAAAAGAGCAATCATGACTCGATACAACTAGACCACGGCATAACATACACAAACAAGACGAACCCCCAACTGGATTAGTCACAACCAATGGCTTATCAACAATATCCGGTCCCAAACCCAACCGGCCTACGAGTTCACTACAAACAAACGAATGCGATGCCCCAGTATCAAACAGAACTCTAACTGGAACACCACATAGGAAGAGAGTACCTTGAACCACCACACTCTTTCCTTTCTCCTCAGCAGTAGGAGCTTTCGAAGACGACGGAACAGCTCCCAAAGCATAAGCTTGCACAATCTGCTTGTCCTTCCGCGGTTCTGGACAATTCTTCCTGAAATGCCCCGGCTTGTCACAGTTGTGACACTTCATCGGTACCTTCGGATTCTTACAATCCTTAGAGAAATGGCCCTTCTGCTGACAGTTGTAGCAGGTCACTTCGCTCTTTGGCCTCTTCTGGCTATCCTTACCCTACTGCTGCTGCTGCTTCCTCTTCTTGTTTCCACCCTGCTGTGGTTTAGACTCTCCCCTGGTCACAGCAACAACAGATCCCTCTTTAGGAAACAGATTCTCATGCCTGAGAGCCTTCTCCACAAGCTTCTCAAATGAATCGTCCAAATGATCCACCAACTGTCTCCCAACATAACTGTCCAATCCTGTCACAGACTTCTCGTTCTTCTGATACGAAGATTCAATATACGACCGAGCATACTTGGACAAAGCTTCAAACTCAGAAACATACTCAAGAACTGGTCTTCCTCCTTGCTTGAGCTCCACAAACTTCTTGAACAGAACAGACTTCTGAGCTGTAGAAATGAACTTAGCTTCAAATCTGGTTTGGAATTGCTCCCAAGTAATCTTTTCCTCCGGAGTACTGATGGTAATAGAGTTCCACCAATCAGAAGCTCTCCCTTGAAGCTGTCTTGATGCCAACTTCCTCTTAGTTGCATCCTCAATTCCCAAATCACCAAAAATCCTTCTACAAGCATCTATCCATCTTTGGACCTCAATATTTGATTCTGTTCCCAAGAAAACCTTTCCTCCAAGAGCAGTATAGTCTTTACACAACTTAGCAAAATCCACCGGTCTTGGAGCTTGAACCTGAACTCCAACATCAACTGCTATCCCCGGAACTGGTATCCTTCTCATGATCGAAGTCATCATAGCTTCGAACATAGCTGCATAATCCGCAGTCCTCTCAGCATCATGACCTTCCCTAGCAGCTGGTCTCCCTCTTCGACTCATCCTTAATATCTATAAAAAGGAACGGTCAACACATCTTGAGAAACAACTGCATAAAGGACTCAAACTCTACTCAGCTACTATATTATATATAGTAATCATCCATCAAAATACAATTACGTCTCTCATACGTAGTTACGTCAGCGAGCGTTGGGTAAAATCGATTAACCAATGCTCTGATACCAAATGTGACGACCTAAAATGTCGACCTAAAAAGTCGACCTAAAAAGTCGACCTAAAATGTCGACCTAAAAAGTCGACCTAAAATGTCGACCTAAAAAGTCGACCTAAAATGTCGACCTAAAATGTCGACCTAAAATGTCGACCTAAAATGTCGACCTAAAAAGTCGACCTAAAATGTCGACCTAAAAAGTCGACCTAAAATGTCGACCTAAAAAGTCGACCTAAAATGTCGACCTAAAATGTCGACCTAAAAAAAAGTCGACCTAAAATGTCGACCTAAAAAGTCGACCTAGGACTTAAACAATATTTTGCCTAAAATCTGAAATGGCTCGACAACGCTAAAAATTCCAGATTTTGACAAACTTTTCGATCCGTAAAATACGGGTCGTTACATAGAATTTTAAAGAACATTTACAGTTTATATTGAGATAATAAAATTTTGAAATTAACATCATATTTAGCCATTCCTTCAATTCCAACAAATTTGGACCATATCCAGATTTTAAATCAAAACCCAATTTCAAATCTTGAAATATCAAATTTAACTATTCCAATTTTAATAGATTTTCAAAGTTATAATTTCCAACATTTCAATAACTGAATTTCGATGAATGTCGTTTATACTTCAAATTCAACCTTAAAATTTCTATTTAAATCCTTTAAATAATTACTTAAAACAATTCAATTTATATCAGTCAAATTCTATTTCAAATATCATTTAACTGGATTCAAAGTTTAAAGATTTAAAATCATTAAATTTAACCAATCCGGTGTCCGTATATAATTTTCTACCCTATGGTCAAGTCATACAGATATTTATCATTTCAATCCGCAACTATTAAAGTTACGGGTATATATCATTTCAACCTGCAATCCCAAATTTATTTCAATGAAAATCGCTTGGGTTTATCATTTCAACCCAAAATGATTTTCTCTTATTCTAAATGATCGTTCGGGTATGTATCATTTCAACCCATAGGGAACTTGCAGTGTTATAACAATATAAAAATATAACATCCAGTCGTCTAATATAAACAATCAAACATCCATCACAATCATCATTCAAACCAATAAATAACAATAACAATCAAACAGTTATCAATGACAGTTATCAACTGGCAATTAAACTTCAATATTAAATTAAATGGCTATTAAATTCAATAAAGGTCAAATTTAACTGGAATGACAAATTAAATATATCAAACATCAACCATCAATCAATCAATTTCTAATCACATCATAAATTTAATTTAACTAACATAAGATAATCTAGTAGTTGTGAGTGGGTCAAAACACTCACATTTGATTTCAAATCCATTTGAAATCCAAAATAGGGCCTAAATTTCAACAGTCTCCGAATTCGTCCAAACTAGTTCCATAATGTCTGAAATTTCGATATGATCCCAGAGGAACAAACAACGCGTGAATCCGAGCTCGTATGTAAAAGTTATGTATGTTAGATGCCCTAGTTCAACAAATGGTATCTCAACCTGGCCACATATCATCTCCTGTACCACACGCATGCAACTCCAACATCAGAAGCCCTAGTTCAACAATTTCATTCAAACAGCAATAGCCGTCACCGCCTAGTTCGACAACCGCCTCAACCACGATCGCGCCTAGCCAGAGCCACCGCCTCCATGACCTCTGACCCCCGACCCTCTCGCGTACGCTCGAACGATCAGGTCGCGGCCAAACACAGCAGCCATAGCCCCCTGAAAATCAAAACCCTAATTAATTTTCATGCAAATCTAGTCGCTGATACGACGAATGAGCCATGCCGATGAACTCCACTCGCAAATCTCAATGCATCCATATTATCGACTCGATGATCCGTCGAAGTTGATCGTGACCCAATGAACGGCCGAGAATGATTTGGCCAATTTTAAAAAAACTATGATCCAAATTGAAAAACAAATTGCTGCAGTGAATTACGCTCATCGAGAGCTTCGAAACGGTATATAATATGATAGGGTTTGCAGAGTTTGAGTTTTGTAATTTGTTTTGAAATTGGATTTAGGGTTTGTAATTTGAAATTGGTTTCTGCCATTGAAGAAAGGAACAGACAGATGTTGATGTATATACAGAATAGACTAAAAGACAGCTAGGGTTTGAGGAAAAAAGTCTATTTATACGAACAAAGCCCGATAAGAATGAATAACACCCAAATTGATTTGAATTGACAATAACGACCCAAAAAGCCCGTTTCGCTTCCGAAACGAAAGTAGGTCATCCCATATATAAAAATAGATGTTTTTGATATTTTTAAACTCAATGGAGTAGGTTTCAAGTCCTAATTCCATCGTATGAAGAAGTTAGCCTTTAAAATCAGCTTATTTCAAATTGATTTCAATTGAATTTAATTAAATTGATTTCTACGTGTTTCGAGTCCGTACGATCAAACGACAAGTCCGATCGCTACAAAACTTGAAATCCAACAATAATTCACCATTACGGATCCAATGAAACCAGTTTCGTCGAAATCTGAGAGAGTGGCCAAAATGGCTATTTTCACGTTAATCAAATAAATTAATTAAATCACTTTTTAATTTCAAATTTAATAACTAACAATTTTTATCGTTTTAGATTACTTGGATATTTACAATAATTTAAACAAATTAGTTCAATGTTAATTAATTTACAGATTACAGTGTTTAATTTTTTATTGAAATAAATTCATTAATTATAAATTAAACTCCAATAAATTAATTGAACTTGATTTCAATTCCTTATTGTTCAATCATTCATCACTCAATGTATATATTCAACATTGGTTTATGGCTTATTACATTAACATTCTCCAGTTTCATCTTAATTTCCATTAACGTAATATTTAATTACATTTAATTGCAATTGATTTCCAACTTAATTTAACAGACTAAATAAATAGGTAACATATAATAATTGTCACCATTAACTTTTAGTCACGTTTATAAGTTTATTATTTACAAACAAATGTTATAACAACATACACAATACTAGTTTTATTCAATTACAATTTATTACACATTATTTCATTAATTAATAAAACATTTAAATTAGCAATTACTCATTTAATCCAATTCTCAATTAATACACATATTATCACAATCTATAACCAATTATACCTTTTTAATCATTTTAATTAATTGGAATTTCATTTAAAGCAATTATCAATTACCTTAAATTAATACCATTACATTTCATTCTAGTTATATTCTTATTATTAAATCACAAAACCTTATTAAATTAACATTTTTAATTATCGAAACTTACGAGTCATTACACTCTCCCCCACTAAAAACTTTTCATCCTCGAAAAGGGAAAAGGAGGGATAAAGAATTAATATATCTCATTCAAAATATTGAATTTATAAACAACTAATTTACATAATTAAATAATTTAAATAAAATATCAACTTATAAACAATTAAATCCTTTTATATTCAAGTTAATAAAAGTTTGATAAACATTTCACAAAATTTTTCTAAGTCCAAAATTCATAGAAAATTTCGGCAGAGTCTCCTTTGTACGGAAAGGTCTGGGAGAAATAATAATATTAATAATAACAATATGTACCACATTTAAAAAAATAATATATCCCAAACCACGGGAAAATAATACAATATCGCTAAAAAACCGTAATCCGAGAACGTACCTATTTGTCGGGCAAACAACGCTTTATTTATGAAACCAAAAGTAGTAGCAATTGCTTCCATAACCTGCATTTCACTCATATAATCCAAAAGAGTTAAAATTATACAAAAGAGAGATACTTACGTTGTTCCAACTAATAATAGCAAACAATTACAACATAATAATAGTCACTCTGCAAACGAACATACAATCATCACATGCAATTAAAGAAATCAACCATCCATCCATAGCAACCAAAGCAAGTGGTTTGTTCGGGTTCAGAAACTTTTAATCGTATAAAATGATAAATAAACTACTAAGTATACCATACACTTAACAGTCTTAGATAAAACTCAGTAGATTATTTACACATTTTTATACAGTTAGAAGTATCCTTTCCAAATTATCCCATAAGCCAATACAAACAAAAAGTTCAAATATCAATTAAGTTTATTCTTATAAATCACATTTCATATTATTTATTGTTCCTTTTTTTCTATTCATTCAATGCTTACTTTCATTAATTTACCTTCATTACTTACAAATTTCATTTCCCATTTATTTATATGATGATATTTTCTCTTTTCATTACTTTACATTCATTGCTCACGTAAGTTATTTCCATTTCAATTATTGGATTATCCATTATTAAGTAAGTTTCTTTACAATTTAATTCACCATTAATAGATTGTTTCTTTTTTTTCACATTCATTTCTTTCATATCTAATATTATTGAACATTTAATCTATTTCTGAATCATTTCACATTTTCTAAAGTCATAATCATTCAATTAATATAGTATTCACTTTAATTATAAATGGTTTCTACATTAACTTAGTTTATAATCATTTACTTACTGTAATCAGCTTTTCTATTACAATTTATTTGTAGCACTTCAAATTTTTATCTTAAGTTTATAACATTTATAGCATAACAATTCTTATTTATTGAAATAATTCTATCGAACAGCTTCATTTCCTAAGTTTTACTAGTATAACATTCTATTACATATTCTTATTAACGTTTCAACTTTTAATAGTTTGGTAAGTTTTATATATATATATATAACATATTCTTATTAACGTTTCAACTTTTAATAGTTTGGCAAGTTATATATATGTATATATGTGTATATATATATGTATATATGTCTTTAGAGTGTAATGGAATGTTACACAAGTTCATCTTTGTGACGACCGCCCACGACCCCTGCACTGAATCTAGAGATAGTGCGCTGTAAAGTGTGCCAGGCAGCCATGGACGATTGTCAGAGTAAAATAAAACAACAGAATCTATCGTATTACTCACAGCGCATGGACAAAATACAATAGAACATATATTTAGTGAAGCTTTACAGAATAAAATATCATCATATAAAAACTTCATAGTAGTTGAATACAAACATCCAAATAGCCAATACATCAAGCCTCACTACATAACACTCAGAGTTATACAAAACAGCGGAACATCTAGTACATATAGTAAGAAGATAATATGCAACCCTCCAGCTCGTCTTCGATATCATCATCGTGAGAAGCAAGAACAGCACCTGTCACCTGCTACCTAGTCTGCCCGTCCCAAAAATGGACGAACAGCCCAAGGCAATAAGAGTTAAAACATAAAGCCTTGAGTCAGACAACAGTCTTAGTGAGCAGTAAATTAACTAACAACGTACCAAAAGAGCATAAAGGAAAAGGAATAGGAATACAACCCTCCCACTCCACCTCTTTCTACAGTGATAGTCCCCAGACACACACTAAGCAGAAGCAACATAGCAGAGCATACAATTTAAAATAAATTAATAATCATTCGAGTCAAGGGCGATGTTTTCCTAGTACCAAGGCCTAAATCAGATAAGCACCCAGAAAATACCGCTCTTGAGTCCGAATGACGATACAACCAAACATCGATGACTCTGGCTATCACTGTTATCATTGCTTCGATATCACCGTTAATTGAATGACCGGAACATTCTTTCAGCCGTCCGTCAAGGGCTAATGGAAACCCCGGTTCTAGACATAACTCCCGCACGTCGTCGCAGCCCGTGCCTAGGACAATCGAATCTACCCAGAGTACTCGACCATCAACAGTTAGTCGTTGGGACTATCGAATCTACCCAAACGTACTCTTGCTTAGAGCATGCTAGAACCTTCAACAACGATGCTATCCAAGCCTCCTAGTCATCCTCTTCGACGACTATTCTCATATCCATTCATTATCCTCAACTCGAATCATATCACCGAGTTATCAACATGCTTGGAATGATCCCGTCCGGATTAGACCAAGTCTTCATTACATGATGCCTCGCTTCATTACATCCTCGCAAAGCCTCATCTCAACATCACATCATCAAATCTATGCATAAGAGCTTCATCATCCCGCTACATATGCCACGAGCAGCTTTCCCAATTCAAGAGCCTTTCCCTTAGCTTTTGAATCATCTTCGACCACCTTGTCTAAAACCAATCAACAATCATCTAATTCACAGCAATCAATCATGTCAAACATCAATCCAAGTAACCAAGCATTCAAATATAAGCAAAATGAACAATTATAACAATAATGGCAATTTCGTAATTAAGGAGTTGAAAGTCTAACAAGAATGAAAACATGAGAATTATCTCTACAACTTGATGAATGAACTTGCATAGGTTAATCATATACAAAAATGGTTGTCAAATCATCATGAACAATGGATCTACATGGATCTACGCTTAGGTTTACAAAAATGCATAGAAATCACTATTTTAACACCAAATCAAGCCAACAATCCGATCTACTCCTTTGGATCCGTGTGAGAGATAATCACCACTCACCAAATCACCTAAACAACCTCAAATCAACACGCTTCAGATCTGGACAGCGAAGGATCAAGCTTGATCTATCACTAATCCGTTTCAAACGATGAAATCTCACTTCAATGGATGAAGATCTTCAATCTAAGCTCTTGAATCTTCAATCTTGATCTTCGATTTGGATGGATGGAATCACTAGATTAGAGTGGAGAAAAGAAGTGAAGAAGTGTAGAAGTCGAGCTCTCAAAATGGCAGCACTTCGTCGCTTCGAAATCCGGATCCCAAAAAGTGAGAAAGACCCTTCCTATTTATAGCTGAAAATCCACTAAGTCATAACTCGACTATCTCCTAAGTCGTCTCCGACTTACGACCTAAGACCCCTCCGACTTACGACCTAACTCGCGCGCCTATTCGACCTAACAGAATCACCTGCCTACGACTTATAGCTTAGCAGCGCTCGCGACCTAACAAAGATACGACTTACGACTTAACAAGTGCGCGACTTACGACTTAAACCAAAACTCATGCTACAGCAACCCAACGACTTAATAGGTACACTCCCTCTCGACCTAACAAACTTACGACTTAACACATAACTGGGGCTACGACTCAACTACTAAGCCATCTACGACTTAAAACAGATCAACTCTTAAGTCGCTCGCGACTTAACAACTACTAAGTCGCTCACGACCTATCACTCAGGCAGAAACCCAGCGACCTAACACCTTAAGTCTTCACGCGACCTAAAACATGTTACGACTTACGACTTAACTCGTACGACTTAACTCCCATAGGTCGTATACTCCCTAAGTCGCTAACCTATAGGTCATACCAAGACACTAGGTCGCCACACAGCTATCTCCAAACTCCTTAGGTCGTTGCCGACCTAACAATGCTAACTCGGAACCACTAGGTCGCTAACTCCACTAGGTCGGCCAACCACTATCTTCTATAAGTCGGACAATACCATAAGTCGGTAACTACTGGGTCACTCCTCTCCTAAGTCGTATACGACTTACGACCTATACTAAGTCGTGAACGACTTAGGACTTAGCAATTTCGCCAAAACTCATATGTCACCACCTTAACCCAGTTAATCTCTTAAGTCGGCAACTCGACCCAGACTTCTCTCAACTCGTCTAAACCGACTTAGGACTTAGAAAAATTCTGAATGACTTATCAATGTTACCAATTGTCAACTGTTTTACGATGTTTCGATCCGTAAAATACGGGTCGTTACATTCTCTCCCCCTTAGGAATTTCGCCCCCGAAATTCCAAGCAAACAAAGCAATCGAAGACTATTCTGTACGCCTACCATCCATAGCAATCAACAAACCATACATCCAATTCTAACTTAGCGTACAGAATTCTAAAACTTAGAACAAGTTACAATATCGTGAGATGAGACGACACCTTAGGGCCATACCTTGAAGAGTTCAGGATGAGCTGCCTTCATCCTCTCTTCCACCTCCCACGTACAGTCGTTATCATCATCACTCCATTGTATCTTGATCAACTTAACTACCTTCCTCCTAAGCTGTTTCGTGTCGGTTTCAACAACACGAAGCGGCTTACGAGGTCTTCTATCAACTGGATCAACTTCGAAGTCTTCACAGCTATCAGCAGAAACCACTGTATTCGAGTCGTGCACATACTTCCGTAGATATGATACATGAAAAACATTGTGCACACTCGACATCTTCTCTGGTAACTCCAATCTGTAGGCGAGCTTTCCAATTCGCTCGATGATCGGGAATGGTCCAACAAATCTCGGAGTCAATTTTCCTTTCTTCCCGAATCGAATAACATTCTTCAGTGGAGAAATCTTCACAAAAACCATATCACCTACGTCGAACTCCAAATCCTTACGACGCTTATCAGCATAACTCTTCTGACGGTCTTGGGCTGCCTTCATTCGTTGCCGAATGATCTCTATACAATCTGAAGTCTACTGAATCATCTCTGGCCCAAGTATCAGCTTTTCTCCAGTTTCCAACCAACATGTCGGAGAGTTACACGGTCTTCCATACAATGCCTCATACGGTGCCATACCAATACTTGACTGGTAACTGTTGTTGTATGCAAACTCCACCAAATGAAGGTGATCTTCCCATGACCCTCCGAAATCCAAAACACAAGCTCTGAGGAGATCTTCCAAAACTCGGTTGACTCTCTCGGTCTGACCATCTGTTTGAGGGTGATAAGCTGTACTCAAACACAACTCGGTTCCCAAAACTTCCCGGAAGCTCTTCGAAAATCCACTAGTGAACAATGGATCTCGATCGCTCACTATACTCTTCGGAATACCATGGAATCGAACTATCCACTTAACATACAACTCAGCCAACTATGATGCAGTCCTAGTCGATCGAACAGGAATGAATCTAGCACTCTTAGTCAAACGATCTACGATAACCCAAATCCCTTCATTTCCCGTTCTTGTTCTAGGTAATCCATCAATAAAGTCCATCGATATCTGCTCCCACTTCCATGTAGGAACTTCTAATGGCTGAAGCAATCCACTTGGCTTCTTCTATTCGGCTTTTACCAACTGGCAGTTCATACATTTGGAAATAAAATTTCCAACATCCTTCTTCATACCTTCCCAGTAGTAGGTTTTCTTCATATCCCGATACATCTTATTTCCACCTGGATGAATTGTCAACTTCGAGTGATGACTTTCCTTCAGAACTTCACTCCTCAATTCATCTATATCGGGAACAACTAGTCGTCCTTGCTTTCGAAGCCAACCCTCTTGATCGACCTCGAATCCTTTATCCTTTTCTAGATCCAATCCAGATTCCAATTCACGGATAATCTTGACAAGCTTATCATCTCGCTTCTGACTCTCGCCAATTCTCTCCACAAGAGTCGGTCTTATCGATAAGTTTGCCAACATCTCAGGTTCCAATTCGCATCTAGGCCTGAAGTCAAATCCAGCTAAATACTCGAGATTCTTCCATTCTGAAAACATGGCTCCCAATCCTGCATGTCTTCGACTTAACGCATCTGCCACTGCGTTACCTTTTCCCGGAGTATAAGCTATACCAAAATCATATGATGCCAAAAACTCTAGCCAACGTTGCTGCCGAAGATTCAAATCTTTTTGGGAGAAAAGATACTTCAACGACTTATGATCCGTAAACAACTCAAATCGAACTCCCAACAGATAATGTCTCCACATCTTCAGAGCAAATACAATCGCCGCTAACTCCAAATCATGAGTTGGGTAATTCCTTTCATGCGGCTTCAGTTGTCGACTGGCATACGCAACAACTTTATCCCTATGCATCAGCACTGCTCCAAGTCCAGTACCACATGCATCGGTGTAAACCACCATCTCATCATTCCCACTTGGAATAGTCAAAACAGGAACACTCGTCAATCTCTCTTTCAGGATTCCGAAAGCTTGCTCACACTTAGCATCCCAACTGAACACTTGGTTCTTTTTCGTCAATCCTGTTAACGGTGCAGCTACCTTGGAGAAGTCTTTGATAAACTGTCGATAATATCCTGCTAATCCAAGAAAACTTCTCACATCAGATGCATTCTTAGGCCTAACCCAATCCTGGATTGCTGCCACCTTAGCGGGATCAACCGCTATTCCATTTCCAGAAATCACATGGCCTAAGAACCTCACTTCACTCTTCCAGAAGTGACACTTCGAAAACTTAGCCTTCAGCTGATGTTTCCGCAAGATTTCCAAAACAATACGCAAGTGCGTCTTGTGCTCTTCTTCCGTTCTGGAATAAATCAGAATATCATCCACGAACACAAGTACGAACTTGTTCAACTGATCTTTGAACACTCTATTCATAAGATCTACAAAATATGCTGGCGCGTTAGTCAATCCAAACGGCATTACCAGCCACTCAAAGAAACTGGATGGTGTCCTAAAAGCAGTCTTCGGCACACTATCCTTAGCCACTCTCAACTGGTGAAATCCCGTTGCCAAATCCATCTGAGAAAACACCTTAGCTTCGTGAAGCTGATCAAACAAGTCATCTATTCTCGGCAATTTATACTTGTTCTTCTTATTCACCTTATTCAGCTCACGATAATCGACGCACAATCTCAACGACCCATCTGCCTTGGTTGCAAACACAACTGGTGCACCCCACTCGGACACACTACGCCGAATGAATCCTTTCTGCAAAAGATCATCAACTTGCACCTTCAACTCATGCTGTTCCTTAGGCGCCATCCGCCTAAGAGGCATCACAACAGGTCTGGCTCCTTCAACTAGATCTATACGAAACTCGATCTCTCTATGCGGCGGCAACCCTTTGACTTCGTCAAAGACATCCTCGAATCCATTAGCGATCGGCACTGATGACAGTCCATCCCGTGGAACAACCAGCGAATACATGAAGCTCATGAAGACGCCTTCTTCATGCTTACATCGTATCACCACCTTTCGCCCCTCCACATTCTCGACTGTCACTTCCAACCTCTCGCAATCAACCTTTGCCGCATACCTCCTAAGCCAGTCCATACCCAAA
This sequence comes from Allium fistulosum, assembly GCA_030737815.1. Taxonomy (NCBI): domain Eukaryota; kingdom Viridiplantae; phylum Streptophyta; class Magnoliopsida; order Asparagales; family Amaryllidaceae; genus Allium; species Allium fistulosum. Next base: position 527,418,805 of record CM060906.1, read on the forward strand.
ATAATTCCGAACCCCGCAAAGTTCAGAACAAAACAACCACAAACAAAAGAGCAACCATGACTCGACACAATCAGACCACGGCATAACATACACAAACAAGACGAACCCCCAACTGGATTAGTCACAACCAATGGCCTATCAACAATATCCGGTTCCAAACCTAACCGGCCTACGAGTTCATTACAAACAAACGAATGCGACGCTCCAGTATCAAACAGAACTCTAACTGGAACACCACAAAGGAAAAGAGTACCTTGAACAACCACACTCTTTCCTTTCTCTTCAGCGGTAGGAGCTTTCGAAGACGACGGAACAGCTCCCAATGCATAAGCTTGCACAATCTGCTTATCCCTCCTCGGTTCTGGACAATTCTTCCTGAAATGCCCTGGCTTGTCACAGTTGTGACACTTCATCGGCACCTTCGGATTCTTACAATCCTTCGAGAAATGGCCCTTCTGCTGACAATTGTAGCAAGTCACCTCGCCTTTCGGCGTCTTCTGGCCATCCTTACCCTTCTACTGCTGCTGCTTCCTCTTCTTGTTTCCACCCTACTGGGGTTTAGACTCTTCCCTGGTCACAGCAACAACAGATCCTTCCTTAGGAAACATACTCTCATGCCTGAGAGCTTTCTCCACAAGATTCTCAAATGAATCATCCAAATGATCCACCAACTGCCTCCCAAGATAACTGTCCAAGCCTGTCACAAACTTCTCATTCTTCTGATATGCAGATTCAATATATGACCGAGCATACTTGGACAAAGCTTCAAACTCAGAAACAAACTCAAGAACAGATCTTCCTCCTTGCTTGAGCTCCACAAACCTCTTGAATAGAACAGACTTCTGAGCTGTAGAAATGAACTTAGCTTCAAATCTGACTTGGAATTGCTCCCAAGTAATCTCTTCCTCCGGAGTATTGATGGTAATAGAGTTCCACCAATCAGAAGCTCTCCCCTGAAGCTGCCTTGATGCCAACTTCCTCTTAGTTGCATCATCAATTCCCAAATCACCAAAGATCCTTCTATAAGCATCTATCCACCTCTGGACCTCAATAGTTGATTCTGTTCCCAAGAAAACCTTTCCTCCAAGAGCAGTATAATCCTTGCACAACTTAGCAAAATCCACTGGTTTCGGAGTTTGGACTTGAACTCCAACATCTACTGCTGCCCCTGGAACTGGTATCCTTCTCATGATCGAAGTCATCATAGCTTCGAACATAGCTGCATAATCAGCAGTCCCCTCAGTAGCACGGCCTTCCCTAGCAGCTGGTCTTCCTCTTCGACTCATTCTCAATATCTATAAAAAGGAATGATCAGAACATCTAGAGAAACAACTGCATAAAGGACTAACTTACTGCTAAACTACTATATTATATATAGTAATCATCCATCAAAATACAATTACGTCTCTCATACGTAGTTACGTCAGCGAGTGTTGGGTAAAATCGATTAACCAATGCTCAGATACCAAATGTGACGACCGCCCACGACCCCTGCACTGAATCTAGAGATAGTGCTCTGTAAAGTGTGCCAGGCAGCCATGGACGATTGTCAGGGTAAAATAAAACAACAGAATCTATCGTATTACTCACAGCGCATGGACAAAATACAATAGAACATATATTTAGTGAAGCTTTACAGAATAAAATGCCATCATATAAAAACTTCATAGTAGTTGAATACAAACATCCAAATAGCCAATACATCAAGCCTCACTACATAACACTCAGAGTTATACAAACCAGCGAAACATCTAGTACATATAGTAAGAAGATAATATGCACCCCTCCAGCTCGTCTTCGATATCATCATCGTGAGAAGCAAGAACAGCACCTGTCACCTGCTACCTAGTCTGCCCGTCCCAAAAATGGACGAACAGCCCAAGGCAATAAGAGTTAAAACATAAAGCCTTGAATCAGACAACAGTCTTAATGAGCAGTAAATTAACTAACAACATACCAAAAGAGCATAAAGGAAAAGGAATAGGAATACAACCCTCCCACTCCACCTCTTTCTATAGTGATAGCCCCCAGACACACACTAAGCAGAAGCAACATAGCAGAGCATACAATTTAAAATAAATTAATAATCATTCGAGTCAAGGGCGATGTTTTCCAAGTACCAAGGCCTAAATCAGATAAGCACCCAGAAAATACCGCTCTTGAGTCCGAATGACGATACAACTAAACATCCATGACTCTGGCGATCACTGTTATCATTGCTTCGATATCACCGTTAATTGAATGACCGGCACATTCTTTCAGCCGTCCGTCAAGGGCTAATGGAAACCCCGGTTCTAGACATAACTCCCGCACGTCGTCGCAGCCCGTGCCTAGGACTATCGAATCTGCCCAGAGTACTCGACCATCAACAGTTAGTCGTTGGGACTATCGAATCTGCCCAAACGTACTCTTGCTTAGAGCATGCTAGAACATTCAACAACGATGCTATCCAAGCCTCCTAGTCATCCTCCTCGACGACTATTCTCATATCCATTCATTATCCTCAACTCGAATCATATCACCGAGTTATCAACATGCTTGGAATGATCCCGTCCGGATTAGACCAAGTCTTCATTACATGATGCCTCACTTCATTACATCCTCGCAAAGCCTCATCTCAACATCACATCATCAAATCTATGCATAAGAGCTTCATCATCCCGCTACATATGCCACGAGCAGCTTTCCCAATTCAAGAGCCTTTCCCTTAGCTTTTGAATCATCTTCGACCACCTTGTCTAAAACCAATCAACAATCATCTAATTCACAGCAATCAATCATGTCAAACATCAATCCAAGTAACCAAGCATTCAAATATAAGCAAAATGAACAATTATAACAATAATGGCAATTTCGTAATTAAGGAGTTGAAAGTCTAACAAGCATGAAAACATGAGAATTATCTCTACAACTTGATGAATGAACTTGCATAGGTTAATCATATACAAAAATGGTTGTCAAATCATCATGAACAATGGATCTACATGGATATACGCTTAGGTTTAGAAAAATGCATAGAAATCACTATTTTAACACCAAATCAAGCCAACAATCCGATCTACTCCTTTGGATCCGTGTGAGAGATAATCACCACTCACCAATTCACCTAAACAACCTCAAATCAATACGCTTCAGATCTGGACAGCGAAGGATCAAGCTTGATCTATCACGAATCCGTTTCAAACGATGAAATCTCACTTCAATGGATGAAGATCTTCAATCTAAGCTCTTGAATCTTCAATCTTGATCTTCGATTTGGATGGATGGAATCACTAGATTAGAGTGGAGAAAAGAAGTGAAGAAGTGTAGAAGTCGAGCTCTCAAAATGGCAGCACTTCGTCGCTTCGAAATCCGGATCCCAAAAAGTGAGAAAGACCCTTCCTATTTATAGCTGAAAATCCACTAAGTCGTAACTCGGCTATCTCCTAAGTCGTCTCCGACTTACGACCTAAGACCCCTCCGACTTACGACCTAACTCTCCTTCGACCTAACACGTGCGCGCGCCTATTCGACCTAACAGAATCACCTGCCTACGACTTATAGCTTAGCAGCGCTCGCGACCTAACAAAGATACGACTTACGACTTAACAAGTGCGCGACTTACGACTTAAACCAAAACACATGCTACAGCAACCCAACGACTTAACAGGTACACTCCCTCGCGACCTAACAAACTTACGACTTAACACATAACTGGGGCTACGACTCAACTACTAAGCCGTCTACGACTTAAAACAGATCAACTCTTAAGTCGCTCGCGACTTAACAACTACTAAGTCGCTCACGACCTATCACTCAGGCAAAAACCCAGCGACCTAACACCTTAAGTCTTCATGCGACCTAAAACATGTTACGACTTACGACTTAACTCGTACGACTTAACTCCCATAGGTCGTATACTCCCTAAGTCGCTAACCTATAGGTCATACCAAGACACTAGGTCGCCACACAGCTATCTCCAAACTCCTTAGGTCGTTGCCGACCTAACAATGCTAACTCGGAACCACTAGGTCGCTAACTCCACTAGGTCGGCCAACCACTATCTTCTATAAGTCGGACAATACCATAAGTCGGTAACTACTGGGTCACTCCTCTCCTAAGTCGTATACGACTTACGACCTATACTAAGTCGTGAACGACTTAGGACTTAGCAATTTCGCCAAAACTCATATGTCACCACCTTAACCCAGTTAATCTCTTAAGTCGGCAACTCGACCCAGACTTCTCTCAACTCGTCCAAACCGACTTAGGACTTAGAAAAATTCTGAATGACTTATCAATGTAACCAATTGTCAACTGTTTTACGATGTTCCGATCCGTAAAATACGGGTCGTTACAATCTTATTCATTTAGTAAATAAAATATTCAATAGTTATCATTTCTCATTTTTCATATCCTTTTGATTTACGGTTTACAAAATTTCAATTTCTTATATTTTCATTAATCACTTAGCATCTAGTTTCTAATTACACATATTAAAAGTTTCCAATTATTAAAATAGTCAAGATTTCATTTCATTGTACTAATTGAAATTTTCAATTTGCAGAAAACTTAAGAACTAAATACCGGGTTCCTTTTCAATTATTTTAAAATAATATATATATATATACACACAATCATATCTTTTATATATATATCAAATCATATTTGGAAATTAAAATTTAGATTTATTTGTCAAAACAAATGTGTAGTAAACTACTACAACGGTCTTCCCACTTTGAAACTCGAAAATGAACATTGATGATGTGCACTCATCATCGAAATTATTTTCCAACGACAGAGCGGGGAGTACAGAACTTATTTCTTTTTTAAACTTTCTTTCAAAATTCCTTGAAAACATTTCTTTCAAATCATATTGAAATATTTATATCAGAAAATACTTCTAAATAATACTAATATATACTAATATTATATTCCAAATCCTTTGAAAACTAATTTCAAACCCGGAACCTAAGTTCTCAAATTCCAATTGATACTCATTTTATTTATAATCTCATTTTGCAACCAATAGTTATGAATTTCACTTCCTAACAAACAAATATATCACAACCAACTATATCATATATAAAAATTATCCATTTATATACAAAATATAATACTATGTAAAATTATTTCATTTACCTATATTTCAAAACAATATTATGTCGGTCTACCCTATTAAGTGTTTAGAAATCCCTATCGATACCATAGCGTCCTATGTACCAACCAGAATTTATAAATACTAAACAGAACAAATTAATACAATACAAAACCTTTTATAACACTAACAAATACGCTCTCTCATATATATACACTCAATGACTCATTCTAGGGTATTACTACCCTATTTCTAAAGAGTCAGCCCCACAAAGCTAAGGTTATCGCTAAACCAAAGCTCTGATACCAAATGTAACGATCCACCTTTTTGGACGGTTTAAATCGACGATAAGCCACACACGTCAAACCCAAACCATTCAAACGGAGGATTGTTATGGGGTAAATAAGAAAAAGTAAAGAAAGAAAGAAAATAGACACAGAATCTCGCAGCGGAATGACAAAATATAATAATCAAATAAACAGTTCATTAAGTTGTTTTACAAATAACATTTGATTTAAACTTTTACAATACAGAATCAGAGTTACATTCAACATAAATAAATAAAAAATGCAGCTGAAAAACATGATGCAGTGGTATGAATATAATAGATAGTAATAGTACAAATCTTCATCTTCGCCCTCCAGAAGCAGTCTTCGATACACTGAAAAGCTCAGACTGGCCCGAGCGAATTGAAAATTCAAAACACTCGAGTCGGAACTAAAAGATCTTATGTAAGTTAAATCAACAAAAATAATATGAGTGGAACGGCTTCGAAGATGTTTATGGGGTTTGACATCTCCTATATAGTGTCTAATGTGAGTGCAATAACTTAAGAGATGTTTGGGATTCCCATCTCCTAAGGATCCGTTAAACTATCAACTGTGTAGTACAATACGCTATTATAATAGTGTCTACAATAAAGTAAAGTATTAAAATAGCGTTAAGGCGTTACACATACCCCCCTTAACACATTTTTATATATTCCCATAGTCTATACAGTACCGTAATTACTCCGTAAACTGGAGGGCTATCAGAGGCACTCCATAGGTATGGTACAAAACAAACTCGTAGAAGGCGCTCTAGGGCATGTGAACCACGGTACATGAGGAAATGCCATGGTGGATATACCGTTTGTGGATCCGGACTGGTGGTAATGCATAGCAACTACTACCGCCCACCTCGGCCACACTCCCATATCAAAAATCGAGGGGTGGCCACCAAACAATCACAAAAATCAGAATAGTATCGAAGAAATGTGCCCGATATGAGGAATGACCTCACTTGGCCCGACATGGCTCCTGATTTTAGTCACATCTAAGATGACTCATGGGAGTCAGGGTCACGTCATACCTTATACAGAAATCGTTCACCAAACCATCCTACTTCATTTCTGGAATCTCCACCACGTACACGGTTGTTAAAGTGGTTTTCGGTATTGGCAGAGAGTATGACAATATCCGATCCCGGTCTCTTTAACAACCAAACGCTTATTTCACACCGGATGGTTCTTTTACATTTCAAAAGTCAATTCACAATTTATATCAAAATATCATATTTCCAAAACCATATCACTTTCGAAATTATATTCACTTTGAAATCATATTCACCTTTGAAATCATATCGTTTTTCGGAATCATAATTTCTTTCAAGATCATATTTCCAATTACGTTAAATTCTTGCTTCAAAATCATTATACTCAATTAATTATGACACTTAAATCCCAACTTATGTTATAACATCATTTAGCTGTATTTGCTTTTAAATCAGTGAATTTGAATATAAATACATCAACTTTACTTTGCTTGGATTTTTGGAAAAATAGTTTAGGTAATTAAAAATGGTTTTAAATAGATTTTTAAATAGTTAAAATACTCTAAGATATTAAAAATAGATTTAAAAAATATTTTTAAATTGATTAATATAGTTAAATAGATTTAAAATAGATTAAATATAATTAAAATAGATTAAATAGCTTTAAAATAGATTAATTAGATTTAAAATGAATTAAATGGGTAGTTAGTTCTAAAATAAATTAAATGGTTTAAAATGGGTTAAAATGATTTAATATAGTTATATAGGTTAAAACAGTTTAATAATTTGAAAATCTTAAAATTTAGAATCTTTAAAATAATATATTGTGAAAACAATTTATATTAAAATATAAGTTTGAAATAAATATCAATTTAACTATTTATTTTATCCCAACATATCTGGACCATTACAATTTCCAAATCGACAAAACCTAATTTCAAATCTTCAATTCAAATTCTTTCCAATCCATGTTTGCAATATCAATTTAAATTCTTCCAACTTTAATACATTTCAAAGTTATATTTCAAACCAATTCAATAGCTCAATTCTGATAAATTTCATTTATACTTAAAATTCAACTTAAAACCTTCAAGTAAATTTCTTAAAACAGTTCTTTTAACCAATTCACATTTCAACATAAAACTTGATTTTTCCAATAATAATTCAATTTATATAAAATCAAATTTTATTTCAAAATATCATTTAATAAAATTCGAAAATTAAGGAATTTAAAATCATTTAATTTAACCAATCCGGTGTCCGTATATAATTCTCTACCCTAGGGTCAAGTGATACGGATATTTATCATTTCAATCCACAATTTAGAATTTTACGGTTGTATATCATTCAAACCGCAATCCCGAATTAATATTAAAATCCATAAAATTGCTCGAGTCTATCATTTCAACCCATAACGATTTTTCCCTAATCTATAGATCATTCGGGTATGTATCATTTCAACCCATAGTGAACTTGCAGTTTATAATGATATAAAATACAACATCCATTCATCCAATAGTACAAATCAAACATTCATCACAATCATCATCCAAATCAATTAATAAATATCAATAAATAACAGGTTATCAATTACAGGTGATTAACTGGCAATTTAAATTCAATAATAAATTAAATGACAATTTAATTCAATTAAATTCAAATTAACTGGAACGACGATTTAAATATATCAAACATCCATAAATAAATTTCTAATCACATCAAAATTTAATTTAACTAACATAAGAAATTTTAGAAGTTGCGAGTGGGTCAAATCACTCACCTTTGAATTTAAATTGATTTGAAATCAAATTTAAACCCAAAATTTGAACAGTCTTAGAATTCTTTCAAACCAGCATCAAAATGTCTGAAATTTCGATACAATCCCAACGAAATAAACCGCGCATGAATCCATGCTCGTATGAAAAAGTTATGATAATTATAGTATTGAAAAATTCTTGTCCTCGGTCCACTTTGGGTTCAACTTCGGTCCGCCGCCTCAAATCCCCGGTACTTGCTCTGAATTTTTTCCAAAACGACCTGGAGACCCGAGTCATTTTCTTTCTGACCCAAAGTTCCTGCAGTGTTTTTGCCTCTAAAACCCGAAGCGCGACCCGAAGTTGCTACAGATCCGCATTTTTTTTCTCTTTTTTTTTGAAATTGAAATTAGGTTTTGGAATTTGGGAATTAGGTTTAATGAAGGAGGAAGAAGATGTATATACATAAATAATGATATGAGAAACAACTAGGGTTTATAACAGCCTATATATAGGCAGGGTTGGATCGAAACGACTACGCGACCCAAAAAACCCGTTCTGACCCCAAAACGAAAATAGGTCATCTCATATATCAAAATAGATGTTTTCGATGGTTTTAAACTCAATAGAATAGGTTTCAGGTCCTAATTCCATCGTATGAAGAAGTTAGCTTAAAATCAGCTTATTTCAAATTGATTTCAATTAAATTTATTTCTAGGTGTTTCGAGCCCGTACGATCAAACGACAAGTCCGATCGCTACGAAACTTGAAATCCTACAATAATTTACTGTTATGGATCCGATGAAACTGGTTTCGTCGAAATCCGAGATAGTTTCCAAAATGACTATTTTTACATTAATTAAATAAATTAATATTAAATTAACACCTTTTAATTCAATATTTATAAACTAGCAGATTTTTATAATTTTTGATCCCTTAGATATTTATAATAACTAAAAGAAAATTCACATATCAATTTAGTGTTAATTATTTCAATAAATACAGTGTTAAAATGTCAATTACAATTAATCCAATTAATTACAAATTAGTTCCAATAAATTTGATTTTATTTGATTCCAAACTTAATATTCAATCAATTATTACTCAACTAACATAGTTAACATTGTTTTATATTTCATTACATTAATATCTTCCAATTTTCATCTTTTATTTGTATTAATTACTATATTTCAATTATATTGAAATTTTGTCAATTTTACACATTAATTAAAATTTAAAAATATCAATTGATTATTTCCTCTTGGTTTCATTCTTTTTATTACATCAATTATCATATTATGAATAGAATTTACGTTGGTTACATCTTATTGAATCAACATTCTTCACTTACCAGTTTAATCCACATTAACTGTAATAATTAAGTGAATTAATTGCAATTGATTCCAAATTAAACTTAACAAACTAATAAAATAGGTAACGTACAATAATTGTTTCCATTAACTCTTAATCACACTTTTATAAGTTTATTATTTACAAACCAATATTATAATTACTTACATAACACTGGTTTTACTCAATTACCATTTATTACAAACTATTTCAATAATTTATTCAAATTTATATTAGTTCTCTTATGTTCAATTTATAACCAAGGGTAACATTTAACTTATTTCAATTAATTGGGTTTTCATGAAAGTCGTTAATAATTAACTTAAATTAATATGGTTATGATTTCATTCCAATTATTATTTTCCTTAATAAATCACAAATTTTGATTTCTTCCAACATTAACTTACAATATCTTATTAAATTAACTATTTTTAATTGTCGAAATTTATGGGTCGTTACATTTAATTAGTTTAACATAGTTCTAAATATATATAAATTAGGTTAAATAAGTTTAAAATAGATTAAATAAATTTAAAATAGATTAAAATACTTTAAATAGATTCAAAATAGTTTAAATGGTTTAAATAGATTAAATAGGTTTATTATAGATTAATTAGATTTAAATAGATTAAATGAATTTAAAATATATTAAATATAATTAAAATAGATTAAATAGTTTAAAATAAATTAAAATAGTTTAAAATAAATTAAAATAGTTTAATAAAGTTAAAATGATTTAAAATAGATTAAAATGTATTAAAATAGGTTAAATAGATTAAAATAGATTAAGATAGATTAAATAGGTTAATTAGTTTAAAGTAGGTTAAATTAGATTAAAATAAATTAAATAGTTTAAATTGATTAAGTTGATTTAAAATAGATTAACTTATTTTAATAGTTGAAAATCTTAAAATTAGAATTTAAAAGAACATTTACAATTTATATTGAGATAATAAAATTTTGAAATTAACATCATATTTAACCTTTCCTTCAATTCCAACAAATCTGGACCATATCCAGAGGTTAAATTAAAACCCAATTTCAAATCTTGAAATATCAAATTTAACTATTCCAATTTTAATAGATTTTCAAAGTTATAATTTCCAACATTTCAATAACTCAATTTCGATGAATGTCGTTTATACTTCAAATTCAACCTTAAAATTTCAATTTAAATCCTTTAAATAATTACTTAAAACAATTCAATTTATATCAGTCAAATTCTATTTCAAATATCTTTTAATTGGATTCAAAGTTTAAAGATTTAAAATCATTAAATTTAACCAATCCGGTGTTTGTATATAATTTTCTACCCTATGGTCAAGTGATACAGATATTTATCATTTCAATCCGCAACTATTAAATTTACGGGTATATAATATTTCAACCTGCAATCCTAAATTTATTTCAATAAAAATCACTTGGGTTTATCATTTCAACCCATAATGATTTTCCCTTATTCTGTATGATCGTTCGGGTATGTATCATTTCAACCCATAGGGAACTTGTAGTGTTATAACAATATAAAAATATAACATTCAGTCATCCAATATCAACAATCAAACATCCATCACAATCATCATTCAAACCAATAAATAACAATAACAATTAAACAGTTATCAATGACAGGTATTAACTGGCAATTAAACTTCAATATTAAATTCAATAAAGGTCAAATTTAACTGGAATGACAAATTAAATATATCAAACATCATGTAACATCCCGCCGTTTTGGACCATTCAAATCAACAATAAAACCATACATGTCAGACTTGAATAATTCAAAACAACAGATTGTCAATAAAATTTGGGGCAAATAAAATCAATCACAGAATCACAGAAACAAAATATCATAATAACTCGCAGCGGAATAAAATAAACATAGGAGTTCATGAAGCTCCTAGATACAAAGTCTCAAAACTAATACATAATACCAAAGTCTGAAACCAATACATTTGGAAATTCAAGGTACATAAGTTCTCTATTAAAAATGCAAAAGCTGAGTGGAAATAACTGGAATAGAAATATCAGGTAGACAGCTAAATCTCCGACGGATCTCTAGCTCCAAAAAGATGAAACCAAAGCTGTGAAACTCAGGTTAACCGGAGCGTAAAGCAAAACACAAAACACTCGAGTCAGGACATACATACTTATAAAATGTAAATCAACTCAAGTGAACTGTAAAAGAAATGCATCAGTAACTTAAAGGATGCTTGGGATCACCCATCCTCTAAGGATCCGTTAAACTATCTACTATGTAGTAACATACGCTATTGTAATTGTTTGATGTGTGTTTAGTGTTTGATGATAACAAACTATATATATCGTATTTTAGATGTGTTTACAGATTATATATATACAGAAATAACAGAAATTTTATCGACACAGAATTTGAATTAAAACTAAAATTTTATTCAAGCAATCTTTTATTACATATTTTGAATGGTACAAATTCTGACTCACTATAACTGTACAATTTCTGTATACATCACAATTTGATTTTACAGTCACAGTCCTCACTACATCACTCATACACTCAGTTGTTTGTCTGCATTTGCACTGTCCAGTTCCAGTATCTGTCTTGTTTCCCGTGTACCTGTATAATTGACAATCTACAGCAGTAATCTGAACAGAAACAAATTTAATTTGCAACAATATAAAATTTGTTTTTAAAACTGTCTCAGATATATGGGTTAAACGTCATCATCTTTGATTGTGTAGTATCTGTGCATATCAGTATTTATATCAGGGACAGGGAATTACGAGTGGCTGCAGTACACACGTATGCACGTGTGCACTGCCTCGCCAACTCGAGTGCACAAGGTCAAATCAAAGTTAGATTCAACACAAGTGCAAATAGTCTCGATCAAAATCAAGCCATGAACACTGACAATCAAGTTCAGCTCAAAACAAAAGCAAGAGTGCTACTGAACTATGCAAAGTCGAGAAACAACATCCAGACCAAATGCCAAAGTATAGAACCAAATCTCAAGTCAGTAGATATCTACATGAGTGCAGCAGTCCATCAACTCAAGTCAAATACATCAGGCAACATGCAAGCTCGACTAGCAGGTGAATGTGCAACAACAACAAAGCAGAAGCAATCAAGTTCAACAAGACAAGTACAAAACAGTGCACAACAAATGTCAAATGACTCAAGTGAAGATATCAAAGTGGTCTGCAACAATACCATAGTAGTATGAAAGACAATGATGCACTGCAGTTCGTAAGTACAACATATACAATCAAACAAGTGAATAGCTCAATGCAACATTCGATGAATATATGAAGTAACAGAAGTGAGTGCAGAGAAAATAACTTAAATCTCAAGTGAACAGTTCAACTACTACGGTGGGAAATTAGGATTCATAGAGAAATCACATAATGACAACAGTCAATGAATAGAAGAAGTAACAGAAAAGCACGTATGTTTATCAGTTGAGAAATTCACGGAACTGGGAAAAGAATATATCAAGTTCGTATTTTTGAAAAAGTCAAAAATCGAAATTTAGGAAAGTCTATGCCGTAACCATCAAACAAAATCGAACGATCAAAATCAAAACCGTGCTTATGAAGGAATTTCCCAAAATATCACAACGTATTAAAGGAAAGTTTCAACAACGTGGGAATCACGATATATCAGATCAGACGTCTATATAAAGGACCAAAATCATCATTGACAAGGTGTGGTGAAAATCAGAGAAAACCCAATCATCACCGACAATATAGCAAAAGTATAACCAGAACGGAATCAAGCAAACATACCAATTCAATTCCAGATTCACCACAAAGAAAACCACAAGCCAAAGCTACAGAGATCGAAGGACTGAATTCGAGCAACCAAGACGTCATCGACGAATAGAACAAGCTAAAGCCGAAGCCATAGCCAAGCAGATCAAATTCTCTAGTTCGCCAAAGGCAAAGCCCTAATTTAGTCGAGCCATTGTTGAAGAAGCCGAGGCTTCAATTCATTCGTGAAATCGAAGAAGAGCAAGTCCTAATTTTTAGAACAAAGAGCCAAAGTACAAATCACAGAGGAACAAACTAACTGGAAGGGATCGCAAGCAGTAGAACGACCAATAATCGATCAGCGATCAAGAGAATAGCCGAAAACCCTAATCGCCATTATTTTTCTCAAAAGGGATCGGGTCGAAATAGTTTTACAAAGGGGGATTGAAAAGAAAAATAATTGCAGGCCGATAATATTACAAGGGGCCAGCCTTATTATAATTATTAAGGCTTTAGTTCTTTAATTCTCTTTGGGCCGGGTTTTATTGATTTAGTTTTAGGCCTAGTTCATTTGAGGGCAAAAGTGGTTTTAAATTGTCGATTTAAATTTTGCCCTAGGGTTTAAACTGTGTTTTGTTTTTCAGTTTGTATTGTCAAAGTCCAGTCAGAGTGAATCACCACCTAGGGTTTAGGTGTTGTCAGATTGTCTAGTTAGGGTTAGTTCAGTGAGCAGGGAGGCTGCGAGTTTGCAAAGCTCTATAGGCGGGAGCAGAGTTTGCGAGTAAACAAAACTCTATAGGCGGAGCAGGGTGTGCGAGTCTGTAGGAGTGTCTATGAGCGGGAGCGAGTGTCTGCGAGTCTGTCAGAGTGTTTGTAAGCGGGATACTGTTTAACTCTAATAGAAATCTGGGAATGCAGCAGTAGGCAGGGGTTGCCGAAGCTGGGTAAATTCTGTGTGTGATTTACTTTACTGCATATTTATTTATTTGCTGTTTACTTCCGCATTTAATTTGAGAAAATTTGTGATAACCCTATTCACCCCCCCTCTAGGGTTAATCTAGATCCTACAAGTGGTATCAGAGCGAGGTAAATTTTTTCTTTAACTCTAGAGTCATGAATCTATCAAATAATGCTTTTTCTGAGGGGCAATCTATTGCTAGGCCACCGATGTTTAATGGTAATGATTATGCTTACTGGAAAGTTAGGATGAGTATCTATCTTAGTTCCGTTGATTACGATGTTTGGGATATTATTGAATCTGGCTATAAAACTCCCACTATAACTGTAGGTGATACTGAGATTCCTAAACCAAAGGATAGGTGGGATGCTAATGATAAGAAATTAAAAACTACCAATGCTAAGGCCATGAATGCTCTGATCTGTGCTCTTGATAAAAATGAATTTAATAGAATTTCTCATTGTAAAACAGCACAGGAAATCTGGCATACTTTGGAAGTGACACACGAAGGAACTTCTCAAGTCAAGGAGTCTCGTCTAGCTCTGTTCAACAATGAATACGAAAATTTTGTGATGAACAAAGGCGAGAGCATTAAAGACATGTTTGGACGCTTCTCAACCTTGGTATACAATGCTAGAGCGCTTGGCAAAAAATTCTCTGAGGTAGAGCTAATAAGGAAGATACTACGAATCCTACCGATGAACTTTGAGGCAAAAGTCACGGCAATACAAGAATCGAAAGATTTGAGCAAACTGAGCATGGAGGATTTGATCGGAAATCTGATGACGTATGAGCTTGAGTTGAAAGCAAAGGAGGAACGCATCAATTCCGAATCGAAGAAGAAGACTATTGCCTTAAAGAGCAGAGAAGAGAGCGATAATAAAGAAGAGGATCCAATTGAAGGCCTTGCAATGGCTGTCAATAATTTTAGAAGATGGTCAAAATTCAAGCCACGAAAGAAGAAAACCAGTGGTAATAGATCTAAAGATTCTGACAACTCTGAAAATGAATTAATTTGCTATAACTGCAACAAGCCTGGTCACTACAAACAAAATTGTCCACTTCTCAAAATCAACAAAGGAAAGAAAAAGAAGAAGAAGGCATTCGCAGCGACTTGGGATGATGAGGAAGGAGAGGAAGCTTCGAGTGATAGCTCAGAGGAGGCTAACCTGTGTCTTACGGCCAGATCAGATTCAGAAGCAGAATCAGATTCAGAAGTAAGCCCAGAGGTATATAATGAGGTAAAAAACTTTTCTTATAAAGACCTTGCTTATTTCTGCATCGATCTCACTAAAACAGATGAAGCTCTTGATTCTAAAAATGAAAAACTGAAATCTGATAGAAAAAAACTTGCTCATGAAAATTTTAGGTTAGAATCTGAACTTGAAAAAATTCAAAACCTAGAATGTAAAAATTGTAAAATTTTAGATTCAGAATTATCAAAACTGAAGAATAATTTTGAGAATCTTGAAAAAGAAAACTTGAATCTAAAGGAAACCATTGAAGCTAGGAAAAAGGATTTTATAAACAGATGCACCTCACTTGTGACTGAAAACACAACACTGAAAACCAAAGTCCAAAATCTTGAGAAATCACTGAGTAACTTTTCAAGAGGAGAAAAAATATTCAATATGTTATTAGGAAATCAATTGTTTGCTAACAATAGAAAAGGACTAGGTTTTGGAAAATCACAAGCTGATGATAGTGCAAAAGGAAAGGGCATCTTTACTGAATGTGAAATAATTGGACATCGTGCTGAAAATTGTAGTCATAGGAACAAGAACACGAAATTTATAAAAGTTTGGGTTCCTAAAAATTCTACAAACAAATTTCAAGTCTATTGGAACAAGAATGAAAGGACAAATCAAGTTTGGGTTCCAAAGGGATTGTTTATTCATAAGTATTCTGCCACTAACAACCATGGACCTATAAAAACAAATAGGTCACATATATCTTTTACCGTGTAGGTGTGGTGGCAGGCTAAGGAACAATATTAGTGTTATCTGGATTCTGGCTGTTCCAGATACACAGCAGGCGTCAAATCAACGTTCCTTAGCCCAGTATAAATGTGACAGATTCACTATGAGCAAACAACGAAAGATTATCGTAGAGGTAAAACAGGTAGTTGTATTTATTTTCAAACGATAAATAACCGATAAGAATCTGCTCCATAATATGAATTAAATCAGCCAGTTATGATTGATGATGTTAATTCTGAGTTTTAACCAACCATCTTACTCGAAGTAATTGTGATGGATCTAACTTGCTTGATCTTTAATTACTTGACTTTAATCAGTGGTTAAAAATTGATCAACCATCTTCTTCTTGAACTTAATCTGTTTGGTCAAACTATGATTGATTTCTGATTGCTCATGCTCTAAAAAGTATTTTGAGAAGCTGCTGAAACTGATGCTTCATGAAAACTTTAAATTGCTTTTGAAATAATCTTGATATTTTAACTGTGATTCTACAGAAGGTATTCACACTCGGTCTTCAATTGATAAAAGTGTGTGTACGTTTCATTGTCACAGTGGTTTGTTTCTGAAGTTGAATCTGAGTCTGTTTAAATGGCTCTTAACTGCTTCTAGACCCCATATTACGTTTTCTGTGTGTTTGTGTTTGCACGTTTTCACTCTAATTCTAAAGAATCACATTTGAATACCACTAAACGAAATTTTGAGATATTTTTCACACACACAAATTTGGACTATGATATCTTTCGTGTGAAAACTTTAATTTAGTTGGTTATTCTGATGTTGATTATACGGGTTCACTGGTTGACAGGAAAAGTACTAGTGAGACATGTTTCATGCTAGGACATTTATTAGTTACATCATTCACGCACGAAACACATTGATGTGAGACACCATTTTCTTAGAGATCACATTGCTAGGGAAAACATTTGCATTAAATTCATTTCAACTGAGAATCAACTTGCTGATATTTTCACAAAACCCCTCCCCGAAGACAGATTTTCCAGATTACGTTTGGATTTGGAAATTATGGAAATTGACTAATCATTTTTCAATTTTTGGTTGAAATACTCTTGGATATTTATTTTCAACTTCAATTTCTAGAATTCAAACATGTTTTGGATATTATTCAAAGATTGATTCAAATATGGTATTCAGTAGTGGAAATACGTTTGGTTTATGAAATTTCATAATATGATTAATTTGGTAACTTATTCTACGACCATTTCTATTTCTACCATCTTTCTATCATTCATAATGGTTTTGAAAAATGAGAAGAGTGAATTGCTTTTTAAATTAAAAAGGAAAAATCAAAGAAAATTTTAAAATATTCCTCATGCATCCATTCTCATTTAAAAGTCCTTATGGTTATGCATGGATGGATAATGAGAGGTTATCATCACTTCATTCTCATTTAAAAGTCCTTATGGTTATGCATGGATGGAGCTTGATAACTAATGAGTAACTGCTAATCCCATTTAAAAGTCCTTATGGTTATGCGTGGTTAGTAAGTGCTTATTATTTTTTATGCTTAAATGACAAATATTTTTAAAATTAAAATAGAATAGAATATCTCTCTTCTCATTATAAAAATCAAATTATCGATCCATTCTCTAAAATGTGGAAATTGTTATCTTGTTATGATATATTATGGTTTTTCCCTATTTTTTCCATGTGTTTTCCCCTACTGTTTCATTATTTTTTGTCAGTCTTTTGATGATAACAAAAGGGGGAGAAGGAAGAGATTTTGATAAGAAAATAAGTATTTTTGGAATACTACACCAAATTTGTTAAATGTTGTTAGTTATTTTCTATAGTTTTTTTTATTCGACTGAATATGGAATAGTCTCAGTTGTAGGGGGAGTATTCATGTAGGGGGAGCATACATGTAGGGGGAGCTAAATATCTCATGTTTAAACACATCTACTGGAATTTCAAAATCATTAATATATGTTTGTCATCATCAAAAGGGGGAGATTGTTTGATGTGTGTTTAGTGTTTGATGATAACAAACTATATATATCGTATTTTAGATGTGTTTATAGATTATATATATACAGAAATAACAGAAATTTTATCGACACAGAATTTGAATTAAAACTGAAATTTTATTCAAGCAATCTTTTATTACATATTTTGAATGGTACAAATTCTGACTCACTATAACTGTACAATTTCTGTATACATCACAATTTGATTCTACAGTCACAGTCCTCACTACATCACTCATACACTCAGTTGTTTGTCTGCATTTGCACTGTCCAGTTCCAGTATCTGTCTTGTTTCCCGTGTACCTGTATAATTGACAATCTACAGCAGTAATCTGAACAGAAACAAATTTAATTTGCAACAATATAAAATTTGTTTTTAAAACTGTCTCAGATATATGGGTTAAACGTCATCATCTTTGATTGTGTAGTATCTGTGCATATCAGTATTTATATCAGGGACAGGGAATTACGAGTGGCTGCAGTACACACGTATGCACGTGTGCACTGCCTCGCCAACTCGAGTGCACAAGGTCAAATCAAAGTTAGATTCAACATAAGTGCAAATAGTCTCGATCAAAATCAAGCCATGAACACTGACAATCAAGTTCAGCTCAAAACAAAAGCAAGAGTGCTACTGAACTATGCAAAGTCGAGAAACAACATCCAGACCAAATGCCAAAGTATAGAACCAAATCTCAAGTCAGTAGATATCTACATGAGTGCAGCAGTCCATCAACTCAAGTCAAATACATCAGGCAACATGCAAGCTCGACTAGCAGGTGAATGTGCAACAACAACAAAGCAGAAGCAATCAAGTTCAACAAGACAAGTACAAAACAGTGCACAACAAATGTCAAATGACTCAAGTGAAGATATCAAAGTGGTCTGCAACAATACCATAGTAGTATGAAAAGACAATGATGCACTGCAGTTCGTAAGTACAACATATACAATCAAACAAGTGAATAGCTCAATGCAACATTCGATGAATATATGAAGTAACAGAAGTGAGTGCAGAGAAAATAACTTAAATCTCAAGTGAACAGTTCAACTACTACGGTGGGAAATTAGGATTCACAGAGAAATCACATAATGACAACAGTCAATGAATAGAAGAAGTAACAGAAAAGCACGTATGTTTATCAGTTGAGAAATTCACGAAACTGGGAAAAGAATATATCAAGTTCGTATTTTTGAAAAAGTCAAAAATCGAAATTTAGGAAAGTCTATGCCGTAACCATCAAACAAAATCGAACGATCAAAATCAAAACCGTGCTTATGAAGGAATTTCCCAAAATATCATAACGTATTAAAGGAAAGTTTCAACAACGTGGGAATCACGATATATCAGATCAGACGTCTATATAAAGGACCAAAATCATCATTGACAAGGTGTGGTGAAAATCAGAGAAAACCCAATCATCACCGACAATATAGCAAAAGTATAACCAGAACGGAATCAAGCAAACATACCAATTCAATTCCAGATTCACCACAAAGAAAACCACAAGCCAAATCTACAGAGATCGAAGGCCTGAATTCGAGCAACCAAGACGTCATCGACGAATAGAACAAGCTAAAGCCGAAGCCATAGCCAATCAGATCAAATTCTCTAGTTCGCCAAAGGCAAAGCCCTAATTTAGTCGAGCCATTGTTGAAGAAGCCGAGGCTTCAATTCATTCGTGAAATCGAAGAAGAGCAAGTCCTAATTTTCAGAACAAAGAGCCAAAGTACAAATCACAGAGGAACAAACTAACTGGAAGGGATCGCAAGCAGTAGAACGACCAATAATCGATCAGCGATCAAGAGAATAGCCGAAAACCCTAATCGGCATTATTTTTCTCAAAAGGGATCGGGCCGAAATAGTTTTACAAAGGGGGATTGAAAAGAAAAATAATTGCGGGCCGATAATATTACAAGGGGCCAGCCTTATTATAATTATTAAGGCTTTAGTTCTTTAATTCTCTTTGGGCCGGGTTTTATTGATTTAGTTTTAGGCCTAGTTCATTTGAGGGCAAAAGTGGTTTTAAATTGTCGATTTAAATTTTGCCCTAGGGTTTAAACTGTGTTTTGTTTTTCAGTTTGTATTGTCAAAGTCCAGTCAGAGTGAATCACCACCTAGGGTTTAGGTGTTGTCAGATTGTCTAGTTAGGGTTAGTTCAGTGAGCAGGGAGGCTGCGAGTTTGCAAAGCTCTATAGGTGGGAGCAGAGTTTGCGAGTAAACGAAACTCTATAGGCGGAGCAGGGTGTGCGAGTCTGTAGGAGTGTTTGTGAGCGGGAGCGAGTGTCTTCGAGTCTGTCAGAGTGTTTGTAAGCGGGATAGTGTTTAACTCTAATAGAAATCTGGGAATGCAGCAGTAGGCAGGGGTTGCCGAAGCTGGGTAAATTCTGTGTGTGATTTACTTTACTGCATATTTATTTATTTGCTGTTTACTTCCGCATTTAATTTGAGAAAATTTGCGATAACCCTATTCACCCCCCCTCTAGGGTTAATCTAGATCCTACAGTAATAATGTCTAAAGTAAAGTAAACTATTAAAATAGCATTAAGGCGTTACATTTTCCCCCTTAACACATTTTTATAATGCCAATAATCTATACAGTATCGTAACTCCCCGTAAACTGGAGCCGCCAGAGGATACCACATAGGTATGACATAAAACAAACTCGTAGAAAGCGCGCTAGGGTAGGTGACATTGCACAACTAGGAAATGCCAGGGTAGATATACCAATTACACTTCCGGACTGTTGGTAACGCATAGCCGCAACTATAGCCCAACTCGATCCACAATTTCGAATCAAAGGTGCGCATCAAATCAATCACAAAGTAATAGAATGGCTAACGATGAAGTGTGTCCGATCGGAGGAGCTACCTCCTTGGCCCATCGATTGCTCCTGTTTTAGCCACCTTATGCTAACTCAAAGGAGTTAGGTCCATGTAAATATACTTTTAGGATCGTCGCCACCATCCTACTTCATTCTGGAATCTCCACCGCGTACACAGCTGTTGAAGTGGTTTTCGGTATCGACGGAGAGTATGCCCATATCCGATCCTGGTCTCTTTAACAACCAATCGTTATTATAACCCATGGTTATTCAATTTCACTTGGTTTCTTTTTCATATCAAACATATTCCTTTCAAAACAATATAAATTCCATAGCATTATTCTTTAAAATATTATTCATTTTTCCAAAGTCGTACACTTCCAAATTCATTTAATCATAACCCCTTTGAAACGTAAAAATTTAGAGATCATAGCACTTTAAAAATGTCACCTTTAGAACCATAACATTCGGAACTATAACCCTTTAGAGAATTTTGTAGCATTCTGGAAATGTCACTTTTAATAAAACGCAGCAGTACAGAAATGCTACTGTAAGAATTCACAGCGGTGCATAATTGTTACTGTAAGAATTCGCAACGGTGCAGAATTGTTACTGTAAGAATCCGCAGCAGTGCAGAATTGTTACAGTAAGAAATCGCAGCAGTTTTGAATTGTTACTGTAATACTTCCTACTACAATAGTTTATATAATCAAATAGTACATATATTTACAGTTTTTATCATGGTCATTATATCATTCTTATTATATTACTCTTATTTTAGCTATTTGGTCATTAAAGAAACCAAGCCTTTAGTTAAATAACATTGTTACTAAAATGTCAAATTTTAAAGCTGAAATCCTTATGCTAAGTTAAAAGTACTTTATTAACTTACACTTTATTTTCTTTTCAGTAAGTAACTTTTATCATTTTTATTACCCAAGTTATACCATTTACATTAGTTAGAACTTACATGTCAAATGTACATTTTAACTTACATTTTTTTCCACAAAAAAAACCATTTATCATTTTAATCACTATTAAATGAATTATTACAATTTATAGATCAGAATAAAATACCATTATTAAGTCAAATCGGATTATTAAGTTTCAATTAACCTTCATTCTGTAAATTAGATTCCAAAAATTACATTTCCAACTATTTATTTCTTATAAAAAATTTAACTCATGTGAACAAATTCACAAAAATTATTACATTAAATTTTAGTTGAGATTCATATATAGAAATCCAAAATACTTAATAATACTATTTTAGAAAATCATTTTAAATCAACCACGGAGTCTGTATAAAATTCTTTACCCTAGGGTCAAGTAAATACGAACTTATATCATTTCAATCCGCAATATATTAATTTTCCGAGTTTTATATCATTTCAAACCCGCAATCCCAAGTCAAATAAAATTGCTCGGGCCTATCATTTCAGCCCATAACAATTTTCCTTAATCTAAAGGTCATTCGGATATATACCATTTCAACCCATAGTGAAGGAACTTGAAGTGTGAAAACATAATATGAAATAAACAGAACAATAAATAACATATCATGGTATATGATCATAACAGGTATAATATGATATGAAATAACATAATATAAACATAGGTGAAATTCTCAACTTGCATATACAAATCCATACAATTCCATTGTCATCAATTCACCAAAATATAAGTACCTTGTCAAGAGTGATTACTCATCTTTCTTTGGTTAGAGAAGTGATTCAAAACGCAACACAACGACTGCGACAAGCACAACAAATTGCGGACAAGCTTGAGTGAGAGGAGAATCCAAATCCGACGCTTTGAAAAATAAATAAATTCCATATGTAAACAAATAATTCACATAGAAAATAAAACGTAGAAAATTGTATATTTGCAAAATACATGAGAAGGGTTAGCATAAAGGCTAATAGGCTCGGCCAAGAGGGGTCAAATGGTTCGGCCACGATGGTTTGGGCTCGGCCATAGGGGGTTTTGGTTCGGCCTATACTAGAATTGGGTTAGGGTTTGGTCTATAGGCTAGGGTTTGTGGCTACAAGGCTAGAGGAAGGAAAGGTTTGGTGTAACGATCCCGATTTTAAAACGAATTTAAATTTGTAATTAAATTAAATTTTTGGGTTAAATTGTGGATTTGTTTGAATTTTTCAAACTTAATAAGAGATATATATTTATTGTTTTAAAATTTGGATTTGAAACTCAAAATAAATATTTTCAATTGAATTGGATAGAAATAATAATAATAATAATAAATAAAGGAAAATATATAACAAACAAAATATATCTATAAATTCAAACAATATGATAAACTAAAAGTTGATATGTAGAACATATATATATATATATATCAACACTATAAATTATGGAAAAAAAGAGATAAGTATAAGTTTGTATATGAAAAAAAGAGATATGTATATATACATTGGCTTGATGAAGGAAATAGTAGTACATGTTCAAGGGAAAATATCTCTACAAAACAAAATTTGTATTTGAAAAAAATAAAATAAAATTGCATGTTAACAAGGATGGGAACATAAGCAATTAATGCTTTCAAGCTCAGCATACAACTAGTCATTCGAAAGGGGAAAATATATCATCTCAGCCACTTGAAAGAAGGAAGAAAGTCTTTGGTTGTACAAAGCCTGTACAAAGCAAGTATACAAAATTAATATGATGCTCAGTACTATACTAACCTGCACATCTATTTATATACAAAACTCTCTGTTCCAAATTTTTCGAATGCTAAAATCTAACAAAGATCAGAGAAAAGAAAAAGAAGTAAAACATTACCTTGTTATACAAACTTAAGCTAAGTATTCAAAATCAAAACAGGGAAAAAGAAATCAAAAACTGCGGTTTCAAATTGTAGCTCTGTTCAATCTTATTATCAGGTGAGTAAACAGTTTTATTTAAAGATTTAAATCTGTTGAAATCTAGATGCACACAGCATTTACATAAAATGAAATATGATATGTGTTTGCTTGATTGTTTAAATAAGATTGCATGTGTATTTGTATGTGAATGGTGTGCATGTCTGGAACATAAGTCTACTCTGTTCTTTGTTCTCTGGTTCTAAATTTTTAAAAAAAAAAATCAACTGCTCTTTCTCTGATTTGTTATGGGTTATGATGTTTGAACAAATATTGTTAGAAACAACAGGATTTAAGTTGTAAAAATATTTTAAGTAGGAATTGATGACAGTATTAACTAGAATATATATATTATAGTGATAACTTGATTTTATCAAAATTCCAACATGATTAAATTGTAAATTCAAGTTCATAATCTGTTGTATCTTTGAGAATTAGGATTTTTAAGATAAAAATCATGATTTTTAATATCAAGAATAACGAGATATCTTGAGATGATTGGTTTTGGTTTATTCGTCAAATTCCGACCGACGTCGACAAACTGTGTGTCGTGCTCAACATCGAGGGTAGATTGGTGGACGCTGATCAATGGAAAAAGAGTTAGGGAATTTAACAATCACCATGGCAACGAGGGTTCTACAAGTTAGGGTTTAAGGGCGGTTTTGATTTGGGTGGCGTCGCGAGTGAACCAGGACATGGAGGCGCAACCGGAGTGGGTGATTTTTGGCAGAAAGGAAGCATAGTGTGTGGGCTTCCGACCGGTGAAGGCGGCAAGGGAATCAGATGAATATGATTAGCACAGTTCGTCGATAGGTAGAGATATGTGGGTTTTTCGGTTCTGGAAGTTTGGGAAATTGATCGATGTTCGACCAGAGGAGATTAGGGTCCTTGGTGAAGTGATGATTTGGACCAGGAGGGATTGAGAGACTCGGTGGTGATGGCATGGCGGTGAGATGGTCAATGAGGTGAATGTGCACGTGCACGAAAGTCGCCGTGCACGAGAGATCCAGACGAAGATGTTTTGTGTTTGAGTGGTGTGCGATCGGCGATGATCTCGGGTTATTCTCGAAGTGATGCTCGAATCGATTAAGCTAGGTTTGTTTCTCTTTGCGTTGATCGTTTGGCTCGTGTTCCTGGAATTGAAATTAGAAACAGAGGGATGGAGAGGGAAGATGGGGGGAAGGCCTTCGATCTGGGTTGGGCTTCGGCCCATGGTGTTGTAATTGATAAAGGAACTTATTTAAATAACCCAGGTTAAAATAAAAGTCTTAAAGTAAGTCAAGCTAATGGTTTAAATTTGATTAAAAGGGATTATATGAATTATGAAATTAATTTCCAATGATTTTCAAAGGACGTTAATGATGTAGTTAAGTAATTTATGAAGGTAAAGAATCCATCTTTAATTAGGGTTGAGATTAATTAAAGATAAATTATTTGTGAAATTAATTAAAGGATAATCACCTAATAAGATTTATAAAGGTTAATTGATTTATGTTGATAATCAAAGGATAATTACTTAGTAGTAATTAGGGGATAGATAATGAACATAAATTAAAGATCATTAACTAGTAATTATGAGGTGATTAATAATGTAATTAATTTAAGATGATTGGTTTAATTTATTAAGGATAGTTAATTACTTAATTAATTAAGTTGTTAATGGCTTAATGAAATTTAAAAATAATTTATCAAGAAGAATTAATTAAGATATATGATTTTTTGTATGATAAATTTATTTGATATATAATTAATTAACAAGCAGGATTTAAAGGAAATTAAAGTAACTGATTTAATTCATCTAATTGTTGGATGATTGATTATTATTGAAATGCTTTGAGCAGTTTGATATTCCTGTTTGTGATTGTGATGCTTTGTGATATAAATTACTCTGTGCTGAGCTGTGATTTCTCTTTCTGTGATATATTACTATGTGAATATGAAAACCCCTTTGCCCGTAGAATGGTATTTAAACTTCGATGCGACAGGGAGTCGGATTCCAGTTGGTTATCCGAAACCCACATCGAATTGTAATAATGAATCTTCATGACTGATAAATTTATTTTATCTGTGAAATTGTGAATGAAGATAAGCGTTATCGATTATACCGCTTATCGATATCGATATATCTGTGATGATTGTTGTTGTGCACTATTGTGTAAAATCCCTGGACTACACTATACACACACAAATAAGGATTTCACGTGGAAATCGGTTAAGTCACAGATTTTTAAAAATAATTTTTGAATTTGAATTTTAAATTCAAATAGATTGGAAATGGATTGGGTTAAAGTAAAAAGCCTTTGAAAGGGTGTTTTAAAAATGTAAGTTATTTTGAATAACTTAATAAAGATTTGAAATTTGAATAATTTGAATTAAATTGGAATTCAATATCTGAAATTGGATCCTATATTGGTATTTATGATTTAAAAAGAAATATACAAGTTTATTAGGGTTTTTAAACCATTTTTAAAGTGTTGTTTTTGGGAGTTTGAACTAACCGAAAGTTTCAACTTATATAAATGAGATCGTATTTTTCCGAAACCAAAAACTATTTGTTTTCAATAATAATAGCTTTCATTTTAAGAAAGGATTTCTAAATTGTGTTGATAGGTTTCAAGTTTGAAATAGAATTGAAGTATTTTGAAAACTATGAAATGAGTCTTTAATTCAAAGACCGGACGAGTTAATCCAACTTGAATTGGAATTGTTTTGAAAGGCTATAAATGAATCTTTGGAAACAAATTTTAAAAGCTATAAGTTAAATCTTGATTTAAGGATTTAACGAGTTAATCCAATTGAAATGGAAATCGATTTGGAAATCTATGAATGGATCTTTGTGAATGGGGTGAACTTTGTGAATTAAATCTTTTTGTTTAAAGAATTGGAAATGGTAATTTGTTTTAACCATTCGAATGAAAAGTTTTAGGCTTTAAGCTGTGATTTAACTGAGACCCCAGCATCCATATGATTTTTAATTGCGCTCGTTATTCGGTTTAGCCGGGAAATGACCCTTGTGTCATATAACCCATTCCGAATAACGATACGACGATATGGATAGCATTTGAAGACCGGTGGTGAAGACCGGGTATTTTCGAGAGCGATAGGATGACCTATCGATTGTCACTGCACTGAGTAGCTACGGTATAGAGATTCCCTAAGTGATGGGAAGTCCGATCGGGATTGTGAATATCCGGATTGCAAGGTCTTTTTCGGAAGTGCCTTCGGTTCTGTTCGAACCCGGAACAGACTTGTATGGATGTGTGTCTGACGTTACACTTTGAGATGTAAAGATGGTTTCTATCAAATACATTTCTGTTGGTGGCGGAGAATTTATTCTCTCAGCTTAACACCCTTCTCTGAGACGTACGAGCTCAGAGGTTATGTAATTGATGGTTACTAGTGATACATTCCCAATTTGGTAATGTGGCATATGAAGTGCTGCAGATCATTTGTTGATCAAAGCATGGCTTGTGAAAAGCGTAGCTTTGTGGACGAGACTTCGTCGAGCCTCACAGACCGGAAATGGTCGAAATAGGAATGTTGCGGCAAGGTTTTTAGGGGTCGCGCCCCTAGGGTATGTCCATTTTCTTTTGGATAAAGGGTGGTATCATGGTATGGAGCCCAGATACTTAACTCGTGTGGACACTATAAATTTATCACTTTGTGATGTTGCTTTGTTGGTTGAGGGGCCCCTCGGATAAAGGTCGGTAACGACCGGGAATGGCATACTCGTGTGGTAGTTACCTAGTTACAGCTTGATTAAAGCGTGAGGTAGCGTCGGCCTTGTTTAGCAGAGATCCGGTTAGGTTCTCGGGGCGTCCTTCCAAAGGCGTTCCCATTTCGGTAAGGAAGTTCCTTTGCCTGACCATTTGTTGGAAATCCAAAGAAACAATACGAACCCTGTACGGTTTTAGTTGTAGAACCTACCATTTACTTATGGTGGTCATGACTATTTAGATGGTAGCTATAGTAGGCATACAATAATGGTTGTATGTTGGCTAAGATTAATATTATATTTTTGAAATGTTTCTGCACTATGCACTAATAATAATAATATCGAATGATTTTGCATAGTAAGCATGTTTGACTATCATAAGAAGAAATCTCCTCCAATTCTGCGTTTGAATTGTGTGTGTGGCGGGAGGTCTTATGGTAGTTTCATTTTCCAAAAGCATGAATGATTCTTTTTAAGATCTGTTTTATTTAAAGCAACTGCTTTTGTTTACTCATACCAGTCCCATGACTGACCTGGAGTTTATTGTTCTTTCCTAAACTCTGGGTGCCCATAATTTCTACACGGGCAGCCTAGTAGCAGGTTTCCGTGTTATGGTGAAGCAGTATTTTGGAGCTTTTGCTTTGGAGATATCTTAGGAGCTTTTGGGGATCTCAGGTGTTTAGCTTTTGGAAGTTCGTTATCACTTCTTTCATTTGAAGACTTTTTGGATATAAAATCACTGTTGTATTATTATGATATTTATTTGGAGTTGTGGTGTATGTATTAATACTCTGATGTAGTAATGGATATTATGATGTTGTATCTGTGAAGTATGCATGAAATTCAGTTTATTTCCGCTGTTTTATATTCATCTGATGTTGTTATAAGCTCCGGCATTATGAATTTGATGTTGTTTGTCGGACATCGAGTTCGGGTCGTTACATTTGGGTTTAGGGTTCGACCTACATGGTTAAGGCAAGGCTAGGGTTAGGGTTTGGCAAGGTTTTGGGTTCGGCCATAGGCTATGGCAAGGCTAGGGTTAGGGCTTGGCAATTGGAGAGGAGGATGGTGGTGATGGCCGAAATAAATGAAGAAGGAAAGGGGGAAAAAAGAGGGGGTTCGACTATAGGGTTTTTGGTTGGAGGAAGTGGAGGTGGAGGCCAAAATTGGCGAAGAGGAAAGGGAAAAAGGAAGGAGAAGAGGAGATGGGTGTAGAGACAAGCATGGACGAAATTTGTTGAGGTGAGGAGGAGGAAAATTGTAGAGAAAAACAAAATTTTAGAGAAGAAGAAGAAGGTGAGGAAGAAGAAGAAAACTTACATCAAATTATGCGGAGGCACAAATGAAAAAAAATGAGGAGTCTAGAAAACCCTAGGATATTATATAGTCATCTCAACAGGTGGCTTCTCATCTAACTAAAGAAATTCCTAGCCCAATAGTACAATCCCAAACAAATCAAAATATAAATAAGATAAAAGTTATAAGGAAAATAAATGCGTGTAATACGCCAATAGTTGTAAATTTTGAGAAGTAGAAATCAAAATTTAACAAAACGAAAAACAAAGAAAATGATAGAATTAAATTCATCTAAAAAAAGTAAAAGTTAAAAATTCAAATTTCAAAATTTTCACAGAAAGTCAAACTTTGGCCAAAGTTGACCAAAATTTGCATTTTAAGAAAAATCTCTATTTTATTAAATTTGGAAGAACATTTCACATCAAATCCCAAAATATTACATTAAATTTCCAAATTTATCAATTTAAAATAATTACATTCAAAATTTCAAATGAATTTTCATTTATAAATATTCTCAAAATTTGCGGGTTGTTACACTCTCCCCCACTAAAAAATTTTCGTCCTCGAAAAGGAACGAGACACAGAAAACAAAGAAGGATAAGGTAGGATAATAAATAATACCTGGAACAAACAATTCCGGATTCGAAGCACGAATGCTCTCTTCCATTTCCCAAGTACAATCCCGATCATCAGTGCTCTATTGCACTTTGACTAGGTTGACAGTTTTTCTTCGAACCTGCTTCGTACCTCTATCGATAATACGAAGTGGCTTCCTCTCGACAGTAAGGTTTGGCTCAACATCCAAACTCTCGAGAGCAGAAGGCTGAACAATCAAAGATGGATCATAAAGATACCGACGAAGATGCGAAACATGAAACACATTATGCACTCCAGAAAGTTTCTTAGGCAAATCCAAACGGTAAGCTAAGGAACCAACTCTCTCTAAGATGTGAAAAGGATCAATAAACCTAGGAGCGAGCTTCCCTCTTCGTCCAAACCGAATCACATTTCTTAATGGAGAGACCTTAAGGAAAACCTGATCACCAACAGAAAACTCCAAACTCCTCCTACGCCTGTCAGCATACTTCTTTTGTCTCTCTTGAGCAATCCTCATCTTTCTCCTAATCTCCTCAACCTTCTTAGATGCTTCTAGAATCATATCCGGACCAAGAACCAAACGATTACCGGATTCAATCTAGCAAGACGGAGATTTGCAAGGGCGTCCATAAAGAGCAGAAAATGGAGCCATTGCGATACTAGCCTGAATTATAAGAGATGGAATAAGATAAACAAATGTTTGAGACAACCATAAACATATATTTGATATTATACCTGATAACTATTGTTATAGGTGAATTCAACGAGATGGAGATGATCATCCCAAGATCCTCCATATTCAAGGACACGGGCACGAAGAAGATCTTCTAAAATCTGATTTACCCTTTCCATTTGACCGTCGGTCTGCGGATGGTAAGCAGTGCTCAGATTCAGACGAGTACCTAAAGATTCCTGAAAAGCTTTCCAAAACTGACTGGTAAAGATGGGATCTCTATCACAAACAATACTGACAGGAACACCATGAAGACGAACAATCTCTCTCATATAAATCTCAGCTAAACTCGAAGCAGAACGGTTGGACCTAAACGGAATGAAATGAGCTGACTTGATCGATCTATCCACAATTACCCAAATACTCTCATTACCTCCCCTAGTCCTCGGTAATCCATCAATAAAATCCATAGAAACTTGTTCCCATTTCTAATTGGGAACCTCAATGGGTTGCAATAATCCAGTGGTCTTCTGATGATCAGCCTTAACCTGCTAACAAGTTGCACATCTACTAACAAAAAGGGAGATATCGCGCTTCATACCCCTCCACCAATACAGCTTCTTCATATCATGGTACATCTTCGTCACACCTGGATAAATAGAAAGTCTAGACCGATGATTTTCCCGAAGTAATTCTTGCCTCAATCCATCGACATTCAGGACACAAGTTCGATTATTAATCCTCAAAATCCCTTTATCATCGATCTGAGCTCCGCTTCCATCTTGGCTACTACCACCAACCTTGCTACGAACATTTTCCTTAATAAGCCTAATTATCCTATCTTCATCCTGCTTAGCGATGATACGATCCATAAGAGGGGAAAAACAACAAGCTGACATAACATCGCCTTCTTTTGTCTCAAAGCATCGGCTACAACATTAGCTTTCCCGGGAGTATAGTTGATGTCGAGGTCATAAGAAGCAAGGAACTCTAGCCACCTAACTTGCCTCAAATTCAGGTCCTTCTGGGTGAAAATATATTTCAAAGACTTATGATCTGTAAAGAGCTCAAACTTAGTTCCCAATAGATGATGTCTCCAAAGCTTCAAAGAAAAAACTCTGGCAAGCAATTCCAAATCATGGGCTGCATAATTAGCTTCATGGGTATTCAACTGACGACTGGCATAAGCGATAACCTTCCCATCCTGCATCAGAACGGCTCCCAAACCTTCACGACTGGCATCAGTGTATACCGTTAATCCCTCATTTCCATTTGGAATGGTAAGAACTGGTGCGGAAGTAAGCTTGCGCTTCAACTCATTGAATGCAGCTTCACACTTATCATTTCATCTAAACTTAGCATTCTTACGAGTTAGAGCTGTGAGAGGTGCAACAATCCGAGCAAAATTCTCAATGAATCTCCGATAATAACCGGCAAGGCCCAGAAAACTACGGATATCAGATGGAGTCCTAGGAGTTTCCTAGTTCTAAAACAGAATAGGGAAAATAAGAACCGAGAAAGAGATAGAATAATTAATGTACAAAGGGAAGAAGAGAAGATAGACTTACATTGATCGCAGCGATCTTAACTGGATCAACAGAAACTCCATCACTAGAAACCATATGTCCAAGAAATCGGACTTCATCTTTCCAGAAATGGCATTTCGAGAATTTGGCTTTCAAATGATGACTCCTAAGTGTCTTTAGAACAAAATTCAAGTGTATTTCATGTTTCGCCTTAAACATAGAGAAAGCTAGAATATCATCGACGAAGACTAGAACAAACTTATTAAGAACATCACGGAAAACCCGGTTCATAAGGTCGACAAAGAAAGCTGGGGCGTTAGTCAAACCAAAAGGCATAACTAACCATTCAAAGAAACCATCCTCGGAACGGAAAGCGGTTTTGGGAATACTTTCCTCGGCAATTCTGAGCTGGTGTAAACCGGTGGCAAGAACAAGCTAAGAGAATACAGTAGCTCCATAAAGCTAATCAAACATATCATTAATACGAGGCATTGGATATCTGTTTTTCATAGTGAGCTTGTTCAGCTCCCTATAATCAACACACATCCTCAAAGAACCATTAGACTTAGTGACAAAAACCACTGCCGCTCCCCATTCGGAATGACTCGGTCTGATCAAACCTTTGGAGAACAAGTCTTCAATTTGCTTCCTCAACTCAACCTTCTCACGGGGTGCCATTCTTCTAGGAGGAAGAACTATAGGTCGAGCTCAAGGAATGAGATCAATACGGAATTCGATTTCCCGTTTAGGAGGTAAAGAAGCGACTTCACCAAATACATCAGAATAGAGTTTGACTACAGGAGTAGAATCAAGATCACTTATGGAAGAATCAAGATAATAGATAAAACTGCATGCA
Organism: Allium fistulosum; assembly: GCA_030737815.1. Classification (NCBI taxonomy): domain Eukaryota; kingdom Viridiplantae; phylum Streptophyta; class Magnoliopsida; order Asparagales; family Amaryllidaceae; genus Allium; species Allium fistulosum. The sequence goes on from CM060906.1 coordinate 527,451,315, forward strand.
TACTCCTGAGGCAATACGACACTGAATCACCAAAGGATCACCCTTATCACTAACAAGAGAAATGGTTCGGGCTTTACAAGAAATAATAGCTTCATGATTCTTCAGCCAATCTCCTCCAAGCAATATATCAAAAGCATCGAAACCAAGAACATAGAATTCACCAGAAAAACGATAGCCAGAATGGAAGAGTTTCACACTATTACAAATCCTACTAAGGTTTGTGGGACCACCAATGGGATTAGTATCACACAAAGGTTCGGTTGCAAACTTAGGTGAAAGGATATGCTCAAACTTATCACAAAGGTCCACATAAATGAAACTATGAGAAGCTCCCATGTCAAATAAAACACGAACAGGAAGATCAAACAAGGTAAAGGTGCTCTGGAGAGTACCTTGGGTATCACTAGGAGCAGGTGGAGTAGGCGGAGCATGAGTGGAAGAAGTCATGGCAAAGACTCCAGATGTCTTGCCCTTCTGATACAAGGGACAATCATTCTTGAAATGGCCAGGTTGCAAATAGACATGGCAGAGGTTGTTCTTGGTATTTTGAGGTGGAGGAATGGCGGCACTGGCATGTGCTGGACAACTGTTGGCATAGTGACCCTTCTGATCGCACTTGAAGCAAGTGATGGAAGAAAGATCAATAGGCTGCCTCCGGGAAGAAGAAGATCCTAAACCTGGATTTTTAAGCCAATTCTGCTTCTGTCGATGGAAATTAGATTTCCTCTTCTTAGAGTTGCCAGAAGAAGGCTGAGATGAAGGTGCACGAGCAACAGATGATTCCTTAGAAGTGGGGTTCTCATATCTAATGGCCATATCCATTAATCCAGTAAAAGGGCTGTGCACATTAGAAATCAGACGATCATAAAACTCTGGGCGGGCTCCAGTCATAAACTTCTCATTCTTCTTGAGAGGGGTATCAATCAAGCTAGGACCAAACTTGGAAAGTTCGTTGAACTTCCGCTAATACTTAGAAAATGACATATCCCCTTGCTTAAGATCCATAAACTCCCTGTATAACTGAGACTTCCCAGCTTCTGGCATCCACTTTGCTACAAAAGCCTCCCTAAAACACGATATCCAAACTTAAGAAAGATTCCAAAGGGATAACCTAAATCAAATTCAAAAGGACTAACTCAAGACAATAACGAAACTGTTTCCAAGAAATATCTGCCTCAATAGTGTTGGCTATAGCAGACTCCCACCAATCCTGGGCTGCCTCCTACAACTGCCATGCTGCTAGCTGATGCTTCTGAGCATCGGTGACCTCCAAACCCCTAAAAATCCTTTCCAAACTTCTCAGCCACTGCTGAGCCTCAATGATGGTCTCTGATCCCATAAACTTAGTACCACCTAGCTGAGTGAACTCCTTACAGAGAATGGTAAACCTAATGGGTGCAACTGGTGCTGGAACTAGGGCAACATCACGATCCTGACCTCTGGCATTCCTACGATTCATCCTGGAAATTCAAGAATGAAATTTTTCCTTTAGGACCAAGATAAAGGAGAAAGACAAAAGACAAGATTCAACTAGAATGGAAATCCTAATCAAAGAATTCTATTAAACAAGCTGGATTCGAAAAGAAGGGAAATTCTAAGGAAAATTAGATTTTAAAACAAGAAAATTTTTATATCCAAAATAATCCTTTAAAATCATTTGAAAACCATTTTATACTTGAAAATACGTTATCTCGCAAAGAATGATCCTAAGATTGATTTTACTCATTCTAGGATATTTCTACCCTATCTCTAATGAGTTTTTGCCCCATAGGCTAAGGTTTGCCTAAAACCTAAGCTTTGATACCAACTGTAACATCCCGCCGTTTTGGACCATTCAAATCGACAATAAAACCATACATGTCAGACTTGAATAATTCAAAACAACAGATTGTTAATAAAATTTGAGGCAAATAAAATCAATCACAGACACAAAATATCAGAATAACTCGCAGTGGAATAAAATAAACATAGGAGTTCATGAAGCTCCTAGGAACAAAGTCTCAAAACTAATACATAAGACCAAAGTCTGAAACCAATACATTTGGAAATTCAAGGTACATAAGTTCTCTATTACAAAAGCAAAAGCTGAGTGGAAATAACCGGAATAGAAATATCAGGTAGACAGCTAAATCTCCGACGGATCTCTAGCTCCAAAAAGATGAAACCAAAGCTGTGAAACTCAGGCTGACCCGAGCGTAAAGCAAAACACAAAACACAAAACAAAAAACACTCGAGCCAGGACATACATACTTATAAAAGGTAAATCAACTCAAGTGAATTGTAAAAGAAATGCATCAGTAACATAAAGGATGCTTGGGATCACCCATCCTCTAAGGATTCATTAAACTATCTACTATGTAGTAACATACGCTATTATAATAATGTCTAAAGTAAAGTAAACTATTAAAATAGCATTAAAGCATTGCATTTACCCCCTTAACACATTTTTATAATGCCAATAGTCTATACAGTACCGTAACTCCCCATAAACTGGAGCCGCCAGAGGATACCATATAGGTACGGCATAAAACAAACTCGTAGAAAGTGCGCTAGGGTAGGTGACACGACACAACTAGGAAATGCCAGGGTAGATATACCAATTACACTTCCGGACTGTTGGTAATGCATAGCCGCAACTACCGCCCAATTCGATCCACACTCTCGAATCAAAGATGCGCACCAAATCAATCACAAAGTAATAGAATGGCTAACGATGAAGTGTGTCTGATCAGAGGAGCTACCTCCTTGGCCCGTCGATTGCTCCTGTTTTATCCACCTTATGCTAACTCACGGGAGTTAGGTCCCCGTAAATATACCTTTAGGATCGTCGCCACCATCCTACTTCATTCTGGAATCACCATCGCATACACAGTTGTTAAAGTGGTTTTCGGTATCGACAAAGAGTATGCCCATACCTGATCCCGGTTTCTTTAACAACCAATCGTTATTGTAACCCATGGTTATTCAATTTCAATTGGTTTCTTTTTCATATCAAACATATTCCTTTCAATACCATATAAATTCCATATCATTATTCTTTAAAATATTATTCAATTTTCCAAAGTCGTACACTTCCAAATTCATTTAATTAAAACCCCTTTGAAATGTAAAAATTTAAAGATCATAGCACTTTAAAAATATCACCTTTAGAACCATAACATTCAGAACTATAACCCTTTAGAGAATTTTGTAGCATTCTGGAAATGTTACTTCTAAGAAAACGCAGCAGTACAGAAATGCTACTGTAAGAATTCACAGTGATGCATAATTGTTACTGTAAGAATTCGCAACGGTGCAGAATTGTTACTGTAAGAATCCACAGCAGTGCAGAATTGTTACAGTAAGAAATCGAAGCAGTTTTGAATTGTTACTGTAATACTTCCTACTACAATAGTTTATATAATCAAATAGTACATATATTTACAGTTTTTGTCATGGTCATTATATCATTCTTATTATATTACTCTTATTTTAGCTATTTGGTCATTAAAGAAACCAAGCCTTTAGTTAAATAACATTGTTACTAAAATGTCAAATTTTAAAGCTGAAATCCTTATGCTAAGTTAAAAGTACTTTATTAACTTACACTTTATTTTCTTTTCAGTAAGTAACTTTTATCATTTTTATTACCCAAGTTATACCATTTACATTAGTTAGAACTTACATGTCAAATGTACATTTTAACTTACATTTTTTTCCACAAAAAAAACCATTTATCATTTTAATCACTATTAAATGAATTAAAACTTACAATTTATAGGTCAGAATAAAATACCATTATTAAGTCAAATCGGATTATTAAGTTTCAATTAACCTTCATTCTGTAAATTAGATTCCAAAAATTACATTTCCAACTATTTATTTCTTATAAAAAATTTAACTCATGTGAACAAATTCACAAAAATTATTACATTAAATTTTAGTTGAGATTCATATATAGAAATCCAAAATACTTAATAATTTTTTTAGAAAATCATTTTAAATCAACCACGGAGTCTGTATAAAATTCTCTACCCTAGGTCAAGTAAATACGAACATATATCATTTCAATCCGAAATATATTAATTTTCCGGGTTTTATATCATTTCAAACCCGCAATCCCAAGTCAAATAAAATTTCTCAGGCCTATCATTTCAGCCCATAACAATTTTCCTTAATCTAAAGGTCATTCGGGTATGTATCATTTCAACCCATAGTGAAGGAACTTGAAGTGTGAGAACATAATATGAAATAAACAGAACAATAAATAACATATCATGGTATATGATCAAAACAGGTATAATATGATATGAAATAACATAATATAAACATAGGTGAAATTCTCAACTTGTATATACAAATCCATACAATTCCATTGTCATCAATTCACCAAAGTATAAGTATGTTGTCAAGAGTGATTACTCACCTTTCTTTGGTTAGAGAAGTGATTCAAAATACAACACAACGACTACGACAAGCACAACAAATTACGGACAAGCTTGAGTGAGAGGGGAATCCAAATTCGACGCTTTGAAAAATAAAATAAATTCCATGTGTAAACAAATAATTCACATAGAAAATAAAAGTAGAAAATTGTATATTTGCAAAATACATGAGAAGGGTTAGCCTAAATGCTAATAGGCTCAGCCTAGAGGGGTCAAATGGTTCGGCCATGGTGGTTTGGGCTCGAACATAGGGGGTTTTGGTTCGGCCTAAACTAGATTTGGGTTAGGGTTTGGTCTATAGGCTAGGATTTGTGGCTACAAGGCTAGAGGAAGGCAAGGTTTGGGTTTAGGGTTAGGCCTACATGGTTAAGGCAAGGCTAGGGTTAGGGTTTGGCAAGGTTTTGGGTTCGGCCATAGGCTATGGCAAGGCTAGGGTTAGGGTTTGGCAATTGGAGAGGAGGATGGTGGTGATGGCCGAAATAAATGAAGAAGGAAAGGGGGAAAAAGAAGGGGTTCGACTATAAGGTTTTTGGTTGGAGGAAGAGGAGGTGTAGGCAAAAATTGGTGAAGAGGAAAGGGAAAAAGGAAGGAGAAGAGGAGATGGGTGTAGAGACAAGCATGGCCGAAATTTGTTGAGGAGAGGAGGAGGAGGAAAATTGTAGAGAAAAACAAAATTTTAGAGAAGAAGAAGAAGGTGAGGAAGAAGAAGAAAACTTACATCAATTTCTGCGGAGGCACAAATGAGAAAAATGAGGAGTCTAGAAAACCCTAGGATATTATATAGTCATCTCAACAGGTGGCTTCTCATCTAACTAAAGAAATTCCTAGCCCAATAGTACAAGCCCAAACAAATCAAAATATAAATAAGATAAAAGTTATAGGGAAAATAACTTCGTGTAATACGCCAAAAGTTGTAAATTTTGAGAAGTAGAAATCAAAATTTAACAAAACGAAAAACAAAGAAAATGTTAGAATTAAATTCATCTAAAAAAAGTAAAAGTTAAAAATTCAAATTTCAAAATTTTCACAGAAAGTCAAACTTTGGCCAAAGTTGACCAAAATTTGCATTTTAAGAAAAATCTCTATTTTATTAAATTTGGAAGAACATTTCACATCAAATCCCAAAATATTACATTAAATTTCCAAATTTATCAATTTAAAATAATTACATTCAAAATTTCAAATGAATTTTCATTTAAAAATATTCTCAAAATCTGCGGGTTGTTACGCATCAATCATCAACCAATCAATTTTGAATCACATCATAAATTTAATTTAACTAACATAAGAAAATGTTGTAGTTTTGAGTGGGCAAAACACTCACCTTTGATTTCAAATCGATTTGAAATCCAAAAAAGGGCCTAAATTTCAACAGTCTCTGAATTCGTCCAAACCAGTTCCATAATGTCTGAAATTTCGATACGATCCCAATGGAACAAACAGCGCGTGAATCCGAGCTCGTATGTAAAAGTTATGTATGTTAGAATGATTTCAAAATTAAATTTAAATAAAAAAATAAAAAAACAAATGACATCTCAACCTGGCCATGTATCATCTCCTGTACCACACGCACGCAGCTCCAACATCAGAAGCCCTAGTTCGAAAATCTCGTTCAAACAACAATACCCTCCACCGCCTAGTTTGACAATCGCCTCAACCACGATCGCGCCTCCATGACCTCCATGACCTCCGACCCCCGACCCTCTCGCGTACACTCGAGCGATCAGGTCGCGGCCAAACACAGCAGCCGCCGTCCCCTGAAAATCGAAACCCTAATCAATTTTGCATGCAAATCTAGCCGCTAATAAGAAGAACGGGCCACGCTGATGAACTCCACTCGCAAATCTCCACGCATCCATATTATCGAATCGACGATCCGTCGAAGTTGATCATGACCTGATGAATGGCCAAGAATGATTTGGCCAATTCTAAACAAACTATGATCCAAATCGAAAAAAAAATTGCTGCCGTGAATTACGCTCGTCGAGAGCTTTGAAATTGTATATAATATGATAGGGTTTGGAGAGTTCGAATTTTGAAAATTGTTTTGAAATTGGATTTAGGGTTTGTAATTTGAAATTGTTTTCTGCCATTGAAGAAAGGAACATACAGAAGTTGATGTACGTACAGAATAGACTGAAAGACAGCTAAGGTTTGTGGAACAAAGCCCGATAAGAATGAATAACACCCAAATTGATTTGAATTGACAATAACGACCCGAAAAGCCCGTTTCGCTTCCGAAATGAAAGAAGGTCATCCCATATATCAAAATAGATGTTTTTGATATTTTTAAACTCAATGGAACAGGTTTTAAGTCCTAATTCCATTGTATGAAGAAGTTAGCCTTTAAAATCAGCTTATTTCAAATTGATTTCAATTGAATTTAATTAAATTGATTTCTACGCATTTCGAGTCCGTACGATCAAATGACAAGTCCGATCGCTATGATACTGAAATCCTGCAATAATTCACCGTTACGGATCTAATGAAACTGGTTTCGTCGAAATTCGAGAAAGTGGCCAAAATGGCTATTTTCACGTTAATTAAATAAATTAATATTAAATTAATTAAATCACTTTTTAATTTCAAATTTAATAACTAACAGTTTTTATCTTTTCAGATTACTTGGACATTTACAATAATTTAAACAAATTTACATATCAGTTCAATGTTAATTAATTTACAGATTATAGTGTTTAATTTTTTATTGAAATAAATTCATTAATTATAAATTAAACTCCAATAAATTAATTGAACTTGATTTCAATTCCTTATTGTTCAACCATTCATCACTCTATGTATATATTCAACATTGGTTTATGGCTTATTACATTAATATTCTCCAGTTTCATCTTAATTTCCATTAACGTAATATTTAATTACATTTAATTGCAATTGATTTCCAACTTAATTTAACAGACTAAATAAATAGGTAACATATAATAATTATCACCATTAACTTTTAGTCATATTTATAAGTTTATTATGTAACAACCCGCATATTTATCAATTTATCATTTAAATATTTTATTTAAATATTTTATCGTTAGTCGGATGTTAGTCCAAAAAGCTACCTTTTGCATACAGTCAAATTAGGACTCGAGACCACTTCCATTGAGTTCAAAATCACGTTTGCGATCTTTTTGAGTGTAAACTTCGATATGTTTGGAGATAGTGAAATTTTCGTCACTTTTTGGCTTAGGACTTTGGTTTGGACTGAGCACACACTAACTCAGCCCAACCCCTCTTCCCTTCATCACTTCATCAAATACTTCAAGCTTCATCAAGAATGGTGGTGGGAAAGGGAGATTAAAACTCCAAACTCAAATTCAATTGCAAACCCAACTTTTAACTCCAAATTCAAGTAGAAGATAGTGGATTCAAGCTTTGGATTGCTTCTCCTTGCTTTCAATCTCCATCTTCATCCATTTTAGTGAAAAGGTGAGATTTTTATCTCACATTCTTGCTTATAACTATCTTGGACTATTGGGAATGATTCCCTATCAATCTAGCATCAACATTTGCGTGTGGTTTGGATTGGATTGGCGAAAAATCCAAATTTCTAGTGTTTTGGTGAAAAAAAACTGTTGTTAGGTCGCTCTGGCTCCATAGGTCTTTCTGCCCCGATCGCTCACGCGCGTGGAAAAGTCCCTATCTGCATTTAGCTCGGCCTGGCTTAAGTCGTAGGTCGTTTTCGACCTATAATCCCTAGGCAAACGTTAGGTCGCTCGCCCTGGCTTAAGTCGTAGGTCGTCTCCGACCTAAGCTCCAGTTAAGTCATTCGACCCACTAAGTCGTTCGAGTTAGGTCGTTGGACCATTTACACTAGGTCGTTGGACCATTTACACTAGGTCGTTAAGTCGTTCGCGTGTTAACTCGTAAGTCGTTCGATCCACTAGGTCGTTCGAGTTAAGTCACTCGACCATTTTCCACTAAGTCGGCCTGTATATCTCGTAGGTCGTCTCCGACCTAAGCTCCAGTTAAGTCGTTCGACCCTCTAAGTCGTTGGACCATTTATATTAGGTCGTGTGACTCGATAGGTCGCTCGCGTGTTAGGATGTTAGGTCGCGAGCTTCTTAACTCGCTTCTCTCTGGACCTTGTTAGGTCGCTTGCCTCTGGACCCTTAGGTCGCGTGTCATAGTTAACTCGTGAATCCCCTTAGATCGCTCGCCTCCCTTAAGTCACTCACCATTAGGTCATATGACCTATAAGTCGCTTGCTCCAGTTAGGTCGCTCCGCCATTTTGTTAGGTTGCTCGGCCATTGTGTTAGGTCGCGTGAACCCTTAGGTCGTTAGACCTCATTTTGCGTTAGGTCGAACACCATAGCAGGGGCGTTGCCCCCGCACCCCCCTGGACCCCCCTCCGTAGGCGATCTTATCTGTAAAACATTCAACAGAACTTCCACTTTGATGCATTTTGAGCTGATTTCCTTGGATTTTGTTCACGTCTTCGAATGTGAATTTTTGTGATAGATTGTTTCTACAATCATTTTTGGTGATTTGTCACTTTAAAAATATGAAGGTTTCAATACTAGTAGTAAATATCAAAACTCTTTCATCAAAGCGATTTCAACTCTATTTTATTACAAAGCTCTTTTTCCTAAACCGTTTTCCATCCTATTAGTATATACAAGCCTTTACTTCACTCGGATGAGAAATCGAATTAAACGACTTAGTGAAACGAGTGGTATGAAACGCTTGCGTTCACTTCGTCGGTTAGCTCTTGGACTTGTTCGATTGAACCCTTTTGTGACAATTTTCTAGTGAAGATCTACAGTTTGTTTGTAAATATTTAAGTTAAGCTAGTGGTTATGGGACATGAAGCTAAACTCATATATTTACTGGCTTAGTGTAATTGACACTTCTTTATGATCATGACGATCATTTTAGTGATTTAGACTAGCGATTGAGCGATGTCTCTTTGTCTACGAGGGAGACTAAACCCCGTTTGTGTGATGTTTCACCATCACATATTGGGTAGCGCCCCATGGTCTTCGGGCCGTTCGTGTGTCAAAATTTAATGGATAGCTTCCATGAGATAGCTTCTCATTCATGTGTTACGCGCGTTGGTGAGTTTTCATGCTCCCGTTCTGGTGATAGGCCTCCCACCTTTTTATGTGATTTCTGGATTTCGTGTGTTGATTTCTGGAATTTGTGCTTCACCAATTTTCATGATTTTCATTGATATGTTTATCATTTTTGTGCATTGGTGAATTCGTGTGTCACTGACTTGTTATGAATACAAGTTTAGGGTATGATACCCTATTTTATCTTTGAGAAGATTCTTGTGATATTGATTAATCTCTTGCTGATTTTCAATTACATACTAATAGTAGTATGCCACTATGGTTATTACATGTTCAAGCCATGTCTTTTACTTTATACCATATCATCTGATATTTATAGCTAGACTGATCCGTTTATTATTTTCTTATAAATAATACTCGGGTCAGACCGAGATGTTACAGGTGCTTCTGCTTGACTTCTCTTCAGGATTATTCTGACTTTTGGCTAACTACTTAGATTAGTAGTTTTTGGATGTACACATTTGAGATATAGACTTTATGTTGTGTACTTATTCTTTTGTATAGCACGTGTTGCTATTCTTTTGTATTATCGTGGATCTTTCCGACCACTACTCTGATGTACACTTTCATGTGTTATATATATATATATATATTCATATCTTTTTCCGCCTTTGTGATATGGCTGTCTGTGTCTGATTTATGTTATGTTTACTTCTATGTTTGTTTCCGAAGATTATATATAGCCACTGTGTGATAGCTTTGAGTTTGAATCGGTATGTCGGATTTCCTCCTTAAACGACATGCATTCTATACTATCTGACATATCGGTGCTCGCTCAAAGAAGTTACACGGATGGTCACTCCTCAACAGCCTTATTCTCCGTGCTAGTCGACAGCATTACACCGTAGTGTTCTTGTCTAGCGTGGGTATAGAGGTGGGTCGTCACATATTATTTACAAACAAATGTTATAACAACTTACACAATACTAGTTCTATCCAATTACAATTTTTACACATTATTTCATTAATTAATACAACATTTAAATCATCAGTTACTCATTTAATCCAATTCTCAATTAATACACATATTATCACAATTAATTTACAATCTATAACCAATTATAACTTTTTAATCATTTTAACTAATTGCAATTTCATTTAAAGCAGTTATCAATTACCTTAAATTAATACTATTACATTTCATTCTAGTTATATTCTTATTATTAAATCATAAATTTTTATTTATTCCAACATTAAATCACGAAACCTTATTAAATTAACATTTTTAATTATCGAAACTTACGGGTCGTTACAATAGTAATCTATTTCAACTAATAGTTTGAAAAGTTAATGGATTTTGTGGCTTTTTCTTACTTGGTAATTTCGAGGACGAAATTCTTTTAAGTAGTGGAGAATGTAACGACCCAGAATTTTAGTCATTCGAAATTGGAATATATAATTGATTTTCAATTTTCACAAGTAAATTTTATAATCTGAATAACTTATATTTCAAATATAATGATTTAATTGGATAATTAAATTGTTTAATCTAATATTAAAATTGTGGAAATAATTGAATTTTGAATTTAATATAAGTGAAAATGATTTATAAAGTTGATATAAATTCTATTTGAATTAGAATGAAGTTAGTAAACTTTTAAAATTGATTTAGAAGCGAATAAACAGAAATTGGAAATTTCTAATTTTAATTAACGTGTAAAAATAGTCATTTTTGATATTGTCTCGGATTTCGATGAAACTAGCTTCGTTGGATCCGTAATAGTGAGTTATTATAGGATTCCAAATTTTGTGTCAATCGGACTTACGGTTTGATCATGGGAAGCTAAAACGCATAGAAATTTATTTAAGTAAATTTAATTAAAATAATTTGATTCGAAAAACCTATCTTCCAAATACGATGGAATTGGCTTCCGATATATATTCCATTATGTTCGAAATATGGGTAAAACATTATAAACGCCAGGCGGCATGCTTCGTTTGGAGTTCGAAATATTTTCGGATGAATAGTGCACGAAAATTTTCTATATAAAGCCGCAAGATTTTCTAATTTCAAACCCTAAAAACTATGGCCGCCATTAAATTTCTATAGCCAGAAATTGCCATCATTCTTCCTCGATTTTCTTCAATCCACACACTATTTCCGAAAACTTCCAACTGCAATGTTGCAGAGCTCGATGAGCTCTATAAATCCAACGATCATGATCGGAAATGGAGCATCGTAGATGCCAAATTTTGGCCGCATTCATCCACCGTTCGTGCACGTATTTCGTGGTGATGGTGCGACCGAGTTCAACGTGGTCAAGGGCGTTGGTGGAGCTCACATAGGTGCATCATCTGGCATTGTTTGATCTTCGTCTAGTCAACGATTAGAGAAGCGGCGTTAAAAATGGAACGACGACGTATGGGTTTCATGCGTGACTTTTGGCTGGGGAAGGAAGAGAAAGCGTGCAGCCCTGATTTGGTGAAAGCAGATCCAATGGCTGTGATTAAATGGATGGTAAAATAAAAAAATAAAAGAAATTTTTTTTTATATAAATCGTATTCAAATGTTTAAAAACATATAACTTTGTCATATGATGTCTGTATTACGCAAAACAAGCGGCGTTCGGTTCATATTGACGAGCACTACATTTTAGAGCTAGTTTGGATTGATTTGGAGCTACTATGAATTTTGGGTAAAATTAAACGTTAGTTTAATTTTATTTTAAATAAAACGCTGCAACGTCTATTGGAAGCAATGTGAGTAAAACTCACTCTCTTTGTCTCGCTTATATTTTTATATAAGTGAGAATAAATTTATTTATGATGATTGATGCTTGTTTGGATGATATATGATATATTATATATATTAGTTGGTTTGGATATATATTCCCGCATATTTTAGCGGATGAGACCCTATACGTTCCCGTGTATGAGCGGATGACCCTTTGTACGTGCGTCTGCCTCGAAGCAGACATTGTACATATTCTCATATGCATATTTGTTGCAGGTTACAGGTTGGAGGGATCCAATAGGATTCCTCATCATTGTTGATTATTTGTTCATATATATGATTGTATGGACGCCATAATAATGGTTTGATGTGATTTGACTTATTTAGTGCTATGGCAGCACTGGGCCTTGTTTTTCGATATTTTGGAAATATTAAAATTGATGATTTTGATTTGAAAAGATTTTAGAAGTAATTTTTGGAAGTACATATGTTTTAATGATTTCTACTTTATTTTAAAAAGAAAGGAATTTGTTTTAAAATAAAAAGTTATGATTTTTGAGGTTATACAATATAGTTGGGAAATACTTTGAAAATAGATTTTTGAATAAGTTCGTATAAAAGGGTTTATAGAAGTAATATTTTATAAATAAATAAATTTATTTATAATTGGGATTTATAAATGTTATTAAGTGGACTTGAAGTTGTTTTGTAAATGGAATTGTAAATGGATTTTATAAATAAGTTTGATTTATAAAGAAATTGATTTATAAATGGATTTTGATAGGAAAAATTAGTTTTATAAAAGAATAGAATTATAAATAGAAATTTGTAAATAATAGAATTTTATAAAATAGAAATTTATAAAATTGAAGGAAATTTGTAAAATGGTTTTATAAGTATGATTTCTTATTTAAAGGAGTTTTGAAAGTGATGTTTGATGAAGTAAATGTTTTAAAAGAAATAAGTCTATCTTTTTAAAAGGCGGTTTTTGGAAATGGCATTTTAAATGGAGTTAAATGGTTTGAAGATGGTTTAAAAGGTGCGAGCATCAAAAACTTAGATTTCAACATTTATTGTTGAAATAGACGTTTTCGAGAAGTAAGGAAGGCATGGACTATAACACTGTTGTTATAGTAAATGAGTTCCGAAAGGAAATGTTTTGTATAGTATATGGGATTTATATATCTATTTATTTATCGAATCCCTTTACTAATGATTTTGGGTTTGTCGTAACGATGTTTTACGCAACATTCATTTTGACCCAACAAAGCGTGTGTTGAAAAATAATAAGCTTTTCTAAAGAGATTTGTGAATATGCTTATACTGTTGATATAAGTATATGGAAATGTTTTCCAATATAGAAACTTGAATGGTTTTGAGAGTGTATCTTTTTAAAAGATATTTTGAAGTAAATATTTGGAAAGTAATTTAATTAATAAAAGATTAATTAAAGGTCCTAGTGATTGCTTGTGGCTGGATATTGTTTGTTTGCTTTGATAGTTAAATAACCAACAATCAAATTTGGCCATTTTAGTGTCTCGACTTGATGTGTAAACTATTTAGTCGTACGCTTAGTACATAACAATCTGTGCAGGCTTGATTATCGTTTGTGTTGAGAATGTTGATTCGTATAGTACGAAGTGATTACTCCAATCTATCGAGCTTCCTTCTTGGCCGATGGATAGCAAGTTGAAAGTTGGAGACGTGATACGTCTATGGGACTTAGTTTCTGTGTGAGATTGAGAAACGCTTTTGCGTTGTTGGTGCGAAGAGACCGGGATCAGATTTATCTGAAAACCACTGTGGACCAACTTATTTATGACGATTGTGCATGTTATTGAAGATATTGAGATTTAGGATTTTCATAGTGAAGGACTGATTGTTGATCGTTTGGGGTTAAAATCCCAATATACATATAGTAGCAGTAGTCTCTTCGTTATGATATATCCAATGCAAGGACTATTCGCTACTAATCCTAGGGAATCCCGACAGGATGTGGTAGGAAAGTACCTTTGGTTTGTCCTGTTCCTGGACAACTTGTATGGATGGATGTCTAACAGTGAATTTTCTGAGATTACGTACATTATTTTTTACAAACATACATCTATGGTGGATGAGAGTTACACCTAACGGCTACGCCTCCTACTATGGTAGGCTATGTTAGGTAATGCATGATCATAGTTGTCTGCTAATTTGTTTGTTAAAGCAAGGCAAGTTAACTCATAGAAGAATTCTTTCAAATGTGAATAGGGTAGTCTATGGAGCTAAGTCCAAAATAGGTAGTAGATAAGTTAGTAAATCCCTAAGACGTGAAAGGATACGGATAAACTTTTGTGACGCTATTATTAGGCACTAATGGGGTGTTCTACTTTGTACGCGAGCAATTTGGCCTAGACATTAATGATGATGCGGTGGGGCCGAATCACGGAGACCAGCGGAGATAGTATCTTGGTCCAAAGTGGAACTATGGTACTTATATATACACACACGACGTAAAGTTATAGTCTACTTCAGGTAGATGGGGCGTATCGTACGCTAACCTGGAGTCGAGTTGACTAAGTAAAAATTTAAAAGACATAACATGTAATAGAAGACAATCGGCATAAACTAGTGTTATGTACAAAATGTATAATTTACTAGTCACCAGAACGTTGTTCTGAGCCCCTCCTTATTACAACCCATATGATAGCTTTAGAGGGACAGGTACTGGTAGAAGGCGGGAACAATAAAAGGACAGGTTTCCTAATGCATGCTCGACATTAAAAAAGAACATTAGATATTGGAAGTGTCAACTTGGTCAGTAACTATATGTTCTGTTACATTTTACTATTCCACTTTAATTATATCGATAGCGCTTTGATATTCATATATTTGTTTATTTACAGGATACCAAACTAACGATCCATACTTTAGTGGACTTGTGATTTCGATTTAGCGAAAATTCAGGCCCACTGAGGTGTGGGTTGTTACATTTGGAATCAGAAATTAAGTTAGTCGATCTTGAAAAATTAGGAAACGTTGAGTGAATGTATTTATATTTTTCCTATAAATATATACATCGAATCCTATAAATTCTGACTATATACTAGTTGCAACCATACACTGGAATCTGGATAAGTTGATTATAAGTCGGAATGATGGAAGAATTTGAAGATATACACCTCTTCTAATTATCGGATAGGAAATAGGTCGTATGGAATGTTGTTGACTTAAGAGAGCACGAGTGGAGCATTATGGAAGGTCCCTAAACCTGGATGGTATGTGGCTCCCTAGTTGGGCTCCCAATAGCCCAATGATTGTAGATCCTCATATGATGTCAATTGATGATGTATAAAAGGTGCGTATAAGGGAAAAGTAATAATCCATATGTTGTAGATATCTAGAAGAAATTGAGTTCCTAAAGGATGATGTGTACTAGTCATTCCAAGATGATAGACGATTTTATAATTGAAAGAAGATAAGTAAATAAGTTAGTTGAACGAAGAGAAGTCCAAAAGAAGGGTTAAACAAGAATCCACTCTGAGTCCGACCTAATAGAAAATAGTTTTAAAAGTTGAAACGATTTTAATATAAAAATTTGGGAAAATATATGTGTAGTATATTTGAAATGATTTTCAAGGGAATTATTTGAATGTAGAAAAACCTTATCTTTGCAAAATAAGTAAATATTAAATTTTTGAACAAATTTGAAATGGGATAAATAGTATGAGAAAGAAGACTAGATCTTGAAAATAAAAGGAGTAGGCGAATGCACTGTCATAGTTCAATTAAGAAGAATGTAAGTTGAGAGAAAGGTTAATTAAGAGGAACCATTAAATAAGAGTAATTAGGTAAAAGTAATATAAATAGTAGTAACATCACAAAATATAAATATAAACAATATTAGGAATTTATATAAGATAATGTTAGTAATTAGAAATAATATTAGGAGATTATATTTAAAATAATGCTAGTAACCTAATTAGAAGCAATATAGAAAATTAAAGGCAAAGCAAAGGAAAATGGACATTTTCCATTGTTGTGCACATTTATTGCAAGTCTCTTTTAAAAGTCTTTCTCAAGTGATATTAAAGGCTCCGCCAAGGGTTGAAAGTGGAGATAATATAAGTGATAATAAAATGATAGAGCGAGAGTTGTTCTTATCTACTCCAGTATTTATTGTTTAAAATTATAAAAGATGTTTAGAAACACTGTAAAGTGCATTTTTCAAAAGAAATGGTTTGGTATAACAATTGAGTTTTTAAAAGAAAAACTTAATAAACGGTTTGAATTAAAAATCCAATTTTTAAGAAGTAAAAGTTGAAAAAGGTCTTTAAAAAGAAAATAACTTTAAAAGAATAAATTTAGTCATAGCTTTAAAAGTTAAGACACTAAGTTATTTATGAATTTGATAAAAAAAAATTAAGTTTTTTTTAAAGATAAAATTTTTGGGATTAAAATAGTTCAAAATGTTTAAGTTTTAATTTTGGAAGAAATTTTTTTGCAAAGACAAACCAAAATTTTAAATATGGAGTAGATAGGAATGATTGCCTAGATAAGACGGGGTAAAATATAAGGCTATGAAAAATAACGATGACTACTCATGGAGTAGTAATAAGGAATCTCCGTAGAATGTAAAGAATATTGGTGAGAGCCTAGGAATGTTTTATTAGACATGTATGCAAGCCACAAGAAGAACCTACAAAGGAAATGATAACTGGTATTAAAGTACATTTCTATGAGTTCTAAGATATGCTCGTATGAAGGGTCAAAGATAAAGGAAGTAAATACCAAGATTTGAGAGTACTATCAAGATATTTGGATTTAAAGAAGATGGTAATAGAGGTTTATGAGATGGAAAACACACATAAAGGACATTTTAGTGATGGAAGTAATGGATGGACCCTATTCATCAAAAGCTATAAAGAAAAGTTAAGATATGTGGGTTGGAGAAAGATGACACGTTAAAAAGGTCCATAGGAGGTAGTAGTTAGTAGCTGGTAGTAGAAGTTGTATTTCCTTCCAGCAGTTGTTCTTCTTTTAGTTAGGTTGTAAGCATTAGTTATTTCTGTTATGTAAAAGCACGTACGATATTTATGGAAATATTCCTTTTTATGTGTTTTCTATGTGGACCGTGATATTATTAAGAAAGCAATAAGACAACAAATTTTCAGGAAAGACACTTAACTAATGCAAAAGGAAAGAAAATAGTACAATGTTGGAAGTATAAAATAAATTAAGTGAATTTATTTCATTAAATACCGAAGAAAAAGGAATAAGATTTAAATCCCAAATAGTAGAAAATTTTTGGGAAGTAAATTTTGGTAAGCGAAGGACATGGGAAAAGTTGTTACGAAGGCATGGGTCAATGTACCTATATCTAAAAAAGCTAAAATTTATAATTAAACTTTTTTGGTGGTTGCTATTATAAATAAAAGAAAAATTTTGAAACAAAAAATTTACCGTGAAATTAGGTGAAGTCCACTATGGACGTTAGACTGTTGACCAGACCCCAATCTCATGTTGTGTGACATAATTTGTTTTGATATATATATATATATGTATGTATATATATATATGTATATGTATATATCTGTGTGTGTGTGTGCTTTTGGAAAATAAAAGTACCTTTGTGAAAAAGATTTTGAAAATTTTGTGAAGAAAGAAATTTAAAGTTTAAAATTTTACTGATATTTCAAAAAGTTATATAAAAGGATTTTTAAGCAGAAAAGAAGGAATTTTCAAATTTTCGAAATGCCACATACTTGACATAGGGGAATAGTTGACAGGTTAGCTGTTATAAAGTATACTGTACAACAGAAGTGGTGGTAAAATAAAATACGGTTAGAGATAATGGAAAAAGCTGTTTTAGCTATGGAGTCATTTCCTCCATTGTCCCTAGGTGAATTGAACTCGTTTTAAAATAATTCTATTTTAAAAGTTTAAAGATTTAAAATTAAAATTCACTTATGCAGACTGTACTTGGAAAAAGTGGAAGAGAATTGGGGGCAAAAGAGAAGGTTCCATGATATAGTGGAAAAAGAGCACATAAGAGAATGATGGAAATATGGAATTTTCCATCTATACCTTTTCTGACATAAGAATATAAATTTAAAAAGCTAGATTTTTCTAAATTTAGATTGTAACGACCCACTATTTTGGACCATTCAAATCGACAATAATCCACACATGTCAGACTTGAATAATGCAAAATAACAGATTGTAATAAAATTTGGAGCAAATAAAATCATTCACAAAATCACAGACACAGAAATATCAGAATAACTCGCAGCGGAATTTAAAAATAACCATAGTGGTTCATGAAGCCACTAAAATACATAGTCTCAAATCAAATACAAAATACATAGTCTGAAACCCAATACAGTTCTGAAACAAGTACAATAGAGATCCAAATACACAAGTCTCTAAAACAAAAGCTGAAATAAGGCAACTGAAACTGAAATAGGAAGACAACTAGATAAGCAGAATCTCCAGTGATTCCGAGCTCCAGAAAAGTGAAGTCCAAAGCTGTGAATACTCAGGCTGACCCGAGCGTAAAATAAAACATAACACTCGAGTCAGGATATACATACTTATACAATGTAAACCAACTCAAATGAACTGTAGTAAAGGTACAAGTAACTTAGAAGATGCTTGGGACCGCCCATCCTCTAAGGATCCGTTAAACTATCTACTATATAGTAATATTCGCTATTATAATAGTGTCTAAATAAGTAAAGTATAATCATATCGGAAAATAGCGTTAAGGGGATGGAGAACCTTAACGCGGTCGGATCTTAAAATCATAATCGTAGTAAAGCTCGATATGGTAGGTGACACGGCACAACTAGGCAATGCCAGGGTAGATATACCAATTACGCATCCGGACTAGTGGTGACGCATAGCAGCCACTACCGCCCACCTCGAACAACACTCCCAAATCAAGGGTGGCCACCAAATCAATCACAAGTAATAGAATGGTATCGAAGAAGTGTGTCCGATAAGAGGTGCTACCTCATTGGTCCGTCAATCGCTCCTGTTTTAGCCACCTTATGCCAACTCACGGAAGTTGGGTCCACGTAACATACCTTAAGAACGTCGCCACCATCCTACTTCATTCTGGAATCTCCACCGCGTACACGGTTGTCAAAGTGGTTTTCGGTATCGACAGAGAGTATGTCCATATCCGATCCCGGTCTCTTTGCCAACCAATCGTTATTATAACCCGTGGTTATAGATTTAAAACAATTTATCAAATATACTTCGAATTAAACCATTTTAATACCAAGACATTATTCCTTAAAACAAATATTAAGTTATTAAATTTCAAAAATCTAACCTTTTCGGAGTTCACTTATTCACTTAAAACAATAACGTTAAGTTATATATTGAAAACAATTTTTATTCAACCAACCAACATTTATAACTGCTATAACAATTCAGTTTTAAACAAAAATCATATTTTAGCCTACTGCAGTCCTTAACAAGTGCTACAGTAGCCCTTTATTAGTTCAGGTTCAATTTTAGTTTCTGTTACAACAGCACTTACCAAGTACTATCATAGCTTAAGTTCATTTTAGTCTTTTGGTTCATTTATAAAATCCACAACACTTAACAAGTGCTACAGATTCTACCTAGTCAAAACTTATAAAATCATACATTTAAAATGTTCATTTTCAATCCTTTAACAAATTTTATTTCAAAAGAAATTTTACAAGTAAAACCAAAACTTACCAATTTGCTTATTACATTCATTTCTACACTTGAACTTAAACTTCATTTTTCCACCAATTTAAAACTAAATTTCATTTTTCAATTAAATTAACTTAAGTTTCCATCTTTCTTTTTATCAAAATTTCAAAATTTAAGTTTCGTTTTAAATCAATATTCCTCCATTTATTTATTTTTATCACATAGAAAAATCATTTCTATTTTTAAATAAATCACTTAAAAATTCGGTTTAAATCAATTAAATATTATTACAATCTTTAAATTATTTAAAATATTCAGAAAATACAGAAAAATAACCACGGGTCTGTATAATATTTTTCTAGCCTAATTCAAGTGATACGGATACTATATCATTTCAATCCGTAATTTACAAAGAAAAATCCGGGTTTTATCATTTCAAACCCGCAATCCCAAGTAAATAAAATTTAATTGAAAATCGCTCAGGCCTATCATTTCAGCCCATAACGACCTTCCCTTATTCTAAAGTCCGTTCGGGTATGTATCATTTCAACCCAAAGTGATTCTATTCTACAGGGAACTTGCAGTGTGATTTAACAGAATAGAATAACAGTAAAATAAGGACAGATATAACAGATGATACGATATGCAGTTTTAACAATTAACATCTACTATAAATAAATCACAGGTAATTATAACATCATTTATTTATTTATTTATTTCTACACATTCAATTGCGGTCATTTCACAATTATATAAGTATGGATATTCGTGTGAGATTTACTCACCTCTACGGAGCTGGAGATTCGGAAAGAAAGAAGTACGATGAAATTTGAAAGCACGCGGATAGCACGATCAGTCGTTAGCAGACTCGCCGACTTGATTCTGATCTAAAGTCGAAAGAATAAAGCGAATAAATAGACAATCAAAGATGCACGAATAACGAATTTCCCAAATTGAAGTAAACGATCGAAAAATAAATCAAGTTGAAAATAGAAGGAATTGGTTCGACCACTCTTATTGGAGATTATAAATTTTAAAATTTTTCAAAGTAAAAATTTTGTATTATTCACAAATTTTCTTTTTCACACGGAATTTACAACATTCAAAATAAAACAAGAAGTGGAAATTTCTGTTCACCATTTCATTTCAGCAAGACAGAGGTAATACAAAATTCACGGCTGCAAAGAAAACAAACTGAAATAGATTTTTGTTCATTTTTTTTTTCTTCAAAGCCAAAGTCAGTGAAAAATAACGAAAGTTTGCAAATACAGGTGGCAAAAGCAACTTCCTTTTTATAAACAACTCAACAAAACAATGTTCTCCTCTCAGTACTACTCCTTTATTTTTAATTTCAAACTGGTTCAGGGAAAACAACACACAACAACGAAAAATAAAATAAAAGGGACGAACAGTTCAACTCATTCTCATATGCCAGGCTTGGTCTGACCTCTCGGCATGGGTTTGATCTGACGAAGGGGTTGACTGACATGAGTTCGTGGAGGAGGGCAGACAGGGTCTCAGTCTGGTGGTGGGATTCAGTGGTGACAAGCGGGGGTTCTCGGTCTGGGTGGAGTTTTGAACTCGTGGTGGATGTCAGGCGACTGTCGTGGTGGGCTGGTCACGGTTGGAGGACTGGAAAGTGGGGTAGGCTGGTCTCGTATGGGGAAGGGTGGCGAACTGGTTTTGGGACTCGACTGGGTTGGTGTGGTAGAAGGTTGGCGTGGGCAGGGCTGACGTCTGGTATAGGCTCGCTGGCAGGCGTGGGGTTTCTGGCGAAGGCTGGGTTCGATCAGGTGGTGAGATGGAGGGCTGACGTCGTGGTGATGGCTGGTGGTGGACTGGGGCATGGAGGCGGTGGTGATGTCAGGCGTGGGGTGAAGACTGGTCTCGTATGAGGCAGTGAAGGTTGGCATGGGTTTGGAGACATGGGACGCGTGTGAAGGAGGTAACCGAAACAAAGCAAAGTCGACAGGTGGAAGAAGAAAAAATATAAAGAAAAAGGAAGAAGAAAATAGAGGGGGAGCATATGCAGCCATACCTTGGTACGAGGTCTCAATCAAAAGCTGAAGTGATGGAAACTTTTGTTTGCTTGCGAAAATAATAAGGCAGCTGTTCACAACTTGTAAAGAGGAGGCAACGAAAAGTTTTGGAACGGTAAAGAAATTATAGCAATAACTCATACTAAATATGTGAAACGTAAGGGAGGCCAAGTGAACGAATATTTTTCTCACGTGAACGATTTTTTTGAACAGCAGAGACTTGAATTGCCAACACAAACGAAAAATCAATTTGGACGGTGAAAACAAAAGAAATTATAAAACGCCCAAATAACGTACGATTTGTCTTATTTCTTTTTATTAAATAAATTTAATAAATGTTAACGGTTCTCAAAAATATAACGTATCCTTTTAACCCGAATTTAAAAATAGTTATTATCATCACTAATAAGATTTTATTCTACAGTAAAGTTAAGAACGGACAAAACGTAACGAAATGTAACGTTTTAAATTTTCGTTTTATACAAATTACTACACTTTATTTTTAACTCAATATTTCAAAATGTTTTATTTTTATTTAAAATTTCGTTTAAAATATCGGGCTGTTACACTCTCCCCCACTCAAAGCTTTTCGTCCCCGAAAAGGAACGAAGAAGGAAAACAAAGAAAGATAAGACAGAATAGTAGAGTACCTGAAATAAACAATTCCGGATTCGAAGCACGAATGCTCTCCTCCGTCTCCCAGGTGCAATCCCGTTCATCAGTGCTCCACTGCACTTTGACCAGGTTGACAGATTTTCTTCTTAGCTGTTTCGTACCTCGATCGACGATACGAAGTGGCTTCCTCTCAACAGTCAGATTTGGCTCAATATCCAAACTATCAAGAGCAGAAGGCTGAATGATAAGAGATGGATCATGCAGATAGCGATGAAGATGAGATACATGAAAGACATTGTGAATTCCAGAAAATTTCTCGGGTAAATCCAGACGATAAGCAAGAGCACCAATTCTTTCCAAGATGCGGAAAGGACCAACAAATCTAGGAGAAAGCTTTCCTCTACGACCGAAACGAATAACATTCCTTAAGGGAGAGACCTTAAGGAAAACCAAATCACCAACAGCAAACTCTAAACTCCGTCTTCGACGATCAGCGTACTTCTTCTGTCTATCCTGAGCAATCCTCATCTTTCTCTTAATCTCTTCAACTCTCTCTGAAGCTTCCAAAACCAATTCAGGACCAAGAACCAAACGATTACCGGATTCAATCCAACAAGAAGGAGATCTACAAGGTCGTCCGTAAAGAGCAGAAAATGGAGATGTCTCAATACTGGCCTGATAACTATTGTTATAAGTGAATTCGACAAGATGGAGATGATCTTCCCAAGATCCTCCATAATCAAGCACACAAGCACGAAGAAGATCTTCTAAAATCTGATTCACCCTTTCCGTTTGACCGTCGGTCTGTGGATGGTAAGCAGTGCTCAGATTTATATGAGTACCCAACGAATCCTGAAAGGCTTTCCAAAACCTACTAGTAAAGATAGGATCACGATCACAAACGATACTGAGAGGAACACCATAGAGACGAACAATCTCCCTCATGTAAATCTCAGATAAACTAGAAGCTGAACGGGTAGACTTGACTGGAATGAAATGAGCTGATTTGGTCAATCTATCCACAATAACCTAGATACTCTCGTTCCCTTTCCTAGTCCTCGGTAACCCATCAATGAAATCCATAGAAACTTGTTCCCACTTCCAATTGGGAATCTCAAGAGGCTGCAATAAACCAGGAGTCTTCTGATGATCTGCCTTGACTTGCTGACAAGTCGCACACCTATTGACGAAAATGGAAATATCTCGCTTCATACCTTTCCACCAATATAACTTCTTCATATCCTGATACATCTTGGTTACGCCTGGATGAATAGAAAGTCTGGACTGATGATTCTCCCGAAGTAACTCCTGTCTCAATCCATCAACATTCGGGACACAAATCCTATTATTGATCCTTAATACACCCTTATCGTCAATCTGAGCTCCATTACCATCCATACTACTACTTCCAACTCTGCTTCGAACACTCTCCTTAATCAATCTAAGCATCTGATCCTCATCCTGCCTAGCCATAATACGATCCACAAGAGGCGAAGAAACAACAATCTGACACAACAAAGCTTTCTTCCTACTCAAAGCATCCGCCACTACGTTAGCCTTTCCCGGTGTATAGTTGATGTCGAGGTCATAAGAAGCAAGGAACTCTAACCACCTAACTTGTCTCTGATTCAAATCCTTCTGAGAGAAAATATACTTCAAAGACTGATGATCTGTGAAAAGCTCGAACTTGGTACCCAACAAATGATGTCTCCAAAGTTTCAATGCGAAAACAACAGCAAGCAACTCTAGATCATGGGCAGCATAATTTACTTCATGAGTTTTCAACTGTCTACTAGCATAAGCAATCACTCTACCATCCTGCATCAGAACAGCCCCCAAACCTTCTCGACAAGCATCAGTGTATACCGTTAATCCCTTATCTCCATTTGGAACGGTAAGGACAGGTGCGGAAGTAAGCTTATCTTTTAACTCATTGAAGGCGGCCTTACGCTCGTTACTCCAAATAAACTTAGCATTCTTCCGAGTTAAAGCAGTGAGAGGTGCAGCGATCCGAGCGAAATTCTCGATGAATCTCCGGTAATAACCGGCGAGGCCCAGAAAACTACGGATATCAGTAGGAGTCTTAGGAGTTTCCCAATCCTGCACAGAATAGGGAAAGAGAAGGATAATAGAAAAGATAGAGTAAATTGAAATGAAATAATGAAAGAGAAAGAAAGGAGAACTTACATTGATCGCAGCGATCTTGACTGGATCAACTGAAACTCCATTACTAGAAACAATATGCCCGAGAAATCGGACTTCATCCTTCCAGAAATGGCATTTGGAAAATTTAGCTTTTAACTGATGCTTTCGAAGAGTCTCAAGAACAGATTTCAAATGTGACTCATGTTCTTCTTCAGACTTAGAGAATATGAGGATATCATCCACAAAGACTAGAACAAATTTATTAAGCACATCACGGAAAACACGATTCATCAAGTCAACAAAGAAAGCATGAGCATTAGTCAAACCAAAAGGCATGACTAACCATTCGAAGAATCCATTTTCAGTACGGAAAGCAGTCTTAGGAATACTTTCCTCGGCAACTCTGAGTTGGTGAAAACCTGTGGCGAGGTCAAGCTGAGAGAAAACAGTAGCACCATAAAGCTGATCGAACATGTCATTGATGCGAGGCATTGGGTATCTATTTTTCATAGTGAGTTTGTTCAACTCCCTATAATCAACACACATCCGAAGAGAACCATCGGATTTGGTGACGAAGACTACTGCAGCTCCCCATTCAGAAAAACTAGGTCTGATCAGACCCTTGGAAGATAGGTCTTCAATTTGTTTCCTTAACTCAACCTTCTCGTGGGGTGCCATTCTTCTAGGAGGAAGAACTATAGGTCGAGCTCCAGGAATGAGATCAATGCGGAAATCAATTTCCCGCTTGGGAGGTAAAGCAGTAACTTCTCCAAATACATCCGGGTAGTGATTAACCACACGGGTCGACTGAAGATCATCAATAGAAGCATCTAGAGAAAAGATAAAGCTACCAGCATAATCATGAGGCATACGGCCCTGAATAAGCAAAGAATTTCCTCGATCATCCTTAAGAGAAACAATTCGGGATTTACATGAGATACGAGCATCGTGTCCATCAAGCCAATCACTTCCAAGCAACAAATCAAAAGCATCGAAACCTAGGACATAGAAATCTCCAGAAAATTTATGACCAGAATAGAAGAGTCTCACTTGCTTACAAATCTTATCTAGATTTGCGGGACCACCAATAGGATTTGAAACACATAGAGGAACAGAAACATACTCAGGAGAAAGGAGAGTTTCAAACTTATTACACAAAACATCAGAAATAAAGCTATGTGAAGCCCCAGTATCAAATAAAACACGAACAGGATGATGAAATAAAGTAAAGGTGCCCTGAAGAGTACCTTGATCATTGCTAGGAGTAGGAGTAGGTGCAGGAGCAGGTGATGAAGCAGATGTGACAGCAAATACGCCAGATGGCCTTCCTTTCTGATATAGAGGACAGTCCTTCTTAAAATGACCCGGCTGAAGACAAACATGACAAAGATCGTTCCTGGTAACCTGGGGTGGAGGAACAGCAGCAACAGCCGGATTAGGGCAACTATTGGCATAGTGTCCCTTCTGGTCACATTTGAAGCAAGTAATGGAGGAAAGATCAATAGGGTGCCTCTGGGAAGGAGCAGATGCTGAAGATCCTAAGCCCGGATGTTTGAGCCAATTCTTCTTCTGCTGGTGGAAGTTGGGCTTTCTCTTCTTGGAATTAGCAGAGGAGGACTGAGATACATGAGCATTGGAAGCAGCAGGACCCTTGGAAGTAGGGTTCTCATAGCGAATAGCCATATCCATGAGCTCAGTAAAAGTGCCATGAACATGCGAAATAAGACGATCGTAGAACTCTGGGCGAGCTCCAGCAATGAACTTCTCATTCTTCTTTAGCTGAGTGTCGATAAGACCAGGACCAAATTTTGAAAGTTCATTGAACTTCCGTTCATACTCTGAGAAGGACATGGTACCTTGCTTGAGGTCCATGAATTCGCGGTAAAGCTGAGATTTACCGGCTTCGGGCATCCATTTTGCCACAAAAGCCTCCCTGAAAGGAAGATACAGAAAACAGAACTTTTAGATAAATTGAAAAGAAAGGAAATGGGAAAATTCAAATTAACACAAAGGATACCTGAACTGCTCCCATGAAAGGTCACCTTCGTTAGTGCGAGTCGTAACAGACTCCCACCAATCTAGGGCTGACTCTTGCAGCTGCCATGCCGCTAACTGACGTTTCTGGGCATCAGTGATCTCTAAACCAGTAAAGATTCTTTCCAGACTTCGTAGCCATTGCTGGGCTTCGATGATACTTTCTGAACCGGTGAACTTAGTGCCACCGAGCTGAGAGAATTCTTTGCAAAGAACTGTGATCTTAACGGGTGCAACAGGTGGAGGAACTGGGGCAATACCACGACCCCTACCTCTAGAATTTCCACGATTCATCCTGGAAATATCAAGAATAAAAATTTTAGGACAAGGTACAAAGAAGACTAAGATAAGTTAAGATAAAACACGATAGGAACACTTGGATGAATATCCTAAAATTTCCTAACAAGGTAGATACGGAAAGAAGGAAGTTTAGAAAAATTTCTTCTTAAAACAAGAAAACTTTATATCAAAATAATCTTTGGAAAAATCATTTGAAAAATCATTTAAAATCATTTTATACTTTGAAAATATGTTCACTCACAAGGAAATGATTCTGAGTTTGATTTCACTCATTCTAGGGTATTTCTACCCTATCTCTAATGAGTTTTTGCTCCATAGGCTAAGGTTTGCCTAAAACCTGGCTCTGATACCAAATGTAACGACCCACTATTTTAGACCATTCAAATCGACAATAATCCACACATGTCAGACTTGAATAATGCAAAATAACAGATTGTAATAAAATTTGGAGCAAATAAAATCATTCACAGAATCACAGACACAGAAATATCAGAATAACTCGGAGCGGAATTTAAAAATAACCATAGTGGTTCATGAAGCCACTAAAATACATAGTCTCAAATCAAATACAAAATACATAGTCTGAAACCCAATACAGTTCTGAAACAAGTACAATAGAGATCCAAATATACAAGTCTCTAAAACAAAAGCTGAAATAAGGCAACTGAAACTGAAATAGGAAGACAACTAGATAAGCAGAATCTCCAGTGATTCCGAGCTCCAGAAAAGTGAAGTCCAAAGCTGTGAATACTCAGGCTGACCCGAGCGTAAAATAAAACATAACACTCGAGTCAGGATATACATACTTATACAATGTAAACCAACTCAAATGAACTGTAGTAAAGGTACAAGTAACTTAGAAGATGCTTGGGACCGCCCATCCTCTAAGGATCCGTTAAACTATCTACTATATAGTAATATTCGCTATTATAATAGTGTCTAAATAAGTAAAGTATAATCATATCGGAAAATAGCGTTAAGGGGATGGAGAACCTTAACGCGGTCGGATCTTAAAATCATAATCGTAGTAAAGCTCGATATGGTAGGTGACACGGCACAACTAGGCAATGCCAAGGTAGATATACCAATTACGCATCCGGACTAGTGGTGACGCATAGCAGCCACTACCGCCCACCTCGAACAACACTCCCAAATCAAGGGTGGCCACCAAATCAATCACAAGTAATAGAATGGTATCGAAGAAGTGTGTCCGATAAGAGGTGCTACCTCATTGGTCCGTCAATCGCTCCTGTTTTAGCCACCTTATGCCAACTCACGGAAGTTGGGTCCACATAACATACCTTAAGAACGTCGCCACCATCCTACTTCATTCTGGAATCTCCACCGCGTACACGGTTGTCAAAGTGGTTTTCGGTATCGACAGAGAGTATGTCCATATCCGATCCCGGTCTCTTTGCCAACCAATCGTTATTATAACCCGTGGTTATAGATTTAAAACAATTTATCAAATATACTTCGAATTAAACCATTTTAATACCAAGACATTATTCCTTAAAACAAATATTAAGTTATTAAATTTCAAAAATCTAACCTTTTCGGAGTTCACTTATTCACTTAAAACAATAACGTTAAGTTATATATTGAAAACAATTTTTATTCAACCAACCAACATTTATAACTGCTATAACAATTCAGTTTTAAACAAAAATCATATTTTAGCCTACTGCAGTCCTTAACAAGTGCTACAGTAGCCCTTTATTAGTTCAGGTTCAATTTTAGTTTCTGTTACAACAGCACTTACCAAGTACTATCATAGCTTAAGTTCATTTTAGTCTTTTGGTTCATTTATAAAATCCACAACACTTAACAAGTGCTACAGATTCTACCTAGTCAAAACTTATAAAATCATACATTTAAAATGTTCATTTTCAATCCTTTAACAAATTTTATTTCAAAAGAAATTTTACAAGTAAAACCAAAACTTACCAATTTGCTTATTACATTCATTTCTACACTTGAACTTAAACTTCATTTTTCCACCAATTTAAAACTAAATTTCATTTTTCAATTAAATTAACTTAAGTTTCCATCTTTCTTTTTATCAAAATTTCAAAATTTAAGTTTCGTTTTAAATCAATATTCCTCCATTTATTTATTTTTATCACATAGAAAAATCATTTCTATTTTTAAATAAATCACTTAAAAATTCGGTTTAAATCAATTAAATATTATTACAATCTTTAAATTATTTAAAATATTCAGAAAATACAGAAAAATAACCACGGGTCTGTATAATATTTTTCTAGCCTAATTCAAGTGATACGGATACTATATCATTTCAATCCGTAATTTACAAAGAAAAATCCGGGTTTTATCATTTCAAACCCGCAATCCCAAGTAAATAAAATTTAATTGGAAATCGCTCAGGCCTATCATTTCAGCCCATAACGACCTTCCCTTATTCTAAAGTCCGTTCGGGTATGTATCATTTCAACCCATAGTGATTCTATTCTACAGGGAACTTGCAGTGTGATTTAACAGAATAGAATAACAGTAAAATAAGGACAGATATAACAGATGATACGATATGCAGTTTTAACAATTAACATCTACTATAAATAAATCACAGGTAATTATAACATCATTTATTTATTTATTTATTTCTACACATTCAATTGCGGTCATTTCACAATTATATAAGTATGGATATTCGTGTGAGATTTACTCACCTCTACGGAGCTGGAGATTCGGAAAGAAAGAAGTACGATGAAATTTGAAAGCACGTGGATAGCACAATCAGTCGTTAGCAGACTCGCCGACTTGATTCTGATCTAAAGTCGAAAGAATAAAGCGAATAAATAGACAATCAAAGATGCACGAATAACGAATTTCCCAAATTGAAGTAAACGATCGAAAAATAAATCAAGTTGAAAATAGAAGGAATTGGTTCGACCACTCTTATTGGAGATTATAAATTTTAAAATTTTTCAAAGTAAAAATTTTGTATTATTCACAAATTTTCTTTTTCACACGGAATTTACAACATTCAAAATAAAACAAGAAGTGGAAATTTCTGTTCACCATTTCATTTCAGCAAGACAGAGGTAATACAAAATTCACGGCTGCAAAGAAAACAAACTGAAATAGATTTTTGTTCATTTTTTTTTTCTTCAAAGCCAAAGTCAGTGAAAAATAACGAAAGTTTGCAAATACAGGTGGCAAAAGCAACTTCCTTTTTATAAACAACTCAACAAAACAATGTTCTCCTCTCAGTACTACTCCTTTATTTTTAATTTCAAACTGGTTCAGGGAAAACAACACACAACAACGAAAAATAAAATAAAAGGGACGAACAGTTCAACTCATTCTCATATGCCAGGCTTGGTCTGACCTCTCGGCATGGGTTTGATCTGACGAAGGGGTTGACTGACATGAGTTCGTGGAGGAGGGCAGACAGGGTCTCAGTCTGGTGGTGGGATTCAGTGGTGACAAGCGGGGGTTCTCGGTCTGGGTGGAGTTTTGAACTCGTGGTGGATGTCAGGCGACTGTCGTGGTGGGCTGGTCACGGTTGGAGGACTGGAAAGTGGGGTAGGCTGGTCTCGTATGGGGAAGGGTGGCGAACTGGTTTTGGGACTCGACTGGGTTGGTGTGGTAGAAGGTTGGCGTGGGCAGGCCTGACGTCTGGTATAGGCTCGCTGGCAGGCGTGGGGTTTCTGGCGAAGGCTGGGTTCGATCAGGTGGTGAGATGGAGGGCTGACGTCGTGGTGATGGCTGGTGGTGGACTGGGGCATGGAGGCGGTGGTGATGTCAGGCGTGGGGTGAAGACTGGTCTCGTATGAGGCAGTGAAGGTTGGCATGGGTTTGGAGACATGGGACGCGTGTGAAGGAGGTAACCGAAACAAAGCAAAGTCGACAGGTGGAAGAAGAAAAAATATAAAGAAAAAGGAAGAAGAAAATAGAGGGGGAGCATATGCAGCCATACCTTGGTACGAGGTCTCAATCAAAAGCTGAAGTGATGGAAACTTTTGTTTGCTTGCGAAAATAATAAGGCAGCTGTTCACAACTTGTAAAGAGGAGGCAACGAAAAGTTTTGGAACGGTAAAGAAATTATAGCAATAACTCATACTAAATATGTGAAACGTAAGGGAGGCCAAGTGAACGAATATTTTTCTCACGTGAACGATTTTTTTGAACAGCTGAGACTTGAATTGCCAACACAAACGAAAAATCAATTTGGACGGTGAAAACAAAAGAAATTATAAAACGCCCAAATAACGTACGATTTGTCTTATTTCTTTTTATTAAATAAATTTAATAAATGTTAACGGTTCTCAAAAATATAACGTATCCTTTTAACCCAAATTTAAAAATAGTTATTATCATCACTAATAAGATTTTATTCTACAGTAAAGTTAAGAACGGACAAAACGTAACGAAATGTAACGTTTTAAATTTTCGTTTTATACAAATTACTACACTTTATTTTTAACTCAATATTTCAAAATGTTTTATTTTTATTTAAAATTTCGTTTAAAATATCGGGCTGTTACATAGATGTTAGCAACAGTCTGCTAGGATTCTAGATGGTAGGAATTGGATGCAAAATTTGTTGAACTATGCTTCTATTTGTAGAAGTATGGGAAAATTTGGATGTAAAGAATGAGTTTTTGATTTTCAAAAATATACATACATATAGAACAACCAGTATATTTATGTTGTTTGCATCATATTTTCAAAAAGATGCATTCATATAGAAGGCGTCGATTTAGAATTGCTTAGTATGCATATCATATTTGTTATGATAAAACGTGCACTTGTACACGATTGGTTGAAAAATTGATCGTAGACTAATTGATTGGTTAGTTAAGTATGGTTGTACGTTGTGTTACAATGTTCAGTCCTTGAGGAATTTCACGGACGAAATTCTTTTAAGTGGGGTGAATGTAATATCCGATAAAATTCAGTAATTAATTAAATGCAATTAATTAATAAATAATAATGCTGAAAAGTATTTTTTTATACAAATATTAGAATTTGGCTACAAAAATTGCACCATTGTATTTTTGGCGATTTTCATCACTTTCATATATAAAGTTTTCCGATCGGAATTCAAATGAAAAAGTTATTAGCATTTGAAGTTTTAGAGTCGGCAATAATTATATATGTAATTATGGTAATAAAAATAAATTAACGTTAATTAATAACGTTAACGGAAGCTTGAGCATTAAGAAATGTTAACATTAAAAATCAAATCTCAAAAGATGTGTAAAGTGGGAAAAAATGGACGAAATCACTTATACTAATAACAAAATTGAACAAATGAAGCATGCTAATTTAATCATGCTTAAAATAAGGGTTAGGTCGACCCCTAATGAACCCAGATCGATCGATAACGGTCGATCCTAGGCAAAGGGCGGTCGACTGTTGACAATAAAAATTTGTGAACGGGGCATGCGATCGAATGATTTTGATTGACCTAATTATTTTTCTTTGTTGCCAAGTTAGTGATGTGTGTTCAAGATGAATTCAAAGATTTCCTAGGCTAAATGTAACGCTCCAAATCAATCCCTAACCCCTATAAATTAGCAGCTAACCTAATAATTTATTTAGAAAATTTATTGCATACTGAAACTCAACCATTTTTGCTTCTCCTCCAAATTATAAAAGTAGTAAAACTATTATATTATATATATAAGTAGAGAAAAGCATAGAATAAAAGAAGAAAAGAATTGGATTTGACTCAGAACACAGAAACAAAGGAAAATCATGAATCAAACTCAAGTCTAAATTTAATTCAATCCTTTCCCCAAATTTGTAATTCTAATAGGTGTATACCCCTTTTATATTTTAGATTTAAAGTAAGAGGGAGTCAAATAAAAAAAGAATGGATCTAGATCTAGAGAATTTGAAAGCTGAAGCATGGTGAGTGGGAAATTACATATTTTGTAATAATATTGAATTTTTATCGTTGTAGATGTATTTCATTTATGCCTAGATATAAATCGTGATTTGGATATCTAATTTTATACACGTAAGTAATTGATATAAATAACGAATTGGATATTTAATTGTATACGTGTAATGATTATGAAATATATGCCTATATGTTATGGAAAACCCTAAACTTGATAGGCATTGTATACGTTTGGATTCGGAAAGTTTGGGGTATAAATAGTCCCTAGGTTTATAAATAACTTGTTAACGAAATCATATTAGGATTTCATATTTGTTTAGTTTATATAGATTGTTGAAAATAAATTAGAATTGATTATAAATTAAATTAGGATTAGACAATATTTTAATACATTAGAATGAATTGTGTAATGGTGTGAATTTCTATAAATTTTCTAAAAAAACAAATAAAAGTGTATTGGTTGAAATAATAAGGAATGTAAACAAAAAGGAAGAGATGTACAAAATAAGGGAATCCCCCTATTTTGTACCGTCTATTCCAATATAGAAATAAAAGATAATTTCTTGTTATTTCACACATAATACAAGTTCCCTTTTAAGTATTTATAGAGAATTATAGTGTTAACAATTTCCTTTGGGGAAAGAAGTAATTCCAATGTATTAAGGTATAAAAATCCTTTAAGTATAACTAAAGTAATGTAAGTAGGATAACAATAATAATTCAAATGGAAAACCTAAAGTATGTAATTTAAGATGGTGTAGAAAATAAATGGTAAACAAAGAAGATACAATTAAATAAATAGGGAAGTAATAAGCCTACAATACGCAATTAAAGAGAGATATTAGTTAAAATGGAGACATGAGATTTCATTCAATAGTGTTAAACAAAAGAGAAATAATAAATGACACTTAAGTAAATAAATTAGAAGTGGATAAAAAATGTAGTAGTTGACAAGAATAAATTAAAAGTAAGTTATGTAAGATTTATTGAACAACAATGATGGAAAGCAAAGAAAAGTAATAATTAAATAAATATATATTCAAATATACGTTATGAATGGTGTGAAATATATATGTATGTAAATAACTTAGTAAATAAAAATGGCATAGTCATTAGAATGGGTTAGAATGCAAGGTCGGCAGTGTTATACAATTGAATTCTGCCCACCACATTGGGCTGCCAACAGTTATGTATACATGTGAGACATATCCAACCATAGGACCTATGGTGAGTACACGCTTGTGTATAAATAAATAATACCATAATAGAAAGTGGAGTCTGCTTCAAAAATAGGAAAGGGGGTATTGCCTTGATTTCGTTAGGCAGGCTAAATAGGATGGTGAGAAGCTCGAAGTTATGCCAGCAGATGTGGCACCAAACCAAGAGTAGGAGCTACATAAGTTGAGTGCGTCATCGGTCTAGAACAGTAAAAATGGGGAAGATAGGGTTACACCTAATGGGCTACGCCTCCTACTAGGGTAGGCCACGTCAGGTAATATAGGACCATAGATGTTTGCTAGTTTGTTTGTTAGGGCAAGGCTAGTTAACCATGAAGAGTGCTTTCAAAAACGAATGGGAAAGTCCGTGGTGCTGAGTCCACAATAGGAAGCCGATACGTTAGTAAATCCCCAAGGTGAGATAGGATACGCCTAAACTTTTGTGACACCATTATTAGGCACTAACGGGAAGTTCTAATTTATGTGCGGGCAATTTGGCCTTACATTGATGATGATGCCTGATGGTACAGAATTACGGATATTAGCGGGGATGATCTTGGTCCAAAGGGGGACTGTGTACTTATATATATATATATATATATATATATATGTGTGTGTGTGTGTGTGTGTGTGTATACATGTAAGTTGTTATATTCTACTTCGGGTAGATGGGGCATATCGTACGCGAACATGGAGTCGAGACGACTAAGTAAAAATTCAAAAGACATAACATTTAATGGAAGGGAATTGGCATAAACTAGTGTTATGTAAAAAATGTATAATTTACCAGTCACCATAATGTTGTTCTAACCCCTCCTCATTACAACCCATATGATAGCTTTAAAGGGACATGTATTGGGACAAGGCGGGAACAATGGATGGACATGTTTCCTAATGCATGCTCAGCACTAACAAGGACACTAGATATTGGAAATGTCAACTTGGTCAGTAATTATATGTTCGGTTATACTTTACTATTCCGATGTGAGTTATATCGATAATGCTCTGATATGCATATTTTTGTTTAGTTGCAGGATACCAAACTAACGATCCATACTTTAATGGACTAGGATTTTAAATTTAGCAATAATTCATGTCCACTGAGGTGTGGGTTGTTACAATCTCATTCCACAATTAAAATTGGAACTTAAAAACTTTTATCAGCAAATTAAAAGAAAAGGGGTCTACTACATGGCATATGTTTTGAAATTGTATTTTTAAGGCTAAAAGATGGTTTTAAAAACTAACGGTTGGTGAAATTTGAAATATTTGCCTTATTAAGAAGAAGAACTAAACTACTTTTGTAAAAATTCCATTAATTATGGGTAAGTTGAACCCTTTGAAATTTCCAAGTAAAACAATGTAAGGTAAAAAGTGTAAATAGATGGATAATTAAGGTTTGACCTTTGACTTTCATAAATTAAGCCCAATTAAACTTCCTCTCAACTTTTGAATCTTTCTTCTTAAGAAGGTTTAATTAAATGACTAATTTTAAGAACTTTCTATTTTCGGTTACCAATTAAATCTTGGTTTATACTAAAATAGTTTTTATAAATGAATAATAATGATGAAAATATCACTACGCCATAAATGGCCTACTGCAACACAAAAAAAATTTTGGCTCAGGCCCGAAAAATGTTGCCATAGGTCTATGGCAACACTTTTAGGGTGATGCAATTTTTGCCGTTGCCTTAGACCTCAAAGGCAACATTTTGACTATCTAAGGCAACATAAGTAATATTGTTGCAATAGAACCCTATTTGGGTCTATGGCAACACCCATAGGTATCTGTAGCAACATTCCAAAATGTTGCTATAGATATGAATTTTTTGAATTTGTGGGGCCCACAATGTAGAGCATATTTGATTTTTTAATAAAAATAAATATTTATTTAATAAAATGCTATTACACAGAATTTGATATTTAAACAGTAATTTATTTAAATAAATATTTTATTTCAACATTTGAAATAGTACAAATTCCTGACTCCACTATTTTACAATTCAATGATATATAACACTGATATTCACATATACAGATATTCCTCACTACATCACTCAGTTCACTCATTACATATGCAGTTTCAATTTATACAGACACCGACACTAACAAATATATGCCGAGCCGAAGGCGAGCCGAGAAGCGGGTCCGGGCGCAGCGCCGGCGGGGGTCCGGGGCACCGCCCGATTCATCCGATTTCGGAAGATCGAGCCTTCTTTGAAACGACGTAAAATGATGCACAAATGAAGACTGAACTTAATTCCTATCCTCCATCTCCTCGCCTAAATCTGCTTGAATCCCCTACGGCCAAACACCAAAACTCTACTGCAAACTCTTTTCAATTTCCAATCACCAAATTAGCTTCTCTCCTTAACCAATACACAGCAGCACTCCACCATTGTCAATATAAACAATCTCCAAAGCCTCACAGTTGCATGCTCCTCCATCCCCCTATTTCACCAACATCACCTATCAAAAAACTGCAATTGCAACCACCCTTCACCATATTACAACTTTCCCAAACTTCCCAAATTTCACCAACCTTCAATACTCTATAAACACCAGAACACTCACCATCATTCAATCCACACTTCGTCAACATCCCACCAATATCCTAAAACCTACCACCTCTGCACTCAAACATCCCACCAGAACCAACCAACCTTAATGCTTGGATAAGATCACTCTGCACTCAGTCCGAGTTATGAACTTGCGATGGAGGCACAGGGCATCCAGAAGCAGTAGATACCCAGCCAGATTCTGAAATATTAACAAGTTACAAAGGAGCAATTTCACAAACATATGGGGGGCATACTATCTTATTGAAATTACCAGTACCAAGTGAAGCAACCGCAATCATAGGGGAAAGTACGAAGAGAACAGACTGAGATGTACCTGATATAGGAGCCGTGGATAGATTAATTGTTGCGAGAATGACAGCTAAATCTCGAGGGCAGCAGTTCGGGTTTTGGGAGAAATTAAGGCGCTAGAAGGGTTTTCAGGTGAAGTAGTCTAAAGGAGAAAGGTAGAGGGGTTGGTGGCGAGCAAGTCTTCTGTTGGAGGTGAGAGCTGATGGCGACGACAGCTGTAATATCCCGGAAATTTGGGGCAATATCAATTTAATAATCTATTTAAATAATTAAATTGATTTGATAATCTTTGATAACAAATTTGAATTGGTTTAATAATCTAATTAAATGAATATTTAATTAGTGAATTTTTTTCTTTAAAAATTTAATAAAATAGAATTGTTATTTTTAAATTGAATGTGTTGTTTTAATTAACTTTAAATTAGATTTTTAAAATTTAATTTGAATTTGAATTTAGAATTTGAGAGGTAATATTTAAATAGTTTTGGATTTGTATAAATATATGGATAAGCTTTTATTTATATACATAATTGGTTTTATTTTCTTTAAAATACTTTATCTATATATATAAATAAGTAATAAGTACTTATTTAATTAAAGAAAAAGAGGTTTATTTACATTTAAAATAAATACAAACTAATTAAAAGGGACATGTGTTATTTCCTAAGGCTAAGTAGTAACATGTGTTAATTGATTAACAACTCTAATGACAAATGTCAAGTTTTAAATTTTAGTTTTTCTTTTATTTTTAATAAACCACATTTTTATTTATATATACATATGTTCTTATCTTGATATTTTTTTTCCTATCTCCTTCTTTTCAAAACTTAAGAACTTCAGCCTGAGACAAATTCTCAAAAACTAAATCTGTAATCAAACATTCAAGTTAAAAGTTTAAGAAGCAAAAGACATCTCAGTTAAAAGTTCAAAAGCTTTTCAAAACATATCTGGAAGCTCTGTCTTCTTCAAATTAGGTGAGTAACAATACTTTTCAAATTTAAGGATAAAATCTGGTTGCATGTTTACCTCTAAAAATAAGTTATCTGTGAATATATTTTAGGTATATCTCTATGCATGTATGTATATATGTTTGTGTGCATATATGTTACCTGTGATAGCTCTGTTCTTCAAATCTTTTGCAAATCTGTGAATATCCTCATTATTGAACTTAAAGTATAAGTTAGTTTGAACATTATGGATGTGATTAATACTGTGTTAGTGAAGTATGTTTGCATGATTATAATTGCTGAAGTATATTATATACAGGCATGTGAATGTTTATAACTTTTCTGTTTACAGTGTCTCTGTTTATGTCTTGATTTAAATTCAAATTCTTTCATTTAATCTTCGTTTAGACTTAAGACTTAGAAGAACATTGTTTGTTTTATTCCAACCTCTAGTTTAGGATTTACTTAAGTTAAAATGCATTTTTAATGATTCAGGAACTCAAGAAAACAGTGCCAACTTTAAATATGACAAAATTCGAACTATATAATTTGCGAATTCTGGTGTGTAAATGGAATTCTTGTACTTCAATATGATTTTTAAAGGTTAAATCACCATTTTTAGAATGGAAATAAAGGAGCAGTTCGTGTTTGTTCAAATTTCGTATGATTGGCGAATT
The DNA here is from genome assembly GCA_030737815.1 of Allium fistulosum. NCBI lineage: Eukaryota > Viridiplantae > Streptophyta > Magnoliopsida > Asparagales > Amaryllidaceae > Allium > Allium fistulosum. The sequence continues at coordinate 527,489,891 of CM060906.1, forward strand.
CAGATGATTTAAGAATCTATGGGGCTCGGGGTTTCGAGTGGAGGTGGAGGGGCCTACGAGGATGTTGGGAAAAATGGATGGAGATGATCTCGATCATCGAGGCGACAGCGGCAAGCATCTGTAGTTCGTAAACCTAGTTTTAGGCTAGATCGAAATATAGGTTACAACGGCATCTAGGGTGGATCGAGTTCCACCGAGTTTTGGAAATCGGAAGTCCGGAGGATGGCGAAGGTGAGGCTGGAAGCGTAGGTGCTCTGGTGATCGGCGTTGCGAGTTCGAGGAGTTTTTCTGGTGGCACTTCTGGTTCCAGGTGAGGATAGTGATGCTCGAATTCGACTGCGATGATTGTTCGTGGTTTTGGAGGTCGCGATCGTGGATGGGGGTCGTAGACGAGATGCCAGCGATGGAATCAAGGGTCGGAGGCGATGGACTCGCCTGTGCACGTGAATGTGTATCAGGCGTATCAGTGATTTAGTTTGGGAAGAAGGATGGAATTTGACTCAAAGACATTCTCGTGGAAACTGGGTGATGGCTCGGGTTCGTACAGGGGAGACTCGCTTGGGCTAAACTGTTTTTAAATTTTTAACATGACAAAGTTTTAAATAACAGGGGAAGGGAAACTCGAAGGGGAACTCGGGGGTTTCCAGTTTTTACTCGAAGCATTTAGTGGTGGGCTCGGGTAATTTGAGTTGGTACAGGTCTTAAGCCTGTTTGTTTTTAAATTTTAAATTTGGTTTAAAATTTTGGAAACTGAAATTTTAAACAAAGTTTTAAAGCAAATTTGGAAGTATTGATTCAAATTTAAAATTGTATCCTTGTTTGAAATAAATAGGTTGATAAAATTTATAATGTTTTAACAAATTTAAATTGTTAAAAGTATATTTTAAAAAGGATTTTGAATTCAAATAAATTGGTTTAAAATCTTTTAATGTTAAGTGTTCTTAACATTTGATTTAAAAAGATTTTGTAAATTTGATTTAAAATTGATTAAAGTTAAATTGTAATTTATTTTAAATCTTTAATTTAAAATGAATCAAAAGAAAGATTTTAAAGTAAAATATTTTAAAGTCTTTTGTTAATAATAATTAAGTAATTATAAAGGTTAATGCTTAATTTAGAAAGTAATTAAGGGTTAATGATTTAGGATTCATTAAATTAATAAGGTAATTAAAGAATAATTTAATAATTTAATTAATTAATGGTTTAAGTGTTAATTAATTAAATAATTAGGATTATAAGTTAATTAATTAAGGTTAATTAATTTGGGATTAATCATTTATTTAGATAAGTATAGATTTTTTTTTAAATGATTAGAAATTTATTAATCAAGTGATTAAAGATTTATTTAAGCAATTAATTAAGTAATTAGAAATGAATTAATTTGTAATTAAGAATTAATTAATAATAATTGATTAAAGCTTAATTACTTAAGGAAAGTAATTAAAGAATTGATTAATAATTAATGAGGGTTCATTAATTAGGGATTATTAAATAATTAATTAATATGATTAATTTTGATAATCAATTAGATTAATTAACTAATGATAATCATTTGTGAATTGGTTAAGTATAATTACTTAATGAAAGTAATTAAAGTAATTAATTACTTAAGGTAATTAATTAGATAAATTTGATAAGTTTAATTTATTAATTAAATTAAGATAATCACTTGGTGATTGATAAGTAATTACTTAAATGTAATTAGTGAAGTGTAATTACTTAGGAAAGTAATTAAAGTTAATTAGTGGATGTAATTAACTAAAGATGATTTAAAAAGCAATTTGAAGTTTAATTACTTTTGAATAATTAATCAAGGGATTAATTAAAGGATAATTAATTAAAGAGTAATTAATTTATGAAGTGTGGTAATTAAGAGTAGTTAATTATTAAATGAGATTAATCAAAGGTGATTAATAAATGTGACTAATTAATTATTAATTTAAATAAGATAATTAATTAAGAATAATTAAGGATCATTAATTAATATAATTAATGATGTAATTAAGAATTGATTAATTAAGATTAATTAATAAATAATAAGTGATTAAAGTAATTAATTAATTGTAATTAATTAAGGATTAATGTAATTAAATATAGTTAATTAATTAATGAAGTAATTAAAGATTAATTACTGAATGGTTTAAGATAATTAATTTGTGAAATTAATCAAGTATTAATTACTTAAAGTAATTAAAGGGTAATTAATCAGGAATGATTAATTAAGATGGATACTTAGAGTAATGATTAATTAATTGGTTTAATTAATAATTAAATAAGCAGGATTTATAGAATGAAGTAATTAGTTTAATTCACTTTAAATTAATTAGATGATATAAATCATTGCTTAAGGATGGATGAATGAGATTGAATGTATTTCATTGTTTGATATCTCTGATGAGATATGATTGATATATGATATGGATGTTTGGTTGAATTATAATGATAATGTGAATTATCTGTTTGGGATGATAATGTAGATTATCTATTGAATTATCTATCTTTGTGTATATAGATAAGAATTGAATTGTTTTAACCTTAAAACAACTTGGCCCTTAAAAGATACGTTTTGGATTTCGATGAGACCGGGATCGGGTTTCCGTATACCGGAATTCCAGGTCTGGAGACCCGAATACCACATCGATCCAAATTAACGATAGGTCGTGAATCTCAAGTGAAGATGAAGATTCAGAGTGCAAGGGTTATTGTCGTTAACTCTGAGGGTGATTCCAAAACGAGTGTAACGAGATAATGCCTTCGGTTTCGTTCGAACCCGGAACGAACTTGTATGGATTGAATGCTTTCAGCACATCGTCAGGCGGACGATGAGCATTCTAAGTGATATGTTCTGATTAAAGGTAATCGTAACCTCAAGCCTCATCAACCGGGAATGGCTAAAACAGGGGAGGTGCAGCAAGGCTTCGTGGGTAGCACCCACTGAGAGCAAGATAGATCCCTGTCTAGAGGTCCCTTTTCTTTTTATTCGGCTTAGTGTGTGGTTGGTCGCGCCAACTACGGGGTTATCTTGTTCGGAATTATCCAGTAAGGGATGGTTCCGGCTTTGTGTTGCAGGGGAGCGGGCGTACTCCTCGGTACGGTGATCTAGGCCACGTACTGTGACGGGCGGTACCCCAGTAGCCCTGCCATTGTATGGAAACCCATTCTTCCTACGTGCCCTTACGGTTTTGATTGTATAACCCACTTTGTGGCTAGTATGCTGGAATTTAATAATGTAACAATTTCAGCTATTTCATATTTATTTGAAAACCCTAGACCCTATTATAATATAACTGGATTTCCTATCAAATGTTTTGGTTAGCGTAAGGTAAAAACTTACCCATGTTTATTTGTGGGGAGTCTTACGTGATACCTTTTCTTTCTAAAGGTTTTGAAGTTAAGCAAGTTTAACCTGTTACTCACACCAGACCCATGTCTGACCCAAGTTGTTTATTTCTGTTTTATAAACTCTTGGGTACTCAAATTTTTACGAGTAGTCAAGGGATTCAGGTTTAGCTTTGACGAATTGTGGAGGAGCAATGGAGCAGGAGGCTTCAGCGTTGTAGATATATATAGTAGTTCCGCTGTGTCAGTATCTCTGTAGTGTATTGAGTTGTAATGTCTAGACAGATGTTATAACTGTCTAGTAAGTGATGTATATGCTGTGTAACTCTGTAAAGTGTTGTATACTATGTAATAGTATATGTTATTAATATAATTTATTCGTTCCGCTGTGAGATCGTTGTTGTTGTTTCTTTCTTTCTTCTCTTCTTTTCTATTTTCTACCCCTTTCTTTCTTATTAATGATTCGTCATTCTGTAGAATGAGTGGCAGGATATTACAGTGGTATCAGAGCCAGGTTGAGCGAATGCCTAAGCTTTTGGTTAAGTGAATATCAGAACACTAGGTTGAGTGAATACCTAGGTTCGGAAGGATTGTTCATTAGAGACAGGATCTGTAGCAACCTATTTGAGTCCGAGTGTATATATATATACGAGAACGCGTATTTGTTAGTTATATAAAATGGTTTTATATTGTGTTAATTGATCGGTTGAGTGGTATATGGATTCTGGTCAATACGAGTAGCTAACGTTATTGATAGGGATCTCTAAACACTTGGACCAGGCCAACGGACACAATATTGTTTTAAAAAGGTAGATGAAATAATTTTACCCAGATATAATTTCTATATAAAAAAGTATCATTTTAAATGTATATGGTATTTGTAATGATTGGTTGAGATGATAATAATTTATCATCTAGGATTAGGAGTCTGAGTGTTGAGGTTGGAAGAGTATCTGTCGAGACTATAAACCTAATACCGTCTCGAGTGAACTTTACAGTTGTGTAAGGATTTCACAATCTCTGAAGGAAACCTGTTAAGGTTCGGAGTTCATCTTAGGAGTTGGATGAGTAGAGTTGGATCTGTCGGAGAACAGAAGCGAGTGATGGTATCTCAGGTAATAGTAGCTGTGTGATGAGATGCAGTGACTATGGATGTTCCCGAAGATGTTTTCTTTGGAACAAGTTAATGAAGTGTGTCTGCTTCGGTGTTGTGGTTGAGTTCAGCATGGTGTTTCTATTTGGTTTGGGTTCGAGTTTCCCGAAGAGCTTTGGATTGAGAAGTCTTTGGCATCTGTGGCAGCAGTGCAGCTCGGAGTGTTCTGTGTGTTGGCAGGAAGTTTTCCTGGATGAGCAGTTTTCTGAAGGTGAAGTTCAGAAGCAGCAGAGTGGATCCATTTCTTCGATAGATAGGATAGATAAGTGTAAGCTGTTCTGATTGGTAAAGAGAGAACAGTTTTCTTTGCAGTTAGGCTGGGTTGATCGCAAAAGTGACTTGCGATTGCTGAGTGTTCTCTTGAGTTATCTGAGATTTTCTGGGATGTGTTGTCCAGTTTGTGCTTGTGTTCTTCATCAGCATTCTTATCTATTCCAGATCAGAGTGGTGTAGCGGAAGCAGTTTGACAAGTGCTCCTGTTTGTCTTTTCCAGATAAGAGAAGTTAGTTCAGTCTTCTGATGTTTGTGAGTAGAGTTGGTGTTTTGGTCTTAGTTGATCAGGAAGGATTTGTAGGTAGCCCGAGATCGTCTGAAGATTTTGTGGATAAGAGACGGAGGAATTTGGAATTCGAAGTTGGAGACTTCGTTGTTGTTGAAGTTTTCTCTGGTAAAAGGGAGCTATAAGATTGGGTAAGTCTGGGAAGTCTGCTCCGAGTTATTTTGGATCTTTTCTGTGATCTAATTTGGATAAGTACTTTGATACACAAGGTTGAATTGTCAGTTTGGATAACTGGAATTCAATGTATTTTACGTATCTCTGAGGGAATACGTGTTTGATCTATCTCTGGTTTTGGAACCAGCAGTTCTGGAAGATTTGGTTGTTGAGTCAGACTCGTCTGTAGTCTGATATCTTGTTTAGTTCTATAGATCTAGATGAGTAAGAACTCTATAGCTTAGTATTGTTGATTGTTTGGATTTTGTAGAGCGAGTATCCCGGTATATTTATACTTGGGGAAACTCGAGGAGATTGTATTCAGAATTTTGTTTGGATAGTTAGAATTGTTTGATTGGATGAATTGTTTGCTATGGTTGTTAGCATATGGATGATAATATATGATTGTGATTTAAAAAGATTATTAAATTACCTTTGTTTTAAATTTCGGGGACGAAATTATTTTAAGGGGGGAGGAATGTAATATCCCGGAAATTTGGGGCAATATCAATTTAATAATCTATTTAAATAATTAAATTGATTTGATAATCTTTGATAACAAATTTGAATTGGTTTAATAATCTAATTAAATGAATATTTAATTAGTGAATTTTTTTCTTTAAAAATTTAATAAAATAGAATTGTTATTTTTAAATTGAATGTGTTGTTTTAATTAACTTTAAATTAGATTTTTAAAATTTAATTTGAATTTGAATTTAGAATTTGAGAGGTAATATTTAAATAGTTTTGGATTTGTATAAATATATGGATAAGCTTTTATTTATATACATAATTGGTTTTATTTTCTTTAAAATACTTTATCTATATATATATAAATAAGTAATAAGTACTTATTTAATTAAAGAAAAAGAGGTTTATTTACATTTAAAATAAATACAAACTAATTAAAAGGGACATGTGTTATTTCCTAAGGCTAAGTAGTAACATGTGTTAATTGATTAACAACTCTAATGACAAATGTCAAGTTTTAAATTTTAGTTTTTCTTTTATTTTTAATAAACCACATTTTTATATATATATACATATGTTCTTATCTTGATATTTTTTTTTTCCTATCTCCTTCTTATCAAAACTTAATAACTTCAGCCTGAGACAAATTCTCAAAAACTAAATCTGTAATCAAACATTCAAGTTAAAAGTTTAAGAAGCAAAAGACATCTCAGTTAAAAGTTCAAAAGCTTTTCAAAACATATCTGGAAGCTCTTTCTTCTTCAAATTAGGTGAGTAACAATACTTTTAAAATTTAAGGATAAAATCTGGTTGCATGTTTACCTCTAAAAATAAGTTATCTGTGAATATATTTTAGGTATATCTCTATGCATGTATGTATATATGTTTGTGTGCATATATGTTACCTGTGATAGCTCTGTTCTTCAAATCTTTTGCAAATCTGTGAATAACCTCATTATTGAACTTAAAGTATAAGTTAGTTTGAACATTATGGCTGTGATTAATACTGTGTTAGTGAAGTATGTTTGCATGATTATAATTGCTGAAGTATATTATATACAGGCATGTGAATGTTTATAACTTTTCTGTTTACAGTGTCTCTGTTTATGTCTTGATTTAAATTCAAATTCTTTCATTTAATCTTCGTTTAGACTTAAGACTTAGAAGAACATTGTTTGTTTTATTCCAACCTCTAGTTTAGGATTTACTTAAGTTAAAATGCATTTTTAATGATTCAGGAACTCAAGAAAACAGTGCCAACTTTAAATATGACAAAATTCGAACTATATAATTTGCGAATTCCGGTGTGTAAATGGAATTCTTGTACTTCAATATGATTTTTAAAGGTTAAATCACCATTTTTAGAATGGAAATAAAGGAGCAGTTCGTGTTTGTTCAAATTTCGTATGATTGGCGAATTCAGATGATTTAAGAATCTATGGGGCTCGGGGTTTCGAGTGGAGGTGGAGGGGCCTACGAGGATGTTGGGAAAAATGGATGGAGATGATCTCGATCATCGAGGCGACAGCGGCAAGCATCTGTAGTTCGTAAACCTAGTTTTAGGCTAGATCGAAATATAGGTTACAACGGCATCTAGGGTGGATCGAGTTCCACCGAGTTTTGGAAATCGGAAGTTCGGAGGATGGCGAAGGTGAGGCTGGAAGCGTAGGTGCTCTGGTGATCGGCGTTGCGAGTTCGAGGAGTTTTTCTGGTGGCACTTCTGGTTCCAGGTGAGGATAGTGATGCTCGAATTCGACTGCGATGATTGTTCGTGGTTTTGGAGGTCGCGATCGTGGATGGGGGTCGTAGACGAGATGCCAGCGATGGAATCAAGGGTCGGAGGCGATGGACTCGCCTGTGCACGTGAATGTGTATCAGGCGTATCAGTGATTTAGTTTGGGAAGAAGGATGGAATTTGACTCAAAGACATTCTCATGGAAACTGGGTGATGGCTCGGGTTCGTACAGGGGAGACTCGCTTGGGCTAAACTGTTTTTAAATTTTTAACATGACAAAGTTTTAAATAACATGGGAAGGGAAACTCGAAGGGGAACTCGGGGGTTTCCAGTTTTTACTCGAAGCATTTAGTGGTGGGCTCGGGTAATTTGAGTTGGTACAGGTCTTAAGCCTGTTTGTTTTTAAATTTTAAATTTGGTTTAAAATTTTGGAAACTGAAATTTTAAACAAAGTTTTAAAGCAAATTTGGAAGTATGGATTCAAATTTAAAATTGTATCCTTGTTTGAAATAAATAGGTTGATAAAATTTATAATGTTTTAACAAATTTAAATTGTTAAAAGTATATTTTAAAAAGGATTTTGAATTCAAATAAATTGGTTTAAAATCTTTTAATGTTAAGTGTTCTTAACATTTGATTTAAAAAGATTTTGTAAATTTGATTTAAAATTGATTAAAGTTAAATTGTAATTTATTTTAAATCTTTAATTTAAAATGAATCAAAAGAAAGATTTTAAAGTAAAATATTTTAAAGTCTTTTGTTAATAATAATTAAGTAATTATAAAGGTTAATGCTTAATTTAGAAAGTAATTAAGGGTTAATGATTTAGGATTCATTAAATTAATAAGGTAATTAAAGAATAATTTAATAATTTAATTAATTAATGGTTTAAGTGTTAATTAATTAAATAATTAGGATTATAAGTTAATTAATTAAGGTTAATTAATTTGGGATTAATCATTTATTTAGATAAGTATAGATTTTTTTTAAATGATTAGAAATTTATTAATCAAGTGATTAAAGATTTATTTAAGCAATTAATTAAGTAATTAGAAATGAATTAATTTGTAATTAAGAATTAATTAATAATAATTGATTAAAGCTTAATTACTTAAGGAAAGTAATTAAAGAATTGATTAATAATTAATGAGGGTTCATTAATTAGGGATTATTAAATAATTAATTAATATGATTAATTTTGATAATCAATTAGATTAATTAACTAATGATAATCATTTGTGAATTGGTTAAGTATAATTACTTAATGAAAGTAATTAAAGTAATTAATTACTTAAGGTAATTAATTAGATAAATTTGATAAGTTTAATTTATTAATTAAATTAAGATAATCACTTGGTGATTGATAAGTAATTACTTAAATGTAATTAGTGAAGTGTAATTACTTAGGAAAGTAATTAAAGTTAATTAGTGGATGTAATTAACTAAAGATGATTTAAAAAGCAATTTGAAGTTTAATTACTTTTGAATAATTAATCAAGGGATTAATTAAAGGATAATTAATTAAAGAGTAATTAATTTATGAAGTGTGGTAATTAAGAGTAGTTAATTATTAAATGAGATTAATCAAAGGTGATTAATAAATGTGACTAATTAATTATTAATTTAAATAAGATAATTAATTAAGAATAATTAAGGATCATTAATTAATATAATTAATGATGTAATTAAGAATTGATTAATTAAGATTAATTAATAAATAATAAGTGATTAAAGTAATTAATTAATTGTAATTAATTAAGGATTAATGTAATTAAATATAGTTAATTAATTAATGAAGTAATTAAAGATTAATTACTGAATGGTTTAAGATAATTAATTTGTGAAATTAATCAAGTATTAATTACTTAAAGTAATTAAAGGGTAATTAATCAGGAATGATTAATTAAGATGGATACTTAGAGTAATGATTAATTAATTGGTTTAATTAATAATTAAATAAGCAGGATTTATAGAATGAAGTAATTAGTTTAATTCACTTTAAATTAATTAGATGATATAAATCATTGCTTAAGGATGGATGAATGAGATTGAATGTATTTCATTGTTTGATATCTCTGATGAGATATGATTGATATATGATATGGATGTTTGGTTGAATTATAATGATAATGTGAATTATCTGTTTGGGATGATAATGTAGATTATCTATTGAATTATCTATCTTTGTGTATATAGATAAGAATTGAATTGTTTTAACCTTAAAACAACTTGGCCCTTAAAAGATACGTTTTGGATTTCGATGAGACCGGGATCGGGTTTCCGTATACCGGAATTCCAGGTCTGGAGACCCGAATACCACATCGATCCAAATTAACGATAGGTCGTGAATCTCAAGTGAAGATGAAGATTCAGAGTGCAAGGGTTATTGTCGTTAACTCTGAGGGTGATTCCAAAACGAGTGTAACGAGATAATGCCTTCGGTTTCGTTCGAACCCGGAACGAACTTGTATGGATTGAATGCTTTCAGCACATCGTCAGGCGGACGATGAGCATTCTAAGTGATATGTTCTGATTAAAGGTAATCGTAACCTCAAGCCTCATCAACCGGGAATGGCTAAAACAGGGGAGGTGCAGCAAGGCTTCGTGGGTAGCACCCACTGAGAGCAAGATAGATCCCTGTCTAGAGGTCCCTTTTCTTTTTATTCGGCTTAGTGTGTGGTTGGTCGCGCCAACTACGGGGTTATCTTGTTCGGAATTATCCAGTAAGGGATGGTTCCGGCTTTGTGTTGCAGGGTAGCGGGCGTACTCCTCGGTACGGTGATCTAGGCCACGTACTGTGACGGGCGGTACCCCAGTAGCCCTGCCATTGTATGGAAACCCATTCTTCCTACGTGCCCTTACGGTTTTGATTGTATAACCCACTTTGTGGCTAGTATGCTGGAATTTAATAATGTAACAATTTCAGCTATTTCATATTTATTTGAAAACCCTAGACCCTATTATAATATAACTGGATTTCCTATCAAATGTTTTGGTTAGCGTAAGGTAAAAACTTACCCATGTTTATTTGTGGGGAGTCTTACGTGATACCTTTTCTTTCTAAAGGTTTTGAAGTTAAGCAAGTTTAACCTGTTACTCACACCAGACCCATGTCTGACCCAAGTTGTTTATTTCTGTTTTATAAACTCTTGGGTACTCAAATTTTTACGAGTAGTCAAGGGATTCAGGTTTAGCTTTGACGAATTGTGGAGGAGCAATGGAGCAGGAGGCTTCAGCGTTGTAGATATATATAGTAGTTCCGCTGTGTCTGTATCTCTGTAGTGTATTGAGTTGTAATGTCTAGACAGATGTTATAACTGTTTAGTAAGTGATGTATATGCTGTGTAACTCTATAAAGTGTTGTATACTATGTAATAGTATATGTTATTAATATAATTTATTCGTTCCGCTGTGAGATCGTTGTTGTTGTTTCTTTCTTTCTTCTCTTCTTTTCTATTTTCTACCCCTTTCTTTCTTATTAATGATTCGTCATTCTGTAGAATGAGTGGCGGGATATTACAACAGCGGTGGCAAAAGGGGTTTGAACGGAAAACTTTGTTTGGCTTCGGGTTTTGGTGTCGTGACAGGGTCTGGTTGGAGCTAGATGGTCGCGATGGGTCAGGGGGTAGCTGGGGGTGAGGGTGACAATTTGGTGGCGGAGGCGAATGAGGAAGCAGAAGAAAAGGAGGGAGACAATTTGGTGGCGGAGGCGAATGGGAGGAGGCGACTGGGAGGAGGCGAATGGGAGGAGACGAATTGAAATGAAAACCAAAAGGGGATCTGAACTAGTTTAGGCGGGAAAACGAAATTTTGGGCCAAATTGCAGTGGTGATCCATTTTAACAACCAGATTAAATGTAGATCGTTGGATCGTATTCACGCGGATTGCTAATTTTATTAATTTTTTAATTTGAATACATCTATTGCAACACTATATAAAAATGTTGCATCGCGTTACACTTGTTTAGCTAGAGCAACACATTTTTATGGCTAAGGTAACACCAAAAATGCAACGTTGCAGTAGGACCAAAATTTTATAGCTGTCGCAACATTTTAGCTGGCAACACCTTGCAAAAGTGTTGCAGAAGGTCATTTATGGCGTAGTGTATAAAAAATAAATAAAACTAGATGTGTTGGACCTTTTGTTTTGGGTCCATTTGGTTACCCAATTGATTAGGGAAATATTTGATTTATAAACGTGAAAACCTTGGCAAAAAAACTTACCATCTTTTTTAAAGAGAAATTTATTTAATAAAAGTTGAACAATTAGTTTTCGGTTTTGGGAAAATTTTTAATTTTTGGAAAGAGATATTCAATTACTATTTAGATGGTTTAGAAGTGTTGCTAAACATAATGCTCATAGTTAGAGGATTCTGGAAAGGTCGTATGAAGAAGAGAACACTAATAAACATTTAAAGAATATTTTGGATAATTATCTTAAACCAATAACATGATGGTAAGGATACCATTTAGATAAGTTAAGGCAATGGAAGAAATAAGGACATCGTTAGTAAAGAGTGGATATATTATACTAAAGAAAGTTCTTACGATAAATAGCTAGTAAAGGAAGACAATCATGACGTTTTGGGCATATGTGTCGTTATTCAGACATTTTGGTCGTCATTGGGCCACATATATTTATTCGAACATGGATTTTTTGTTCACCATGCCAGTAGGATGTCGTCTCACTATATGTATTTTTAGATTATGGATATACAGATGGTAGCTCTTGGGTTGTCCCTGCAACCTCAAGAAAGTTATTTGGGATTGTGTTTAGGATAACATAGAGTTTACCTAAACATAGGGTAGCATACCACTTGAATTCGAAGGGTTATCATCTTTGGCAATACCATTGCAGGATGATCCAAATGTCGTCAAAACAGATTAGGTGGAAGTTGTGCAGTAAAGCACCTAATGGTTCTATAGCGGTGGAGGTGCAAAAAGTTATAGCGGGGATAAAACAGGGATATAGCAGAAAATTGCGGAGGTGCAAAAAGCTTCACTAGTTAAAAAACAAAATATTTAAAGCTTATTTATTCTTATTCTCACTTCATTTGCGTAGGAAAAGAAAATATTATTTAATCTTGTAAAGAATATCATAATTTATGCAGTCCAATTTTAGTTACTACAATAAATTTCTTACTTATATCGACCACTTATGCCTTAAAATTAGGTCATTAAAACTTTGTTGGTTTTGTTTAAAAGACAACTAGTCAATTCAAATTTTTTATATTAATGTTGCTAAAGCAGATGCTAAAAAGCTTTGATTTAGCGGGTGTCGTGGAAAATAGTAGGGCTTAAAGCAGATCTATTGTCTAACGATCCCAAAATTTTAAACTATTTTTAATTAATAATTGAATTAAATTTCGATTTAAAATTGTAAATTTGTTTGAATTTTTCAAGTTTAATATGAGGAATATATTTGAATTTAAGATTTGAGCTTGGAGTCTGAAATTGAATATTAATTTGTATTTAAAATTCGAACTAATGACTTAGAAAAATAGTTTGATATAAGAATTATTACTTATGTAATTAATAAATTGATGGTTAGTTTTAATAACATTTTTTTCTTTAACATAAATTAAATGGAATAAATTTTATCAATGCAAAATACAAGTATAAAATTTAATTGTAAAACATGTTAATATAAATTAATGTTTGATAATTGATAGTTGAACTTCAAAACAAATATATATCTATAAAGCTTACTAAAGAAGATAATGAAACAAAAGAAAATATCTACAAAATAAATAACATAAGTTGTAGATAAAATAAAAAAAATATAAAATACTAACATACCTCTAGTACTAAGATCATATCAAAACCATGCCCTATATCACTATTTCCTTCTGCAAAACCACGACCTCTTCCCCCATTCTCTCAAAAATACGAACCCATCCCCCCTTTTCATTTTCGCCCATTCTCTTTAATCGATCAAAAGAAAAAAATGGCGGCTCCCTCGTCTTCTTCTTCGTTCGCAAATTAGGGCTTCGGCGATTTTGCTTGCGAATCTCTGGCAATTTTGGACTACGGCTCGATCTTCCTCACCTCGATAGCTAGGGTTTTAGATAAATCGAAGACGACGATTTTAGTTGAGCGATTGGGTGATAAATTTTTGGTTGCTTGCTCCGTCGATAGTTTGTGCTCCTCGTTTCGACAAAGGTGAGTGATTCTTTCACTCACATCTCAATTCATGCGTTGTATATTGTTTTGGTAGTTCGATTTTTCACGATATTTATTCATTTTGACTTCGGCCATGATCTGTTGCTGTTGCCTTTTGTAAATGCTACTGTTCGTGGTTGGCTTTGTCTAGTTGGAAATAATTTGACTTCGTGAAACCTGCTATTTTGATTAGGTTGTGATTTTTATCACTCTGTCATTGAACTCTGATTTGAAACTTTTAAAACCTACTTGACTGGTTCATTGCAGTTTGATTTGAACTGCGTTAGCCTGTAGTCTTTGAGCTTGAGTGATTACTTCACTCACATTTATCAATCTCCGTATTTGCATTCGTATATATATTTGTTTGAAATGGTTAACTGATTTGTGTTGCCCATTCTATTTCGTTCGAATGTTGTTGGTTTCTCTTATTTTTAATTTTACGCGATTTTTGTTTTGTTTGAAATCGCCTCTGTTTGGATTTTGCAATTCATTGCTTATTTTTTTCTTATGTGTCTTAATATATGTTCATACATACAATTGTATGTGTGTATGCACGTATTATTGAATTTGCACTGCAGTTATCTTGGTTTAAAACTAATATTATTGCTGACATCGATTATGGTAACTTCGGGTTGAATTGTGTTGGACTTTGAGATGAAAGTGGACGTTGTTCATTCACGTCTGATATTGATTTATATTTGTTCGAACTTGCCTATTCCGGAATTGCTGTACAAATCGTCTACATTTTTGGCTTGTTCGAATTATTGCTTGATGATGGTTTTCGAGTTGCTCTGTTACTTGCTGACCATTTCAATTCTTTGTTTTGTTTGAAACTGATGCTTGCATTTTATTTCGGTCACTTGATTTCTTAATATGTTGGTGATATTGTTGAACTGTACCATACCATTGTATGATTTTGGTAGTCGATGAATTCTAATGGCTTCGGCCTTGGATTGAGATTGCTATATATTTGTTGTTTCACTTGGTCGATGATACACTAATGTTGAGACAGTGAAATTGAAATTTGAGTCTTCATTTGATAAGTGTTGCGCACTTGATTTTACGATGTTGAATTTGTTTGACTATCGACCTGGTTCGATTTTCTTACTGTTTCATTTGTGCTTCCCTTGATGTTGCACTTGCTTAAAACCAGTTTTGTAGTTTGCACCTATGTCGAATTGGCTATGGCCATTGCAGTGTTGAGTTTGAATTGTATTGTCCAATTTATCTCACTATTGCATACATGTTGACTTTATTTATTTTCCACTGAGGGTTATTCATGCATCCAGAGGTGCATTTGTACATGAAATACTTGTCGACTTTGCATGCTGCCGGTTGACATGTATGGACTGTCTAGTCTTTGTTGTTAAGTTCACTGCCTATTTGTGATACCATTGCCTTTGTGCACTTGGTCAATCGAGTTGAGTTGCTTTGCAGTTGTGTTGAGGCAGTTTGCATATGAATAAGCTGTTTTGACCATTGGGTTACATTTGGATTTGTCTTTCAAATTCACTTGAGTTGAATCCGGTACTTTGGGTTTGACCTCGTGTTCGTTTGTGAAATTTCATTGTGTACACATGTGCACATTGTCCAGGTCTATCTGCTTTTACCATTGAGGCGTGGCATTGATATTTGAATCTTCATTTGATTTTTTTTGTTCGTTGATCTTTTGGGTATTTTATAAACTGTAGTGGCGAGGCAGTACACGCGTGCGTATACTGCAGCCACACATTTTAATGTGACGAGGTAGTGCACGCGTGCGTGTACTACAGCCAATCAGAACTGATGTTTTAATTGATGTTTTCTATTGCTAAAATTGTTTTATGTTGCAAATTCAATATATTTTGAATTGTATTTTGATTGGGTTTAAATTGATGATTTTTGTTGTTAATCGCCGTTTCAGCAATTCTGTTCTTTTCTAAATCATCTTCATCTAAAAAAAAATTCTTTTCATTTATCTCTGCTGATTTGTTGTTTAACACTGTTAAGTGTTATAATTAACGTCGTCCGATTTCTTTGTTAAAAGTGTCGGATAGACGAGAATTATTGTGACTATCGTCTATTTGATTATTATTACCTCTATGCACTAATAAATGAGTTTGAATTAGACTAACCTGTGTATCATTTTCTTTTGAATGTAATACTCGGGTCAGACCGAGTATTTTACAGCTTGAAGATTTTCGGACGACGGAGTTAGAGAGAAAGGGAAAACAATCACTTTAGTTTCAGGAAAATTGGTATTTTAAAGATATTCCGCTATATAAATTTAATACATTGTATAAACTCTGATGTATGTAAAAGAAATTCATAGTAATGAAATATTATTATTCTGTGTTTCTGTGGTTGATTCTGTTTAAATTACATTAACTAAACAACAATCCATCATTTTGAACGTTTCAAGTTGGTTTAATTACCGACTAGGGGCGGTCAGAAGGGCGGGATGTTACAAAGTGGTATCAGAGCTTTGGTTTACACAAAGCTTAGTTTATGGTGTTTAATATAAATAGTTACTAGAATCACTTTAAAGAAAACGTTTTCAAATTTAAAGAAGTATAAAATTGTTTTTGAAAATAAGAAGTATTTTGAAAATTCAAATCCTTTTCGAAAATACCCCTCTCTAAATTTAGGTTTACGATAGCTTCTCTTTGATAAGGTCTCCTTAGATTTGAGTCTCGATTTAATTCGAAAAACCATTGTCGAATTGCTGAGACATATGAAATAAAGATTTTTAACTTAAGAAAAGTTAAATTGAATTGAGTTAGCATTAATAAATATACGATTTGAAATTTAACTAAAGGAAAGTTAAATAAATTGAACTGGATTAGATAAATTATTGAAATGGAAATTTAAACTTAAAAGATAAGTGATTATACAATATGAACTGGGAAGTTTAAATTAATAAGTTGTATAACTTATAAAATGAGAAAATTTAAGTAAAACCAGTTGTTAAAATGGTTAAACAGTTTTGTTAAGTAAAACAAAATCTGAATTTTGAATAGTGATATGAATTTGACTTTAGTAAAAGTTAAATAAAATGATTTTAGAAATAAAACATAGCTTAAGTAATGTTGAATGAGGTTGAATTTGATATCAAAATGAATTAATAAAGTGAAGTAATGAATATGAATTTGAGTTATATAAAGGAAATTCAACTTTAATTGTAAAAGTGAATTAGTGAATAAACATGGATTAGAAATATTTTTGTTAAGAGTTGAATAAAACTTAAGTTAAGAAGTTGTGAATATGGTGAGTATAAGAATTCAATCTGAATTAGAATATAAACCAATTAAAATTAAATGTGTTAAACCAAATTGAATGTAAGCAAAGTAAATAAATTGGTTATTGAATGTGCATTGGTTGCTAGTTGATTGTATAGAAATTCATTAAGTGTTAATGAAATTGAATTAATGGAAATTGGAAGCTAGGTAATTGAATTCAAATTGAAAGATAAGTAAATCTAAATAGAATCAAATTTGATTTGAATTGAAAGCAAACTAATTGAATATAAATTAGTGAAAGTAAACTAATTGAATATGAATGAATGTTAGTAAAATCCAATGTAAATGAATCAAATGTGATTAAATTGAAAACCAAGTCGATGAATGGTTTACTAAAGCACTAGTTAATTATCTTGGAAATAGAAAATTGATAAATTATGTAAAAGTTTAAATTGGAATTTTTGAGTTATTATAAACGGTTTATATAGAAGATTTGAAAAAGTTGATACTTTATAAATTAAAAATATTGGAATTATAAAATGAGTTTTTATAAGTGTTAAAAGGAAGTATAAATGGATTTCATAAGTGAACGGAATTTATAGATTTATAAATTGTGAAGTTATTAAACGAATAGAATTTTTTTGTAAAATAAAAGATTTATAAGCAATTATCTTATAAATCGGATTTTGGCATTTAAATGAGATATGAATGGAATTTGTTAATAATGAGATTTATAAGTTGGAGTTTTTATAAATAGAAATGGGATTTATAAACGTTGTTTTATAAATCTGAAACCAATTGAATTTGATAAATTAAACATAGAAGTTTAATAAAGGAGATATATTCGTGATTTTGGATAGCGAATTATCCTTTAAGTTAAATGTTGTAATAATAAGAGTTTGGTTGGGAATTTTATCCACGATTTTGGACAGTGGATAATCTTTTAAGTAAAATGCGTAGAAATGTTGAAATTGGTTAATGAAGTATATTCACGATTTTGGACAGTGAATACATTATTGAATAAACATGTTTTGGAAAATTGGTATTTTAAAACAAAGTTAATTGTTTTAATAGATGTTTTAAAAGGCATTAAATATCGAAACCATAGATTTCAACATTCATTGTTGAAATAGACGTTTTCGATTTCAACATCCATGGGGGAACGTGCTTTCCATATCCATTTTTAAAAGAATTTTTAAGTATTTTCACTGGGAGTTGAAACAAGTATATTTAGTACTTGGAGATTTTTAGTCCTGCGCCTGGCCAGCGTATGCCTAATGTCTGTAAGAACGACAATAGACTTATTAAACTTCGAGTTAGTAAGTATTTTCAAACTGTAAATAGCAAATTAATAGTTTGAAATTAAAATTACATAATTCCTACTTAATGAACTAAGGAAGAAGATCTTTGAAATGTCTTGAAAGTCCACAGCTTTGGAAAAGATATAATATGCAAATCTCTAACATGAAGAATTTTAAGTTTAAATCTGAGTTTTGTAAGTCGAAAATTTTTGGTAAAAGACTTTTGCGTCTTGATTGTAGAAATCAATGAACAAAAGGAGATAATAAACAAAGCAAATGAGATTAAACAAATGGAATGAATCCTATATTTATTTATTTTTAAATAAGTTTCGAGCTTCGTAAAACTGTGTAGGGTATAAATATCGGTGAGATTTTAACAATCATTTTTTCCTAACTTATAATTTCGGGACGAAATTCTTTTAAGGAGGGAAGATTGTAACGATCCCAAAATTTTAAACTATTTTTAATTAATAATTGAATTAAATTTCGATTTAAAATTGTAAATTTGTTTGAATTTTTCAAGTTTAATATGAGGAATATATTTGAATTTAAGATTTGGGCTTGGTGTAACAACCCTGTATTTTACAAATATTTTTAAATTGATTTTTCCAGATTTAAAAGCTTTATTTATGAAAAAGAATAAATTTTGTTATTTTTAATATAAACTTTGACTTTGATGTGGATTAGAATTCCAAATATGACTAAATTTAATATTTCCTGAAAATGTGAATTTTGGTCAATAGTCAAACTTTGACTTTTAAGTTTAAATTTTTAATAGTTTGAAATTATAAATTTTATCTTTTATTATGAAAATAGATTTAATAACTTGAACACCACTTTTCGTTTCGTTGAAAACGGAGTTAAAATGTAAAAGTTATGTACATTTCAATTTTTAGTATAATTTGTTTATTTGTGCAATTTTGCCTATTTTAAATTTTTTTAAATCATATTTTCTTTCTTATATTTTGTTTTAATATGTGTTAATATGTTTTTTATGTATATTTTGTCTTTTTATGTTTTAAATTGATAATAGTATTTTTCCAAAATTTACTGTATTTATTTTTCATTTTAAAGGCTGTTTTCCTATTTTCTGCTATTTTCTTCATTAAAAATTATATGTAAATTAAATTTTAAATATTTATTTTGTGAATATATTTTTATTTTATGTTATTAGTTATGTTTAAAATTATATTACAAGCTCATATGATTTTTCCAAAATTTATTCCAATTAATTTCAAATTTTCTAGACTAGTTTACTATTTTTAGCTATTTTTTATTTAACCTTATATAAATTAATAAATATTATATATATTTTTATATTTTGATAGATTTTCGAATTCTTATCTGGTATTACTATTATTACCAGAAATATAAAGTTATTTAAAATAAAATAAAGAAATATGAAAAGGTTTTGACTTTTGAATTGCTTTTGACTCTTTGAATTCCACCTCTTCATTTTCCACCAACTCTTCATTTCTTTTGACATAACTCTCCACATTTTCAACCGATCACTTCATTTCTCAACTCACGTATCTTTTTCCTCCTTCCTGAACAAAACAATTTCGGCTTCCCCTTGATTGAAGAGTTTGGTAAAATTCTATCTCTCTTTTTCTTCTTTTTCCACTTATGTTGATTTTTCTAGTTTGATTTTTTTGCACTTGTATCACCTCATGTAGGTTTGGCCATGCCTCCCTTGCTGCTTAGCCGCCTCCACCACCTGATGGCACACCACCAACACCTCCTCCTCACCAGCCATCCAAGCCATGAACCCCCTTGGTGATGCATATCAACAAAAGTTTCAAAACACCCCTTCATACTAGCCTAACCGAGCACCACACTCATTCCATCACCTTCCACCACCCATGGCCGCCACCAACACCACCTCCACCACCACCTGGACCCTCTTCCACGTCATCACAGTGGACCCCACTCCTCTGGCCATGACACATAGGGCCTTGGTAGAGCCCAAATCCTTGTCAAAACCCATGTGTATGCATGCTTATGTATGTTATTCACTTCTACCACTTTGGCACCATCACAAATGACCTCTAGGCCGACCCATACCCACCATAACCTGACCCAAACACCTGCTATTGTCATGTATTTTCCATCATGGCTGAGCCTAGTAAAGGTAAAAAGCAAGTGCAAAGCATTTCTATTTGATTCTGTGCAGCCTATTCTACTGTAGTTTTGATCGTAGCTGATTTGAAACTCATCGTTGTTATATTGTTTTGTTTGACTTATATTCAAGGGATTTGATACTTTGGCTCCTCCACCCTTATTTGAATCGTGTTATCGTGCTTGTTTGGATCCCATTCGTGCAGTCGTCGTCGTTTCTCCAGCACAAAACTGTGAGTTATTCTCACCAGACAATATGTACCTATATAACTAGTAAATTGACACCCTGTGAATCTGTAGAAATATATTATCATGTTATATATGCCTATATTATTATCATATGATGTTCACACCTGTTATTACACCTGTTATATCATATGTTACTGTTATTTAATGTTATTCTGTTATTTATATCAGTTATCACCATTGCAAGTTCCCTGTAGATTAGAATCACTATGGGTTGAAATGATACATACCCGAACGGACTTTAGAATAGGGAAAAACCGTTATGGGCTGAAATGATAGGCCTGAATGGTTTTTATTTAATTTATTTTAACTTGGGATTGCGGGTTTGAAATGATAGAACCCGGATTTTTCTTTTTAAACTGCGGATCGAAATGATACATATCCGTATCACTTGACCTAGGCTAGAAAACTATATACAGGCCCGTGGTTATTTTATAAAGTGTTTTGGATATTTTTAAGTATTTTAAAAATTATAAATTTATGAAATTTGATTTAAATAGATTTTGAAATGTTTAAAATAAAGAAATTATGATTTTTCTATGTGTTAAAAATGTAATTAATGAATGGTTTAACTGGATTTTTGAAATATAACTTAAGTTGGAAATTTGGAATTTGGTTAAAAATGATATTTAAGTTATATAAATAAAATGGATATTAAATTTTATTTGGAAATGGTAAATATGATAATTTGATTAAATGTGAATTTAAGTGATTTATTAAAGTATTATTGTTTTTTTTCTATGAATTTAAGTGGTTAAATAAATGAATGTTTAAAAGTGATCTTTTAAAATATAACTTGACTTGGAAATGTGAAATTTGGTTTTAATTAAAGGTTTTAGTTAATTAAATAAAATTGGAAATTTAGTTAAATTTGTGAAATGGTAATTTAAATTTGAAGTGTTAAGTTATTTGTTGAAATGTGAAGAATTGGAAACTTTTACACTTAAATTTATTAAGTAAATTGTTGAAAATTGGATTTAATTATAAGAAATTTATTGTGAAAAAGATACATGTTAAATGATATGTAAATGAACATTTTAAATGTTAAATTATGATTTTTAAAATGTTTAAAGAGTTTAAAATGAAGTTATTTAATTGCTGGAAATACACTAAAAAGCTGGAAATCACTTTTAATAGCATTCAGAAATGCTATGGTTCTGAATTACACTAAAAATTGAATAAAAGGGCTACTACAGCATTTCTGAAATGCTGCAGTTGCTGCAGTTGAACTTATAGGCTAATATTGAACCCAGGTCTATTATAGCATTCTCTGGAAATGCTATAATGGTCTGCAGTCTTTGCTGAAACCAAATTTAACCCTTGTTTTGAAATCTGAACTACCGCAGCACTTCTGAAATGCTGTCTTTTCTGTTTTGAACTATAATTCAACTAAAACTGAGTTTTAACATCAGTTTTAAGTGTTGTCTTTGCTGAATTAAAAATGTTTTCAAATATAACTTATAGCAGTTGTTTTTAAATGCTGTGAAATGCTGAAATTTTAATAATTAGGGTTTTTGACTTAGTAAACGAACTCAGAATGGTTTGAAATTTTGGAAATTGAATACTTGATTTGAAAATATAATAATTACACTTTTAAAAGGTTTTAATGAATTACTTTGATTGGAATAAACTATTTAAAGGTGATTTGAAATGATAGTAAATGAACGATATCTTTGAATTTAAAAGGTATTTAAAGTTGAATATTTGGATTTGAACTGATAGGATATTTTATTTTAATAAAATGGTTTGAAATGAAGTTTTGTAAGGATATGATATTTATGATATTAAAATGATTTGAAATGAAGTTTTGAAATGATATGATATTTTAAAAATATGGAAATGGTTTGGAATTGATTTAATCTTTATTTTGATAAAGATTTGGATTTGAAATGATATCCTATTTTGAAGTATAAACTGTTTTTTAAACTTATAACCACGGGTTATAATAACGTTGGGTTGTTAAAGAGACCGGGATCGGATATGGACATACTCTCTGTCTTACCGAAAACCACTTTGGCAACTGTGTACGCGGTGGAGATTCCAGAATGAAGTAGGATGGTGGAGACGTTCTTAAGGTATGTTACGTGGACCCAACTCCCGTGAGTTGGCATAAGGTGGCTAAAACAGGAGCGATCTCGGACCAGTGAGGTAGCACCTCTTCTCGGACACATTTCTTCGATATTATACTCTTACTTGTGATTGATTAGATGGCCATCCTCCGATTTGGGAGTGTTGTTCGAGGTGGAACGGTAGTGGCTGCTATGCGTATCCATCAGTCCGTGTGCGTAATTGGTATATCTACCCTGGCATTGCCTAGTTGTGCCGTGTCACCTACCATATCGAGCTTTACTACGATTATGATTTTAAGATCCGACCGCGTTAAGGTTCTCCATCCCCTTAACGCTATTTTCTATATGATTATACTTTACTTATTTAGACACTATTATAATAGCGAATATTACTACATAGTAGATATTTTAACGGATCCTTAGAGGATGGGCGGTCCCAAGCATCTTCTAAGTTACTTGTACCTTTATTACAGTTCACTTGAGTTGGTTTACATTATATAAGTATATATTGTCCTGACTCGAGTGTTTTGTGTTTTGCTTTACGCTCGGGTCAGCCTGAGTTATTCACAGATTTGGATTTCCACTCTCTTGGAGATTTGAATCGCTGGAGATTATCTGCTTGTCATGTCCTATCTATTTCAGTTCCGTTGTTCTACTCAACTTGTACTTGGTTATTTTATTGAGACTTTTGTTGTACTCTATTTCTTCTGTTGTATCTTATGTAACTCTGATATATTTATATAGTAGCTTCATGAACTACTATTTCTTTTACTTCCGCTGCATTATTTTACTCTGTGTCTGTGATCTGTGATTATATTTATTTACTGTATATTCTGAGATTTGCCAAATTTTATTTACAACGCGGTATTTTGAGCAATTCAACTCCGGCATGAGTGTCTACCTATACACTTATAATGGATGCGAATGGTTGAAAATATTGGGTCGTTACAGTTGGTATCAGAGCTTTGGCTTTGAGGCAAAACTTAGAATGTATGGTAAATTTATTTATAGAATCACTTTCGTTCGAGTTTGAATCTCTTCCTTTTGATTCGTTTTCCTTTGAATTTTGGAACGTTCCCTACGGTTCCGAAATTCATTCGTGTCCCTCACTATTCATCATCTTTTGATTTTGGAGTATCCCATAACTCCACTTCGAATGATCTTCATAGTGAATTGGCGGTCTCGCCAATATTCTAATTTTCTTGTAAAGGGGTGAAAATCCTTTACAATCAGCATCGATTAACCAGAGATTTATATTTATCCTTGGTTTAGATGCTAATATCTTTTGTTATTCCAAACTCTATCTCTTGAGATCGAAGGTAGATTTACCCCAGAAAATCCACATTTGATCTTATCCATTAAGTCAGGGTTGACCCGTTTAAGGTTGTCCGTGATTTATCTAAGCTTACCCATCTCTCTACTCTGTTTAATCATCTTATCTTTTGTTTCCAAACTCTCCAAACATTTTGAACTATGTTTGTAAATCTATGTTTTGTTTTATATATTGTGTTGTTTGAGTTGTTGATGTTGATTTGGGTTTCCGATCGGTTCGTCCGATCAACGCTATCGATAGGATTTCTAAAACACTTTGACAGAACAAACTGACACAATATTATTTTAAAAATTGTTAATGAAATAAATTTTGATGTATATAAGTAAATTTATGGAACTTAATAAATTGATAATTTGAAATGATAATACTTGATTTATCATTTACTGTCTGCAAATGAATTTATAAATAGTTGTTTATAAATTTATTTGGGAACTGAAAGGAATTTAAAACAATAAATTTAAGAATTTAATTTCCAATGGATTCAAACCTTGTGTTTAAAGTTTTAAAAGGATATATTATTTAAAGTATTTTTGAATAAAAAATTTGTCTCTAAAGGATTTTAAAGTTTAAAAATTTAGTGCTCTTCTCTTTGTCGCTGGAAAATAATTTCGGTGATGACTGCAGCATCATCGACGTTCATTTTCGAGTTTCGAAGTGAAGAGACTGTTCTGTAGTCTTGCTATAGCTTTATTTTGGGGAATTTAATTGATGTGAATTTCTAAAAGATGATTTGATTTATAAAATATATAGATATATGATTTAAATTGATTTGACATATTATGTACATATATTTATTTATCTCTAACTGGTTTGAAGGAAACCGGAAATTTAATTCTTAAATTTCATCTTGAAGAATAATTTCAATTATAAAAAGAAAATCAAAAATTTGGATAAATGATTCAAACTTGAGATAATTGAATTGGAAAGTTTTATTTGTATAACATACAATTTCATTCCAATATAACTTATCAAAATTACACAGAAGTTGAATATGAAATTGGATAATTACAATATAGAAAGGATTTTATAAATAAAATTTGAGTGGTTATAATAAATGTTATACACTTAAATTTTAGTTATAAAAGATTAACAGAGGTAAATAGTGAAAAGGGATTTAAAGAGATTTTATTTAAATAACTTAATAATCAAATTTGATTTAATATGGAACCTTAAGTTTAACCTAGGAATTTTAATAATGGTTATTTCCTGAAACGAATATGTTGTATAATAAATAATGTATCTTTGAATAGATAAAATAAAATACATTGGAATTGGACATTTTGTAATAAAGTTTATTTAACTTGAATTCATAGTTTAATTGATGTCTAAATGAATAAATGTGTAAAGGAATTTGATTGTTATATTTGCTATGATAAATATTTTATTTATGAAATAGATATGTCTTGAAAAATGAATAATTATGATTTAAATAGTTAAAATGTATTTTAACATCACTAAAATTTGATAATTGAGAATTTGGTTTTCAAATGAAATTTTAAGTGTAACTTATTAAAGGAATATCTATTTATGAAATGGGTATTTTAAATAAAGTGTTAGGTTATGTGTTAAATTAAGAGCTAACTAAAATAGTGAACTTTTAACTTAATAAACGAAGTATAGTTTAATTTGGATATTCCATTCATAAAGGTTTGTTTTAATAAGTCATAAGTTAAAAGATATCCAAATGAATATTTCTGAAATTGAACTAATTTGAAATACTAATATATCTACTGTAGCATTTTATAAGTGCTGCTATTTTGAAAAGACAATGTTTTGGAAATTTTTATAATTAACTGAACTTAGAAATGTTACAACTTTAAAATGAATATTATTTGACCTTGAATTAAAATGGTTTAAATGAAGATTTTTTTTAGGGTGTTATGATTTTCTAAGTATTATTTTTTTTAAAAGGATAACTTGTCCAAAGTGTTATGATTTTAGTAGTGTGATTTCCAAATGATAAACATCCCTAAATTATTATGATTTCAAAGCATTATGGTTTTAAATTTATTATCTTATTTTGTTTTTCAAACTACCTTTTGGTTGTCCTTATTTCTCTTATCTTGTTACAGAATGGGAAGGCTATTGCTTATACCAGTCCGTTTAGAAATCTTTCTGTAATCTTTGATAATCTTTGTTACTCATCTGGATCTGAACACTGTTTTTCCATTCATAGACCGTCGGTCAAGTGAAAAAGGAGATTCAGACTCTAGAGGATCTTTTTCGTGCTTATATTCTTGATTTGATCACCTCAATCTTGTTAAACTTACCTATAACAATAGTTATCAAGTGTAATTCCAATCTTCTTATCATCTTGTCTTAATTCTATTTCATTCTATCTTTTTCTGTGCTTTCCCGTACCTCGTTCCTTTTCGGGGACGAAAAGTTTTGAGTGGGGGAGAGTGTAACAACCCTGTATTTTACAAATATTTTTAAATTGATTTTTCCAGATTTAAAAGCTTTATTTATGAAAAAGAATAAATTTTGTTATTTTTAATATAAACTTTGACTTTGATGTGGATTAGAATTCCAAATATGACTAAATTTAATATTTCCTGAAAATGTGAATTTTGGTCAATAGTCAAACTTTGACTTTTAAGTTTAAATTTTTAATAGTTTGAAATTATAAATTTTATCTTTTATTATGAAAATAGATTTAATAACTTGAACACCACTTTTCGTTTCGTTGAAAACGGAGTTAAAATGTAAAAGTTATGTACATTTCAATTTTTAGTATAATTTGTTTATTTGTGCAATTTTGCCTATTTTAAATTTTTTTAAATCATATTTTCTTTCTTATATTTTATTTTAATATGTGTTAATATGTTTTTTATGTATATTTTGTCTTTTTATGTTTTAAATTGATAATAGTATTTTTCCAAAATTTACTGTATTTATTTTTCATTTTAAAGGCTGTTTTCCTATTTTCTGCTATTTTCTTCATTAAAAATTATATGTAAATTAAATTTTAAATATTTATTTTGTGAATATATTTTTATTTTATGTTATTAGTTATGTTTAAAATTATATTACAAGCTCATATGATTTTTCCAAAATTTATTCCAATTAATTTCAAATTTTCTAGACTAGTTTACTATTTTTAGCTATTTTTTATTTAACCTTATATAAATTAATAAATATTATATATATTTTTATATTTTGATAGATTTTCGAATTCTTATCTGGTATTACTATTATTACCAGAAATATAAAGTTATTTAAAATAAAATAAAGAAATATGAAAAGGTTTTGACTTTTGAATTGCTTTTGACTCTTTGAATTCCACCTCTTCATTTTCCACCAACTCTTCATTTCTTTTGACATAACTCTCCACATTTTCAGCCGATCACTTCATTTCTCAACTCACGTATCTTTTTCCTCCTTCCTGAACAAAACAATTTCGGCTTCCCCTTGATTGAAGAGTTTGGTAAAATTCTATCTCTCTTTTTCTTCTTTTTCCACTTATGTTGATTTTTCTAGTTTGATTTTTTTGCACTTGTATCACCTCATGTAGGTTTGGCCATGCCTCCCTTGCTGCTTAGCCGCCTCCACCACCTGATGGCACACCACCAACACCTCCTCCTCACCAGCCATCCAAGCCATGAACCCCCTTGGTGATGCATATCAACAAAAGTTTCAAAACACCCCTTCATACTAGCCTAACCGAGCACCACACTCATTCCATCACCTTCCACCACCCATGGCCGCCACCAACACCACCTCCACCACCACCTGGACCCTCTGCCACGTCATCACAGTGGACCCCACTCCTCTGGCCATGACACATAGGGCCTTGGTAGAGCCCAAATCCTTGTCAAAACCCATGTGTATGCATGCTTATGTATGTTATTCACTTCTACCACTTTGGCACCATCACAAATGACCTCTAGGCCGACCCATACCCACCATAACCTGACCCAAACACCTGCTATTGTCATGTATTTTCCATCATGGCTGAGCCTAGTAAAGGTAAAAAGCAAGTGCAAAGCATTTCTATTTGATTCTGTGCAGCCTATTCTACTGTAGTTTTGATCGTAGCTGATTTGAAACTCATCGTTGTTATATTGTTTTGTTTGACTTATATTCAAGGGATTTGATACTTTGGCTCCTCCACTCTTATTTGAATCGTGTTATCGTGCTTGTTTGGATCCCATTCGTGCAGTCGTCGTCGTTTCTCCAGCACAAAACTGTGAGTTATTCTCACCAGACAATATGTACCTATATAACTAGTAAATTGACACCCTGTGAATCTGTAGAAATATATTATCATGTTATATATGCCTATATTATTATCATATGATGTTCACACCTGTTATTACACCTGTTATATCATATGTTACTGTTATTTAATGTTATTCTGTTATTTATATCAGTTATCACCATTGCAAGTTCCCTGTAGATTAGAATCACTATGGGTTGAAATGATACATACCCGAACGGACTTTAGAATAGGGAAAAACCGTTATGGGCTAAAATGATAGGCCTGAATGGTTTTTATTTAATTTATTTTAACTTGGGATTGCGGGTTTGAAATGATAGAACCCGGATTTTTCTTTTTAAACTGCGGATCGAAATGATACATATCCGTATCACTTGACCTAGGCTAGAAAACTATATACAGGCCCGTGGTTATTTTATAAAGTGTTTTGGATATTTTTAAGTATTTTAAAAATTATAAATTTATGAAATTTGATTTAAATAGATTTTGAAATGTTTAAAATAAAGAAATTATGATTTTTCTATGTGTTAAAAATGTAATTAATGAATGGTTTAACTGGATTTTTGAAATATAACTTAAGTTGGAAATTTGGAATTTGGTTAAAAATGATATTTAAGTTATATAAATAAAATGGATATTAAATTTTATTTGGAAATGGTAAATATGATAATTTGATTAAATGTGAATTTAAGTGATTTATTAAAGTATTATTGTTTTTTTTCTATGAATTTAAGTGGTTAAATAAATGAATGTTTAAAAGTGATCTTTTAAAATATAACTTGACTTGGAAATGTGAAATTTGGTTTTAATTAAAGGTTTTAGTTAATTAAATAAAATTGGAAATTTAGTTAAATTTGTGAAATGGTAATTTAAATTTGAAGTGTTAAGTTATTTGTTGAAATGTGAAGAATTGGAAACTTTTACACTTAAATTTATTAAGTAAATTGTTGAAAATTGGATTTAATTATAAGAAATTTATTGTGAAAAAGATACATGTTAAATGATATGTAAATGAACATTTTAAATGTTAAATTATGATTTTTAAAATGTTTAAAGAGTTTAAAATGAAGTTATTTAATTGCTGGAAATACACTAAAAAGCTGGAAATCACTTTTAATAGCATTCAGAAATGCTATGGTTCTGAATTACACTAAAAATTGAATAAAAGGGCTACTACAGCATTTCTGAAATGCTGCAGTTGCTGCAGTTGAACTTATAGGCTAATATTGAACCCAGGTCTATTATAGCATTCTCTGGAAATGCTATAATGGTCTGCAGTCTTTGCTGAAACCAAATTTAACCCTTGTTTTGAAATCTGAACTACCGCAGCACTTCTGAAATGCTGTCTTTTCTGTTTTGAACTATAATTCAACTAAAACTGAGTTTTAACATCAGTTTTAAGTGTTGTCTTTGCTGAATTAAAAATGTTTTCAAATATAACTTATAGCAGTTGTTTTTAAATGCTGTGAAATGCTGAAATTTTAATAATTAGGGTTTTTGACTTAGTAAACGAACTCAGAATGGTTTGAAATTTTGGAAATTGAATACTTGATTTGAAAATATAATAATTACACTTTTAAAAGGTTTTAATGAATTACTTTGATTGGAATAAACTATTTAAAGGTGATTTGAAATGATAGTAAATGAACGATATCTTTGAATTTAAAAGGTATTTAAAGTTGAATATTTGGATTTGAACTGATAGGATATTTTATTTTAATAAAATGGTTTGAAATGAAGTTTTGTAAGGATATGATATTTATGATATTAAAATGATTTGAAATGAAGTTTTGAAATGATATGATATTTTAAAAATATGGAAATGGTTTGGAATTGATTTAATCTTTATTTTGATAAAGATTTGGATTTGAAATGATATCCTATTTTGAAGTATAAACTGTTTTTTAAACTTATAACCACGGGTTATAATAACGTTGGGTTGTTAAAGAGACCGGGATCGGATATGGACATACTCTCTGTCTTACCGAAAACCACTTTGGCAACTGTGTACGCGGTGGAGATTCCAGAATGAAGTAGGATGGTGGAGACGTTCTTAAGGTATGTTACGTGGACCCAACTCCCGTGAGTTGGCATAAGGTGGCTAAAACAGGAGCGATCTCGGACCAGTGAGGTAGCACCTCTTCTCGGACACATTTCTTCGATATTATACTCTTACTTGTGATTGATTAGATGGCCATCCTCCGATTTGGGAGTGTTGTTCGAGGTGGAACGGTAGTGGCTGCTATGCGTATCCATCAGTCCGTGTGCGTAATTGGTATATCTACCCTGGCATTGCCTAGTTGTGCCGTGTCACCTACCATATCGAGCTTTACTACGATTATGATTTTAAGATCCGACCGCGTTAAGGTTCTCCATCCCCTTAACGCTATTTTCTATATGATTATACTTTACTTATTTAGACACTATTATAATAGCGAATATTACTACATAGTAGATATTTTAACGGATCCTTAGAGGATGGGCGGTCCCAAGCATCTTCTAAGTTACTTGTACCTTTATTACAGTTCACTTGAGTTGGTTTACATTATATAAGTATATATTGTCCTGACTCGAGTGTTTTGTGTTTTGCTTTACGCTCGGGTCAGCCTGAGTTATTCACAGATTTGGATTTCCACTCTCTTGGAGATTTGAATCGCTGGAGATTATCTGCTTGTCATGTCCTATCTATTTCAGTTCCGTTGTTCTACTCAACTTGTACTTGGTTATTTTATTGAGACTTTTGTTGTACTCTATTTCTTCTGTTGTATCTTATGTAACTCTGATATATTTATATAGTAGCTTCATGAACTACTATTTCTTTTACTTCCGCTGCATTATTTTACTCTGTGTCTGTGATCTGTGATTATATTTATTTACTGTATATTCTGAGATTTGCCAAATTTTATTTACAACGCGGTATTTTGAGCAATTCAACTCCGGCATGAGTGTCTACCTATACACTTATAATGGATGCGAATGGTTGAAAATATTGGGTCGTTACACTTGGAGTCTGAAATTGAATATTAATTTGTATTTAAAATTCGAACTAATGACTTAGAAAAATAGTTTCATATAAGAATTACTACTTATGTAATTAATAAATTGATGGTTAGTTTTAATAACATTTTTTTCTTTAACTTAAATTAAATGGAATAAATTTTATCAATGCAAAATACAAGTAAAATTTAATTGTAAAACATGTTAATATAAATTAATGTTTGATAATTGATAGTTGAACTTCAAAACAAATATATATCTATGAAGCTTACTAAAGAAGATAATGAAACAAAAGAAAATATCTACAAAATAAATAACATAAGTTGTAGATGAAATAAAAAAATATATAAAATACTAACATACCTCTAGTACTAAGATCATATCAAAACCATGCCCTATATCACTATTTCCTTCTGCAAAACCACGACCTCTTCCCCCCTTCTCTCTAAAATACGAACCCATCCCCCCTTTTCATTTTCGCCCATTCTCTTTAATCGATCAGAAGAAAAAAATGGCGGCTCCCTCGTCTTCTTCTTCGTTCGCAAATTAGGGCTTCGGCGATTTTGCTTGCGAATCTCTGGCAATTCTGGACTTCGGCTCGATCTTCCTCACCTCGATAGCTAGGGTTTTAGATAAATCGAAGACGACGATTTTAGTTGAGCGATTGGGTGATAAATTTTTGGTTGCTTGCTTCGTCGATAGTTCATGCTCCTCTTTTCGACAAAGGTGAGTGATTCTTTCACTCACATCTCAATTCATGCGTAGTATATTGTTTTGGTAGTTTGATTTTTCGCGATATTTATTCATTTTGACTTCGGCCATGATCTGTTGTTGTTGGCTTTTGTAAATGCTACTGTTCGTGGTTGGCTTTGTCTAGTTGGAAATAATTTGACTTCGTGAAACCTGCTATTTCGATTAGGTTGTGATTTTTATCACTCTGTCATTGAACTCTGATTTGAAACTTTTAAAACCTACTTGACTGGTTCATTGCAGTTTGATTTGAACTGCGTTAGCCTGTAGTCTTCGAGCTTGAGTGATTACTTCACTCACATCTATCAATCTCCGTATTTGCGTTCGTATATATATTTGTTTGAAATGGTTAACTGATTTGCGTTGGCTATTCTATTTTGTTCGAATGTTGTTGGTTTCTCTGATTTTTAATTTTACGTGATTTTTGTTTTGTTTGAAATCGCCTCTGTTTGGATTTTGCAATTCATTGCTTATTTTTTTCTTATGTGTCTTCATATATGTTCATACATACAATTGTATGTGTGTATGCACGTATTATTGAATTTGCACTGCAGTTATTGTAACAGCCCGAGTTTCCTGACCCGAAAAACCGAACCATTTTGGTAAAAAGAAGAAGAGGTAGAAGAAGAAAAATAGAAAACAAAAATCAGAATCTAACCATCGCAGCGGAATAAAATATAATATATATTAACAGATCTTTACACAAATCAAAACTATATCAGTTTTATATAATATAGCATCAGAGTATACACTAGAGAACACATAACATACAACTGGACAATAACCATATCATGTCCTCAATACAACAGAGTACAACAATCAACACAGCGGAAAAATAATAGCAAGTGCGAGAGTACGTATCGTCATCCAGCTCATCTCCTAAGCTCCACAGCATCATATCCTGTAACCTATAATACTCGGTCTGACCCGAGCATCATATAAACAATACCCGAGTCAGTCTGGAAAACCAGCGTGAGAAAATCACACTCAAATTGATTATTAAAGTTTCAAAATCCTTTGAAAACAAAAGCATCTCGTAAGACCACGCCACAAATAAACATGTCGGGTTTTTACCTTACGGTAGCTAAAACACTTTATATCAAAATCCTCTGATATTATAATAGTGTCTACAGAAAGTAAAATAGAATCTAGCTGAAATGCTTGCATCTCACATTTCAACAATAATTGGGCACAATCAAAACCGTACAGGCACGTAGGGAGAATGGATTTCCAACGAATGACTAGGCACTGGGGTACCACCTGTCACAGTACGTGGCCTAGATCACAGTACCGAGGAGTACGCCCGCTCCCCTGCAACACAAAGCCGGAATCATCCCTTACTGGATAATTCCAAGTAAAATGACCCCACGGTTGGGATCAGCAACCGCAACACTAAGCCGAAATAAAAGGGACATCTAGACAGGGATGACCTTACTCTCAAGTGGGGGCTACCCACGAAGCCTTGTTGCATAACCCCTGATTTTCAGTCATTACCGGTTGATGAGGCTCGAGGCTAAACGATACCTTTATAGCACATATCCCTTAGAATGCCCATCGTCCACCTGACGATGTCACGAAAGCATTCGTCCATACAAGTCCGTCCCGGGTCCGAACGGAACCGAAGGCACTATTCCTACTACATCCATTTTGGAAATATCCTCAGGATTAGTAGCGACTAGCCCTTGCACTTCACTGCTCCATCTTCGACTCTGAACACGTTACACGAAACGTATAAACCGGATCGAAGTGGTATTCGAGTCTCCAGACCTAGAATCCCGGTATACGGAAACTCGATCCCGGTCTCTTCGAAACGATCAACGCATTTGGCCAATATTGATAGTCGGTTATTTAACTATCAATTAACATCCACAAGCAACCATCACACAATAAATAATTTCCCACATTATTTATTTGCCCAAATATCTTTCCAAGATATATTTCCAAATTTTCAAAACTCATTTGAAAACAATTTCAAACAGTTTCCGCTTACGGAATACATTTCCCAAATAATTATTTCCACTGAATCACCAAGTACAAAATACTTTTAATTTTAAAATAATTTAAAAACACTTTATTTAAATATGCTTTATAACATTGAAATTAAACTAGCTTAATACTTTATTAAAAATATATACTTTAAATAAACCACTTTATAAATATAAACTAAATTTCTTCTTTTAAAACATAATAGCAAATCACTTTTATATAATTACTACAATAATAGATTTTTGA
Source organism: Allium fistulosum (assembly GCA_030737815.1). Taxonomy (NCBI): domain Eukaryota; kingdom Viridiplantae; phylum Streptophyta; class Magnoliopsida; order Asparagales; family Amaryllidaceae; genus Allium; species Allium fistulosum. The sequence goes on from CM060906.1 coordinate 527,523,945, forward strand.
AAATACTTACTTAGGAAATTAACATTTAGAAATAATCAATTTTCTAAAACATGTTTTTAAAAAAACACAATTAGAACTTTTAACTTATATTAAAAATTACTTTGAAACGTACTTGACTATCCAGAGAAATATTCTTCTCATTTCCATCTTTTAAAAATAAATCAACATTTATTTTTAAACCAAACCATATCCTTTTATAAATTCCCATCTTGAATTTATATTCTCAAATATCCACTGATATTTTATTTTACTTTATAAACCCAGTTTATATCTCCAAAATCTCATTTCTCTTTAAATTTCAAATCCCAAAGTATTTAAATCAATTTATAATTGATTTCCCAATTTATTTTACCTTGAAATAAACTTCCTTACTTAATCCATTTATTTCCAAATTCATTAACTTCCAGATTTTATTTCTCATTATGATTTAAAATCTTTAAACCGAAACACAAGTTTCAGATTTCCCAAGTTCTTTCTTTCTTTTTAATTACATTTAAACATTGAATTAGAATGAATTATTCCTTTAAATAATATCACATACGTTTTCTTTAAATTCAATATTTCTTTATTTATTTAAAATTCTTCTTTTCCATATTTAATTTATTCGAATTCACTAGAATTACTTAACTTAAATTTTACTCTTTTATTCTTTCCAAAAATCCAATTCAATTGCTTTTGATAACTCATTATACTGGGAAATTCAATCCAACCAGATTATCCAATATAAATCATCACAGGATATCAACAATCATATCACAGAATATTTAAACAAAATTAAATATTTTGAGGAATCCAGTTGGATCCCTCCAACCTGTTTCCCTGCATCCACAGATGTTAGCACAATACCAATTCCACTTCGAGATGGAATATCGCGGTATATGGGTTTTTATAAAATATCATCCGCTATTATGCGGCGCATAGGGTCTCATCCGCTATATAAATGCTGGAATATCAACAACTCCAATATATACATATGCCAATATGTATATATTGCTATATACTACTATATATATATAGCACATCAATCAAATCAATCAATCAAAACATCCATCAATATTTAAATTTAACCAATTAAATTTAAATTATAATTTAACTGAGTGAGATTAACTCACCTTTATTTTGAATGCAATCTATTCCCAATCCAGCTTGATTTCTTCATGTTTTAGACCTTGTCAATATTATAAAGTTTGTTAAATATTTAATTGTTAGATGGGTAAATTTAAATTGTATGTTTATTTCCCTTTAAAACGTCACAGAATAATTTATATCTGATTTTTATTAATTTCGAATCAATCGAAAAATAAAATTCCTAGTGGAAAATTTCCAATTAACAAATGATTGCAATTTAAACTAACTCCCTTTTTTATATAATCTTTGGTAACTAAAATAATTAACAAGTTAATCACCAATACATTTACATACATGGAAATTGATGGTTATGTTAAAGTATATTTTTCTTAAATCCATATATATATATATATCAAACCCGGTTATTATCTATCAGTGAAGAAAACATTAAAATCCATGTATATTTGGCTAAATTTAATCGAAAGCAATAAATCGAATACCTTCACTGCTGTCGTTAGTGGCCTCGAGCTCGCCCATCACCCATAAGGCTCCGCACGAGCAGCCACATCGATTCCCCCTTCGTCGAGCTTCGCCGAGCTCATCCCACTTCGTCGCAGCCTCCACCTCCGATTGAAGCATGGCGGCCTCTAGGAAGAAGCGACCTGTAGCCTAATCGTCCGCGAACCCTAAGTCGCGATTAGCTGACGCCGCCGCGAACTTCGATCGACCGGAGCCACCCACGACCCCGCAGAACTAGCGTCGATCGCCACTATCCCAAATCGAACGCGAACCCTCGTCTTCGTCTGGGCTTCAAATCAGCAGTAGAAAGTATCGCGTAGGAGACAAGGATGAGCTGACGATGGCTGATGGCATAGCCGAGTACGCAGCGATGCTTATTTCGAAGGCGTTGATTTGAATCCCCTTTTCTCTTTGATTTCGCGAATGGATAAAAGGGAAAACGAAGGGAACGCTGTTTGATTTAGGGAGGAGGAACAGAGTTTTGTGACTTACTGTTGTTCGATCATTTTCAAACGATTTGATTTTGCAAAAAAATTTCTTTCTCGTTTTGATTTTTAACCGAAGGGAGGAGAAGAAGTTTGCGTGGTATAAAGGAGGAAGGCTCGGGATATTTTTTTTGTTTTAAAAGATAAGTGTGTTCGAGAAGGCACGGGAACGTGTTGGGAAAAATATCTAGCTACAGTGTTTTACTTATATTGTTTATATTAAATTTTCGATTTAATTTTCAACACGTTCGTATGTCGTACGCTCTCACAACAACTCCGATTACTTCAAAACTTGAAATCCGGTAATAATACAATATTACGGATCCAACGGAACTGGTTTCGTCGAATTCCGAGACTGTGCCTCGGAAGGCTATTTTTAAATTCAATTTAAATGATATAAAATTTCAAAACATAACAAACCATTTTTAAAGCTGATTCCAACACTTCTATCCATTTCAGTATTATCTATATAAATTTTATAAGTCTTCAAATTATTTTTAACAGGCTTAAAGCTCCAGATTCAATAATTTACCAATTTCAATAATTTAAATTCAACAATTACTTGTCTAATAAATAATGATATTTGAAATTAAAGTTAATAATTATCTTTTGAATATTTAAAATTAATTAAATATTCCTATTTCAAATGCTCAAAAATTCCGGGTCGTCACATTCCTCCTCCCTTAAAAGAATTTCGTCCCCGAAATTACCAGTTAGGAAGAATGATTCAATCCCCGTTAACTATTTTCCAAATTCAAACAGTTTTAACAATACCCAAACAATCTTTTATTAATGATACACTAATCATCTTTTAACTTCCCAAACTTATTCATAAGCCCCAAACCATATCACTTACTTAACAATTCAAATTTAAATTTGAATTCAATTTTGAATTATCAAAAATTTTCTAACTCCCTAAATTTTCGAAAAATTTCGCCAGCGTCTCCTTTGCGCGGCTAGCTCGGTACTACTACAAAATGGCTCTACGGCCTCCCAATCTCAAAAAGAAAACAAAAAGCCAAGTGGCTGGATCAAAAACCCAATCAAATTTCATATAGAAATTTAAATACATACCTTTTTGTCGGGCCATTAAATTTATCTTTTTAAAATCAAAATCCCAATCTATCTGTTGCTTTTATACACCTGTATATCCTATTAAGCAATAATATTCAATCACAATTCCAAAGTCATTTTATACTTTCCTTTACAAATTTTCAATATTTGTTTTACTTAGCCTGTACGATGCACATATATCATTCGTACGCAATATCACATTCGATCGCCCAATCGATCACACAATTTCACTTCCGAACTAGTATCGTCCACCCGTCTTCCTAGTGCGGACTCAGATCTGGTTTCTTGATCAGAAACCGTCATTCTCCTTGCATAGTCACAAACTATGATAGAGAATTTCCAGAATCAATCAACAATCCATATCCAGGCTCGCCATTGAAAATCGAGTGAAAAATCCTGATTCGGATCGATAAAACTATCTCAAAATTCTGTGCTCGACATCTGGATCAAATAGCTATGCGAATAAAATAATATACGTACATCTTACGTATAAATTCCAATTGATTATCAGTTATATCAATTCTCTTTATTATCCCATTTCACAACTTCAATTTTAGTCTTCATTCAACTATTCACTTAGTATATATATATATATTTTTTTTTTCCATTCCAAAATTACTAAGTATATTCCCAATACCAATTTCCTTAAGAATTTCATTCTTCAATTCTTAAGTTCAATATAATTTTTCTTATATTTATTTACTACTTCACCACTGAAGTGTATATATTCAAATCGAATTCCAATTCCATATGAATTTCAATTTACTTCAATTTACTACTTCATTTCCAAATATATTTTTTTCAATTCAGATTTTCATTTCCAATTTTTCTTTCTTAAATTCAATTCATCTCCAACTTCTGAATATTGAATTTTATTTAGCTCGAAAACAATCCAAGTTAATTCATTCAATAACTATTTCTCAACTTATTTAATTCACAATTCTGTTTGAGTTCAGTTTCCATTCAACATTTACTTAAGTCAATAACTTAAGTTTATTTTCCATTTAACCAACCCTTTTAAAGTTTCATTTCCATCTTTCATTTGATTCTTATTTAATCAAATTCCATCCATTTATTTATTTAATATAAGTGGTTCATTCACTCAATCATTATGAATTTTAATTTCCATACTCAATTCGTATGGAATTATTTTATTAATAACCAGGCCATTTCCAATTTATTTTCACTTATTTGGATTTCATTCGCCATTCAAAATATCTCTATTGTAACGTCCCGGATTTTCACGCTCGAAAATCGACATCCATACTTTACATCGTACTCGAATGCCGCAGATTCGATCGTTCAAATCCGAGTCGCCGGAGCTTATAACACAGTTAAGTAAATAACACAGCGGAATAAAAAGAATATAGATATACAACATCTGATACAATATCCAGATACAATGATGATACAATGAATATCTATACATCAGAGATATGATACAACAAATAGCAGCGGAAAAGAAAAACGATAATATCAGCAGCGGAACAAATAACTCTAAGATAGTCTTCAAGAGAGAACTCCAGCAGTAGCTCGAACTCCCAATAACGATACACCAAGAATAAGCAAGTGCAGTCTGATCCAAAGACTGAACTAGCTCCAGAAAATCTACTGAACCTGACTATCTGAAAAACCCAACTCTAGACTGCTCGTGTAGAAAATTATGAGCACCCAGAGTTTAGGAAATGAACAATAAACTCCGAGTCAGTCGTGGGACTGGTGTGAGCAACAAAAACAGTTTATCTTTAAATAACACAAAAGAATTTAAACATTGAAAACCGCAATGCTTTTGGAAAATGAAACTACCATAAGACCTCCCACCACACACACAATGCAAACGCAGACTTGGAGGAGATTTCTTCTTATGTTAGTCAAAGATGCTTACTACGCAAAATCAAATCATTTGATATTATTACTAGTGCATAGTGGAAAACATTTCGAAAGTAGAATATAAATCTTAGCCAGCATAGGTACCATTATATTATGCCTGCTATAGCTGCCTCCTGAGGAGACAGGTTATACAATTGAAATTGTAAAGGCTCGTATTGTTTCTTTGGATTTCCAACAAATGGTCAGGCTAAGGAACTTCCTATCCACGATGGGTACGTCCCTGGAATAGACGACCCGAGAACCTAACGTTACAGTTAGATCTCTGCCAACACAAGGCCGGGTTACCTCTGCAAAAATAGGTAACTACTGACACGCGTATGCCATCCCCCGATCGTCACCGATCTTCCCGAGGATCCCCGATTTCCAACAAACCACAAAGTAATAAATTTGCAGCAACCACAGAGGTTAAGTATCTGGGCTCCATACCATGATACCACCTTTATCCAGAAGGAATGACATACACTAAGGGGCGCTACTCCCTAGAACCTTGCTGCATTCGTCCTGTTTCGACCATTTCCGGGGTGTGAGGCTCGATGAAGTCTCGTCCACAAAGCTACGCTTTTTCACAAAGCCATGCTTCGGGTCAAACAAATGATCAACCTATGATCACAAAGATATAAGATCAAACAAATGATCATATCGCAAATGATCAAACACTGATCATCACACAGCAGCACTCAGCATGCCACATTACCAAATTGGGATATATCGCTGATAAATTTCAACTACATAACCTCTGAGCTCGTACGTCTCAGAGAAGGGTGTTAAGCTAAGAGAATAAATTCTCCGCCACCAAACAGAAATGTATTTGAAAGAAATCGACTTTATATCTCAAAGTGTAATGTCAGACATGTATCCATACAAGTCTGTTCCGGGATCGAACAGAACCGAAGGCACTTCTCACGAAGCCCTTGCAAATCCGGATAACTTTCAATTACGTCCGGATTTCCCGTCACAAAAGAGTGATATAAATCTCTATACCGGGAGCTACCCAGTGCAGAGACATTCGACAGGTTGTCCTTTCATTTTTGAAAATATTCGGTCTTCAACACCGATCTTCAAATGCTATCCATATACGACGTATCACTATTCGGAATGGGTTATATGACACAATTGTCTTTTCCCGGCTAACCCGAATAGTGAGCGCAATATTCAAAAACAAATGGATAATGGGATTTCAATTAAGTCACAATTTAAACCCAAACTTTCTTTTCAAATGGTTTATCAAATTACCATTTTAATCTTCTTAAACAAAAAGATTCAATTCACAAAGTTCACTTAATTTCACAAAGATTCATTCACAGATTTCCCAAATCGATTTCCATTTCAATTTAATTAATTCGTTAAATCTTTAAATCAAAGATTTAACTAATAGCTTTCAAAACAATTTCATTTCGAATGGTTTAACAAAACATCATTTTAAATCTGTTAAACTAGACAGATTTAATTCCTAGCTTTTAAAAACAGAATTCATTTATAACTGGAAAACCCATTTTCAATTCAACTTGAAATTCCTTTAATTAAACTGGAATTTCATTTCTTATCTGAAAGCTTTTATCATTTGAAAACAAACAGTTTCATTTCAGAAAATCTGATTCATTCATACGAGTTGAAATCCTTGGGTTAAATCCAAATTCTCAAAATTACTTTTAGGTGGTTTAACTTCATATAAACACCCTTATATCATCTTAAATCCCTAGTTTCAAATCATAGGATTAAATTTCAGACTTGAATTCTAATTTAAATCAAATTATTTAAATTTTCAAAACTCGGTTTAAGTTATTCAAAATAACTTTTATCTTTGAAATTCTATTTCAAAAGCTTTTCACATTTAAACCCAAATTTCCGATTTCAAAATCAATTGAAATTAAAATTTCAATTTCAAAAACATCAATTTTAAATTATCTGTGACTTAACCGATTTCCACGTGAAATCCATATTTGTGTTGTGTAAAAGTGTGGTCCAGGGTTTTAACACAATAGTGCAACACAATGAATCATCACAGATCAAAATACAGGATATAGTTGATAAGCGATATAAACTATAACGCTTATCGTACAGATCACAGATATATATCACAGATAATCAATTACAGATCACAACAAAATCAGGGTATAACACAAAGCATCATATATCAGGGATATCAAACAATTCAATCATTCAATCAATCTAATTATCCATAAGTAAAATCAGTTAATTTGTCTGATTAATTCAATTCAACTAAATTTCTTATGAATTTCTAATCCTGGTTAATTAATTACAACCCATTTTAATTAATTATCCTTTCTTATAAATTAATTAGCTTTAAATTTATAATTGATTGATCTTTAGTTAATTATTAAACCAATATAAATTAACTTAATTTTTACGTTAACAAATTAAAATATTAAATCAACTCTTAATTCCTTAATTGAGTTTTATTTAAAATAAGCCCCCTTTTAATATAAGTTTAAACCATTTTAAATTTCTTAATTAACTTTAGAAATATTATTATTTCCAAAACCTTTCAAAACAAATTGATATTTATACTTAACAATAATTATTTTAAGAAAAATAAGTTTACAAATTAAAATGATTTAAATTTGTTCAAATTTTAAAATCTGGAAATATACAACCCAGGCCTGCTCTTCTTCTTCCTATTCTTTTTTTTTTTTTTTCTTCCAGTTAGCTTAAGTTTACATTAACTCAAGTATAAAATAAACAACAGGTAAATGGGCTCACGTACTCGAGTACGAACCCGAGACAATCACCATTTCACTCGAGCATCACTCGCGACACTCACCACCTGATATCAACACCCACGTCGTGCACGTGCACAACCACCTTCTCCGCCATTGGTCGGTGCTGCGGCCACCAACGAGTCGCCTTACATCCCCCAAGACACCACGAACACCTAGCATTTGAAAAAAATTCGAAAACGTGAATCGAGGCCTTCAATCCAGAACCCCTCAGAAAACGTCATCTGAACATTTGCCTCGCGCCGCCTCCTCAGGCCATTATCGGCCACCAAACTCAGACCCTAGCCTCGTTATCGTGCCACGCTTCGATTAGCACCATTGATGAGAAGTCCGGTCATCCGTGGAAGGTGCAACACCGTCGTTTCTAGCGTGAACAGAAATAGGCTTTTAAACCCTAGTTTGCTTTCGAATCCAAGATCTAAAGGTTTATAAATTAATCTAGTATTTTTTTGATGATTGCGAACATTAAATCATGCTGCCACAACAATCTCGACTCCCAAAATTCCATAGATCACTAGAATTGCTCAAAAATTCATTTCAGTTCAACCTCCATTTCCCAGAGGAATGTTCAATGTAAAAAAAAATTAAATTTCTGTTTCTAAAATCATCATTCTTACAGGGGATTCACATGGTGTTACTGAATTTAAAATGTATGAAGTTCGAATTTTCTTGAAAAATTGAATGGTACTGCATTGCATAGTTTCCAGGAAGAAACTGTATAAAATTTGCTTCAAATTTATTACTGAAGTAGAATACAGTTTAAACAAAAAAATTTAACTTGTTTACAATTTTTTCCCAGAAGCAAAGAGAGAGAGATTTAAAAAAAAAAAATTAATGTGGTTTGCTTTGCAAACCTGATATTTAATTGTAACTCAGTTTTCCAGTAAAAAGAAAATCATCAAAATCCTGCTTTGGGTTGTTACTGGAACCTAGTGCAAGTTCAAAAACAAGACTTCAACTTTTTTTAAAAATTCAATTAGATGCATCTGAACCATTTTTCATTTCAACATTCTAATCTATACAGAACTAGCACAAATCAAACTTGGGGCTAACATTTTGTACAGTCAACATGACAAGCCAAGCATTCAATCATACATTCAAATCTCTTGCATGCAAAAAAAGTTTAAGCTTCCTATATCACCCAAAACATTCACACAGCAACCAAAGGATTGAAAGAAAAATCAAAAGTTTACTCACAGTATTAATCACAGAAATAAATTTCTAGGTAGAAGGTTTGCTCACCTTTATGTTGAAGACAGAGACCAGCTCTGTTGTTTTGAAACTTCAGATTGATTTTCTTCTTGAATCATGTTTGTATTTGAATGTTGTTTTTGAGTTTTATAGATGATGTTTGCTTCCATTTTTCTTTCCAGGCTTTTGCAAATCCCAGCTTTGATTCTCTGGTTGCCTTGATTCATTTGTGTTGTTGTTGTTTAAGGTGGAGATGATATTATTTTTTTCTTTCTCTCAGACCTTAGTTGTTTTGGACGAACCAAAAACTTGGAGATGTATAGATACTTAAGAAGGGGATGTGCAGTTCATAGTAAAGGACTGAGCATCATTCTCTTGTAACATTATTTTATACTAGTTTTGTACTTGTGTATGGGTGAGTTAGAGAGCATTAAATGAAAGTATGTATTTGCATCTTGCCTTACATTACCTTACTCGGCTGAGGTAACAAATTTTGGGGCTTCATTAAATGCTTGTACAATCCCTGTTTATAAAAATATTGCTTTGTACAATATATACTTGAATATACATATTTTCTTAACAACGGTCATAAAAAAGAAATCCATGGCTTCCTCTGGTTTCTCTGAATAGCGATTTCTGTTCCTTTTCTCTGGCTTTCTCCTTTCTACTGCTTTTGCGATTATTTTGCTCTTCTTTCTGGTTTCTCGTCTCCTTTTTCTCTGATTTGGGTGCCGTTTCTAGGGCTACAGTGATGGATTTGGAGGTTTTTCGTTTTCATGGCACTTTTGTGCGGTGCTGCCCTTCCTTCGAATCTATTGCTCAGGCTTTGTTAGCGATTGTGTCTCCGCCTATTTCGGTCTGTTTCTCTGGCTGTAGCTCGATCGAAGTTTGTGTGTACTCTGCTGAGGCCTTTTCGAGCCTTGCTCGATTCAGATTTGTCGACGTTGCTGGTAGTTTCTTGCTTTTGGACCCAATTTTTCGACCTCTCCCTTCGATTCCTTTCTTCGAGTCGAAGGCAGAGATGGTCGCTACTGCTGGGTCTGGCAATGTTTCGAATCTGGCCTCCAGTTTTGTGCCGCGTTTATCTTTTGCTGAGAAGATTGTTGGCATGGTTTCTTGTGAGCTTGATTTCTGTTTTGGCTCGTTTGGTGATGAATTTCGTGAGGGATCTTTGGCTGTCTGTGGCCCTTTATCAAGCGACAAACGAGATTTAATCACTCGTTTTGCGCCTCGATTAGCTTTTGTTGGCCTTGCTGCTGGTTGTGCCCCTCTTGTGGCTTCTGTTGTTTTTGGGTCTGATCTCGCTGATAGGTGTGTCGAAGCGTCAGAGGTTTTGGATTTGACCGCCTTACCTCCTAGCGCAATTCGACCTTTGATTGACTTGGTTGGCTATGGCTCTGATATGGCCATGTCAGTCGCCTTGGAACCGCGTTTTCTGTCTCAATCTTTGGCGATTGAAGTACTGGATATTCCGCTGGCTCTTCCCTCTGAGTATTGTTCATCGTTGTTTTTGCCTTTGAAGCCGCAATTGCAGGTTTGTGTTCGTTGTGGGCAGGTACATTCCAATTTTGATTGCTTTCTTGCTGTTGTTGATTGTGGGTTAACTGCTGGTTATTGGTTGTCGGTTTCTTTAGATTGCTTCTTTTGCCTGAGCCATGTCACAATTCATTGTGAGCTCCCTGACATTGCCGTCTCCCCTAAGACTGGGTTGATGTCGGGTCATTTTTTGCCTGTAGATCTTTATTGGACCTTCCGGTCCATGTTGTCCTTTTTACTGTTTCTGCACTCTCGGCCTCATTTGGTCTTGTGGGCTGTCGTCTTCCGGTTAGGTGATGTCCATCCCAGGTTTTCGGTCTGGGTTGACATGTTGGCTTTTCGTTGTTGGCTCTCGCCTTTGAGTCGTGACGAGGCAATTCCAATGTCGTCAGCGACCTTCTCTTCCGGGTTTCGTCTTCCTTCGACTGTTTTCGACTGGTCTCCTATGTGGACTTTGAGGGTCTGGAACTATTGGTTCAGGCGTTCCTTACTTCCTGGTCGTATAGTGGTCAGTCTTGACCACTATACGGACAGACTGAGATTTTGCCAGCCGTTATGTTCCTCTTTCCCCTCTGTTTGGTCCGATTTGCGACTCTTACCGTCTACGCGGGGCTGTTCTATTAGTGACAGTCCGGCATTGGTAAGACTCCCACAGCAATATGAACCGCTTTCTATTAGCGGTCCAACACTGATCCGATCTGTCTCTGCTCTCTCGTCCTCCTTCTTAGTCGTCGCCCCACCCTCTTCCTTTTCCCCCTCTCCTGTCGAGTCTTCCTTGTCGGTTTCGCTCTTCTCTTGCCAATTCGATTCTCTCAGTTACTCTTCTTCTCTGTTAGCTGATTGGTTTTTTCAGAAGAGTGGTTTACGACTTCTTCGCCTTCCCTCTTTCTGTCAGCTTCCCCAGAAGCTTTCGATTCCTTCGGCTTTGGTGAGTCCCTCTTCCTCATTTTGCTCGTCGGACTGCTCCCTTCCCTCTTCTTCTTGTTCTCTGTCCATTACTATTCCCCTTATGAGCAAGGCAGAGATTGCGCTCCTTAATGAGCGTCTCGACTGTCTTGCTAGGAACTCGTCGCGTTCGTCTTCCCTGCTTGGAGCATCGCTGTCTTCTGCTTCGGGTCCGGGCCTCGAAGTTTCTTCGTTGTCTCCTTCCCAGATTTCCGTCTCTTCCCCTAGGGCGGCTCGGCGCCGTTCGCGTAGGGTCCAGGCTACCCCGCGCACCATTCGCACACGCTCTATAGCGGCGTCCGAGCAGATTGATCGATCTGCTCGGTATTCCCTCTACCTGGTCTGAGTTCTCCTTTTTTTTCCTCCTTGGTTCCAGGTTCTTGTTTTCTATGGCGAATCTTCTTTTCTGGAATATCCGTGGCATTGGCAATGATGCGTCCTTGGCTAGACTTAAACGCATTGTCAAGAAACACTCTGTTGGTTTGGTTGCTCTCCTGGAACCCTTCCTGGGTCCTGAAGACATTTCCAGCATTGTCTTATCCTTAGGTTTTGGAGGGGGCTCCGCCAACGTCTCGGGGAAGATTTGGATTCTGTGGTCCAAATCTTTTTCAGTCCGAGTTGCTTTTGACTCCTTTCAGCTTTTTTCTTTGGTCTGTTCGTCCCCCTCGTTTAGCTCTCCCTTCCTCTTCTCGGCGGTTTATGCCAAATGTGACCGTGTGGAGAGATTGTCACTCTGGTCTGACATTTTAGGTCTCGAATCGCTGGGCTTCGCTTCCTCTGTTTTAGGCGGCGACTTTAACATCGTCGCTTGCCAAGCGGAAAAACGGGGAGGGGCCGCCATCAACCGTGTAGCGATGGCGGATTTCAACTCCTTCATTGTCAGCTCTGGTTTGTCTGAGCTTCCTTTTGTGGGTTCTGCTTTCACCTGGTCCAACAACCAAGAAGGTCCGAACCGAATCCTCTCCCGGCTTGACCGTGTTTTCGGATCGGAGGAGTGGTTTCGCCTTCCTTTTTCCTTCTCGATCGCGCACCTTCATCGGTCTTTCTCTGACCATGCTCCCATGGTTGTTCGATGCTCTCCCCGCTCTTTAACGGGGCCCTCTTCCTTCCGTTTCCAAAGCATGTGGTTATCTCACCATTCCTTTCAACAAGTTGTTGCTGATTCTTGGTGTGTTCCTATTGTTGATTCTCCTTGTAAGACGTTCAGCCGTAAGCTTAAGCGTCTCAAAGATTGCCTTAAGGTTTGGAACTCCCAGGTCTTTAAGAACATTTTCGACCGCGTCCGTCTGGCCGAAGAGTCTCTTATAGCAGCCGAATCCTTGTTAGATGAGGACCCTAACGTGGCTAACAAGGAGGCTTGGGATCTTGCTCAAACCACTTTCTCCTCGGAACTTCGTATCGAGCATGACTACCTAAGTCAAAAGGCTAGGATCAAATGGGTAGTTGTTGGTGATACAAACTCTAAATTCTTTCATTCCTCTATTCGTAAGAAGAACAACATTCTCACGATCCGTGAGATCTTGCGTCCGGATCTATCTTTGGCCTCTTCGCCTGAAGATGTTAAAGAGACCATCCTGTCCCATTTTCAAGCTTTTTTGGGCTCTCCGTCGGTTTCGGAATCGGACCCAGCGCTGCTGGCCTTCATTCCGCGTGTTGTTCTTTCTCCGGAACGCGACATCATCACGAATCTCCCGACTTCGGAGGAGATACGTGCTTCTGTCTTCGCCCTTAGCAAGGACAGCGCTAGTGGTCCGGATGGTTTTAACGGTTCGTTCTTCAGGTCTTCCTGGTCGTTAATTCAGGAGGATTTCTGCCTTGCTGTTCAATCCTTCTTTTCAGGGGGTTCCCTTCCTTCTGGGTGGACATCCACTAACCTGGTCCTTATTCCAAAATGCGAGAACCCCAGGTCGTGTGCGGATTTCCGGCCTATCAGTCTTTGCAACTTTTCGAACAAAGTGATTTCTAAAATCATTGCATCTTGTTTAGCGCCCTTTCTTGAGCGCATTATCTCCCCTTCTCAAGCGGGTTTTGTAAAGGGGCGTCTGATTACTGATAACGTTCTGCTCGCTCAAGAACTAATTTCCCAGATCGACCGAAAAATCAGGGGATCTAATGTTGTCTTCAAACTGGACATGGCTAAGGCCTACGATCGTATGTCCTGGTTTTTCATCATCAAGGTTTTAAGGGCTTTCGGGTTCCCGGAATACCTTATCGACTTGGTGTGGAGGCTCATCTCCAACTGCTGGTTCTCTGTGCTTATTAACGGATCGGCTTTCGGTTATTTTAAGGGCGGTAGAGGCTTACGTCAGGGAGACCCTCTATCGCCAACTCTCTTTGTGATCGCGGCAGAGGCTTTCATTCGCGGTCTCCACTCCTTAACTATCTACGGCCAGATTCAGCGTTTCGGGATTCCGAGGGGTTGCCCCCTAGTGTCTTCCTTGTCTTTCGCTGATGACGTAGTCATCTTCTCTAATGGCAGCATCCCCTCTGTCCGTCGGCTTCTAAACTTTCTTCACCAATATGAGCGCTCGTCGGGTCAACTTGTCAATCCTGCCAAGAGCTGTTTCGTCCACGCAAAGGACATGCCTCCCTCCCGGGCTATTTGGATCGAGTCGTTCTCTGGCTTCAAGGAAGCCACCCTTCCCCTTCCTTATTTGGGAGTTGTCCTCTACCGGGGTAGAAAGGTCAATGCTCTTTTCGACCCCATAACTGATAAAGTGAGGGGTAAGATTTTACGCTGGAATGCTTCTCTTCTTTCTCAGGCTGGTCGTCTCGTCCTTATCAAATCCGTTTTGAACTCGTTGGGTACTCATGTTTTCGCGGCTATGACCCCTACTTCTTCCTTCTTTCGGTCTTACCGCTCTTTGGCTGCCTCTTTCTTCTGGGGCAACAGAGATAGCGCCCGTCGCCACCATTGGGTGTCATGGGATGTGGTGTGCCGACCCAAGAATGAAGGCGGTCTGGGTCTGCGAAGACCTGAAGACCTTTGCGCCGCCTTTGCTTGTAAACTTTGGAATAGATTTGGCGCTAACAACTCCTTATGGGCTACGTTCCTCCATGCGAAATACCGTAGTCTTGAGGGCTCTAACTTCATTGGCTCCCCGTCATTTGCTAGTGAAACCTGGAAGCACATGCAGTCGGTTAAAGCTTGTTCCGACAGTCACGGCGGTTCTTCCGGATGGGATGGATCTTCCTTTTCCATTCTGAGAGCTTGGTCTTCGATTAGGGTGCCAAGCCTCATTCGTCCGGTGTTTTCTTTTATCTGGGACTCTCGTATTCCTCCCAAGGTCTCTACTCTAATGTGGCGAATTATCCATGATGGTTTACCACTAGACGAGAACCTCCAACGAATCGGCATCCCTTTCGCTTCTCGTTGTAGATGCTGCGGTAATGGGGATATCGAATCCCTTAATCATTTGTTCTTTGGTGGCTTTACAGCCAGATCGTGTTGGAATTACTTCGGTAACCTTATTGGTATGCGCCGGATGGCGTGTTCTGCTTCTGATCTAATGAATTCTTGGTGGTCTGGGAATGCCGGTAAATCCCTTCGTGCGATCATTTTCCGCTTGATTCCTTGTTTCATCTGCTGGCACCTTTGGTGCGCGCGAAACAAGGCAACGTTTGAAAATGCTCGTATGGATCCTCCTTCTATCATTCGGCGTGTTCGGAAAGACGTCTTCATTGCTTTCCGTGGACGACCTTTCAAGGGTCGCTTAAACTCCCGTGCGGAGCATCTGGTCAGACTCCTCTCTATTTCGTGTGACTCGTCTCACGCTAGACTGGGAATAGGCTGATCATCGTTAGCGAGCGCTGGCCTTCACCCATCGCTCTTTGCCCCTCCCCCCCTTTTTTTGGTTTGATGTGGTTGTTAGTTTTCCAGGAGCTGTATCCAGGGTTGTCTGCCTTGTCTGTAATGACCGGCCTTTTCTCCTCTGATTCATTGGTGGTTTCTGTGGTAGCTTGGCTGCTTCGGATTGTCTTGGTTTACATTTTGGCTATTGATTTCGGGATCCAGCATCCTTCTGTTCGCTAGTTTTTGGTGGTTTCTCTGTGGTTGTTCGGCGGCAGCGTCTGGTCTTGCTCTTTTTCTTGCCCCTGGTTTGGCGTTGATGACGTCTGCTTTTCCCTGGTTGCCTCTTCCGTGCGTTCCTTTTACTTGTTGGATTAGCGCTTTCTATTTGGCTATCTTTTGGTTCGGCTTGGAGGTCTGGCCTTTCTTTCGGGTAAAGGCGGGTTTGTGCTAGTTGGTGGATTGTTTCCTCGTTCTCCTCCACTGTCTTGGTGTGGATTTGTTGCTGTCTTCAGATTACTGGTTTTATTTTCCGCTTTTGTTTTGCGGTTTTTCCTTTTGATGGTTTTCATCCCATTTTGTTTCTATTTTGTGAGCCATCGGAGAAAGGCGGTTTTTCTCCAATTTATATATTATGTCTCTTAAAAAAAAAAAAAAAAAAAAAAAAAAAAAAAAAAAAGAATATACATATTTTCTTTTGTCTTTAGCCTTGTTTATCAAAAGCCTGTACATATTATTTTCGGCTGAGATGATATTTATACGTTGTTGCCTTGTTTTCTTGTTGGTATTTACAAGTTAATTCACACTTTATTTATTTTGTACTCTTCACTTTTATAAGACATGCCTGCATACTTACTTATAGGTATATTTACTTTATCTTATTCTTCAAGCTTGGAGATATTTTGTTTTATCTTTTGTTTACATACATATATATCTATCAAGAATTAAAAATGACCATTTCTACGTTTATTTGTTTTCTCTATGGTTCTTACTACTTTGAAATGTAAAGAAGTTCTACTTTAAATTGTTGTTAGATTTTAACAAATCTATTTTTATCACAACTTACCTTATATTAATTTCAATTTCTAGTTCAAATATTAATTATCATTATTTACTTAATATTTATTGTCTTATATTTATTTTATAAACTCAAACCATCTTTAACCATCAATTCAAATATATATATTAAATTTACTCGTATATACCTAAATATATATATACATTAAATAGATATACACATATACTCACATATACACTATTTACAATATTTTAATCTCAAATGGTTTATACAGAATATACTTGGATATCGGGGAAACTCGCAATAAATAAATCGATAAATTTCACTTTAAACCATTTATTTTATTATTTTTATTCAGAATGAAATAAATTAACAATTTTAAATTCAAAAATTCAATTAATTATAAATTTAAATACTTATGAAATTTGGGGTCGTTACAAATTTCCCCCCTTAAAAGAATTTCGTCCTCGAAATTCGCAGGCACGAAAATAACAGAGATAGACAGATTCGATCTCCTATAATTCCTCAAACACAAGATATGGATCCCGAATTCAAGTCGGAATATCTCAGGATATATACCAATTTGTCCCTCTTCAGACTTCGGTATTCAAAAGAAATTTCAATAGAATTTCAAAATTTGGTTTCAAACCATATCGTTTTAATTGATTCAATTCAATTTACCCTCATATTTTATTAATCAAATTAACTCAATTTAAATTTCCAAATTTCAAATTCATTAAGGTTTAAATCAACAAGCTGATAAGGAAACGATGAAGATACGAAATAAGAATCTCCTACAACGGTTCGTAGAGCCATCATCACATCGAAACTTCTTCTTGTA
This sequence comes from Allium fistulosum, assembly GCA_030737815.1. NCBI lineage: Eukaryota > Viridiplantae > Streptophyta > Magnoliopsida > Asparagales > Amaryllidaceae > Allium > Allium fistulosum. Next base: position 527,541,040 of record CM060906.1, read on the forward strand.
GCTGATACGAAGCAATGCAAAGAATTTGGAAACGAATCAAAGAAGATTGATAAGAAAGTTGTTTCCACTGTTGCAGGGTATTGACCATTTATAGTCGTACTCCCTGTCCCCTATCTCGTCCTCTTCTTGCACTCATACTCACTATCAGTGGATAGTAAGAGAATTTACTGAGACGTTCAGACGGATATCTGAGAGATTACTCATTCTAGAGTTTACTTCACTCTATCTCTAATGAGCTACTTAACGTGTTACACTCCTGAGCTAAAGTTCAACCTTAGCTCTGATACCAAATGTAACGATCCGCAGACAGCGGCCACCGGTAGGCTTTGCAACCATCCCAGTCCCACCGTGGCTTACACTGGCACCTCGCAGTTGCTTTTACGGCCAGCCTCTCGACTGTCACAACCAACCCATCCCACTCAGGGACATGTAGGGGTAAGAGTCTCCCGTTCGCCACCAAACCGCGAAGCGAGAACCCCCTATCATGCTGTAATATAGCAAATGCGATCCATATACGACGTATCACTATTCGGAATGGGTAACGTCCCGGATTTTCGCGCTCGAAAATCGACATCCATACTTTACATCGTACTCGAATGCCGCAGATTCGATCGTTCAAATCCGAGTCGCCGGAGCTTATAACACAGTTAAGTAAATAACACAGCGGAATAAAAAGAATATAGATATACAACATCTGATACAATATCCAGATACAATGATGATACAATGAATATCTATACATCAGAGATATGATACAACAAATAGCAGCGGAAAAGAAAAACGATAATATCAGCAGCGGAACAAATAACTCTAAGATAGTCTTCAAGAGAGAACTCCAGCAGTAGCTCGAACTCCCAATAACGATACACCAAGAATAAGCAAGTGCAGTCTGATCCAAAGACTGAACTAGCTCCAGAAAATCTACTGAACCTGACTATCTGAAAAACCCAACTCTAGACTGCTCGTGTAGAAAATTATGAGCACCCAGAGTTTAGGAAATGAACAATAAACTCCGAGTCAGTCGTGGGACTGGTGTGAGCAACAAAAACAGTTTATCTTTAAATAACACAAAAGAATTTAAACATTGAAAACCGCAATGCTTTTGGAAAATGAAACTACCATAAGACCTCCCACCACACACACAATGCAAACGCAGACTTGGAGGAGATTTCTTCTTATGTTAGTCAAAGATGCTTACTACGCAAAATCAAATCATTTGATATTATTACTAGTGCATAGTGGAAAACATTTCGAAAGTAGAATATAAATCTTAGCCAGCATAGGTACCATTATATTATGCCTGCTATAGCTGCCTCCTGAGGAGACAGGTTATACAATTGAAATTGTAAAGGCTCATATTGTTTCTTTGGATTTCCAACAAATGGTCAGGCTAAGGAACTTCCTATCCACGATGGGTACGTCCCTGGAATAGACGACCCGAGAACCTAACGTTACGGTTAGATCTCTGCCAACACAAGGCCGGGTTACCTCTGCAAAAATAGGTAACTACTGACACGCGTATGCCATCCCCCGATCGTCACCGATCTTCCCGAGGATCCCCGATTTCCAACAAACCACAAAGTAATAAATTTGCAGCAACCACAGAGGTTAAGTATCTGGGCTCCATACCATGATACCACCTTTATCCAGAAGGAATGACATACACTAAGGGGCGCTACTCCCTAGAACCTTGCTGCATTCGTCCTGTTTCGACCATTTCCGGGGTGTGAGGCTCGATGAAGTCTCGTCCACAAAGCTACGCTTTTTCACAAAGCCATGCTTCGGGTCAAACAAATGATCAACCTATGATCACAAAGATATAAGATCAAACAAATGATCATATCGCAAATGATCAAACACTGATCATCACACAGCAGCACTCAGCATGCCACATTACCAAATTGGGATATATCGCTGATAAATTTCAACTACATAACCTCTGAGCTCGTACGTCTCAGAGAAGGGTGTTAAGCTAAGAGAATAAATTCTCCGCCACCAAACAGAAATGTATTTGAAAGAAATCGGCTTTATATCTCAAAGTGTAATGTCAGACATGTATCCATACAAGTCTGTTCCGGGATCGAACAGAACCGAAGGCACTTCTCACGAAGCCCTTGCAAATCCGGATAACTTTCAATTACGTCCGGATTTCCCGTCACAAAAGAGTGATATAAATCTCTATACCGGGAGCTACCCAGTGCAGAGACATTCGACAGGTTGTCCTTTCATTTTTGAAAATATTCGGTCTTCAACACCGATCTTCAAATGCTATCCATATACGACGTATCACTATTCGGAATGGGTTATATGACACAATTGTCTTTTCCCGGCTAACCCGAATAGTGAGCGCAATATTCAAAAACAAATGGATAATGGGATTTCAATTAAGTCACAATTTAAACCCAAACTTTCTTTTCAAATGGTTTATCAAATTACCATTTTAATCTTCTTAAACAAAAAGATTCAATTCACAAAGTTCACTTAATTTCACAAAGATTCATTCACAGATTTCCCAAATCGATTTCCATTTCAATTTAATTAATTCGTTAAATCTTTAAATCAAAGATTTAACTAATAGCTTTCAAAACAATTTCATTTCGAATGGTTTAACAAAACATCATTTTAAATCTGTTAAACTAGACAGATTTAATTCCTAGCTTTTAAAAACAGAATTCATTTATAACTGGAAAACCCATTTTCAATTCAACTTGAAATTCCTTTAATTAAACTGGAATTTCATTTCTTATCTGAAAGCTTTTATCATTTGAAAACAAACAGTTTCATTTCAGAAAATCTGATTCATTCATACGAGTTGAAATCCTTGGGTTAAATCCAAATTCTCAAAATTACTTTTAGGTGGTTTAACTTCATATAAACACCCTTATATCATCTTAAATCCCTAGTTTCAAATCATAGGATTAAATTTCAGACTTGAATTCTAATTTAAATCAAATTATTTAAATTTTCAAAACTCGGTTTAAGTTATTCAAAATAACTTTTATCTTTGAAATTCTATTTCAAAAGCTTTTCACATTTAAACCCAAATTTCCGATTTCAAAATCAATTGAAATTAAAATTTCAATTTCAAAAACATCAATTTTAAATTATCTGTGACTTAACCGATTTCCACGTGAAATCCATATTTGTGTTGTGTAAAAGTGTGGTCCAGGGTTTTAACACAATAGTGCAACACAATGAATCATCACAGATCAAAATACAGGATATAGTTGATAAGCGATATAAACTATAACGCTTATCGTACAGATCACAGATATATATCACAGATAATCAATTACAGATCACAACAAAATCAGGGTATAACACAAAGCATCATATATCAGGGATATCAAACAATTCAATCATTCAATCAATCTAATTATCCATAAGTAAAATCAGTTAATTTGTCTGATTAATTCAATTCAACTAAATTTCTTATGAATTTCTAATCCTGGTTAATTAATTACAACCCATTTTAATTAATTATCCTTTCTTATAAATTAATTAGCTTTAAATTTATAATTGATTGATCTTTAGTTAATTATTAAACCAATATAAATTAACTTAATTTTTACGTTAACAAATTAAAATATTAAATCAACTCTTAATTCCTTAATTGAGTTTTATTTAAAATAAGCCCCCTTTTAATATAAGTTTAAACCATTTTAAATTTCTTAATTAACTTTAGAAATATTATTATTTCCAAAACCTTTCAAAACAAATTGATATTTATACTTAACAATAATTATTTTAAGAAAAATAAGTTTACAAATTAAAATGATTTAAATTTGTTCAAATTTTAAAATCTGGAAATATACAACCCAGGCCTGCTCTTCTTCTTCCTATTCTTTTTTTTTTTTTTCTTCCAGTTAGCTTAAGTTTACATTAACTCAAGTATAAAATAAACAACAGGTAAATGGGCTCACGTACTCGAGTACGAACCCGAGACAATCACCATTTCACTCGAGCATCACTCGCGACACTCACCACCTGATATCAACACCCACGTCGTGCACGTGCACAACCACCTTCTCCGCCATTGGTCGGTGCTGCGGCCACCAACGAGTCGCCTTACATCCCCCAAGACACCACGAACACCTAGCATTTGAAAAAAATTCGAAAACGTGAATCGAGGCCTTCAATCCAGAACCCCTCAGAAAACGTCATCTGAACATTTGCCTCGCGCCGCCTCCTCAGGCCATTATCGGCCACCAAACTCAGACCCTAGCCTCGTTATCGTGCCACGCTTCGATTAGCACCATTGATGAGAAGTCCGGTCATCCGTGGAAGGTGCAACACCGTCGTTTCTAGCGTGAACAGAAATAGGCTTTTAAACCCTAGTTTGCTTTCGAATCCAAGATCTAAAGGTTTATAAATTAATCTAGTATTTTTTTGATGATTGCGAACATTAAATCATGCTGCCACAACAATCTCGACTCCCAAAATTCCATAGATCACTAGAATTGCTCAAAAATTCATTTCAGTTCAACCTCCATTTCCCAGAGGAATGTTCAATGTAAAAAAAAATTAAATTTCTGTTTCTAAAATCATCATTCTTACAGGGGATTCACATGGTGTTACTGAATTTAAAATGTATGAAGTTCGAATTTTCTTGAAAAATTGAATGGTACTGCATTGCATAGTTTCCAGGAAGAAACTGTATAAAATTTGCTTCAAATTTATTACTGAAGTAGAATACAGTTTAAACAAAAAAATTTAACTTGTTTACAATTTTTTCCCAGAAGCAAAGAGAGAGAGATTTAAAAAAAAAAAATTAATGTGGTTTGCTTTGCAAACCTGATATTTAATTGTAACTCAGTTTTCCAGTAAAAAGAAAATCATCAAAATCCTGCTTTGGGTTGTTACTGGAACCTAGTGCAAGTTCAAAAACAAGACTTCAACTTTTTTTTAAAATTCAATTAGATGCATCTGAACCATTTTTCATTTCAACATTCTAATCTATACAGAACTAGCACAAATCAAACTTGGGGCTAACATTTTGTACAGTCAACATGACAAGCCAAGCATTCAATCATACATTCAAATCTCTTGCATGCAAAAAAAGTTTAAGCTTCCTATATCACCCAAAACATTCACACAGCAACCAAAGGATTGAAAGAAAAATCAAAAGTTTACTCACAGTATTAATCACAGAAATAAATTTCTAGGTAGAAGGTTTGCTCACCTTTATGTTGAAGACAGAGACCAGCTCTGTTGTTTTGAAACTTCAGATTGATTTTCTTCTTGAATCATGTTTGTATTTGAATGTTGTTTTTGAGTTTTATAGATGATGTTTGCTTCCATTTTTCTTTCCAGGCTTTTGCAAATCCCAGCTTTGATTCTCTGGTTGCCTTGATTCATTTGTGTTGTTGTTGTTTAAGGTGGAGATGATATTATTTTTTTCTTTCTCTCAGACCTTAGTTGTTTTGGACGAACCAAAAACTTGGAGATGTATAGATACTTAAGAAGGGGATGTGCAGTTCATAGTAAAGGACTGAGCATCATTCTCTTGTAACATTATTTTATACTAGTTTTGTACTTGTGTATGGGTGAGTTAGAGAGCATTAAATGAAAGTATGTATTTGCATCTTGCCTTACATTACCTTACTCGGCTGAGGTAACAAATTTTGGGGCTTCATTAAATGCTTGTACAATCCCTGTTTATAAAAATATTGCTTTGTACAATATATACTTGAATATACATATTTTCTTTTGTCTTTAGCCTTGTTTATCAAAAGCCTGTACATATTATTTTCGGCTGAGATGATATTTATACGTTGTTGCCTTGTTTTCTTGTTGGTATTTACAAGTTAATTCACACTTTATTTATTTTGTACTCTTCACTTTTATAAGACATGCCTGCATACTTACTTATAGGTATATTTACTTTATCTTATTCTTCAAGCTTGGAGATATTTTGTTTTATCTTTTGTTTACATACATATATATCTATCAAGAATTAAAAATGACCATTTCTACGTTTATTTGTTTTCTCTATGTTTCTTACTACTTTGAAATGTAAAGAAGTTCTACTTTAAATTGTTGTTAGATTTTAACAAATCTATTTTTATCACAACTTACCTTATATTAATTTCAATTTCTAGTTCAAATATTAATTATCATTATTTACTTAATATTTATTGTCTTATATTTATTTTATAAACTCAAACCATCTTTAACCATCAATTCAAATATATATATTAAATTTACTCGTATATACCTAAATATATATATACATTAAATAGATATACACATATACTCACATATACACTATTTACAATATTTTAATCTCAAATGGTTTATACAGAATATACTTGGATATCGGGGAAACTCGCAATAAATAAATCGATAAATTTCACTTTAAACCATTTATTTTATTATTTTTATTCAGAATGAAATAAATTAACAATTTTAAATTCAAAAATTCAATTAATTATAAATTTAAATACTTATGAAATTTGGGGTCGTTACATCTATTTTAATCCAATTTCATTAACTCACAATTCAATTTCATTAACTAATTTATTATCTAATTAGTTCCTCCGCTGGTTAAAATTAAATACTTGCTTTTTAAATCCCAAATATCACTTCACTTAATCATCTTAAGTTCAATTTATTTTATAATTCAAGTTTGGATTTATTTAAAAATTAAGATTGCTCATCTTAGTCATTTCCATTTGATAATTACAATTTCAAATTATAACTCTTAATGGTTCAAAGTAATGGATTCCCATTTATAACTTACAATTTCATTTCTATTCATAAGTTTTAACTCACTTACTTACGATCTAGGACTATTCATTTAAGTCCATTTTCATCTTTACAAATCAAATTTCAAATTATTACACTTAAGAACTTAAGAATATGAGTTTCTTTACACAATTATAAGCATTCTACATTACCTTTATATCCAATTCAATTCGACTTCAACTTATTTACTTTTAATTCAATTCCAATTCTCAATTCTTATTTAACTTATCTTAAGTTAAATTCAAATATATTTTATTCACCTTCATATACTCGAATTAAATTTTAATTCTAGGATACAAATTTTATACAAGTTTTACAATTCATTCACCTTCAAGTTTTTTAACTCTTTTATCTACCAACTTATATTACTCATTGAGTTATTTTCATCTCATAATTATAATCCAAGAATTTAAACTTCCATTCCCTTCTTATTTCAATCAACTTCATTCTATACTTTATATTGTTGATTCATTTAAATTTCCACGTTTATATTTTAAATAGAATTCCCAGAATCCAATTGCCCGGTTTTATTTCAAAACCATTTTGAATCCATAAATAACTCATACACATCTGGTATAGCACCTCAAATCCCAATTTCCAAAAAAATCTGCTTTTTACCAAACAATTTTCCCTTTGAATTTCAAAACCAACCCAGTTCACAATCACTTTCAATTTAAAACAGTTTGGTAGCAATTTCTCTTTGGAAACTCGAAAATAGACATCGATGATGCTGCAGTCATCACCGAAATTATTTTCCAGCGACCGAAAGAGAATTTAATGCTTTTATCACTTTGAAACATTTCAAACATTTTTAAATCCCAAATCCCACCAGATTTCAATTCAATTTCAAAAATATTCATGAAATAATATCACCATTATTTCCCCAAAACCTTTAAAAACTATTTTTAAATCCAAAGGAATTTAAACCTTTCCCAAAACTTCAAATTCAAAATCCGTTTAATTTTATATCCAAACATTACTCTGGAATTCTATCACATTTTATTTCAAGTTATAAGTCACATTTACAATTTACATTTACAAATTTCATTTGTTTATGAATTTATCTCATTTGATTATAAATCACATTCATAATTCACATTTGTATATAAAGTTTATCTCAATTTATAAATTGCATTTATAGTCTATATTTCAAATTCCATTTTGTTATATAAATTTATTCTTCAACTTAGGTTATAAGTTTTCAGTTTCTACTTAATAATGAGACTAACTCATTATGGTCATTTTCAAACAACCAAGCATCCAAATATATAACTATAATAAATTTCAAATAATTATTTCTTTTATATACAAAATAATTTGGGCAAAATTATTTCATTCACCCTATTTAAAACAATACTGTGTCGAACTGTTCTATTCAAGTGTTTAGAAACCCCTTCGATACAGTTGTCCAGACTGTGCCGACGAAGGTTCATATGCCACTCAATAAATCAACCAACACAATATAAAACCATTTTATATTCACTAACAAATACGCGCTCATATCTATTAGTACTCTCAAAATTCCCACCAGAGCCAAGGTTGTCGCCAGCCTAAGCTCCGATACCACTGTAATGACCCGAGTTTCCTGACCCGAAAAACCGGACCATTTTGGTAAAAAGAAGAAGAGGTAGAAGAAGAAAAATAGAAAACAAAAATCAGAATCTAACCATCGCAGTGGAATAAAATATAATATATATTAACAGATCTTTACACAAATCAAAACTATATCAGTTTTATATAATATAGCATCAGAGTATACACTAGAGAACACATAACATACAACTGGACAATAACCATATCATGTCCTCAATACAACAGAGTACAACAATCAACACAGCGGAAAAATAATAGCAAGTACGAGAGTACGTATCGTCATCCAGCTCATCTCCTGAGCTCCACAGCATCATATCTTGTAACCTATAATACTCGGTCTGACCCGAGCATCATATAAACAATACCCGAGTCAGTCTGGAAAACCAGCGTAAGAAAATCACACTCAAATTGATTATTAAAGTTTCAAAATCCTTTGAAAACAAAAGCATCTCGTAAGACCATGCCACAAATAAACATGTCGGGTTTTTACCTTACGGTAGCTAAAACACTTTATATCAAAATCCTCTGATATTATAATAGTGTCTACAGAAAGTAAAATAGAATCTAGCTGAAATGCTTGCATCTCACATTTCAACAATAGTTGGGCACAATCAAAACCGTACATGCACGTAGGGAGAATGGATTTCCAACGAATGACTAGGCACTGGGGTACCACCTGTCACAGTACGTGGCCTAGATCACAGTACCGAGGAGTACGCCCGCTCCCCTGCAACACAAAGCCGGAATCATCCCTTACTGGATAATTCCAAGTAAAATCACCCCACGGTTGGGATCAGCAACCGCAACACTAAGCCGAAATAAAAGGGACATCTAGACAGGGATGACCTTACTCTCAAGTGGGGGCTACCCACGAAGCCTTGCTGCATAACCCCTGATTTTCAGTCATTCCCGGTTGATGAGGCTCGAGGCTAAACGATACCTTTATAGAACATATCCCTTAGAATGTCCATCGTCCACCTGACGATGTCACGAAAGCATTCGTCCATACAAGTCCGTCCCGGGTCCGAACGGAACCGAAGGCACTATTCCTACTACATCCATTTTGGAAATATCCTCAGGATTAGTAGCGACTAGCCCTTGCACTTCACTGCTCCATCTTCGACTCTGAACACGTTACACGAAACGTACAAACCGGATCGAAGTGGTATTCGAGTCTCCAGACCTAGAATCCCGGTATACGGAAACTCGATCCCGGTCTCTTCGAAACGATCAGCGCATTTGGCCAATATTGATAGTCGGTTATTTAACTATCAATTAACATCCACAAGCAACCATCACACAATAAATAATTTCCCACATTATTTATTTGCCCAAATATCTTTCCAAGATATATTTCCAAATTTTCAAAACTCATTTGAAAACAATTTCAAACAGTTTCCGCTTACGGAATACATTTCCCAAATAATTATTTCCACTGAATCACCAAGTACAAAATACTTTTAATTTTAAAATAATTTAAAAACACTTTATTTAAATATGCTTTATAACATTGAAATTAAACTAGCTTAATACTTTATTAAAAATATATACTTTAAATAAACCACTTTATAAATATAAACTAAATTTCTTCTTTTAAAACATAATAGCAAATCACTTTTATATAATTACTACAATAATAGATTTTTGAAAATACTTACTTAGGAAATTAACATTTAGAAATAATCAATTTTCTAAAACATGTTTTTAAAAAAACACAATTAGAACTTTTAACTTATATTAAAAATTACTTTGAAACGTACTTGACTATCCAGAGAAATACTCTTCTCATTTCCATCTTTTAAAAATAAATCAACATTTATTTTTAAACCAAACCATATCCTTTTATAAATTCCCATCTTGAATTTATATTCTCAAATATCCACTGATATTTTATTTTACTTTATAAACCCAGTTTATATCTCCAAAATCTCATTTCTCTTTAAATTTCAAATCCCAAAGTATTTAAATCAATTTATAATTGATTTCCCAATTTATTTTACCTTGAAATAAACTTCCTTACTTAATCCATTTATTTCCAAATTCATTAACTTCCAGATTTTATTTCTCATTATGATTTAAAATCTTTAAACCGAAACACAAGTTTCAGATTTCCCAAGTTCTTTCTTTCTTTTTAATTACATTTAAACATTGAATTAGAATGAATTATTCCTTTAAATAATATCACATACGTTTTCTTTAAATTCAATATTTCTTTATTTATTTAAAATTCTTCTTTTCCATATTTAATTTATTCGAATTCACTAGAATTACTTAACTTAAATTTTACTCTTTTATTCTTTCCAAAAATCCAATTCAATTGCTTTTGATAACTCATTATACTGGGAAATTCAATCCAACCAGATTATCCAATATAAATCATCACAGGATATCAACAATCATATCACAGAATATTTAAAAAAAATTAAATATTTTGAGGAATCCAGTTGGATCCCTCCAACCTGTTTCCCTGCATCCACAGATGTTAGCACAATACCAATTCCACTTCGAGATGGAATATCGCGGTATATGGGTTTTTATAAAATATCATCCGCTATTATGCGGCGCATAGGGTCTCATCCGCTATATAAATGCGGGAATATCAACAACTCCAATATATACATATGCCAATATGTATATATTGCTATATACTACTATATATATATAGCACATCAATCAAATCAATCAATCAAAACATCCATCAATATTTAAATTTAACCAATTAAATTTAAATTATAATTTAACTGAGTGAGATTAACTCACCTTTATTTTGAATGCAATCTATTCCCAATCCAGCTTGATTTCTTCATGTTTTAGACCTTGTCAATATTATAAAGTTTGTTAAATATTTAATTGTTAGATGGGTAAATTTAAACTGTATGTTTATTTCCCTTTAAAACGTCATAGAATAATTTATATCTGATTTTTATTAATTTCGAATCAATCGAAAAATAAAATTCCTAGTGGAAAATTTCCAATTAACAAATGATTGCAATTTAAACTAACTCCCTTTTTTATATAATCTTTGGTAACTAAAATAATTAACAAGTTAATCACCAATACATTTACATACATGGAAATTGATAGTTATGTTAAAGTATATTTTTCTTAAATCCATATATATATATATATCAAACCCGGTTATTATCTATCAGTGAAGAAAACATTAAAATCCATGTATATTTGGCTAAATTTAATCGAAAGCAATAAATCGAATACCTTCACTGCTGTCGTTAGTGGCTTCGAGCTCGCCCATCACCCATAAGGCTCCGCACGAGCAGCCACGTCGATTCCCCCTTCGTCGAGCTTCGTCGAGCTCATCCCACTTCGTCGCAGCCTCCACCTCCGATTGAAGCATGGCGGCCTCTAGGAAGAAGCGACCTGTAGCCTAATCGTCCGCGAACCCTAAGTCGCGATTAGCTGACGCCGCCGCGAACTTCGATCGATCGGAGCCACCCACGACCCCGCAGAACTAGCGTCGATCGCCACTATCCCAAATCGAACGCGAACCCTCGTCTTCGTCTGGGCTTCAAATCAGCAGTAGAAAATATCGCGTAGGAGACAAGGATGAGCTGACGATGGCTGATGGCATAGCCGAGTACGCAGCGATGCTTATTTCGAAGGCGTTGATTTGAATCCCTTTTTCTCTTTGATTTCGCGAATGGATAAAAGGGAAAACGAAGGGAACGCTATTTGATTTAGAGAGGAGGAACAGAGTTTTGTGACTTACTGTTGTTCGATCATTTTCAAACGATTTGATTTTGCAAAAAAATTTCTTTCTCGTTTTGATTTTTAACCGAAGGGAGGGGAAGAACTTTGCGTGGTATAAAGGAGGAAGGCTCGGGATATTTTTTTTGTTTTAAAAGATAAGTGTGTTCGAGAAGGCACGAGAACGTGTTGGGAAAAATATCTAGCTATAGTGTTTTACTTATATTGTTTATATTAAATTTTCGATTTAATTTTCAACACGTTCGTATGTCGTACGCTCTCACAACAACTCCGATTACTTCAAAACTTGAAATCCGGTAATAATACAATATTACGGATCCAACGGAATTGGTTTCGTCGAATTCCGAGACTGTGCCTCGGAAGGCTATTTTTAAATTCAATTTAAATGATATAAAATTTCAAAACATAACAAACCATTTTTAAAGCTGATTCCAACACTTCTATCCATTTCAGTATTGTCTATATAAATTTTATAAGTCTTCAAATTATTTTTAACAGGCTTAAAGCTCCAGATTCAATAATTTACCAATTTCAATAATTTAAATTCAACAATTACTTGTCTAATCAATAATGATATTTGAAATTAAAGTTAATAATTATCTTTTGAATATTTAAAATTAATTAAATATTCCTATTTCAAATGCTCAAAAATTCCGGGTCGTCACAGTTATCTTGGTTTAAAACTGATATTATTGTTGGCATCGATTATGGTAACTTCGGGTTGAATTGTGTTGGACTTTAAGATGAAAGTGGACGTTGTTCATTCACGTCTGACTTTGATTTATATTTGTTCGAACTTGCCTATTCCGGAATTGCTGTACAACTCGTCTGCATTTTTGGCTTGTTCGAATTATTGCTTGATGATGGTTTTCGAGTTGCTCTGTTACTTGCTGACCATTTCAATTCTTTGTTTTGTTTGAAACTGATTTCGGTCACTTGATTTCGGTCACTTGATTTCTTAATATGTTGGTGATATTGTTGAACTGTACCATACCATTGTATGATTTTGGTAGTCGATGAATTCTAATGGCTTCGGCCTTGGATTGAGATTGCTGTATATTTGTTGTTTCACTTGGTCGATGATACACTAATGTTGAGACAGTGAAATTGAAATTTGAGTCTTCATTTGATAAGTGTTGCGCACTTGATTTTACGATGTTGAATTTGTTTGACTATCGACCTGGTTCAATTTTCTTACTGTTTCATTTGTGCTTCCCTTGATGTTGCACTTGCTTAAAACCAGTTTTGTAGTTTGCACCTATGTCGAATTGGCTATGGCCATTGCAGTGTTGAGTTTGAATTGTATTGTCCAATTTATCTCACTATTGCATACATGTTGACTTTATTTATTTTCCACTGAGGGTTATTCATGCATCCAGAGGTGCATTTATACATGAAATACTTGTCGACTTTACATGCTGCCGGTTGACATGTATGGACTGTCTAGTCTTTGTTGTTAAGTTCACTGCCTATTTGTGATATCATTGCCTTTGTGCACTTGGTCAATCGAGTTGGGTTGCTTTGCAGTTGTGTTGAGGCAGTTTGCATATGAATAAGCTGTCTTGACCACTGAGTTACATTTGGATTTGTCTTTCAAATTCACTTGAGTTGAATCCGGTACTTTGGGTTTGACCTCGTGTTCGTTTGTGAAATTTCATTGTGTACACATGTGCACTTTGTCCAGGTCTATATACTTTGACCATTGAGGCGTGGCATTGATATTGAAATCTTCATTTGATTTTTTTTTGTTTTGTTCGTTGATCTTTTGGGTATTTTATAAACTGTAGTGGCAAGGCAGTACACGCGTGCGTATACTGCAGCCACACATTTTAATGTGGCGAGGTAGTGCACGCATGCGTGTACTACAGCCAATCAGAACTGATGTTTTAATTGATGTTTTCTATTGCTAAAATTGTTTTATGTTCCAAATTCAATATATTTTGAATTGTATTTTGATTGGGTTTAAATTGACGATTTTTGTTGTTAATCGCCATTTCAGCAATTCTGTTCTTTTCTAAATCATCTTCATCTAAAAAAAAATCTTTTCATTTATCTCTGCTGATTTGTTGTTTAACACTGTTAAGTGTTATAATTAACGTCATCCGATTTCTTTGTTAAAAGGGTCAGATAGACGAGAATTATTGTGACTGTCGTCTATTTGATTATTATTGCCTCTATGCACTAATAACTGAGTTTGAATTTGACTGACCTGTGTATTATTTTCTTTTGAATGTAATACTCGGGTCAGACCGAGTATTTTACAACTTGAAGATTTTCGGATGACGAAGTTAGAGAGAAAGGGAAAACAATCACTTTAGTTTCAGGAAAATTTGTATTTTAAAGATATTCCGCTGTATAAATTTAATACATTGTATAAACTCTGATGTATGTAAAAGAAATTCATAGTAATGAAATATTATTATTCTGTGTTTCTGTGGCTGATTCTATTTAAATTACATAAACTAAACAACAATCCGTCATTTTGAACGTTTCAAGTTGGTTTAATTACCGACTAGGGGCGGTCAGAAGGGCGGGATGTTACATTCTAATAGCGCTATATCGAAAAAGCGTTGTGGTCGAAGAGCGCTATGTGCTATAGCGGGGATTTTGCGAGGCTTTATTAAGGCTTTAACTCCATAGGGTGGAAGTTAGACCTCATCCATTTGGGATTACTCTAAATAGAGATGGTTAGTAAAAGACGAGGAAACCATATGCCACTTTCAAAATTAACCAATATTGAAGTACGGGATATTATGTGTTGTAGGACAAGCATGGACTATGATTAAATGGATATCATGCAAGCTTAGATCTGAAGGCAATGCCCATCGAAAACAATATTTAGAACTCGAAAGTATGTTAATAAGAAGATTAGAAGTGTCCTTGCAGCCAACCTCTAGACTAAAGGAGACAAAATTGTAACACCCCATAAAATTTATCGTAAGTAAATAAGTAAACAAGTAAATAAAGTGAATAAATTAGATTAAATAAGGGAGGGGTAAAAATGAAATTTTGTAAAAGTTTGAATTTGGCCATGAAAGTTTAACATTATGTTCGTGGCGAAATTCTAATTAATTTTCATTTTTAATATGTTGAAAACGGAGCTCAAACGAAGAAGTTATGAGCATTTGAAGTTTTCGGGTTTAAAATAATTTAAATAGAATTCAAATTCAAATAAATAATTAATTCTCAAATTTGAAATTTAAAAATTAACCGAGATTAGACTTGGAGGTTAAGTAAACGTTTAAGTTAACATTAGCATTAAAAAGTAATTAAGGAATAAAATTAATTAACAACAGTAAACAAATAAACGTTTCCAAATATAAAGGAGCGGTCAACCAGTGAGACCCAACTTGTCAACCCCTAATGGTCAACCGGTGCATATGGGCGGTGGACCACTACCCAAGGTGATGAACGTACTAGATTTTTCTATTTTAATCTACTTTCATCCTATGGTTCTAGTGTGTTTCAACCTCTATAAATAGGACCCTACTCTCTCCACTTTTATTCACAAATATTTTAGAAGCATCATATGTTATCCGACCTTTTGACTTGACTATATCCAGACTGATTGGACAAGTTAGACTCGATGATACATAAGGCAAGCAACTAGAGAAGTGATCGTGGAGTCCAGAGATCAAGCATAGATAATGGTATGAAGAACCGATCAAGTGAGACCAAGAGGTGAACTCTCTAGAATATTCTAAGTATGGATTAGTGCCTCCCCTACGCAAGGGATCGGTATATATCTCTTCCCCAAGGCAGGGGATCAGATCGTATTACTTCCTCAAGGCAAGGGATCGGACCGTATCACTTCCCCTAGGCAGGGGATCAGATCGTATCCCTTCACCTAGGCAGGGGATCAGATCGTATTACTTCTACAAGATAGGGGATCAGATCGTATTACTTCCCCTAGGTAGGGGTTCAGATCGTATCTCTTCCCCTAAGGAGGGGATTAGACAGTATCACTTCCCCTAGGCAGAGGATCAGATCTTATCCCCTCCCCTAGGTAGGGGATCAGACCGTATTACTTCCCCTAGGCAGAGGATCGGTTCGTATCACTCCACCTAGGCAGAGGATCAGATCGTATCAGCCTAGCTGTTCAACTCAACAGAAATCGATTGATATCTCCAAAATCATGAAGGCAACTATGCAAACAACTTTAGAAACATGAAGCTGACATCAAGATAAACCCATAAGAGGGATCGCATGGGCCCACAATGTCATCTAGACCGATAGACACCGATCCTCTATCCTTGGGAGTTAGGCCACGAAACTTTTTGGATGACCTTGTCTACATCGTGAAATTCTACCTGTGAAATTTCAGGAAGATATTCAGTCGTCTTCCCTTATAAATATAGTGACCATTCTCCATAAATGGGATCCTTCTCTTCGGTAGCGAAGGCTCTGCCATTACTATTCTTTATTCTTGTAATCGTAGTTGATCCAAATCTCTTGTAATCAAACAGCTAGTGCAAGACCAATAAAAGAATCAAGTGGACGTAGGCCAAGATTGCCGAACCACTATAAAAATTTGTGTCTGATTTACTTTTTCTGCTCTGTTTTAATTTTATTCTTCATTTAATCTTTACTAGAAGTCTATTGGGTGTTTCTGATCAATTTTGGTGCAAACATTTTGGTGCTTTCACTGAGAAAGAATTCTCTGCTTGATTGGATCTCATCATCAACTTGTGGATTCCCATATCCGTGAGATAGATCCAGGTTTCTACCGACAAGTTTCCATTTCTACTTAGATTTGAAGAAGATGTAGAAGGAAGCTATCTACAATGCCTTCTAGGGAGGAAAAAGCCATTGCTACCTCCTCACGACCTGCTAGCGAAGCAGTAGAGAACACGGAGTTCGCTCTTCTAGATGATGGAGTGCAACATGTAATCTCTGGTACCCAAGCCTTATCTATGTGATCACTAATGCTGATATAGAGGGCTGTGGAGAGACCTCCACGAGACTCGTGCAGAATCGTAGAGACAAATCCAAGAGGACAAGGTCCCCTTAACTCGGCTCTAACAGTCCCCTCGATCTGACTCATCGTCACCTACTCTGCCTCGAAGTGTAGATATCCATCATCAAAGCCATACTTTCCATCCTGGAACTTCTATCGTTGAGTCACGAGTGGCCGTCGTCGAAAATCATCGAAAAACTCACTTCATGGTTGACCTAAAGTCAGACCAGAAGTAATCACCCATTTGGGTCGAAGCAAACTCTGGAAATTCTGGTCCGGAGTCAGACTCGGGTAAAAACAAGATTTTCTCTAAGAAAACCCCAATTTGGCTCCAAGCACCGTTCGTCATCGACCCAGCACTTCAAATTTCTGCGACATTAAGTGAACCATGTGCTGAGTCCAAGCAAATAGGAAATTTTCTCTGGTCGGACTCCATGTAAATTACCACCGATCCGTTAACACCCATCCATCTTCTTTTTCCCATAACTCGAGCATACAAACTCCAAACGACTTAAAATTTGAAATATAACCTTGTGGGGACTTCCTTGTCACTCCATATCAATCTCACCCAGTATAGTACAATAATTGGGGATAGGTACCGATCCCTCTAATTGGGGATCGACCCTTCCTCCGTCGTGATGATATGCAGCTCCCGCATCCTGAATTCGGAACTCAACTTGAGGACAGTGCATTCTCTATGCTCCCCATGATTGATCGGGGCGCCAGGAACCAAGCGACAGCTGCTGAACTATCACTAAGGAATAAATAAGGAACTGTTACTCAAATGGTACTCTAGAAGCCGCAAAACAAAGGCGATATGGAACAAACTGGGATTAATTACCAGGCGAAGTTTCCAAGGTAGATGACGACTACTCCCAACTAATCAACTTCCAGACGTCTGACTTGGTGGCCATGTCATTAAGGCTCGTGAGAGAAAGCCAAAACCAAACTGACGACGACTGGGGAGAGTCCCGGAGCCATAATCTTTTCACTAAAGCCATTCAGTGTATAGAGTATCCTAGCAAATTCAACATGCCAACCATACTGGCATGCTCAGGGAAACTGACCCTGGACTACATCTCAAGAAATAAGAATGGCACACGGATTCTGTGATAGCACGGACGCAATCAAATGCATATGCTTTCCCATCTTTCTTGAAGGAGTAGTGACCATGTGGTTTACACGATACCGTCCAGGTCCGTATCCTCATTCGGCCAGCTAGCGCAAAAGTTCGTTGAGCAATTTTGAATACAAGCAACACACCCCAAAGACTTCTTGAAAAGCTTCAACGCCGCCCTAACCGAAGTGAGCAATCCCAGCGAGAATACCATACTGATGGCGGTGATAAGGGGTATCGAACCCGAGGTAGATTTTTGTGGCTGGTTAGCTGGAAAGCCTCCTACTACCTTGGATCATTTTTACTATAAGGAAAACTAGTATTTACACAAGGAGGAGGTGAAGCTAACTGGGAAAAAGAACAGTGTAGGCCCGTTGTTTGAAGGGGTTCAAAACAAGAGTAATGATGATGCCCTAGATGAGGACTCGGATTCTAGGAGACGACCTAAGATCCCAAAATTTGACACATACAGTCCATTGAATGATTCGAGCGAAAACATCTACCTAGAGACTCGCGACTCAGAGTAATACAGGAATCCAACTCCGAGAGAGTCCACCGAAACCCAAAAGAAATCTAAAAAATATTGCCTATTTAATGAGACTTACGACCATAACGCTGTCGATTACAAACGCTTACGAGAAGTGATCAAAGAGCTGATCCGAAAAGGAAAGCTTCAATAGTATGTGCAAGCCCTGCAGGATGGTGGGCAGGGAACGTTCGACCCTTACCAATAAAGACCTTTGGTTATCAACTAGACCGCTGACGGTCGACTTCTAGCTCAAAAGAGCTAGAGCAAAGTGGAATAGCAAGCGCACGACGCTGCTACACTTATCAATAAGATTTATTTTGATTTGCATTAAACTACTTCATTAAATAGACTTTGTTATTTCTATTTTTGAATAAAATGGCCCTTTGGTCATGTACTTCTATCTTTCTGTAATTATGTTGTGAACTATGATTGACTTGAAATAAATTACATGCGAACAATGTAGGTGACCAATTACCTAGAGTTAGGTGCCAAACAACCTCCATGGACCATGATCGGATCTTAGGAGTTTCATTAAGATGAGCGCGAGTCGACCGCTCATCAGCTACCATACGCCCCTGACTTGGGGGCAAGAATTCAAAATGGAAAGTAGGTGTGACTTGACCATCCACCTCTTATTCTATGCTTCAATTCCGATAGAACATCTATGCCTTGTTAAGAGCCTGGTAAGGTCAAACTCCAATACAAAGTGGACGTGACTGACCATCCACTCATCAACCTCTGCACTTGACTTAGAGACCCAAAAAGACTTGGAGTGGATATGACCCGACCATCTACTCCCCATCTCATACTTGATGTTCGCCAAGATACTTATGCCTCTCCCGAAGCTCAACGAGATCGAGATTCAACTTGAAGTGGATGTGACTTGGCCGTCCACACATCGACTTCTACCTTGGACATAAGGGGCTATTTGGGAGCTCGACCTAAAGTAGGCATGACTAACTGTCTACTCATCAACTACTGCCTTCGACCCAAGGGCACGACTGCGAGGTGGAGGTGACCTGACCGTCCACCCAGTAACTCCCTCCCTCAACTTTCCCAGAGGAGTATGAAGCAAATTGGACATGACATGACCGTCAAAACCAAACATGGATGTGATCCAGCCATCCATCACTTAGCCCCTTCCAAGACTTGATAGGAAGAGCTACGATCACCAAGTGGACAAGAATCGATCGCCTACTCGCCAACTTCTGTCCTCGGCATTAGGGAGCAGAATTCCATTCCACGAATGGATGTGACTCGACCATTCATTCAACAACTCCTGCCTTGATTCAATGGGTAGAGTATAAAGTCATAAAAACGGGTGTGACTGACCAGCCATCGTATACCTCTAGTTCCCAGAGTGCGGGCTGGAGTATAAACACAAAACGATGGACATGATCCTACCATCCATTGATCAACTCTGGTCCCTAGAGAATGGATAGGAGTATAAACTAAAGACAGGTGTGAACGACCACCCATCGAATGACTTTGGTCCTTAGCGCATGGATAAGAGTACAAAACAGAGATGGATATGACCCAGCCATCCATCGGATAACTCCAGTTCCAGAGCATGGATAGAAGAATAAACTACGTAGGAGTGTTACTTGACCTTTCATTCTCCAGCGCTCTCCTTCGACCCGTCAGTAGAAGTATAAAACTAGATGAGCATGACTCGACCGTTCTGATCAAACTTTACCCTTTGATTTGACGGGAGAATATAAATCATAATGGACATGACTGACCGTACAGCTCTGAATGAGTGTGATATGACCATTCATTAGCTAACTCTGACCGTGATCCGACTAGAAGAGAAATTAGAAATAGATGTGACTAGACCATCCGTTCTCCAACTCTTGCCCATGACTTGGGGGCAAAGACACAACTCAAAGTTAATGTCGTCCGACCATCTACTCCTCTACTCAAGCTCAAAGTTCGCCAGAACACTTATCTTGCTCCCAAGGCTCGGTGGAAACATAATCCAAATGAAAGTGGATGAGGTATGACCGTCCATGCATCGACTCCAGCCCCGGATGTAGGGGATAGTTTAAGAGTACAAGCTTAAAATGGACGTGATTCAACCATCCGATCCAAGGAGGATGTGATCCGTCCATCTGCGACCCTGCTCGCACCTGAAGTACGGAAAATTATTCAAGTCTTGCCCAGACATCGAAAAGACTAAAATCCAAACCGAATATCGGACATGGTTCGACCGTCCGTCACCAACTCTGGTACCCTATTGCGGACTGGAGTACAAAAAACATGTGCACGATCGACCGCCCGTTGACCAACTCAGGTCCCAGAGTGCGAACTGGAGTATAAACACCAACTGGTTGAAACTGAGCGCCTTTCAATAAACTCCATTCCCCAAGTGTGGACCAGAGTATAAACACAAAAACGATGGACATGATTCGACCTCCCATAGAAAAACTCTGTTCTCTAGAGCGCGGATAGGAGTATAAACAATTAATGGATGTGACTAGACCGTTCATTCATCAACTCCGACCTAAACATGACATGAGGAGTATAAACTCCAAAGGATATGACTCGACCATCCACAAGCTAACTTCACAAACCAGGACTGGGGCTGGAGTACAAACTACTAAAAGCTGAATATGACAGCTCACTATAGTTGTGGCTTGGTGTTCTTTATGACTTAAGGCAACGACGGCAAGGAGGCCTTAATACAAAACCAATTGGAGCAACATTCGAAGTTACGGGCGATCGACTATATCATACCACCAGATCGACGGGCAATATCAATCCAAACCTTCTATATCATGTCGTCGGATCGACGGTTAAGTCGATCCACACCAACTAAAAATGGATGTGATCAGACCATCCATCGCTTAGTTCTTTTCCTTGATTCGACAAGGGAAGCATGAATCATGGAATGGATGTGGCCTGACCAACCATTCTCTAGTTCCTGCCCAGTGTATGGCGACATCTGCACCAAAAGTGGACGTGATTGATTGTCTAGTACTCAACTCATGCTCGTAACCCAATGAAGCATCGAAGTCTTCCCCCAGGAAAAACCAGAATACAATTCAAAATATGCATGACATTCCTTCCATCAACTAACTCTAACCTCAGATTCAACTGAAAGAGTGTAAAACTTAAGCGGACATGATTTGCCCATCCACTTATCAACGTTTGCCCTAGACTTGGGGGGCACACGCAAGAATCAAGATGAATATGACCCGACCGTTGATCAATCAACTTTGAGTTTTCGAAGCTTAGGTAGGAGTATAAACACAACTAGGACGAGACTCGATTGTCTATGCAGTACATTTTTCAACCCGGGCCTATAGGCAGAAGTGTGATCATCTAAAAGCTGACTATGACAGCTCAGTACTATGACTCATGCATAGTATTTATAATGACTCGAGGCTACAATTGAAAAGATGCCTAGATATAGAATCATCAAATCGATGCCCAGGCTTATGGGTGACTGACTATCATTCCAACACGAACGACGAGCAACGGATCGCAAGTACATTGAATGTAAAGCACGTTACTTGAATACATAAGCGAATTCAAAGCCAAAGCCAACTATGCAGCTGCACACAACACAAGGTTGAACTCTACTCGCATTTGATTCAACATGCCTATAAGCGTGATCATCAACCATTGTAGTTAATTGCTAAAAGTGCTTGTAATCCATAACTATCAAATTCAACAGATACTCATTGTTAGATAAATTAATCTGTACCCCCGTGCTAAGTGCAGTTTAGTGCGGTGTTGAGTAGTGTAATGCAGTTCAATATTATATAACAATTATGGCGAAATTCGAGAGTTTGACCTGAGTGACCGTCATTGCTAACCGTCCCAACCAAATTTCACGTCGATGGTTATGCGCAACAGTTGTGTTCAAATTTAGGGGATCGGCTACCAGCGCATAAGAGCTTGACATCGATATTCAGGGCATAGACATCAATCTGAATTCACATTCAAACAAACAAGTGTGTCCATCCATTTAAGTTCAAGCCCATACGGGCATACATATGCATGTGTTCAAGTCCAAGGTCACAAAGCAAGTATTCATCTGGCAAAAGTGTTCATATATGCAAGAGTACAAGGCAAGTTCACATAGAAAACTAAAAACTAAAGTTCACGTCTAAACAAGCAAGCCCAAATTCGAGCTCAAGATCACAAGGCAGAGAGCTTGTTTCCATTATACATGTCAATTCGTCGTATGTAACGACCCGTAATTTTCGATAATTAAAAATAGTTAATTTAATAAGGTTTTGTGATTTAATATTGGAAGAAATAAAAATTTGTGATTTAATAATAAGAATATAACTGGAATGAAATGTAATAGTATTAATTTAAGGTAATTGATAACTGCTTTAAATGTAATTCTAATTAATTAGAATGATTAAAAAGTTATAATTGGTTATAGATTGTAAATTAATTGTAATAATGTGTGTATTAATTGATAATTGGATTAAAAAGTAATTGATAATTTAAATGTTGTATTAATTAATGAAATAATGTGTAATAAATTGTAATTGGAAAGAACTAGTATTGTGTAAGTGGTTATAACACTTGTTTGTAAATAATAAACTTATAAATGTGATTAAAAGTTAATGGTGACAATTATTATATGTTACCTATTTATTTAGTCTGTTAAATTAAATTGGAAATCAATTGAAATTAAATATTACGTTAATGGAAATTAAGATGATATATAATTGTAGAATAAGTGTAATAAGATGTAACCCATTGTTAATTTTATTCATAAATGACCATTGATTGAATAAAAAGATTGAAATCGAATTAAAACAGTTTATTGGAATTAAAATATAATTTATTGGATTTAGTTACAGTTGAAATTGAACACTGTAATTAGTGTAATATTTAACACTGAATTGATGTGAAAATTTGTTTTAAATTATTGTAAATGTCTAAGTAATCGAAAATGATGAAAATTGTTAGTTTATAAATGTTGAATTAAAAAGTGATTTAATTAATTTAATATTAATTTATTTAATTAATGTGAAATTAGCCATTTGGCCACTGTCTCGGATTTCGATGAAACTAGTTTCATCGGATCCGTAACGGTGAATTATTGTAGGATTTCAAGTTTCGTAGCGATTGGACTTGTCGTTTGATCGTACGGGCTTGAAACGCGTAGAAATCAATTTAATTCAATTGAAATCAATTTGGAATAAGCTGATTTTAAAAGCTAACTTCTCCATACAATGGAATTAGGACTTGAAACCTGATCCATTGAGTTTAAAAATATCGAAAACATCTATTTTGATATATGGGATGACCCACTTCCGTTTTGGAGGCAGAACGGGCTTTTTGGGTCACTATTCGTTGTTCGTACAAATTCGATATGTGTTTATTTTCTTATTGGGCATGTTCATATAAATAGTCTTGTTTTCCAAAACCATAGCAGTCATTTTCTCATTCCAGTACGTACAACTCCATCCGTATATTCCTCCTTCTCAATAGCAAAAACCCAAATTTCTAGATTCAATTGCAAATCAAAATCAAATCGAAAAATTAAAACTCCTCAAACAATATCATATTATATATCAATTCGAAGCTCTCGAAGAGCACAATCTACTGCAATGATTCGTTTCTCGAATTGGATCATCATTTGCCCTGAAATCGATGAACTAATCTCGATCGTTCATCGTGTCGAGATCAACGTTGTCGGATCGTTGAACGGAGGGTACCGGTTTGTGGAGAGCGGCGAGTGGAGCGCATCCGTGTGGTTGGTTTGGCGAATCAACGTCTAGATCATCATAAAAAATTCACCTAGGGTTTTATCTATAAGGCGGCGGATGCTGCTACACATCGACGTTCGTGAGTTGGAGGTCATCGCTAGGGGGTGGAGCCTTGGGGTAGGGTCGCGACGTGGTTGAAGCTGCGGAGGCGCGTGCGATTGGGTCGAATAAGGTGGCGGCTGCAAATTGAGACGATCGTGTTCGTTTCTCGGGTAGGCTAGGGTTTCAGATTTGTAGTTGATGACGTGGCCGTGAGATGGAATGTCTTTTGTTTTTTTTTTGTTTTTTTATTTTAATTTAAATTTTGATTTTCAATGTTCTAATATATGTAACTTTCACATACGAGGTCAATTCACGCGCGGTTTGTTTCGATGGGATCGTATCGAAATTTCGAACATTACAGAACTGGTTTTGATGAATTCTGAGCTTGTAAAATTTGGGCCTTAATTTGGATTTCAAATCGATTTGAAATCAAAGGTGAGTGTTTTAACCCACTCACAACTACTAAATTTTCTTATGTTAGTTAAATTAAATTTATGATGTGATTAGAAATTAATTGATTGATGTTTGGTATGTTTAAATTGTCATTCTCATTAAATTTGACTTTTATCCCATTTAATCATCGTTTAATTTAATATTGAATTTAATTGTCAATTTAATACCCTTAATGATAATCAGTTATCTATTGATGTTTATTGGTTGATTTGGTTGCTGATTGTGATGGATGTTTGATTGTTGATATTGGATGACTAGATGTTATATTTTATATTGTTATAACACTACAAGTTCCCTATGGGTTGAAGTGATACATACCCGAATGATCATATATAGAATAGGGGAAAATCGTTATGGGTTGAAATGATAAACCCAAGCGATTTTCATTGAAATAAATTTGGGATTGCGGGTTGAAATGATATATACCCGTAAATTTAAATATTTGCGGATTGAAATGATAAATTTCTGTATCACTTGACCGTAACGACCCATAAATTTCAGTGGTTTTATTTATTTAATTAATTGAATTTTTGTGAAATTTTAAACAATAAAATTTTGAATTTTTTTATATTTTAAGTACGTATATTTAAACATAGCAAATGGTAAATTTTCACCAGATAATATGGAAGTTTATTTTCTTGTGTAATTTTATTTAAATTTAAATCAGTTTAAATTGATGATAATAAATTGTTTTCCCAAACCTGAATATTTTTATACAGAAAATTTGTAAATTATCTTCTGAGTGAGACGTCATCTTTCGTTTTTCCAAATTTTGACTGCTATTGCTCCGTTCATCTTATTTTCGACGTTTTAGCAGCATTTCAGTACCGATCATCGACTTTTGATTGGATGATCGTACCAATGGTACCTATATACCATTTTGGATCGTCTCGTTGTGCTGGTCTCCGCAGTATAATCATTCGTGTGTTTCGACGTCCGGTGAACGGCGAAGTCTACGGGACGATCCACGGTATCTGTTCCGAAATTGAGTTTTTCCTGCACTTTGGGTCCTTTCATTTGCCCATCTGGTATAGTTAATAACCAGTAGCTCTTTATATTCAGGAATTTAAATTTTGATGGTCTAAATTCCTATGGTTATTATGATATGCCGTTCGATCCACCACTTTCATTTATTCTCAAATTTTGTTTCCGTTCTATCTATAATATAAATAATGTTGCATGTACATCTTCTCTAGCCCACACTTTCGCATCTCTTCCCTCGGCATTTTTTTCTTTTCATCGCCTCAAACCCAAACGAACATCTCTCCACCACATGCAACTCGCCTGTCCCCTCCCCTTGCCACCAGTTCGGCCTTGACCTCCCGCATACACGTCACCTACAAAGCAGCCGAACCCGAGTTTCTTCCCAGCTATTTTCTCCTTCCCTTCGGTCGTAGCCAAGCCTCACACCCTCTGTCCATGCCTATCCCGCGTGCAACACTTACTCTCGCATGGCAGCCTCTGGCCGAAACTCCATCAGATCTACTCGTTTTCTCGGCCATGATTCCTCTCACCAACGCAAGCCTCGATCTCCCTCCATGATTCCATCTTATATCTGTAAGTTTAGCATCTTCATCTGTAGGTTTGTTATATTGGTTCTATTATTTATGTTTTCTTACTTCCTGTTTATATAGCATAGATAATATAGGAGAGTCATGTTAGTAAATGACATTTTGTGTGTGTGTATATATATATATATATTGTGGATACAGTATTGTAAATTGTTGAAACAGTCTAGATATATATTAGTATAAAATGTTTTATATATACCGTATACAATGTTTGTATATGAATTTACCAGTCAATATATGTTAGTGTATATAGCATCTTGCAATTTGATTAGTATATAAATATGTATTGTTCTAAGTATAAATACTGTTTAAATTTTAAGTATTATATATATATATTATTATATAGTAGCTTTGGTGGGTGGATATATATGTGACGACCCGGAATTTTTGAGCAGCTAAAATTGAAATATTTAATTGATTTTAAATACTGGAAAGGTAGTTTAACTTGAATTTCAAATATTATTATTTATTTAGCAATTAAGTTATTGGATTTAATAAACTGAAATTGGGAAAATTGTTGAATCTCCAGTTTTAAGCCTGTTAAAAATAATTTGAAGGCTTGTAAAATTTATATTGATAATACTGAAGATAATAGAACTTTTAAAATTGAAATTTAAAAGTGGTTTGTTCAGTTTTAAAAATATACCGTTTATATTAATATTTAAAAATAGCCTTCCGGGGCACAGTCTCGGAATTCGAAGAAACCAGTTCCATTGGATCCGTAATAGTGTATTATTATCGGATTTCAATTTTCGTAGTGATTGGAGTGGTTGTGTGAGCGTACGATATATAAACGTGCTGAAATTTATATCGAAATTTAATATAACAACTGGGTCCAAAAAGCTATCTTCTCCATACGATCGAATTAGGACTCGAAATCTTTTCCATTGCGTTCGAAATAGGGGTATAACCTTATAAACGCTTGGCGGCACGCCTTGATAGGGGTTCGCGATTTTAAGCTACGTAAATCAGAACAATTTAAGTTTAAATTTGAATTTAAACATAAAATATACTTTCTTTGACTGGTCAATTAATCTTCACATCAGAACTTTCTCGTTCCTTCTCCAACACGCTTCATTCTCCTTTTTCTTTTTAATAATACAAACCATATGTCCCTTTCCTCTCAAACTAAAAATCGAGATGGCCAAATGAAATAGATTTTGTTCCTTAAAAAAATATAAAGCAAACAATGGCCGAAGATGAATCAACAGAAGAAAAAAAATCAACAGCCGCTTGAAATCAAAAATCAAAATCCTCCTTTTCTCTTCGTGCCTGTTTGAACGGATCGTGGAATCGCAGAGTCGTATTCACCCAAGTGAAATCGAGTTCGAATCGCAAATAGGGAGCAGCTTCGAGGGCATCGCGCTCGCGTTCGAATCGGTGAGGCACATCGCGTTTAGGGGTTTCGTGGTTATCGGAGGCGGGTCGCGATGTATGCTGGAACGAGTGACTCTCGTGTGCGAGGAAGGTACGCGGCAGTGGAGGTGGGTTTTGGCGATGGTGGTCTGGCGATTGACAGGTTGCGATGGAGGCGACTTCACGTGTGCGAGGCAGAGAAGTAGTTCGCCTGTAAGGTATTGTTGTTTTCTTCGATTCAAATTTAATAATTACAGTAAAGGTATTTTCTATATCGAATATATATATATATTCATAAATAGTTATACAGGGATATATATATATTACAGTTAGATAAAACTATTCCTGTGTAGATGTGTATATAGGTTAGAAAATAATTTTATGAAGTTTATAACTGAAATAGTTTGTATAAAGAGAAATTTCTAAATGAAATTAAATACTGTTTTTATCATGTTTAAACTGGAAAGTATATATAAGATTTATAAAGGCAGAAGTTTTAAATGTTTTGAATTAGAAAGATATATAAAATTTAGATTTTTGAAATTTTATAGATTATTTTATATGACGTATGTGGTTTAAAGGAAAAATTGATTTAAAATCAAATTTATTAGTTAAAAACCAAACGATTAATTTTTTTTATATTTAAAATATTGGTCAATTTAATTTATTAAATAGTGAATTATTTGTAGATTATTTCAAATATTAATAAACCGTGTAAATGTTTATACAAGGTCAAAACCGGGAAAACCAAATCGAGATTGAAGTGGATTGCAAACAGTAAAATAAAAGGTGAGTTAATCTCACTCATCTGGTTTTTAATTTAAATTTAAATGGTTAAATTTAAATAATTGGTTGAATGTTTGGATTGACTAGATGTGATATGTTATATTATAGTATATAGTATATATATATATATATATATATATTTTGGAGTGATTGATTTCCCGCATTTTATAGCGGATGAGACCCTATGCGCCGCATAATAGCGGATGATATTTTATTAATCCCATATACCGCGATATTCTACCTCGAAGTGGAATTGGTATTGTGCTAATGTCTGTGGATGCAGGGAAATAGGTTGGAGGGATCCAACTGGATTCCTAAAAATATTTAGATTTGTTTGAATATTCTGTGAATGATTATTTGATATCCTGTGATGGATTTTATTGATAATTGGAATATTGGATGCTATGGTTTGATTGAATACATTCGGTATACCGAGTTATCAAATATATAGAAATGGATTTTTGAAAAAGAAAATATAATAGAGAATTTAAATAAATTAAAGAATGAATTGGAAAGAATAAAAGTGATTTTTTAAATTCTAGTAAATAAATTACGAGTAAGGAAAGGAGATTTCGAATAAAAGGGGGAAATAATAAATTTTAAACTTAAGTGTTATTATTTTGAAGAAATAAAGAATTTAATTTAAAATTCAAGGGTTAAATTTATTTTAAAGGATAAGAAAGGAATTTTGGAAATCTGAATTGGTATTCTCAGTTAAAGAGATTTTCAAATCATAAATAAGAAATAAAATGGATTTGAAATAAATGAAGTAAGTAAGGAAATTTATTTCAAAGTGAAGTAAATTGGAAATCAATTGTAAATTGATTTAAGTGTTTGGAATTGAAATTTATAAACTGGGTTTATAAAGTGAAGTAAAATATCAGTGGATATTTGGAAGTATAAATTTCACGGTGGGAATTTATAAAGGAATGGAAATTTGATTTAAAAATAAATAGTGATTTATTTTTAAAGGTATGGAAATGGGAGTGTATTTCCTTGGAAAGCCGAGTATATTTTAAAGGAGACTTTTATGTATAAGTTAAAGGCTTTAAAAATTTGTTATAAAGAATGTTTAGAAAATGTATTATTAAACGTTTAAAGTATATTTTATAATAAAGTGTTTTTAAGTTATTTTGTTCAAAATTTAAAGTACGTTTCAAAGCAAATTCTTAAGTATAAGTTAAAATTCAAGTATGTTTTGGGAAATTATTATTTTTAAATTGTTTAAATTTTAAAGTACGTATTTTTCAAATTTATTTTTGTAGTAATTATTTAAATGTTGAATGGGTATTATGTTTTAAAGATAAAGTTAGTTTTATATTTTATTAAGTAGCCTTATTTTAAATATTGTTAAGGTATAAATTTTTAAATAAAGTATTAAAGTTGTTTTAATTAAAGTGTTTAAAGGTATATTTGATAATAAAGTGTTTTAAATTATTTTTAAACTCTAAAGTATTTGTACTTGGTGATTTCAGTGGAAATAGAAAATATTTGGGAAATTTATTCCGTGAGAGGAAGATAGTTTGAAACTGTTTTCAAAGGGTGGAAAGTGGAAATATATCTTGCGAAGATATTTGAGATAAATAAATAATTTGGAAAATTATTTATTGTTTGATGGTTGTTTGTGGATGTTAATTGATAGTTAAATAACCGACTATCAATATTGGCCAATGCGCTGATCGTTTCGAAGAGACCGGGATCGAGATTAATTTCTCGAAAATCACTTCGATCCGGTTTATACGTTTTCGTGGGGAAAACGAGTTTGAGATCGAAGATGGAGTAGTGCCTTTGGTTCCGTTCGAACGCGGGACGGACTTGTATGGATAAATGCTTTCGGAACATCATCAAGTGGACGATGGGCATTCTAAGGGATATGTTCTCTAAAGGTAACGCTTAGCCTCAAGCCTCATCAACCGGGAATGACTAAAAATTAGGGGTTATGCAGCAAGGCTATGTGGGTAGCGCCCATTAGGGTGAGGTCATCCCTGTCTAGATGTCCCTTTTATTTAGGCTTAGTGGTGTGGTTGCTAATCCCAACCGTGGGGTGATCTTACTCGGAATTACCCTTAGGTAATTCCGGTCTTGTGTTGCAGGGGATCGGGCGTGGTCCTCGGTACGATGATCTAGACCAGGTACTGTGACAGGTGGTACCCCAGTGCCTAGTCATTAGTTGGAAATCCATTCTCCCTACGTGCCTTTACGGTTTTGTTTGTATACCTATTAGCTGGAATTTAATAGATGTAACAATTTCGGCTATTTGAATAAGTATTTGTATATAGACACTATTATAATATCAGAGGTTTTTGATAAAAAGTGTTTTGGCTATCGTAAGGTAAAAACCCGACATGTTTATTTGTGGCATGGTCTTACGAGATGCTTTTGATTTCAAAGGGTTTGGAAAACTTTAATAATCCAATTAAGTGTGTTTTCTCACGCTGGTTTTTCCAGACTGACTCGGGTGTTATTTTATTATAATGCTCGAGTCAGACCGAGTATTACAGATACATGATAGGATGATGTGGAGCTCAGGAGACGAGCTGGATGTCGATACGTACTTACGTACTTGTTTTAAATATTCCGCTGTGTATCATAAGTTGTATAGTCAGATTTGTGAAGACAAGTTATTATAATTGTCCTGAAATTGTAATGTTGATTGTATTGTACTCTGATGTTGTATTCTGAAATGACCCTCCTATTTCCACCCTAATTTCATAAGGATTTTTTTTAGGAGATGATATATAGATATATCATTCATTACAAATATATTTCCCAGGGTCATTTTTCTTTCTCCAATAAACAAAATATATCCAGGATCTTTCACAATATAAAAATATTGTTTTAAATCTAAATCATTCCTAACATACATATATGAAGATATCTATGTTATATTCTACTAGAATCAGAGCATGATAATATGTAAGTAGAAATCCTTTTAAATCTATTAAAATGTGAATGCTTATGTTAAAGTCTGTATAGTATCAAACTCAGGCTAAAAGAAAGTGGATCATAAGTGAACACAAGCAACATCTAGGCGTAATGGAAACGCGCCTAACTTACACATGAGAGGTCACGAGTTCGAGTGCTATGCTGGTCGGTTCAAACCCAATTTTTGTTTTTTTTCTTTTTTTATTTTTCTCCTGTTAACAAAATTGACTGAACCTATTATATACTTTGGCTATGAAACATATCTGAGAATTTAATTTAAACCCTTGGTTGCTGGCTTGACCCAGGCTCAAGAAAAATGGCTATGTTAGCCCTGTTCTGGTTTACACTACTTTGTTACAAAATACCTGCTATATTATTTTCTTTTCAAAGCAACTCAAACCCTTTCTATCAGATTTTATTTTTGACTTGAACATGGATTTTCTTATGCCAGTTCTTTAGATATACATACAAACCACAAATTCTTTCAATCTCAGATTTTCTACCATTATAGCCTAACTGTTCTTGAAGCTTAAAATTCATTTTTCCTTAGTAAAGCATTTAACAAAACAAAGCACATAGTTCAGCTGAGACATATAAGTTCAACAACTACAAAACAGCAATTAACCATACATTGGTTTCTCAAAGTAATTTTAAACAATAGGTCTTAATCTAGTTCATCATGAAGGTGTAGTTTACTTCAGCAAAGTCTTTAAAAAACATAGCATCCAAATCTTAAGCAGTTTAACATCCAAAGCCTGATCAAAGCAATTCCTATTTCCCTGCAAAATCACCATGAACTGCCCCATATGAATATGAGACACCCAATGGTGCATAAACACAAAAGGGTCAGACTATTTGTCTGGTATGAATAATCCAACTGAAAACATGATCTCATTCAATTCTCTTTATAAACAAACTTTACATGAATAAGAAACTCAGTATCTTCCTTATGCTTGTTTTTTTTTTCTTTTTGTGAAGCATGTTCCTTCATCTCAGTGTTAACAGATTATTTACACATATAATCACCATGACTTGATTCATAGAAAACAATCATAAGATTCATCCATAAAAAGCACCAAAACAACCAAATACAAACATCAATTCAGTTATCATCCCCTTTTCAACTTTACTGGCCATCAGGGATTTTGCCCAGGCCTCTCCTGAATCTATTCCTAGAATTCATTATCAAATATAACAGGGTCTTTAGCCACTTTCTCTTTTTTAAACACACACTGCCTGGGACATCTCTCTGTTAACCCAGCACACTCAGGCCCCTGGGTATAAACATACCATGTGTGAACTTGCAATATTCCCCTTGCCAAGCTATACTTTGGTAGCCCTAAGATCCCAAGTCCTTAGTTAAATTACTAAGTGTTATTATTATTTTTCATAGCAGTGCTAATCCCTTCTGCATCTCACTTCTTAATCAGAGAAATATAAATAATGCAAGCAACATGTATTCATCCAGAGTTTGGTAAGTTATATTCTCAGAAGCAAACATTTTATCATGAAAGAGGGAGGTGACTTCTTAGCACATTATTTTGCCTATGGGTTTCACTGGATCAAGATGTAAGCATATGGTCCTGAGTAATTTGCTAGATATATATTTTCCCTTACCTCTGGTTCAATCAGATTCATGATCTGGCTAAACCACAAGTATATTTGATTTGGGTATTTCATACAACATAGAAGCTTAGCACATGTACAACATTGCACTTCTACATTTTCTTTTGTTTTAATTAATATGAGACATAAGCAACAACACAATGTTACAGCCCATATTTCTTTCTACCTTCAGACCATATACCCACTACTTGAATCCGGGGATTTTTATAAACAACTTATAAAGAAAACTTATAAAAGAAATCACTCAATCTCAAAGCTAACCCATATCTCAGACAAACATTTTAGTTCATGAATCCATGACTCTTATTTTTCTGGGTAAATCAGATAGAGGTTTTACCCTTAAACAAATCATTAACAAACCAAAGTCATCCAATCATAAAACATAACTTGTAAAAGAAAATTAGTTCAAACTGGCTGCCTCAATATTCAGGTCTTAATGCCAAAGTTTTCAGTGAGGTTACTCACCTTAATCCTTCTTCTTCCTATGCCTTATGAACCCCTTTTTAGTCTTCTGCCTTCTCCTATTTTCTCTGGTTTATGCCTTGTATATTTTTCTTTAGGTTAATGAAGAACAAAAATATATGGTCTTACTATACTAGGCCTTTTATATAAATCTTGGTTGTTACTAGGGTTTATGGACTTACCCAATGTCAGTTCTACCCCATCCCAAACATAGCCTGCCTCTGGTTTGATTCAAGAAAATAAAAGGGTATGTGGTCCTTGTCTTCCTTTCCAGAAATTAGTCCCTCTCTTTTAATTTTCCCTGGTCATGTCATATGCATGACTTCTTATTATTATTATTATTATTATTTTCTTAATAAAAGAGATTACTGAGAATAGATAAAGTGCTTGTTTAGGGACTCATGCCATTTTCATGCAACTTCTGTTTTCTTCCAGAGATTGATTGACTGTATACATGTATAACCTATGTATACCTAAGCCTTTTATTTTTCTTTCTTTCTTGAAATAATTTTAAGTTTATTTCAGCCTAGCTCTTATTTTCTTTGTACTATATTTTATTTAAAGACAAAATTCTATCTTTATGCATATGTATTTCTAAATTTATTTTATTTTTATCTATTAATTTCTGCCAAATTTTGTTACACAGAAATCTGTGTGCATGTGTACACTATCTTGTGCACATGTACATGTTTTATACTTTGTATCTGCAAATCAATTTCCTATTCCTATTTTTCCCAATGCAATTTCAAACAAATACAAACTAAATTAAATCATGAAATTACTCACAAAAATCAGGGTTATCACATATACCCCTCCTTTTAGGAATTGTGTCCCACAATTCTTTCATACTTAACTTAAGTATCATCTCTTCAGAAAAATGAATTTTTCTGATTTCAAAACCATTTTCAAACCAATCACCTATTAAGCACTATGCATATCAACACAAGATAAAAAAAATCACAATGCATATTCAACCAACACATTCATTAGTATGTATATATATATAGATTTACCTTTTCTTCAATCAAACAGCTGGGGATAATCATTTCTGATTTTATCCTCCACTTCCCATGTGCAATCATTTGGGTCTAGACTCCATTGTACTTTTACTAATTTAATTTCTTTGTTTCTCAATTTCTTGGTTTCTCTAGAAACTATGCCCACTGGTTCCTTTTCATAGATCATTCTAGGATCAATCTGCACATCCTTAGAGGATTCTAGTATTGCTTCCTTATCATGAACCCATCTTCTTAGTTGAGACACATGAAAGACATCATGCATTGCTCTCATTTCTTCTGGCAATTCTAATTTATAGGCTACTGTCCCTATTCTTTCTAGAATTATATATCGTCCTATATATCTAGGAATCAACTTTCCTTGTTTCCCAAACCTTAGAACCTTTTTCATGGGTGATATCTTGATGAACACATAATCCCCAACATCATATTGTACTGCCTTCCTTCTTTGATCTGCATAATTCTTTTGCCTATCTTGGGCAGAGGCAATTCTTTTTCTGATCAAGGCTACCTTTTCAGAAGTCTCCTTCACATTTTTTGGTCCTAAGACCACTTTTTCTCCAGACTCATGCCAACTTGAAGGTGATAAACATGGCCTTCCATAGAGAGCTTCAAAGGGGGCCATGCCTATGCTACTGTGATGGGTGTTATTGTATGCAAATTCAGCTAGATATATGTAATCTTCCCAGCTTCCTCCCCAATCCAATACACATGCTCTCAACATGTCTTCAAGCAATTTGTTCACAATTTCTGTTTGACCATCAGATTGAGGATGGTATGCTGTACTCAAACATAAATCAGTCCCCATTGCCTTGTGAAAACTCTGCCAAAATTTTGAAGTGAAGATGGTATCTCTATCACTTACTATAGTCTTTGGTATACCATGCAGTCTAACTACTTCTTTAATAAACAACTGGGCTAGGGTATTAGCATTTCTTTCTAATTTCACTGGTATAAAGTGGGCTGACTTGGTTAACCTATCAACCATTACCCAAATACTATCATTTCCCCTCCTAGTTCTAGGTAAACCATCAATAAAATCCATTGATATGTCTTCCCATTTCCACTGTGGTATTTGTAAAGGTTGAAGCATTCCTGAGGGTTTTTGATACTCATCCTTCACCTGCTGGCAAACCATACATTTTGATACATAGGTTGCCACTGCACTCTTCATACCACTCCACCAATAATCTCTCTTGAGGTTGTGATACATTCTTGTGCTTCCTGGGTGTATAGTATATTTGCTTTTGTAGTAAGCATCCAAAATTTCTTGCTTCAACTCATCCATTGCTGGAACACATATTCTTTCTCCTTTCTTCAGATGGCCCTGATCATCCAACTGAAAACCTTCTACTGTCTCACCATTTAATATTTGTGTCTTCTTTCCAAATAAAAATGGATCTTGGTTTTGTAGCATTGCAACTTTATTTTTCAATTCTGATCCCAGAGTAATAAAACTTAATTTTCCCATTTCTACCTTCCCACTGCATAAGCTCATGTTTTCTACGTTATCACTTTTTATCTCTGAATCAATTAATAATGATAAAGTGTTAAACTCTTCTATCATTAATCTAGCCACTTTAGCATGTTGTCTACTTAGGGCATCTGCTACTTTATTAGCCTTACCTGGTGTGTATAATATTTCAAAATCATATGAGGCTAAGAGTTCAATCCATCTTTGCTGCCTCATATTTAATTCTTTTTGTGAAAACAAATATTTGAGTGATTTATGGTCTGTATATACTTCAAATTTTGCCCCTAACAAGTAGTGTCTCCATAGCTTAAGGGCATACACTATAGCAGCCAATTCAAGGTCATGAGTAGCATACCTTACTTCACTTGATTTCAACTGCCTAGAAGCACAAGCTATTACCTGATGTTGTTGCATCAACACTGCTCCAAGCCCTTGTCCACTTGCATCAGTATACACCACCAAGTTTTCATTTCCCTCAGGTACTTTAAGAATTGGAGCTTGTACCAGTGCTTCTTTTAATTTACCAAAGGCATTTTCACATTCCTCAGTCCAAGTGAACACTTGATTTTTCCTAGTCAATCTGGTTAATGGAATTGAGATTTTTGCAAAATCTTTTATAAATCTTCTATAGTAACCAGCCATTCCCATGAATGATCTGACTTCAGTGACATTAGTAGGCCTTTTCCAAGCTTGCACTGCAATGACTTTATTGGAGTCCACAGCTATTCCTTTTTCTGATATAATATGGCCTAGAAAGTTCACTTCATTCTGCCAAAAAGTGCATTTTGAAAACTTTGCTTTCAAGTCTTCCTGTCTCAATTTCTCAAATACTATATGCAAATGGTTCTCATGCTCTCTAACTGACTTAGAATAAATTAGTATATCATCAATAAATATTAATACAAACTTATCCAAGTATTCTCTGAAAATCCTATTCATCAAATCAACAAAATAGGAAGGAGCATTTGTTAAACCAAATGGCATCACCAAAAATTCATAAAGTCCATATCTGGTGTTAAAGGCTGTATACTTAATGCTTTCCTCTTCTACTTTCATCTGATGAAAGCCTGAAGCTAAATCAAGCCTGGAGAATATCTTTGCACCACTCAATTGATCAAAGAGATCATCAATTCTTGGTAAGGGGTATTTATTTTTAACTGTGACTTTATTTAATTCCCTATAGTCAATACATAATCTCAGGGATCCATCATGTTTCTTAACAAAGACTACTGGTGCTCCCCATGATGAGCTACTGGGTCTAATAAAACCTTTTTCTTCTAGTTCAACTAATTGCTTTTTCAACTCCATCAATTCCTTAGGCCCCATTCTGGTTGGTCTTTTAACCACTGGGCTAGCTCCTAGAATTATTCTAATTGAAAATTCAACTGGCCTGTGATTAGGAACTCCTCTTACTTCCCCAAACACATCATCATATTGATTAACTATGGGGATCTCTTCTAATGCAGGCATGGGTTTTTCATTTGACAATGCAGAAAGGTTGTCTATACTTCTATTTTTGTTTGCCTCACAAAGAACGATTATTCTTTGTCCATCAGAAACCTTCAATGATATGGTGGATGTCTCCATATTTATGATAGCCTTATATCTACTCAACCAATCAACTCCTAAAATAATTCCTATGTCTGGATATTGCAACACATATAGGTTTGACTCAAACACATGTCCTCCTATATTTAATCCCAGTTGCATGCACATCATACCCATGACACATGAACTACCTATAGGGCTTCTAATTAGCAGTGGTTTATCAACAATCATACAGTTCAATTTTAATTGTTGTGCAATATCATGAGAGATCAATGAGTGTGTAGCCCCAGTATCATATACTACTGTTAAAGGTATTGAATGGATAAGCAAAGTACCTTCAACTTGACCATGCTTTTCAACATTTGATCCCTCAGCTGCCTTGCCTTTCCCTTCCAAAGCCCCTAATTTTCCTTGCTTAAAATCTGGGCAGTTCCTCTTTATGTGACCTTCCTTCCCACAATGGTGACAATTGAATGATGCTGGTCTAGGATTGGTGCACCTATTTTTCATGTGCCCCTCTTGTCCACAGTTGTAACAAGTGATCCTCTTCTTAACTTCAGCAGTTCTAGCTTCTTCTGGTTTCTTGGTGGAAGTTATGTCTGTTTTCTTTTTATCATAAGGGTGAAATTTACCCTTTCCCTTCTTGTTTTGATTATTTTTGAATGCCCTGAAATTCTCTCTAGCTTTATCATGTTGTTCAATGCTCAGAGTCAAATCCAAAACTTGATCAAAAGTTTTATCCTTATATGGTAGCATGGCTCTTCTAAGGCTAGAGTTCAACCCTTGGATATATCTGCCATTCTTAGCTTCCTCAGTAGTGATGAGCACTGCACCATACTTTGCTAATGATTCAAACTTCTGAGTGTACTCAGTGACACTCATAGTCCCTAGCCTCAATTTGATGAATTCCTCCAGTAAAGATTCCTTAGCTGATGCAGGGATAAATCTGCCTTCCAACATTGCTTTAAATTGATCCCATGTTACTTCTCCTTCAGGTCTTCCAGCTATGATAACCTCCCACCAATCCAAAGCTGCTCCTCTCAATTGCCTGGATGCAATTTGCCTCTTCCTTTGGTCTTCAACTTGCATGTCTGCAAAGATTCTTTCCAAAATTCTAAGCCAATTTTGAACCCCCATAACTCCTTCTGTGCCATCAAAGATTTTGCCTCCAAGATTGGTAAAAGTCTTGAGTAGTTTGGAAAGTTCCTCATGTGGATTTTCCTGCCTGTTGCCTACTCCATCTCTTATGGCCCTCATGAATTCTTGCACATTCACCATGGGTGGTTCACTTGTTCCTACATTTTGATGTCTGGGTCCTACCATAGCTCTATGGATATAACACTTAGGTTAGTCTGTTTTGCCTAATGCTCTATAGATTAATTCATTTTAATTTATCACTTATTCTGTCATAATAGATATCAATAGTGTAAATAAGAAAAAAAAACAAAACATCCAAAGCAGTAAACACTTCTATACATCCAATGCAAACAAATTCATACAAAAATTTTTGCTATGTTATTTAACAACATAGCCCTGATACCAACTGAAATGACCCTCCTATTTCCACCCTAATTTCATAAGGATTTTTCTTTAGGAGATGATATATAGATATATCATTCATTACAAATATATTTCCCAGGGTCATTTTTCTTTCTCCAATAAACAAAATATATCCAGGATCTTTCACAATATAAAAATATTGTTTTAAATCTAAATCATTCCTAACATACATATATGAAGATATCTATGTTATATTCTACTAGAATCAGAGCATGATAATATGTAAGTAGAAATCCTTTTAAATCTATTAAAATGTGAATGATTATGTTAAAGTCTGTATAGTATCAAACTCAGGCTAAAAGAAAGTGGATCATAAGTGAACACAAGCAACATCTAGGCGTAATGGAAACGCGCCTAACTTACACATGAGAGGTCACGAGTTCGAGTGCTATGCTGGTCGGTTCAAACCCAATTTTTGTTTTTTTTTTCCTTTTTTTTTCTCCTGTTAACAAAATTGACTGAACCTATTATATACTTTGGCTATTAAACATATCTGAGAATTTAATTTAAACCCTTGGTTGCTGGCTTGACCCAGGCTCAAGAAAAATGGCTATGTTAGCCCTGTTCTGGTTTACACTACTTTGTTACAAAATACCTGCTATATTATTTTCTTTTCAAAGCAACTCAAACCCTTTCTATCAGATTTTATTTTTGACTTGAACATGGATTTTCTTATGCCAGTTCTTTAGATATACATACAAACCACAAATTCTTTCAATCTCAGATTCTACCATTATAGCCTAACTGTTCTTGAAGCTTAAAATTCATTTTTCCTTAGTAAAGCATTTAACAAAACAAAGCACATAGTTCAGCTGAGACATATAAGTTCAACAACTACAAAACAGCAATTAACCATACATTGGTTTCTCAAAGTAATTTTAAACAATAGGTCTTAATCTAGTTCATCATGAAGGTGTAGTTTACTTCAGCAAAGTCTTTAAAAAACATAGCATCCAAATCTTAAGCAGTTTAACATCCAAAGCCTGATCAAAGCAATTCCTATTTCCCTGCAAAATCACCATGAACTGCCCCATATGAATATGAGACACCCAATGGTGCATAAACACAAAAGGGTCAGACTATTTGTCTGGTATGAATAATCCAACTGAAAACATGATCTCATTCAATTCTCTTTATAAACAAACTTTACATGAATAAGAAACTCAGTATCTTCCTTATGCTTGTTTTTTTTCTTTTTGTGAAGCATGTTCCTTCATCTCAGTGTTAACAGATTATTTACACATATAATCACCATGACTTGATTCATAGAAAACAATCATAAGATTCATCCATAAAAAGCACCAAAACAACCAAATACAAACATCAATTCAGTTATCATCCCCTTTTCAACTTTACTGGCCATCAGGGATTTTGCCCAGGCCTCTCCTGAATCTATTCCTAGAATTCATTATCAAATATAACAGG
Source organism: Allium fistulosum (assembly GCA_030737815.1). Classification (NCBI taxonomy): domain Eukaryota; kingdom Viridiplantae; phylum Streptophyta; class Magnoliopsida; order Asparagales; family Amaryllidaceae; genus Allium; species Allium fistulosum. Next base: position 527,581,691 of record CM060906.1, read on the forward strand.
GTCTTTAGCCACTTTCTCTTTTTTAAACACACACTGCCTGGGACATCTCTCTGTTAACCCAGCACACTCAGGCCCCTGGGTATAAACATACCATGTGTGAACTTGCAATATTCCCCTTGCCAAGCTATACTTTGGTAGCCCTAAAATCCCAAGTCCTTAGTTAAATTACTAAGTGTTATTATTATTTTTCATAGCAGTGCTAATCCCTTCTGCATCTCACTTCTTAATCAGAGAAATATAAATAATGCAAGCAACATGTATTCATCCAGAGTTTGGTAAGTTATATTCTCAGAAGCAAACATTTTATCATGAAAGAGGGAGGTGACTTCTTAGCACATTATTTTGCCTATGGGTTTCACTGGATCAAGATGTAAGCATATGGTCCTGAGTAATTTGCTAGATATATATTTTCCCTTACCTCTGGTTCAATCAGATTCATGATCTGGCTAAACCACAAGTATATTTGATTTGGGTATTTCATACAACATAGAAGCTTAGCACATGTACAACATTGCACTTCTACATTTTCTTTTGTTTTAATTAATATGAGACATAAGCAACAACACAATGTTACAGCCCATATTTCTTTCTACCTTCAGACCATATACCCACTACTTGAATCCGGGGATTTTTATAAACAACTTATAAAGAAAACTTATAAAAGAAATCACTCAATCTCAAAGCTAACCCATATCTCAGACAAACATTTTAGTTCATGAATCCATGACTCTTATTTTTCTGGGTAAATCAGATAGAGGTTTTACCCTTAAACAAATCATTAACAAACCAAAGTCATCCAATCATAAAACATAACTTGTAAAAGAAAATTAGTTCAAACTGGCTGCCTCAATATTCAGGTCTTAATGCCAAAGTTTTCAGTGAGGTTACTCACCTTAATCCTTCTTCTTCCTATGCCTTATGAACCCTTTTTTAGTCTTCTGCCTTCTCCTATTTTCTCTGGTTTATGCCTTGTATATTTTTCTTTAGGTTAATGAAGAACAAAAATATATGGTCTTACTATACTAGGCCTTTTATATAAATCTTGGCTGTTACTAGGGTTTATGGACTTACCCAATGTCAGTTCTACCCCATCCCAAACATAGCCTGCCTCTGGTTTGATTCAAGAAAATAAAAGGGTATGTGGTCCTTGTCTTCCTTTCCAGAAATTAGTCCCTCTCTTTTAATTTTCCCTGGTCATGTCATATGCATGACTTCTTCTTATTATTATTATTATTTTCTTAATAAAAGAGATTACTGAGAATAGATAAAGTGCTTGTTTAGGGACTCATGCCATTTTCATGCAACTTCTGTTTTCTTCCAGAGATTGATTGACTGTATACATGTATAACCTATGTATACCTAAGCCTTTTATTTTTCTTTCTTTCTTTAAATAATTTTAAGTTTATTTCAGCCTAGCTCTTATTTTCTTTGTACTATATTTTATTTAAAGACAAAATTCTATCTTTATGCATATGTATTTCTAAATCAGTTATTTTATTTTTATCTATTAATTTCTGCCAAATTTTGCTACACAGAAATCTGTGTGCATGTGTACACTGTCTTGTGCACATGTACATGTTTTATACTTTGTATCTGCAAATCAATTTCCTATTCCTATTTTTCCCAATGCAATTTCAAACAAATACAAACTAAATTAAATCATGAAATTACTCACAAAAATCAGGGTTATCACATATTCTGATTATGTATATATGTAAATAGATATAATTTCTTTCTGTAAAGCTCTGTTATTATCTATTATATTTGTTTCCGCTCCGATGGTTAGATTCTGTTGTTATTTTGTTTCTTCTTCTACCTCCTTCTTCTTCTAATCCTGATGGTTCGTATTTCCGTTCACCTTGAGTTGATTGATGAGAATAGTGTCAACTCAAGGGGTACGGATTTGCGGGACGTTACATTATATATATATATATTTATATTTATATATATATATGTATGTTTATAGGTATATAATGATTATAAAGTATTGGTTCTTGTTGCATGTTTTGCGTACATAACATTTTCAAAGCCGCATATATTGCATAACTTTATATATTTATTTTATAAGTTTATATATACAGTATATATACGAGATTTTGAAGAGCAAGTTTATATGTGTATTGGAATGTGTGTGTGTATATATATATTATATGTTTAGTTATTTGTTTGCATATATGTTTTATAATTAAATATGTTTGTAGTTATAATATGATTTGGTTGTCTATTTTTAAACTAAAAGGAGTATATGTTGGGAATGTATTATATATACAATCGGTTTATATATATATATTACTGTGTACAAGATATTTTTGAGTTAGTTATGTATATTTATATCCATTTGTTTATATATTAGTATATAATATGTTATTTCCAGTTTGCACTTATGTATAAGGTTTATAGGAATAGGTATACATAGGTTAATATGCTTTATACATGTTCCTGTGTTCACTTTATATATATTTATATACAAGCTACTTGTTTTCTGTTGCCTTATATGTATGTTTTCATATACTGTAAATAATATTTGTTATATATATATATTTAGTAGCCCATATTTTTACAGTATATAGTATTATATTTTAAAAGGTTAGAATCTGTGTTGTATACATAGGATTATACTGTATTATGTATTTACAGCAATTTATAATATTGAATTTGAATTTTAATATATATATGTATATAAGTTGTTTGTTATGTAAATGATGTTGTAGTGTATATAAGTTATATATATATATATATGTGTGTGTGTGTATATAAGTTTAATACGTGTTTAAAATTAATATTTCTTTGAAATTTAAAATAGATATATTCTGTTTCTATCTAATTGATTTGATTTGGTTCTCCTTGATTTCTGTTATCAGCTTATCCGTCAAATTCGTAACAATTCAGCTTTGTTTTGGAATTCGTGTTTGGATCTACAATTCGCTTCTATTTCCATTCATATCTGTCTAGCCTCGAAAGGTGAGCAATCACTCACGATTAACATTCTTATATTTATTAAATTTGATTTCAATTGAAACGACAATTGAAATATGTTGCTGCTAGTTATTTATATTTTTTTATATATATGCCATTATCTGTATCTGTTCACTTGTGACATCTGACACCATTATATGTTATTTATCACTGATGATATATGCATGTTACTGATTGTTATATTATTGTCATATCTATTATCACTCTGCAAGTTCCCTGTTAGTATAGAATTCATTAGGGGTTGAAATGATACATACCCGAACAATCTGTAGAATAGGAGAAAATCATTATGGGTTGAAATGATAAACCCAAGCGATTTTCATTGAATTGAATTTGGGATTGTGGGTTGAAAAGATATATACCCGTATATGTCACATACCGGAATTTTCGACTTTCGAAAATTCGACATCGATACTCACTTTATCGACTGTCGAGCAATCGAGTGCCGGAAACTCCAATAGTGAGGGTTTTAAAAAGAAGAAAAAAATAGAAGAAGAAGAATAGAGAAGAAGAAAGAAGGAAAAACAACAGGACAACATCAGATACAGAAACAATATCAGAATCTCACATATCGCAGCGGAACAATATATAATAAATAAACACTAGTCTTTTAAAACAAAGAGCTATATCAGTTTATACATACATCAATCATCAGAGTCAATATACAGCAATGGACAGTTATATAACTTGTCCTCATACAGAATACACAGCGGAATAAATACTATCAGATACAAATACTACGTCTCGTCATCCAGCTTATCTCCAAAGCTCCAGAATATCCAGAATATCCTGATAATCTAACTCTAGACTGCCCGTGTGGAAATTTGTGGGCACCCAGAGTTTAGAAGGGAAACAATAAACTCCGAGTCAGTCATGGTGACTGGTGTGAGATCGTAAAACAGTTATTTATCTTTAAAATAAACAACAGGAAAACTTTTTTTTTTAAAGTCAATTCGCAATGCTTTTGGAAAATGAAACTACCATAAGACCTCCCACCACACACACAATGCAAACGCAGACTTGGAGGAGATTTCTTCTTATGTTAGTCAAAGATACTTACTACGCAAAAATCAAATTCTTTTTGATATTATTATTAGTGCATAGTGTAGAAAACTTTTCGAAAGTATAATATTAATCTTAGCCAGCATAGGTACCATTATATTATGCCTGCTATAGCTGCCTCCTGAGGAGACAGGTTATACAATTGAAATCGTAAAGGCTCGTATTGTTTCTTTGGATTTCCAACAAATGGTCAGGCTAAGGAACTTCCTTTTCCACGATGGGTACGTCCCTGGAATAGACGACCCGAGAACCTAACGTTACGGTTAGATCTCTGCCAACACAAGGCCGGGTTACCTCTGCAAAAATAGGTAACTACTGACACGCGTATGTCATCCCCCGATCGTAACCGATCTTCCCGAGGATCCCCGATTTCCAACAAACCACATAGATAATAATGCAGCAACCACATAGGTTAAGTATCTGGGCTCCATACCATGATACCACCTCTATCCAGAAGGAATGACATACACTAAGGGGCGCTACTCCCTAGAACCTTGCCGCATTCTTCCTGTTTCGACCATTTCCGGGGTGTGAGGCTCGACGAAGTCTCGTCCACAAAGCTACGCTTTCTACAAAGCCCTGCTTTGGGACAAACAAAAATGATCAACCTATGATCACAAAGATATAAGATCAAACAAATGATCATATCACAAATGATCAAACACTGATCATTTCACCGCAACACTCAGTATGCCACGTTACCAAATTGGGATATATCGCTGATGAATTTCAACTACATAACCTCTGAGCTCGTACGTCTCAGAGAAGGGTGTTAAGCTAAGAGAATAAATTCTCCGCCACCAACAAAAATGTATTTGAAAGAAATCAGCTTTATATCTCAAATTGTAACGTCAGACACACAATCCATACAAGTCTGTTCCGGGATCGAACAGAACTGAAGGCACTTCTCACGAAGCCCTTGCATATCCGGATAAATTTCTAATCACGTCCGGATTCCCCGTCACTAAGGGTGATAAAACCTCTAAATCGGAGATCAGCCGATGTAGAGTAACTCGACGGTAATCCTTCCGTTTTCAAAAATATCCGGTCTTCAACACCGGTCTTCGAATGCAATTCATAACGACGTATCACATATTCGGAATGGGTTATACGACCCCATGGTCCTTTCCCGGCTAACCCGAATAGTGAGCGATTATTCAAAAATAAGTGTGGCATTCAAATTCATCCAATTTGCAACAAATACCTATCTAAAGGTAATTATTGATAGTCGGTTATTTAACTATCAATAAAGATGCGCAACATCACCAGATTCCAAATAATTTTCCAAATTATTTATCTTCAAAAATATCTTTACTAGATATAAAATTTCCACACTTCAAAAATAAATCAACGTTTATTTTTAAACAACTTCCCTTTTCTTTTTATAAATTCCATATTGAATTTATATTTTTGAATATCTACTGATATACGATTTCCAAATCGATTTCAATATTCATTTTCGATTTATCTTTACAAGGATAAATTCTAAAAACGTTTCATTTTATAGTGGAGAAGCATTCCCATTCTTATTAATAATAAGAAAATTCACAAGTCTATTTAATTTCAACACTTGAAAATATTCGATATACTTAAAAACAATATTAAGTATATATTTCATCCTTTAAGGAAATCATTCTTTTTCACAACTTTTATTTGAGTCAAAACGAATGTCATGTAAAACATCGTTACGACGACTCAAAATCACTAGTATAGGGATTCGAAATTTAGATAGATATATAAATTCCAATACTACATAAAAACATTTCCTTTCGGAAATCATTTACTATAACAACAGTGTTATAGTCCATCATTTCCTTATATTTTCGAAAACGCCTATTCCAACAATGAACGTTGAAATCTATGCTTTCAATTCCCAACACATTTTAAAACATCTTTAAAATGTTTAACTTCATTTTTAAAATCACTTTTTCAAAAATGAATCCATTTTATTCAATAATATATATTCACTGTCCAAAATCGTGAATATACTTCACTTAACCAAATTTCAGTCTTTTCTACACATTTTATTTCAATAAAACTTCGCTATCCAAAATCGCGAATATATCTTCTTTAATAACCTTCTATAATTCACTTATCAAATTTAATCGATTTCGAATTTATAAACACGGTTATAAATTCTATTTCTATTTTAATAACAACCTCGACTTATAAATCTTCTTTTTATCAACTTCTATATTTTTACTAATCAAAATAAGTGATTTCGGATTTATAAACAACTTTTATAAATCCCAATTCTATTTATAAAAAACTTCAATCCCAAATCAATTTCGATATTGATTTCAAAATTTATTTTCAACTTTGGATAAAATTTCCATACTGATTTCTCAAAAATTCATTTCCAAATATTAAATCAATTATAGATTGGTTTCTAATTTTTTTATTTATCACTACTAAGTAAATTCCTCATTTTTTCTCAAATTATTCAATATTCTGTTTTAAATGGATTCTTTAAATTGAAATCATTTTACATTGATTTCCCAAATCATTTCAATTTACCAATTAAATTTCTAGTTGGATTTCCAACTTATCTTCTTTTAATAAATTCCTCTTTAAGGAAAATAAATTTCAATCGTTTCTTTCAATCTATTTAAAAATCCAAATTTTTAAATTCGATTCTTCAATTTATAATCACTATTTTACGAAATCCATTTATTTAACATTTTCACTTGATTCTGGAATTAATTCGATAAGATTTTTAGAATCAACTTTTTATGCTTTTTATGCTTTAAAAATTCCTTTCTTCAAAATTTATTCAATTTCAAAAATTGATTCATTTAGAAATTTTCTACTTGAATTTAAAAAATTCAACTTCGTTTATCTTTGGAATCCAATGATGTCAAAACATCCATTCAGCTAAATCTTAGCTTTCAAACAATTTCCAGATATCAATATGATTAATAGCATCACTATAATCATTCACAGATTCATATCACAGTATAAATAAATTCAATCAATGTGAGGGGTCCAGTTGGATCCCTCCAACCTATTTCCCTGCATCCACAGATGTTAGCACAATACCAATTCCGCTCCAGTACGGAATTATCACAGTATATGGGTTTTATAAAAATCCGCTTACTAACGGCGCAATAGGGTCTCATCCGCTATACGAGGAGGGAAATCATCAATCCAATATATACATATGCCAATATGTATATATTGCTATATATATATAGATATAACCTACTATATCTAATACCATATCCAAATAGCAATCATCAACTGCAAAAATTCCACATTCAATTTGAGTGAGAAAAATCTCACCTTAGCTTTTTAATTTGCCATCCATTTTCCTTTCCGGCTTGTTTTCCTTGATTTATACCTTGTATAAATATTATACAAATTAATTAACATTCGAACCAATCAAATAACCAATTTCCGTTCTTGATTGTTTAATTAATTTATAGTTTCATTCAAACAAATTTTTCCTTCATTTCAACTGTATTTAAACAAAATCCTTTTTAAATAAATTTAATTAACCAAAAATTAACTTTTTAAACTTTTCTGTTCAAACTTTACATATAATCATATATATATTTATTTTCATTTCCATATTGATTTCTTATTTGATAAATAAAATTAACCAACTATTTTAAAGTTTCTATTATATCCTTTTATACACACATTCCAATTTCAAATTAAATCATGTTCTTAAATTCATATATGTATAAAACTTTCTGCTTATTAAAATTTAAAGGCTGCATATATATAATTTTTTTCCTTTTCTATAAAAACACTATAGTAATTTACTTTACTGTAAATATAAATTTTAAATTGAACAAAATGTCAAATATACCTCACCGGCAATCGCACGACATATCGCGAGCCCCAGATCCATGCTTGCGACTTCGAAATTGCCACTGCTGCTATTGCCTCGCGAACAAATCTCGCATTCTGACATCGATGAACCTTAGTCGCGAAACCCCTCGCGTGTGCACACGCCACTGAACATCCCAGTCTTGCCGTTGTCGACTTCACTTTGCGAAACCCTGGACTCGCCAGTCACGACTTCGACCCCCCCCACGTGCCCATGCACGCGTACACGCAAGCGCCTCCATCGCGATGCCTCTTCTCCGATTCGCCATGCCCTAAATTATCGCGAGTCTCTTCAATCGAGCCTCCTTCGAATGCGAGCTTAAAATTGGGGAAAAAGAACAAAGGTGGCCATTATCTTTGAACTGCTCGATTTTGGATTTGGGAATGTTTGAAAGTAGAACGAGAAAAGGAGGTAGGGCAGTCGACATTAATTTAAACTGGGGAGAATGGATTTTGATATGGTCGCAGCCATTGATTTTGATTTTTTTCGAACGAACGAACTTTCGTTTTGATTTTTTTGAACGAGATAAGGAATACGCTGTTATTAAAACAATATGAAGGCGGCATGGTCTACATGATTTCTCCCTGTGATGCTCGACATGATTAAAGGGAAGACAACGTGTTACGTTTGACCAAATTTAAAATTTAAAATGAATTTGAATTTGATTTTATTCTGACACGTTTGCATATCGTACGGTCACGTATTAACTCTGAAAAATACGAAAATTGAAATCCGGTAATAACAAACTATTACGGACCCAATGGAACTGGTTTCGTCGAATTCCGAGACTGTGCCTCGGACGACAACTTTTAAATATCGATTCGAGCGATTTAATTTCAAACTGAACAATTCAATTTCAAATTCGATTCTGAAGCTTCTATTATCTTCAGTATTATCAAAATGAATTTTAAAAGCTTTCGAAATATTTTTCTTCAACTTTAAATTGAATATTCAAATTTTTATCCAGTTTCAATAGATTAAATTTTATAATTTAATCGTCAAATTCAAAGTTATATCGGGGATTCAAATTAAATTATCGTTCAAATATTTAAAATTAATTAAATATTTTCAATTTAATTCGTTCAAAATTCTGGGTCGTTACAGTATATATATTTAAATTACGGATTGAAATGATAAATATCTGTATCACTTGGCCATAGGGTAGAGAATTATATACAGACACCGTTGGTATATATATATATATTGAAAATGAGTTATATGGTTTTGGAAAGAAATATATAGTTTTAATAAATATTGATTTTAAAGATTTATTAAAGTGATTTGATAAAGTTGATATAATATGTTTAAGTATTTATTTAAAATATATATTTTCAAATATAGAATTTATAATGATTCAGGTTGGGACGATAATTTGAAATTTGATTTGAAATTATATTTATTTAAGAATTTTACTTAAGTAAGTTTGATTTGAAATTTATTAAATTGAAATTTTAAAGATATGTTTTATAACTTTAATTTGATTTAAAGTGACTTAAGTGAATATTTCAAATTTACATAAATTGAAATGGGATATTTTGTTCATTTAAATTTGTAAATTGAAGTTGTATTTAGATTGTTATTGAAATGATTAACTAAATATTTCAAAACTAAAAAAATAGTAAAGTGAATTTGATATATATATATAATTATCGAATTTAGTTTTGAAATGTTGAATATTTAAAGCATTGAAATATATTGAAATTGAAATGGTTTATTTGTGGTTCGAATCGGTATTTGAAATCGATATAATTTGAAATGTTTAATTGAATTGAAATTGATGATTTGAGTTTGGATTAAATTTGAATTTGGAATTCGAATTGATTTGAATCGATTTGTGAAAGTTGAGGAAGCTATTTTATTATATAATGTAATTTTAAATTATATTTAAAACTATTTATATAATTTACTTTATAAACTATTTTTAATATAAACTATTTTAATATAAACTATTTTAACTTATAACTATTTTATATAAACTATTTTACTTTATAAACTATTTTATTATATATACTATTATGAATATCTAAACTGTTTGAAGGAAAGTGTTATGATTTCAAAGTGTTATGATTTCCAAAGTTATGAATTTCAAAGTATTATGATTTCCAAATTATTATTATTTCAAATTGTTGGTTTCGAAAGTATTATAACTTTGAAAGTACTATGACTTTTGAAGTGAATACTTTGAAATGGAAATGATATCGCATTAACTTGGTTTTTGGAATGAAATGATATTTTGGTTTTGAAGTAATGACTGCGGTGTTATAATAACATTTGGTTGTTAAAGAGACCAGGATCAGATATGGACATACTCTCTGTCGATACCAAAAACCACTTTAACAACTGTGCACACGGTGGAGATTCCAAAATGAAGTAGGATGGCGGCAACGATCCTAAGGTATATTTACGTGGACCTAACTCTCGTGAGTTAACATAGGGTGGCTAAAACAGGAGCAATTCCGGGCTAATGAGGTAGCTCCTCTTATCGGACACACTCCATCGTATGCCATTCTATTACTTTGTGATTGATTTGGTGCGCACCTTTGATTCGGCAGTGTGGCTCGAGTTGGGAGATTGCTGCGGCTTTGCGTTACCAATAGTCCGGATGCGTAATTGGTATATCTACCCTTGCATTGCCTAGTTGTGCCATGTCACCTACCCTAACGTGCTTTACTATGAGTTTGTTTTGTACCATACCTATGGAGTGCCCTCTGACGACGCCCATTACGGGGGAGATTACGGTACTATATAGACTATGGGAATATATAAAATGTGTTAAGGTGGAAAATGTAAAGCCTTAACGCTATTTTAATAGTTTACTTTACTATACACATATTATAATAGCGTATTACTACATAGTAGATAGTTTAACGGATCCTTAGAGGATGGTTATCCCAAACATCCTTTGAGTTACTTGTATTTCAGTTGATATTTCACTTAAGTTAGATTTATTGATATAAGAATGTTAATCCTGACTCGAGTGTTTTGGTGTTTTGCTTTACGCTCGGGTCAGACTGAGTGGTTCAGTGTTCGAGACTCACTTTGGAGTTGAAGCTTCGCTCGGAGATCCAGCTATCTATCCAGCTTACTGTTACTCAGTTGATTCCAGTGATGTATTCTTATCTTGTATTTGACTATTGTATTGAGACATCTATGTATTCGAGACTTCTGTTATATCTTGTTTAACTCTGTAATATATATATGGTAGCTTCAAGAACTACTATTCTTTTATTTCCGCTGCATTATTGTTATATTACTCTGTGTCTGTGATTTTGTGATTATTTATTTACTGTATATGCTGAGTTTTGCCAAATATAAATTAACAATCTGATATTTTGAGCAATTCAAATCCGACATGTATGGATGCGAATGGTTGAAAATTTCAGGTCGTTATATTGACCATAGGGTAGAAAATTATATACGGACACCGAATTGGTTAAATTAAATGATTTTAAATCTTTAAATTTTGAATTCAGCTAAATGATATTTTGAAATAGAATTTGAGTTATATAAACTGAATTGTTTAAATGAATTGTTAAAAGATTAAATTTGAAATTTTGGAATTGTGTTAAGTAAATTTCTTAGAGGGTTTAAATTGTAATTCTAAAGTTGAATTTGAAGTATAAACGAAATTTATCGAAATTGAGTTATTGAAGACGTTTGAAATTGTAACTTTGAAATCTATTGAAATTGGAATAGCTTAAATTAATACATCAAAATTTGAACTTGGGTTTTGATTTGAAATCTGGATATGGTCTAGATTTGTTAAAATGGAAGAAATAGTTAAATTTGATGATAATTTCAAATTTACTATTTTAATATAAACTGTTAAAAATGTTATTTTAAATTCTAGTCAATAAGATTTTCAAACTATTAAACTAAGTTAATCTATTTTAAAATACTTTAAACCATTTAATCAGTATAAACTATTTTAATTTATTTTAATCAATTTTAATCTATTTAGTCCAATTTAATCTACTTTATCCTATTTTAAAATAATTAACCCATTTTAATCTATTTTAAATTATTAAATATATTTTAAATTCATTTAATCTATTTTAAATCTATTAAATCTATTTTAAATCTACTTAATCTATTTTAAATCTATTTAATCTATTTTAATTCTACTAAAAATAATTTAAATCTATTTAAACTATTTTAATCCATCAATTCTACTAAAACTAATTTAAATCTATTTAAACTATTTTAATCCACCTTTTTAAATTATTTTAAAGTATTTAAAACCATTTAAATTATATTTTCAAACTATACTAAACTATTTAGACTATTTGTAACTATCCATACTATTTTCTAAATTCTAAATTGTAAAGTGGAAGTGGTTATATTAAAGTGAATATTAGGCTCAGGTCTCTAATAAGTTTCAAAATACACAAAAACCCCAGTAAAAAAAAGTATGTAAATTAGGTCCCTAGAATTAAGTTACTAAGTAATTACATATATTTATGCAATTATTCACTGAATAATTGCAGACATTTATGCAATTATATCCAAAAGTTGCATAAATTTATGCAATTTTTTCGGTGAATAATTACGGAAATTTCCGCAATTTTTTTGGTGAATAATTGCGGAATTTTCCGCAAATTTTTGAAAAAATTGGGAAAATTTCCATAGTTTTTTGGTGAATAATTGCGATATTTTCCGCAAATTTTTGAAAAAATTGCGGAAATTTTCACAATTTTTCAGTGAATAATTGTGGAAATGTCTGCAATTTTTTGATATAATTGCATAAATGTCTGCAATTATTCACTGAATAATTGCATAAGTGTTTGCCATTATTCGGTATCTTAATTCTATGGACCAAATTTACAAACTTTTTTTTACTGGGGTTTTTGTGTATTTTGAAACTTATTAGGGACCTGTGCCAAACTGTCCCTATATTAAAACCCTTGATTTAAAAGCAAATATGATTAAATGATGTAATAACCTAAGTTGGGATTTAAATAACATATTTTGAGTAAATATGATGATTTTGAAATGAGGGTTTAACCTATTTTGAAATTATGATTTCAAAAGTGATATGGTTTGAATTAAATATAATAACGTTGATATCAATATGAAATGGTTTTGAAAATGTAAAAGAACCATCCGGTGTGTAATAAGTGTTGGGTTGTTAAAGAGACCGGGATCGAATATTGTCATACTTTCTGCCAATACCGAAAACCACTTTAACAACTATGCACGTGGTGGAGAACGATTTTGTATGAGGTATTTACGTAGCCTTGACTCCCGTGAGTCAGCTTAGATGTGACTAAAACAGGAGCTATACCGGGCCAAGTGAGGTCATTCCTCCTATCGGGCACATTCTTCGATACCATATTTTGACTTTGTGATTGATTTGGTGGCCACCCCTTGATTTTGATTATGGGAGTGTGCTCCGAGGTGGGCGGTAGTAGCTGCTATGCGTTACCACCAGCCCGATTCTGCAAAATGGTAGAGTCCTACCCTGGAATTGCCTCGAGTGTCGTGTTCACATGCCCTATCGCGCCTTCTACGTGTTTGTTTTGTACCATACCTATGGAGTGCCCACTGAGTAAACCTCACGGAGGAGCTTACGGTACTGTGTAGACTATGGGAATATATGAAATGTGTTAAGGGGGATATGGGTAATGCCTTAATGCTATTTTAATACTTTACTTTACCGTAGACACTATTATAATAGCGTATTGTACTATGTATGTAGATAGTTTAACGGATCCTTAGGAGATGGAAATCCCGAACATCTCTTAAGTTATTGCACTCACGTTAGACACTAGATAGGAGATTTCAAAACCCGTAAACATCTCTGACGCCGTTACACTCATATTTATTTACTGTTGATTTAATTTACATAAGATCTTTTAGTTCTGACTCGAGTGTTTTGTCTTTTCAATTCACTCGGGTCAGTCTGAGCTTTACAGTGTATCGAAGACTGCTTTTGGAGGACGGAGACGAAGATTTAGTACTATTTTTATTTACGATATTTATTCTACTACATCATGTTATTCCATTGCATTGTTATTTATTTTTGTTGCATGAACTCTTACTCTGTATTGTAAAAGTTTAATCAAATGTTATTTGTAAAACAGCTTCATGAACTATTTATTTGATTATTATATTTTGTCATTCCGCTATGAGATTCTATGTTTGTTTTTCTTTCTTGCTCTGCTTTTTCTTATTTACCCCATAACAATCCTCCGTTTTGAATGGTTTGAGTTTGACATGTGTGGTTTTCGTCGATTTAAACTGTCCAAAAAGGTGGGTCATTACATTTGGTATCAGAGCTTTGGTTTAGCGATAACCTTAGCTTGGTGGGGTCCGACTCATTAGAAATAGGGTAGTAATACCCTAGAATGAGTCGTTGAGTGTATATATATGAGAGAGCGTATTTGTTAGTGTTATAAAAGATTTTTTATTATGTTAATTTGTTTTGTTTTGTATTTATAAATTCTGGTCGGTACACGGGAGGCTATGACACCGACAGAGATTTCTTAACACTCGATAAGGCAGACCGACACGGTATTTGTTTTGGAATATAGGTAAATGAAATAATTTTACCTAGTATTATATTTTGCATATAAAAGAATAATGTTTATAAATAATATAGTTGGATGTGATATGTTTGTTTGTTTGTTGAAATTTTAGAACATTGGTTAAATGGGATTGTAAATAAAATGAATATGAATTGGAGATTTTAGAATTTAAGTTCCGGGTTGAAATTTTATTTCAAGAGATTTTGGAATATAATACTAATATTATTTGGAAGATTTTGGATAAATATTCTCAAATGTGATTTGAAAGAATTGTTTTAAAGAAATTTTGAAAAGGAATAAGTTATGAACTCCCCACTCTTTCGTTGGAAAATATTGTCGGTGATGAGTGCACGCATCATCAATGTTCATTTTCGAAGTGGGAAGGCCACTGTAGTAGTTTTGCAACACCTTTATTTGATAAAAAAATCTTAATTTTAATTTAAAAATGTGATTGGATATATATAGCTATGAGTATATATATTATTTCATATGATTTGAAATAAACCGGGCATTTAGTTCTTAAGTTTCTATAAATTATAGAATTCAGTTATGATAATGAATGAAATCTTGACTATATTAATAACTGGAACTTCTAAATGAGAAATAAGAAAAGTAGATGCTAAGTGATTAATGAAATATATAAGAAATTGGAAATTTGTAACTTGAAAATCGGAAGATATAAAATATTGAACATTTTGTTAGCTAAAATGAATAAGATAAACTTGTGTAACATTCACTTACGTTCTATAAACATATATATAACTCACTAGATGAAAAGTTGTAATGTTAAATAGAAATATGTGATAGAATATTATACAAGTAAAACTTAGAAAATAAAAGAGTTCAATGGAATTTCTTCTGTAAATAAGAATCCTGATATTATAAATTTGTTATAAACTTAAGTTAATAATTTGAAGTGCTGCTGATTAAATGAAATAGAAAGAGTGAATACTGTAAGTAAATGATTATAAACTTAAGTAATGTTTGAAGCCATTTATAAAGTAAAAGTGAAATAGTAAAAGTGAATATTATATATGAAAGGAATAAATGTGAAAAGAAAAAGAATAAAAATCTAAATATGGGTTGCTTCATAAATGAATATTGATGTTAAAAGGAAATCAAAGTAAATTATAAATATGAAGTAAACTGAAATAAAAAGTATGCAATACTTAAATAATGAATTCATTGATTATTTCAAATAATTGGAAAAAAAAGTGATCATGTAAGTAAATGGATGTGAAGAAATGGAAAGTAGCATTTATGTATAAATGAGAAATGGAATTTTGTAAGTAATGAATGTAGATTAAAGAAAATGATCATTGTATGAAGAAAAAAGAGAAGAAAGAAAAAAAAATTGAACAGTGAATGATGTGAAAGGAAAGTAATAGGAATAAACTTAAATAACATTTGAAATATGTTATTTGTTTGGCTTATGAGACGTTTAGGATGAGATACTTTAAATTGTTTAAAATGTGTAAATAATCTGTTGAGTTTTATCTAAGACTGTTGAGTGTAGGGTATACTTAGTAGTTTATTTATCATTTTATACGATTAAAAGTTCCTAAACCCGAACAAACCCTTTGTTTTGATTGCTATGGATGGATGGTTGATTTTTTTGATTGCATGTGATGATTATATGTCGTGTTGATTTGGTTGTGACTAATAGAAACAACGTAAATATTTTTCTTCTGCATAATTATTAACCTCTTTGGATTATATTAGTAAAATACAGGTTTATTGAAGTAATAGCTACTGTTTTGGTTTTATAAAATAAGCGTTGTTGCCCGACAAATAGGTACGTTCTCGGATTACAGTTTTCTAGCGATATTATATTGTTTTTCCTGTGGTTTGGGATACATTATTTCAAATATGTGATATATTTTGTTACTATTGATATTATTATTTCTCCCAGACCTCTCCGTACAAAGGAGACTCTACCGAAATTTTCCGTGAATTTTGGACTTAGAAATTTTGTGAAAGTAGAAATGTTTTTCAAACTTTTATTAAACTTGAATATTAAAGGATTTAATTATTTATAAATTGATATATTTATTTAAATTATTTATTTATGTAAAAATTATTGTTTATAAATTGAATACTTCGAATAAGATATATTAATTCCTTCTTTTCCCTTCTTTTCCCTTTTCGAGGACGAAAAGTTTTGAGTGGGGGAGAGTGTAACGACCCATAATTTTCGATAATTAAAAATAGTTAATTTAATAAGGTTTATTGATTTAATGTTGGAAGAAATACAAATTTGTGATTTATAATAAGAATATAACTGGAATGAAATGTAATAGTTTTAATTTAAGGTAATTGATAACTGCTTTAAATGTAATTCCAATTAATTAAAATGATTAAAAAGTTATAATTGGTTATAGATTGTAAATTAATTGTAATAATGTGTGTATTAATTGATAATTGGATTAAAGAGTAATCGATAATTTAAATGTTGTATTAATTAATGAAATAATGTGTAATAAATTGTAATTGGATAAAATTAGTATTGTGTAAGTGGTTATAACATTTGTTTGTAAATAATAAACTTATAAATGTGATTAAAAGTTAATGGTGACAATTATTATATGTTACCTATTTATTTAGTCTGTTAAATTAAATTGGAAATCAATTGAAATTAAATGTAATTAAATATTATGTTAATGGAAATTAAGATGATAATTGTATAATAAGTGTAATAAGATGTAACCCAATGTTAATTTTATTTATAATATGACCATTTATTGAATAAAAAGATTGAAATCGAATTAAATCAATTTATTGGAATTAAAATATAATTTATTCGATTTAATTACAGTTGAAATTGAACACTGCAATTAGTGTAATATTTAACACTGAATTGATGTGTAAATTTGTTTTAAATTATTGTAAATGTCTAAGTAATCGAAAATGATGAAAATTGTTAGTTTATAAATGTTGAATTAAAAAGTGATTTAATTAATTTAATATTAATTTATTTAATTAACGTGAAAATAGCCATTGTGGCCACTGTCTCGGATTTCGATGAAACTAGTTTCATCGGATCCATAATGGTGAATTATTGTAGGATTTCAAGTTTCGTAGCGATTGGACTTGTCGTTTGATCGTACAGGCTTGAAACGCGTAGAAATCAATTTAATTTAATTCTATTGAAATCAATTTGGAATAAGCTGATTTTAAAAGCTAACTTCTCCATACGATGGAATTAGGACTTGAAACCTGTTTCATTGAGTTTAAAAATATCGAAAACATCTATTTTGATATATGGGATGATCTACTTCCGTTTTGGAGGCAGAACGGGCTTTTTGGGTCGCTATTCGTCGTTCGTACAAATTCGATATGTGTTTATTTTCTTATTGGGCCCTGTTCATATAAATAGTCTTGTTTCCGAAAACCCTAGTAGTCATTTTCTCATTCCAGTACGTAACACTCCATCTGTCTGTTTCTCCTTCTCAAATGGCAAAAACCAAAATTTCTTAATTCAATTGCAAATCAAAATCAAATCAAAAAATTAAAACTTCTCAAACAATATCATATTATATATCGATTCGAAGCTCTCTATAACGACCCGTATTTTTACGGATCGAAACATCGTAGAACAGTTGACAATTGGTCGCATTGTTGATAAGTCGTCTAGAGTCTAAGTCTTAGGTCGTAGGAAGGTTTGTAGCGACCTAGGCATTGGGATAAGTCGTGGGGAAATTAGGTCGTCACATTTGGTATCAGAGCTTTGGTTAATCGATTTTACCCAACGCTCGCTGACGTAACTACGTATGAGAGACGTAATTGTATTTTGATGGATGATTACTATATATAATATAGTAGCTTAGAAGAGTTTGAGTCCTTTATGTAGTTGTTTCTCAAGGTGTGCTAATCATTCTTTTTTATAGATATTGAGAATGAGTCGAAGAGGGAGACCAGCTGCTACTGAAGGCCGTGCTACTAAGGGGGCTGCTGATTATGCTGCTATGTTCGAAGCTATGGTGACTTCGATCATGAGAAGGATGCCTGCTCCGGGGCTATCGGTGGATGTTGGAGTTCAAGTTCAAACTCCGAGACCGGTGGATTTTGCTAAGTTGTGTAAGGACTATACTGCTCTTGGAGGAAAGGTTTTCTTAGGAACAGAATCAACCATTGAAGTCCAGAGGTGGATAGATGCTTGTAGAAGGATCTTTGGTGATTTGGGAATTGAGGATGCGACTAAGAGGAAGTTAGCATCAGGACAGCTTCAAGGAAGAGCTTCTGATTGGTGGAACTCTATCACCATTAACACTCCTGAGGAAGAGATTACTTGGGTGCAATTCCAAACCCGATTTGAAGCTAAGTTCATTTCTACAGCTCAGAAGTCTGTTCTGTTCAAGAAGTTTGTGGAGCTCAAGCAAAATGGAAGACCAGTTCTTGAGTATGTTTCTGAGTTCGAAGCTTTGTCCAAGTATGCCCGGTCGTATATTGAATCTGCTTATAAGAAGAATGAGAAGTTTGTGACAGGCTTGGATAGTTATCTTGGGAGGCAGTTAGTGGATCATTTGGATGATTCATTTGAGAAGCTTGTGGAGAAAGCTCTCAGGCATGAGAGTCTGTTTCCTAAGGAAGGATCTGTTGTTGCTGTGACCAGGGGAGAGTCTAAACCACAGCAGTGTGGAAACAAGAAGAGGAAGCAGCAGCAGCAGAAGGGTAAGGACGGCAAGAAGAAGCCGAAGGGCGAGGTGACTTGCTACAATTGTTAGCAGAAGGGCCATTTCTCTAAGGATTGTAAGAATCCGAAGGTACCGATGAAGTGTCACAACTGTGACAAGCCGGGGCATATCAGGAGGAATTGTCCAGAACCGAGGAAGGACAAGCAGATTGTGCAAGCTTATGCTTTGGGAGCTGTTCCATCGTCTTCGAAAGCTCCTACCACTGAAGAGAAAGGAAAGAGTGTGGTGGTTCAAGGTACTCTTTTCCTATGTGGTGTTCCAGTTAGAGTTCTGTTTGATACTGGGGCGTCGCATTCTTTTGTTTGTAATGAACTTGTAGGCCGGTTGGGTTTAGAACCGGATATTGTTGATAGGCCATTGGTTGTGACTAATCCAGTTGGGGGTTCGTCTTGTTTGTGTATGTTATGCCGTGGTCTGATTATATCGAGTCATGATTGCTCTTTTGTTTGTGATTTCTTTGTTCTGAACTTTGCGGGGTTCGGAATTATTTTGGGTATGGACTGGCTTAGGAAGTATGCAGCAAAGGTTGATTGTGAGAGGTTGGAGGTGACAGTCGAGAATGTAGAGGGGCGAAAGATTGTGATACGATGTAAGCATGAAGAAGGCGTCTTCATGAGCTTCATGTATTCGCTGGTTGTTCCACGGGATGGACTGTCATCGTTGCCAATCGTTAATGGATTCGAGGATGTCTTTGACGAGGTCAAAGGGTTACCGCCGCATAGAGAGATCGAGTTTCGTATAGATCTAGTTGAAGGAGCCAGACCTGTTGTGATGCCTCTTAGGCGGATGGCGCCTAAGGAATAGCAGGAGTTGAGGGTGCAGATTGATGATCTTTTGCAGAAAGGATTCATTCGGCGTAGTGTGTCCGAATGGGGTGCACCAGTTGTGTTTGTTACCAAAGCAGGTGGATCGCTGAGGTTGTGTGTGGATTATCGTGAGCTGAATAAGGTGACTAAGAAGAACAAGTATCCATTACCGAGAATTGATGACTTGTTTGATCAGCTTCACGAAGCTAAGGTGTTTTCTCAGATGGATTTGGCAACGGGATTTCACCAGTTGAGAGTAGCTAAGGATAGTGTGCCGAAGATTGCTTTTAGGACACCATCCGGTTTCTTTGAGTGGCTGGTAATGCCGTTTGGATTGACTAACGCGCCAGCATATTTTGTGGATCTTATGAATAGAGTGTTCAGAGATCAGTTGAAAAAGTTCGTGCTAGTGTTCGTGGATGATATTCTGATTTATTCCAAAACTGAAGAAGAGCACAAGACGCACTTGTGTATTGTTTTGGAAATCTTGCGGAAACATCAGCTGAAGGCTAAGTTTTCAAAGTGTCACTTCTGGAAGAGTGAAGTGAGGTTCTTAGGCCATGTGATTTCTGGAAGTGGAATAGCGGTTGATCCCGCTAAGGTGGCAGCAATCCAGAATTGGGTTAGACCTAAGAATGCATCTGATGTGAGAAGTTTTCTTGGATTAGCAGGATATTATCGACGGTTTATCAAAGACTTCTCCAAGATAGCTGCACCGTTAACAGGATTGACGAAGAAGAACCAAGTGTTCAAATGGGAAGATAAGTGTGAGCAAGCTTTCAGAATCCTGAAAGAGCGATTGACAAGTGCTCCTGTTTTGACTATTCCAAGTGGGAATGATGAGATGGTGGTTTACACTGACGCATGTGGTACTGGACTTGGAGCAGTGCTAATGCAGAAGGATAAAGTTGTTGCGTATGCTAGTCGACAACTGAAGCCGCATGAAAGGAATTATCCGACTCATGATTTGGAGTTAGTGGCGATTGTTTTTGCTCTGAAGATGTGGAGACATTATCTATTGGGAGTTCGATTCGAGTTGTTTACAGATCATAAGTCATTGAAGTATCTTTTCTCCCAAAAGGATTTGAATCTTCGGCAGCAACGTTGGCTAGAGTTTTTGGCATCATATGATTTTGGTATAGCTTATACTCCGGGAAAAGGTAATGCAGTGGCAGATGCGTTAAGTCAAAAACATGCAGGATTGGGAGCCATGTTTTCAGAATGGAGGAATCTCGAGTATTTAGCTGGATTTGACTTCAGGCCCAGATGTGACTTGGAACCTGAGATGTTGGCAAACTTATCGATAAGACCGACTCTTGTGGAAAGGATTGGCGGGAGCCAAAAGCGAGACGATAAGCTTGTCAAGATTATCCGTGACTTGGAATCTGGATTGGAACCAGAAAAGGATAAAGGATTCGAGGTCGATCGAGAGGGTTGGCTTCGAAAGCAAGGTCGACTAGTTGTTCCCGATATAGATGAATTGAGGAGTGAAGTTCTGAAGGAAAGTCATCACTCGAAGCTGACAATTCATCCAGGAGGAAATAAGATGTATCGGGATATGAAGAGAACCTACTACTGGGAAGGTATGAAGAAGGATGTTGGAAATTTTATTTCCAAGTGTATGAACTGCCAGTTGGTGAAAGCCGAACAGAAGAAGCCAAGTGGATTGCTTCAGCCATTAGAAGTTCCTACATGGAAGTGGGAGCAAGTGTCGATGGATTTTATTGATGGATTACCTAGAACCAGGACAGGAAATGAGGGGATTTGGGTCATTGTAGATCGTTTGACTAAGAGTGCTAGATTCATTCCTGTTCGATCGACTAGGACTGCATCAAAGTTGGCTGAGTTATACGTTAAGTGGATAGTCCGATTCCATGGTATTCCGAAGAGTATAGTGAGCGATCGAGATCCATTGTTCACTAGTGGATTTTGGAAGAGCTTCCAGGAAGTTTTGGGAACCGAGTTGTGTTTGAGTACAGGTTATCACCCTCAGACAGATGGTCAGACCGAGAGAGTCAACCGAGTTTTGGAAGATCTCCTAAAAGCTTGTGTTTTGGATTTCGGAGGATCATGGGAAGATCACCTTCATTTGGTGGAATTTTCGTATAACAACAGTTACCAGTCAAGCATTGGTATGGCACCGTATGAAGCATTATATGGAAGACCGTGTAACTCTCCGACATGTTGGATAGAGACAGGAGAAAAGCTGATACTTGGGCCAGAGATGATTCGACAGACTTCGGATTGTATAGAGATCATTCGGCAACGAATGAAGGCAGCCCAAGACCGTCAGAAAAGTTATGCCGATAAGCGTCGTAAGGATTTGGAATTCGACGTTGGTGATATGGTTTTTGTGAAGATTTCTCCACTGAAGAATGTTATTCGATTCGGGAAGAAGGGAAAACTGACTCCGAGGTTTGTTGGACCATTCCCGGTCATCGAGCGAATTTGAAAGCTCGCCTACAGATTAGAGTTACCAGAGAAGATGTCGGGTGTGCACAATGTTTTTCATATATCGTATCTACGGAAGTATGTGCACGGCTCGAATACAGTGTTTTCTGCTGATAGCTATGAAGACTTCGAAGTTGATCCAGTCGATAAGAGACCTCGTAAGCCGCTTCGTGTTGTGGAAACCGACATGAAACAGCTTAGGAGGAAGGTAGTTAAGTTTCTCAAGATACAATGGAGTGATGATGATAACGACTGTACGTGGGAAGTGGAAGAGAGGATAAAGGTAGCTCATCCTGAACTCTTCAAGGTATGGCCCTAAGGTGTCGTGTCATCTCACGATATTGTAACTTGTTCTGGTGTTAGAATTTTGTACGCTAAGCTAGAATTGGATGCATGGTTTGTTGATTGCTATGGATGGTAGGCGTGCAGAATAGTCTTTGATTGCTTTGTTTGTTTGGAATTTCGGGGACGAAATTCCTAAGGGGGAGAGAATGTAACGACCCGTATTTTTACGGATCGAAACATCGTAGAACAGTTGACAATTGGTCGCATTGTTGATAAGTCGTCTAGAGTCTAAGTCTTAGGTCGTAGGAAGGTTTGGAGCGACCTAGGCATTGGGATAAGTCGTGGGGAAATTAGGTCGTCACACTCTCGACGAGCGCAATCTACTGCAATGATTCGTTTCTCGAATCGGATCATCATTTATCCTAAAATCGACGAACTAATCTCGGCCATTCGTCGTGTCGAGATCAACGTCGTCGGATCGTTGAACGGAGGGTACCGGTTTGTGGAGAGCGACGAGTGGAGCGCATCCGTGTGGTTGGTTTGGCGAATCAATGGCTAGATCATCATCAAAAATTCGCCTAGGGTTTTATTTATAAGGCGGTAGCTTCTGCTTCACGTCAACGTTCGTGAGTTGGAGGTCATCGCTGGGGGGTCGGAGCCTTAGGGGGAGGATCGTGACGTAGTTGAAGCTGCGGAGGCGCATGCGATTGGGTCGAATAGGGTGGCGGCTGCAAATGGAGATGATCGTGTTCGTTTCTTGGTTAGGCTACGTTTTAAGATTTGCAGTCGATGACGTGGCCGTAAGATGGTAATGTCTTTTGTTTTTTGTTTTGTTTATTTTAATTTAAATTTTGATTTTCAATGTTCTAATATACATAACTTTCACATACAAGGTCCAATTCATGCGCGGTTTGTTTCACTGGGATCGTATTGAAATTCTGGACATTATAGAACTGGTTTGGATAAATTCTGAGACTGTTCAATTTGGTCTTGTTTTGGATTCAAATCGATTTGAAACCAAAGGTGAGTGTTTTAACCCACTCACAACTACTAAATTTTCTTATGTTAGTTAAATTAAATTTATGATGTGATTAGAAATTAATTGATTGATGTTTGGTATGATTAAATTGTCATTCTAGTTAAATTTAACTTTTATCGCATTTAATCATCGTTTAATTTAATATTGAATTTAATTGTCAATTTAATACCCTTAATGATAATCAGTTATCTATTGATGTTTATTGGTTGATTTGGATGATGATTGTGATGGATGTTTGATTGTTGATATTGGATGACTAGATGCTATATTTTATATTGTTATGACACTGCAAGTTCTCTATGGGTTGAAGTGATACATACCCGAACGATCATATAGAATAGGGGAAAATCATTATGCGTTGAAATGATAAACCCAAGCGATTTTCATTGAAATAAATTTGGGATTGTGGGTTGAAATGATAAATACTCGTAAATTTAAATATTTGCAGATTGAAATGATAAATATCCATATCACTTGACCATAGGGTAGAAAATTATATACGGACACCGGATTAGTTAAATTAAATGATTTTAAATCTTTAAATTTGAATTCAGTTAAATGGTATTTTGAAATAGAATTTGAGTTATATAAACTAAATTGTTTAAATGAATTGTTAAAATATTAAATTTGAATTTTTGGAATTGTGTTAAGTAAATTTCTTAAAGGGTTTAAATTAGAATTCTAAAGTTGAATTTGAAGTGTAAACAAAATTTATCGAAATTGAGTTATTGAAGACGTTTGAAATTGTAACTTTGAAATCTATTGAAATTGGAATAGCTTAAATTGATACTTCAAGATTCGAAATTGGGTTTTGATTTGAAACCTGGATATGGTCCAGATTTGTTGAAATGGAAGAAATAGTTAAATTTGATGTTAATTTCAAATTTATTATTTTAATATAAACTGTTAAAAATGTTATTTTAAATTCTAATTAGTAAGATTTTCAAACTATTAAACTAAGTTAATCTATTTTAAAATATTTTAAACCATTTAATCAATTTAAACTATTTTAATTTATTTTAATCAATTTTAGTCTATTTAATCCAATTTAATCTATTTTATCCTATTTTAAACTAATTAACCCATTTTAATCTAATTTTGAATTTATTAAATCTATTTTAAATTCATTTAATCTATTTTAAATCTATTTAATCTATTTTAAATCTATTTAATCTATTTTAAATCTATTTTAATTATATTTATTCTATTTTTAAATCTATTTAATCTATTTTAAATTTATTTAATCTATTTTAATTCTACTAAAACTAATTTAAATCTATCTAAACTATTTTAATCCACCTTTTTAAATTATTTTAAAATATTTCAAACCATTTAAATTATATTTTCAAACTATACTAAACTATTTAGACTATTTGTAACTATCCATACCATTTTCTAAATTCTAAATTTTAAAGTGGAAGTGGTTATATTTAAACCCTTGATTTAAAAGCAAATATGATTAAATGATGTAATAACCTAAGTTGGGATTTAAATAACATATTTTGAGTAAATATGATGATTTTGAAATGAGGGTTTAACCTATTTTGAAATTATGATTTCAAAAGTGATATGGTTTGAATTGAATATGATAATGTTGATATCAATATGAAATGGTTTTGAAAATGTAAAAGAACCATCCGGTGTGTAATAAGTGTTTGGTTGTTAAAGAGATCGGGATCAGATATTGTCATACTCTCTGCCAATACCGAAAACCACTTTAACAACTGTGCACGTAGTGGAGATTCCAAAATGAAGTAGGATGGTTTGGCGAATGATTCTGTATGAGGTATGTACGTAGCCCTGACGCCCGTGAGTCAGCTTAGATGTGACTAAAATAGGAGCTATACCGGGCCAAGTAAGGTCATTCCTCCTATCGGGCACATTTCTTCGATACCATATTTTGACTTTGAGATTGATTTGGTGGCCACCCCTTGATTTTGATTATGGGAGTGTGTTCTGAGGTGGGCGGTAGTAGCTGCTATGCGTTACCACCAGCCCGGTTCTGCAAAACGGTAAAGTCCTACCCTAGCATTGCCTCGAGTGTCGTGTTCACATGCCCTATCGCGCCTTCTACGAGTTTGTTTTGTACCATACCTATGGAGTGCCCTCTGAATAAACCTCACGGAGGAGCTTACGTACTATATAGACTATGGAAATATATACAATGTGTTAAAAGGGATATGGGTAACGCCTTAACGCTATTTTAATACTTTACTTTACCATAAACGCTATTATAATAGTTTATTGTACTATGTATGTAGATAGTTTAACGGATCCTTAGGAGATGGAAATCCCGAACATCTCTTAAGTTATTGCACTCACGTTAGACACTTGATAGGAGATGTCAAACCCGTAAACATCTCTGATGCCGTTACACTCACATTTATTTACTGTTGATTTAACTTACATAAGATCTTTTAGTTCTGACTCGAGTGTTTTGTCTTTTCAATTCGCTCGGGTCAGTCAGAGCTTTACAGTGTATCGAAGACTGCTTTTGGAGGACGAAGACAAAGATTTAGTACTATTATTATTTATGATATTTATTCTACTGTATCATGTTATTCCGTTGCTTTTTTATTTATTTCTGTTGTATGTAACTCTGATTCTATATTGTAAAAGTTTAATCAAATGTTATTTTTAAAACAACTTCATGAACTGTTTATTTGATTATTATATTTTGTCATTCCGTTGTGAGATTCTGTGTTTTTTTTCTTTCTTGCTCTGCTTTTTCTTATTTACCCCATAACAATCCTCCATTTTGAATGGTTTGAGTTTGACGTGTGTGGTTTATCGTCGATTTAAACCGTCCAAAAAGGTGGGTTGTTACATCATATGTTGGAAATCCACCTATGGGATCGACACTGATCCCATCCCCGACTTAGTGTTCTTTTCAATTCCATGCCTTCACCAATCCCCTTATGTAGCTGCCTATCTATGGATACGTTATCCATTACTTGTTTGGACAGGATATTAAAAATGTTTTGGTTCAACTACTAATCCCTTGTCTATGTGATCCTTTACTCAAACTACCGATCCCTTGTTCACCTGAGTAAATGAGCGATCGAAGGCTAATTACAATCCCATCCTCCACATTTTGAGAACTGCTATGACAGTTCAATTTAATGCCTACAAAATTCAATGCCTATGAAACTCAATTCAAGGCTAGTTAAAAATAAGCTTGTATGTAGTTTCATCACCAATAAGTTGATATTCCATATGCTTATAATTATTCAATTCATCACTGATCCCTTAACCAGCTTCAAACTACCGATCCCAAGCCTACTACTGGACCGCAAACTTACATCCACTAACACAAACTCCTCCTTCCTATAGCCAATCCCGAATCCGACCACCAGCATGAATTCGAACCATAGCTTAGGTAGTCATCATCTCCAACATACTCCAATTTTCCATTTGTCTGGAGTTAATTATAGGGTCAGATTCGAACTAATTTTGAGTTAGGATCGATCTAATTGGATGGAGATTTGACCTAGAGTGGTGGCGTAGGTTGTACGGGGAATATATGATCGGATCGACAATGGACTTGAGTGGATTGAAGGGATTTTTGAACTCTAAAGTTTGGCAATAGCGACTAGAAGGGAGCGAGATTCGGTTATAGGAATAAACAAATCTAAAAGATGGGATCGGTGGAAGAATGTAAAAGAAAAATAAAATGAAGAGGAGGGATTGTAAGTGGATTATATCTCATGCATTTTTGGGTCCAAAAAGAATGCAATGCAACCCATTGCATACCGGTCTAAAGTATTAAACATATGCTTTCAGGATTAGTTCCGACCCCCCTATAAGGGTCGGTACCGAATCCTATCCCAAAAAAAGTTTGTGTATGTGTAAAATCGACGCATATCATGAGACTTGGTAATGACCCATTGATGTATGAACGTACTCGGGAACCAACAACGACTAAAATGTGTACATGGATGTATGTGCACATGCACATACCTAACATTCAATTTCTTGAATCGACGGAAATTGAATTATTATCTGAGAACTTTTGAGAAAAAGGACCAGTTCAAATAATCGAGGCTTACTAACTTGATTGACAAGCTCAAGGGAACCAAGCATAGATAGAGACTAAGGATTATATCCTGGATTTATACCGACTAATGTTGACCAAGCGTCACAACAAACAGAAAGAGATACAACCCTTTAGAGAGACAACTCGACGGAAGGTTAACGATTATTCAGGAAACCAAATAATCCTTTCCAGCAATTTTATCTTGCTTCGATTCAAAACATGTCATTTTTGAAACAAGACGAACTTTGGGGGACAAGTGTTATCCGGCCTTTTGACCCGGCTATATCCAGGCCGATTGGACAAGTTAGACTCGATTATAGACAAGGTAAGCAGTCTAGAGAAGTGATCATGGAGTCCAGAGATCAAGCATAGATAATGGTATAAAGCAACGATTAAGTGAGACTGAGAGATGGACTCTTTCGAATATTCTAAGTATGGATTAGAGCCTACCCTAGGCATGAGATCATTACATATCCCTTCCCCTAGGCAGGGTATTGGATCATATTACTTCCCCTAGGTAGAAGATCGAACCATACCATTTTCTCTAGGCAGGGGATCAGACTGTATCACTTCCTCTAGGCAGGGGATCAGACAGTATCACTTCCCCTATGCAGGGGATCAGATCGTATCCCTTCGCCTAGGTTAGGGATCAGATCATATTACTTCCCCTATGTAGGGGATCAGACTGTATCACTCCCCATCGGTAGGGGATCAGACCGTATCACTCCCTCTAGGCAGGGGATCAGATTGTATCATCCCACCGGTTAACTCAACGGAAATCGATTGATATTGCCAAAATCATGAAGGCAGCAATGCAAAAAACTTTGGAAACATGAAGCTAGCATCAAGATGGACCCACAAGAAGGATCACATGCGCCCACAAGGTCATCTAGAATGATCGACACCAATTCCCTATCCTTAGGATTTAGGCCACGAAACTATTTGGGTGAGCTCTTCCACATTGTGAGATTCTACCTGCGAAATTTCAGGAAGTTATTTAGTCGTTTTCCCCTATAAATATAGCGACCATTCTCCATAAGGGTGATCGTTCTCTTCGACGGCCAAGGCTTTGCCATTACTATTCTTTATTCTTGTACTACTGGATCCCAGCTGATCCAAATCTCTTGTAATCAAACAACTAGTGTAAGATCAATAAAAGAATCAAGTGGATGCGGGCCAAGATTGCCAAGCCAGTATAAAAATTTGTGTCTGATTTACTTTTTCTACTCTGTTTTAATTTTATTCTTTATTTAATCTCTACCGGAACTCTATTGGGTGTTTGTGACCAATTTTGGTGCAAACATCAATAAAGCTCTGTCAGTTCATCTCTTCTTTGATACAGAAAACTCCATTAAGGTTTCGGGTAAAGAATCCGATATACCTATCTTTGTTTATTATTCAATTTCTAATCTCCTCCTCCTCCAACTTTTCTGAATCTAATATATACAGAAATTCCTTGTTGTATATATCAATAAGAAGAGATCTAAAGGAGATTATTATGGACGTTTCAAATCCAAAGAAAAGCAAAGCTAAGGACCAACCGTGAGTGGAAATCTTAGTTTTTTTATTTTAGTAATTGATTAGTATATTATGGATTTGAATATGCTTTAGGGGTTTTTGGTTTACGAAGATAAAATAGAATAAACCCCCTAAAACTCCTTAAATTCAAATTTCAATTCTGGATGGAGATTCTCAATTATTTATGTCGAATTGATGGAATTATATAGTTTTTGTAGTTTTTGATAATTTCAAAGTATATTCAACTCCTCCTTATTCTTTGATTTGATTATGAAATTTTGATAATAAAATAAGGGTGTAAAGTATGAATCTTATTCGTAGTTTGCACCACTTATTCCATAAAAATTAAATAAGAAATTCCTTTGTTTATTTCTTTGTAAAAGAGGAGTTGAATAGAAGATGAAATTAAAATTGCAATTTCTATTGTGAAGCTTATTCCATTGGTTTGATGTAATAGGTTGAGCTTAGATTTTTATACATAAGTCTATTTATTACAGTTTTGGATATGAATATTAAATCCTTTATTAAGGATATCAAAATCCCCTTGTTATTGGTATTGAAAATATGGCACCATTGATAATATGGAAAAAGGAATTGTATTATTGTTAAAAAAGAATTGACATTTAGCACTAGTTAGGGCTTAATATCCACATGCATAAAAATAATAACTGCATATTTATTTACATATTAATTACCGTAACTAGCATACAATTATAACATATAATTGCATAGTTAATTTGGTAATAATTTTCATTAATCCCCCCTTAGGAATGTAATTGATTAGTTAAGGCAAAATAAGAAGAAATTCTTATATAGCCTAATCAATGGACATGGTGAGGTCTGTGATAATATACTAAGAGCGTTATAAATATGACCAAGTCATAATGATATGAGGTCAGTCAAAAGACACACGGAAGTCTGCCCAGCTAATCTGGCTACTAACAGTCTGATTTTAGGGCTGATGTGTGACATCACCTATGATAAGTAACTATGATGACATGAGGCTAGTCCCAAATTTTGTAGGATAAATCTTCCCAGCTAATATAGCTACCAGTACTTAGAATAGTCAGGCTAATGTGAGATGTCACTGTGGGTACGGGTCATAAGACGAAGGACTTGCTTCGGGGTTTCGGAGGTATTAAGTGGTTGTCTAAGGACCCGCCTCTTTGCCCAAAATGAAGTATTAAACAATCGGAATTGGGTTTAGGCACGGTTATGGATATCTCGAAAAGGTCTGATTCAATAGGAAGTATTAAGTGTCTGAAGATATTTGTATGCAATGTCAGCTAGATAGATACTTATGAGGAGTCTGCCTTGGGAATATGTATTTAATGATGGGGTCCTACCTCAATTGATGTCTTAAATGGTCAGAGTCTTCCTATTTTCCATTAAAAGGTATTAAATGTCTTGGGTTCTATCTCTCGCATTATTAGATATTTATGACGTTGGTTATGGATTATGGGATTTGCAAACCTACTCGAGAATGGAAGGTATTAATTGGTTGTTTGAGGGTCCGCCTCCTTTTTTTATATAAAGTATTAAATGGTTTTGAAATGGTTTAAATACGTACGACATTCTTATTTTGAAATATAATGCCCAAGTACTGAAATTAGAAGGCTTGAGGTTTTTATTCATTAGACACTTGTTATTCTGACTCCCTCCTCATACAACACTGGCTAGAGAAGGAGTGATGCGAGAGTAAAGCTTATGGCAGTCATTATCTATCTTTTCATGTTATTTTCTATTGTACCCATAAAATGTACTTTTGAACAAATTGATGTAACAGTTGTCATTGACATTATGATATGTTTTGTGACATCTTAAATGGTTCAAAATAAATGGGTACTATTATTGTTATTACATTTTGTTCCTTTCATTGTAAGTTCTAAAAGAATAGATAGATAACTTTGTATTGTTTTTCTTTTTACCAACCAACAGCCAGCTTTAGAATGGGTCTAAGTTTTGATGGGCCTTTTTGGGTTGGAATTTGGGCATGTTTTGGGGAGTGTTGTAACATTTGGTATCAGAACTTAGGTTACCTGATCAATAGGGAAAATATATGTTTATGTGGCATACTTATTATTTTTGAAAGGTTTTTCAAAAGGTTTAACTATAAATATATATATACACACTTATTTTCAATATACGCCTAACTCTATAAATTTCGACTATAGAAGTAGTTGCAACCATATTCCGAAAGGATGGGTGAAGTGACCATGGATTGGAAAAATAAATAAAGTCCAATTTATATTCCTACTACAATTACTTACGGAGCGAAGGCCGTATCGTAAGAAGTGGACTGAGAAGAGCATGACCATAAATACCCCAGAAGCTGAGTAGTACTTGACTCCTTTGTTAGACCTAGATTTCCTTATAATTATGGACCCTATAAGCATATTAACCAATATGGGTAGAAAACATAAAAGGAAAGGTTGTAACTCTAAAAATTTAATTGATAATGAATGTGCAATAAGTTAGGAGTAACAAGAAATTAAATAGATTAATGTGACCATTAAGGTAATTATGAGAAGATAAGGAAGAAGTTAAACAGGTAAACATTTGAATAAGCAAGTAAATGTCTTTTGGAAACACCCATTAAGATAACAACCATTTAATATAGACAAAGTGAGAGACATTTATGGAGGTAATGAATAAAAATGTTAAGTATTAGTTAAATATTGTAAGGCATAATATTGGTAAAAATTCGAAAGTGAGGCATAAAGAAGGAATGGAACAAGTTTCCATAACAAGGTACACATTAATCATCGCAAGAAGATAACCAAATTTTAGGAGGATTGAGTAGGAGAGTTCAAAGGAAAGAACAATTAAAGCTAATTTTAAAATCCCACCCTATGAGAAAGAACTTGATAAAAAAGTTTTTTGAAAACTCCATGAATGTTTCGAAAGAGCTTTTCAAAAGATTATTAGGTGAAGATCTTATGTATTATAGGTTGAATTTTTTTGATAGAAAGTAATTTTGGACTGCTTTGGAAATATACTACAATTTGTAAAAAGTATAGAAAGAGGATGTAATCTTAAAAGTGGTGAAATAATTTAAAAATGAAATGGTTGATGATTTTTAATTGTAAAACTAATGACTTGAAAAGTTGAAAAAAAAGAAGGTTTTCAATTATTAACTTATCAGTTTAAAGTTTGTTGAATTAAAAAGTTTTCAACTTTGGGTTCTTCGTTTTTGGATTCTTTAATTCTTATATGATTTCTTCTACTTTATAAATTTGGATGTTCTTTTCCTTAAAATTCTTTTTAAAATGGTGAGTAAATGAAAATGACACCTGATTGGAGTAGGGAAATAGAAAATAAAAGGATAAGAATGTCTAAAAAGATAGGTAGAAGGGACGTTCTCGTATAAGGAAATACGAAGAATAATAGTTGAAATTTAGGCAATAATAGAATTGGGAATTTTAATCCAGCAATAAATAATATAGGAGATGAGTAATAGGAATAAGATAGAAGTTATATTTGTCTACTCCAATTTTTCCATCGTTTAAAGTTAGAAAAGGTTATCTTTGTTAATTGAATGGATTTAAATAATAAATGAATCGGAATATCTTTGTATATAAGGAAAGGTATAAGAATTATATTTTTTTTCCTATTTGGATTTAGAACTTATTTGAATAAAAATATCATTGGATTTAAAATGGCAATCAAATAAATCGGAATTGATAGAGAAAAGGATTGCGAAAAATTTATAAACAAAGTTATGAAAAGTATTTAGTTAAATGACAACATATTTTGAGTAATAAAGCAATAGATGCTAGTGTGTATTTCAAAATAATACAACTATCTTGTAACTAGAAACATCTTTGAAATATAAATGTATAATCTATTATTTTGAGATGATAATTGTGTTTTTGAATGTTTTGTGTTAAAGCTCCTATTGTAAAAAGGAGTGATTCTTCATTACAGTAAGTCGTTAAAAAAGGAAGTTTTTCATAGTTCCTTTTTGGAAACAAAGCAATTTATGAATACTATGAATGAAGAGGCTGTAACATCCCCTATCTTGAGGCCCAAAGCTAAGTGCTACAGATGCTGCAGTCATCCATAGTATTAACTTCCGGAGTCAAAATACGGTAATGTTAATGGTATCCATATTATCAAAAGCACATGAATATGAAATAAAATCAACACAGATTAAAAAATCTTTTTTGATTACATTTCAAATCAATATTTCATATTCAATTACATAATCCCATAATCGATTCCCAGGTTTTGATCAAATATAATTATTACAATTTACGCTAGAGTGACATATGAAGATGCCCCATTGGATAATTGGAGTACTAAATAGACCTATCAGTCTTAATACATCACATCAGAAATGAAACTAAAGAACTTCTATATAGTTAGCATTGCCTCCTACACGTCTTCAGAAGCTTATTCGCCCAACCTACTAAACCTGAAAAACCTTAACTCTCAATCCACTCAAATTAAATTTTGAGCACCCAAAAGTTTAAGGGGAAAACGTAAACTTCGAGTTCGACATAAAGCCTGGTGCGAATAATAATATACATCACGGTTATCTGATATTAAGTGAGACCATACCGATTAGCGGAACGGGTTTCCCCTCACTAATATCCCTTTTTAAAACATATCTTTTTCAAATAAAAAACCTGCAATCAAACAGATTAAAGCAATAGTAGCAATATCATACATGCATATAAATCAGGTAATCAATGGACTATATGTCCCCAAAATATAGTTTTTTGGCTAACTATTAACCATTGGCTGACTCAGGCCTACCAGACACAAACAATTATCTAACATCTGTTAGACACACTGTTGGGCTATCTGCCCTTAACTATCTTCTTCTAGGGTCAACTGAACCTAATGGTTTTGCGGGCTTACCAATAAACTATCTCCTCTCTGTATATTCCTTTCGGTGTGTAGCATCATTTTAGTCTTACCTGTGACAAAGCCCTACACATTGGAATTTTAGACTTATATTAGCTAGGGGCTTATTCGCTAAAGTATAGAGCGCGACCCTATACCAGTCCCATCTGGTATTCTAATATCTGATTCATTTACTTAGGGTTAACTTCCCTATCAAATCTTCCTTGAAAACATTTCTTTCAAATTGATTTAACCCTTTAAATCATATTTAAACAAGGAAAATATACTCTTTGCTTTACTCAAACATTATTGCCACGATACACATACTTTACACAAAACAATGTTGATGAAATACAACGGGATTATCTACCCCTCCAAAGTAAGTTAAAAATCCTTTTAACTTAAAAACTCTTAGGCCATGAAACCAAGGTAAACCATTCGAAACATTTGCTTAAAAACTTTAAACAATATCTTTCAAACCCATTGAAAGTACCCCTTTCAAAATTAGTTAACTACTGTATCTTGTAACACTAGGCCGAAAGGCCAAAACATACCTTTCGAATTCATTGAAGGTGTCCACTCGAAAGCCTTATAAACTTTAGACATCCTCTTTTCAAAACACTTTAAGCTTGCCTTTCGAAACCATTGGAAACCTTCCATTTAAGAACCCGAGTGTACCTTTCAAAAACATTAGGGTGTCTCCCCTTCGAAAAAGTATTAAAAATCCTTGTTTAAAACAAACATTTCAAAAGCATAAGGTCCAAGTAAAAGTTTTTGGAACATATCTTCGAAATCTTTTAAAACCATTCCTTTCGAAACCTTTGAGTTTAACTTTCAATAAAATAAAGGGTCTTAAAAGAACAAGGGCGAAAGCAACTCTTTCGAAAGCATTATTCCTAAGTAACAGAACGTGTATAGTTTTGAAACCAACCCTTTCGAAAGCATGGAGAAGCGGCTTCTTAGTAAAAACGAAAGCACCCTTTCAAAACCATTGTTTAAAGGCAAAAATGGCCTTAACTAGGTCGAAAGGTAGAATGCAGCAGCAGATGTATCGACCCTGTCGGAAGCTTGTTTAAAACAAAAAGGCGGCAACCTCTATCGAAAGCTATATCAAAACCCTTTCGAAGGCATTCTTTTAAAAGCAAGGCAAGTGGCATCTCTTTTGAAGCAAAACAAAGGCCTCGACCCTTCGAAAGCATAGTTTCAACCCTATACCTTTCGCCTATCTCCATTCCACTACATACCAAGGCATTGATACCATGTGTATTGGTTTCGACTAGGTTGGAGGTGGTAGTAAGAGGTCAAAAGGTGGCGGCCGAAAGTGGCGAAGCAACAATCTTTTACAAAAATGATTTTTAACTTTTTAAAGTAATATTTTTCCAACTAACTTGCCTTATTTATCAACATATGATTGGTTGCCAATTTCTTTTCTAAATTTTTTCTAAAAGTGCTGTTGAATTCAGTAATTTATAATTTAAAACTTTTAGCAAATTGCCACATCTCCTTTTATAAACATATAAAATATTTAAGTCCCATACCTTAAATAGTTTGATATACTTAATATAGCAATTAGGAAAATTCTCCAAAAATTCCCATAAATCACTTTTAATATGTTTTCCAATATATTTAAATTTCTGACCCAAATCTAATATATAGTAGCTGAAATTCATTTAAACCCAATTTAACTATTTTCTTTACTAGAAAATTCATAATCAATCCACAACAAGTCAAAAAATTATGAAACTTGATACACATCTCTAAAATAATATTTCTGACTTCATATCAAAAGCGCAAGTTATTTGGATGTCATTTAATAGGTTTTCCAAATCAATTCTTATCATAAAATCTATATGAAATAACATAAATCATCAACAAACATATATATTCATTTAAACAATCAAAACATGGTATTTTATTTGCAAAGTATATTCGGATCTTATCTAGAAACTGAAACCATAAAAATGAGATGTGAGAACTATTATTCACCTTAGCTTGTTGTTAAGGAGTTTGAGATTTTCTCTTGAATTGATTTGATTAAGTTTCTTCCTTTAATTCTTGCTTATCTTCTTCTAATGGTGGAAGGCTAAGCTTAAGTTTAATTTTAGTTTGTGAATGATGTAAATGAAAATGGAATGAGGTTTTAGGGTACAAGAATATAACTTATTCCTATTTTGCCCTTATCTTAATCCTCTTACCTATTTCATTTTATTACTCTTTGGCTTATAGATTAATTAGGCATGACTACCTTATATTATTCAAATCTCAATCTCTTAACCATTTACATCATTTCATTTAATTTATCTAATTAAATATCCTATATAATGTTAGCCAAAATTAGGGTCGTTACAGAGTCTAACTTTTAAAGGAATGAATCTTTTATGAAGGGAATTTTAAAAGGACAAATTATTTTGCTCCTTCTTGGAACTAAGTAATTTTTAACTCTTGATAAAGGTTTCTAAGTTTATAATTTTAAAGTGGGAGATTTTGAATTTGGTACTTCATGTTGGTGAAATTTTAAGTTTCACAAGAAATAGGATAATAAATGCTGATTTTGAATTTAATGAAATAAGTTTATTATGGAAAAAACTTATATGTTGCCGAAATTCTATTTTTATAAAAGAATATAGAAAACCAAATTTTTATGGAGTAGATAAGGATCCCTACCTAGGTAGGACAAATTAAAAGTTTTTAGGATATGAATAAAAAAGGAATAGAGTGTACAACCTAATCTGGAAATTTGAAATTAGTCCCAAACCTCTATTTGAAGAAGTTGGTAAAGTGCAAAGATATTCCAGACTATAATTGGGTTCTAAATTAGATTGCTTTAGATAGCTTAGAATGTAACTTTCTATGTTTTAATTTATTTGGAGCAGTTTCCGTGTAATTTCAATAAATTACCATATTCCAAAATATGTATGAAAGCACATTGTTTGAATTAACAAAGGATGTACTAAAAAGGAAAGAGATGTGTAGGATATGGATATCCTTTCCATTTATTTACACTGTCTCTTTTAATAGAAAAATAAATAAATCTTTGTAAATTCAAATAAAGCAAAATTCTCATTTTTGGTTAATTTATGAGAGATTGTAATGGTAGTCCTTTTTAACAATAGCTCTAATAAATTAAAAATGTGGGGATATGGGTTCTAGTTTAGAAATTAGTATACACGTATAACCACGCTTAACCACTAAAAATAAGAATATATATAAATAGTATAAATTATGATATATGCGTTTTAATAAGTAATTAACAAATTAGGATCTATGGATATTAATTACCAATTTAACATGCAATAAATTTACAATTAATGAGAGGAAAGAGGAATTAAACGGGGTCTGATTAGTGAAACTTTGTTAACCCAAAAAATGGATCGATACCCTGGATTGAGGGTGAAGGAACCAACCTTGTTCTTACAGAGCAATAATATAGAGAATAAATGCAAAAGGAGCATAAATAGTAAAGAGACAAGAAGATTTTTATAGTGGTTCGGCTGTTAATGAAGCCTACGTCCATATTATAACTTTCTATTAACTAGCTGCTGTTATAAGTCTAATCGGATTATAATATGATTGAATCTCCTAAATTAGATAAAATCATAAGTACAAGAGTTTACTGGAGAATCACGGTAAACCCCTAGATGACTATTGTGTAGGAGGAGAAGAGTGATGAATAAACTCTATATAGTTCCAACAATCAGTCCAAAAGATCCCCTTTATGTTGCAGGTAGGATTGTAATTATAGGGGTTGGAGAGCTAGTGGGCTAGCCTGCTTTGCTAGAAGCATACACTTGATGATAAGAAGGTGCTCTGAAAATTCCATAATGACCCAACCTAATCTGATGGATCGCTAGCGATCCATGTACTTAAGGAATTTTTGGGCTTCTTTCTTTGGGTTGCACTCTTTGCCTTATGTAGGTGCTCTCTATGTAATTTCGTAGCTTGTTGCCTTGTTTTGGTAATGGTTCACACACGGGTTAAATTGTTCTACAACTTGAACCAGATGAATGTTCACTTCTCGAACTAGGTTGCTTGGAATACTATAAAACTTAGCAAACATTCCTAGAAAAGATATTGGTTCATGATGCAAGAGGCTAGAACTATCTATGAAGCATCCTTGTAGATCGCTAGCGATCCATGGGTGATGGATCGTTAGCGATCTATCACCTTAATGGATTTTTGGGTAATTCTTCTTGGATCCTTCTTGGCCTATTCTTCTTGTCCTTTTGGTTGATTTTTGAGTTGTTTTGGCTTGGCCTAGATGTTCTAACTCATCTAGAATCCTGCTTGGGTAAAATCCCAGTTATCATTTGTCCCACGGAGTATGCCTTCATTGGAAACAAGGCATGCTCTGGAAGTAACTGCTCTTGAGTTTCCATTTTGTGAAATCTAGTTGATTGTGTCGAGGTTACCATGCAAATTTGGCTTTGACTATTCAGCCGCCTGTTGAGTTTTCGATGTGAATCATCGTCGCTCATAGAAACAAATTAATTTCGATCCCACAATTTTCAAGATGCCTGTAAACAACATATAGATCATGCTTGGCAAATTTGGAGAAGATCGGTTGCAACCTGATGGATCGCTAGTGATTCATAGACTTAGCAATTTTTTTGCAAAGAATCCCTTATTTAGCTTTACTCGACCCTTATCACTTGACTTTGTTCACGTGTTCTTCTTGTGACCAGCGCCAACCACGAGACCAAACCCTAACCAACCTTTGCAGCCGCTGCCGTTGATCTCTATCGCCGTAGCCTACCGCCGCCGACCTCAGCTTCCCCTCGCCATTATCCTAGTGCCAGAATCATCGCTTTTTGGATCGCTGCTGACCCTGTAGATCACTAGCCTAAGCCCGGATCACCACGAACCCGAAATTGAACCCTTTTGCTTTCGATCTAAGTTTGGTGATGATGTGGTTATTGTATTTAAGGTGATGGCTAGTGAATTCGGGAAGATCTATGAGGATGGTGAACGAAGCGGGTTGCGATTTATTGAGCTAGATAGTGTAGTCATGACTTGCAATTGATGCATTCTGCTATCTTCGTCCAGTAAATCAAAATCGACTTGCACGTGGCCTCAATGGTTCCGATGAGGCGGCTTACTATGGACTTGATCGTCCTGGATTAGTTTTACTATTGCACGCTCGGTGTACCTGAAAATAGAAAGGGATTTTCATGTCGCTTTGGACATCCATTTTCGATCGTTGATGGGTAAGTATGGAAGGAATAACATCAATGAATGACATGAAAAGCCTTTTTCTTTTTCTGCTGCGAGTGAGCCATCTACACAGGATAGAGCATTCGTAGTGTTTAGAACACCGAGCCCATCTCACATCGATAACACACTGCACTTGCCCTAGTCAATGCTTGGAATCCAACGAGTTGGCATAAGCCAACGTCTTTTTGGAATTCAGGTGTTAAACATACAGGGATTCCTAGCTAAAAATAGAGTTACCTGACCAAGTAGGATACAAGTTCTGTAATATAGAATGATGCATCTATTGTCTCAACGTAAATCCAGTGGAGGAAGCCCACTACTATAGGAAGCAGAATCGACATCAGTTATGCTTTCACAAACGGTTCCAGCAGCGCCTACTTCTTCGGCACCAAAGGCTTAATATGGTCAATTGGTGCCAATTGGTCCAGTCGTCGATCGAACTCCATCGAACTTTAGAGTTTTACTTAACCCTCCGGAGAGCACTTCTACCGTCATTTCTGCTAAAGTTCTGCACAATATTTGCTTACATCATGGTATTCCGGATGATGATGTGCGCCTTCCATTGAAAAACGAGTTTGCACACATGCTACCTTCATGGTACATCGCCAGCAATCGGTACATATGCTTGAATGGTGCAGTGCCCCCATTCAACCATTTCTTGAGAGACACTCTTCTGAATTTGGGAATAGCTCTATTTCAAATCCATCCCAATGGATATGCAATTTTGACTTGTCTTTGCATTTTGTTTATGCGGACATTCAACCGTGCCCCAAGCTTCAGTGAATTAAGATATTTCCTTTCATTCAAGAAGAGAGATGAATGTCCATCTCTTGTGATTATTGAAGATCAGAGAAGTCACAAAATCGTGTTGCAACTCCAAAGCAACTTGCCCTATCAAGGCCCAATATTTCTTTGTTAGATGTCCTGAAAAATTTAATCATCTTTGGACAATGGAGGTAAGTTTACTCTTCACTCTTTGAGATTTATTATGATGGTGTGGAGTTTTAATAGACTGAATGCTTCTTGTAATTATTTTAAGGCCAAATAAAGATCCATCACTTGATCCCACCTTCCATACTCCATATGCCATAGATGCTAGAGAGAGATCGGTCAGATTTTTACTAACGAATGAGAATTTGCATCGGTACGGATTATTGCATCTTGGGAGAATTGCCGTCACCGTTGATGTTCCGACCCCTACCCATTCCAGGATTCAAACATGCTCCACTTCTTCATCGCAAGATTCCGAAGAGGGCGATCTACCAGTTGGAGAAGGTCCATCCGATGGATCAACTGACAAAATTGATGAGGGAAAAAACATTACGATTGGAACTAGTAGCCCGACTAGGATGCCCTCAATCCCAGACAAAGGGGAACAGGAGGTCAAACAGCGAGAAGGCAAGGCCACGGTGATCGTAGAAAAAGAAGATGGTGAAATTGAGAGCGGGAGTGGCAATGATTCCTCCTCTAGCAATGAGGAGTTCGATGCGATTTCCAGTGAAGGAGATTTCGAATCATGTGATGAAACTCCAGGAATGAGTCCCATTCTCCCAGATTCACCTCCCTAAGAAGTTATTGCAAAAGATGCTCCCCTAGCAGCCGAACGACTTCATGGTTCTACGCTTAAGGAAACCGATATTAACTTTGAGGACTTGAGCAACGTTTATGTGGACATTGTCGAACTCATGGGAGATGATTTTGAGATAGAGGGATTTTCTTCTCACTCTGGTCATGCTATTTCCAGAATTAGCCTGACTCCCACTATAGTCGTTTCCCGACCCGGTTTGTGAAGTCCTTTTAGAGCATCTTCGACACGTTACATACTTCGTTAGGGTTACATACACTCATATATGCATTATTTGAGCTCATTTTCTACCGCTAAAGTTACTTCATTTTTTATATTAGGTACTATGGGAGGATGTTGAATTTATGAAGATCTTGAACAATTTACAGATGCACAATGTGAGTCGAAACAGACTTCGAGCCGCCACCAGCCCCGAGAAACTGAGGAAGAATGGAGGAGGAGAAAAGATTGGGATGGTGAAATTTGTCGTTAGGATAAAAGGACCGAGGTAGAGTTTATAGAGGTGGCTATGAGAAGAGGAAGACTCTCGATGATCGTGAAGAGCCATCAGAAAAGGCAAAGGTAGATCGTGATCCTCGTCCTTCCGAGCACCATACATCTGCCTCGGCTCCAGTTTCTATCGAACTTGACGTTCTGACTTCTATTGTTCAAGTCACTCCGTCAACCCAGACTTTGTCAACTCGTATTGTGCCTGCTTCTAGTTTTTCACGCCCTCGCAGGAGGCCTGCTTATATTCTCTTGTCTGGTCCACCTAAGATTGAAGCCACACTCCCTAGATGGTTCTTGAAGGGAGTTAAATTCGATCCTGACCTGCGTCTGATCTATAAGGATTCTTATATACCCCATCTCCAAGCGATTCAGAGCGACTTGGATCAAGCTGAAGGATAGGAGAAATTATGTAATTAAGCAGCTGGCGGACACAAACCGTAACAACTATCAAGAGATTTTTTCTTTCGAGTCGGAAAGGATGATTACGAAAGGTCGCACCTCCGATCAGACATGCTTCTTCGATACAAGGTTTATTACTTTGTGATTGATTTGGTGGCCACCCCTCGATTTGATTATGGGAGTGTGTTCCGAGGTGAGCGGTAGTAGCTGCTAAGCGTTACCACCTGTCCGGATCCGTAAAACGGTAGTATCCTACCCTGGGCATTGCCTCGCATGCCTTGTCACATGCCTTATCGCGCCCATTACGAGTTTGGTTTGTACCGTACCTATGGACTGCCCTCTGATAGCCCTCCAGTTTACGGAGGAATTATGGTAGTGTATAGACTACGGGGATATGGGTAATGCCTTAACGCTATTTTAATAATTTAGTTTACTGTGGACATTATTATAATGGCGTATTGTACTATGTATGCAAATAATTTAACGAATCCTTAGGAGATGGAATCACGAACGTCTCTTAAGTTATTGCACTCACGTTAGACACTGGATAGGAGATGTAAAACCCCGTAAACATCTATGAAGCCGTTATACTCATATTTATTTACTGTTGATTTAACTTACATAAGATCTTTTAGTTCTAACTCTGGTGTTTTGTCTTTTCTTACGCTCGGGTCAGTCTGAGCTTTTCAGTGTACTAAAGACCATTTTATTTCTTGAGGACGAAGACGGAGATTTTTCTACTATTTATTATATGTATTCCACTGCATCAAGTTGTTTTGTTGCATTATTTATTTATTTCTGCTATATGTAACTTTGATTTTTATTGTAAAAGTGTAATCAAATGTTATTTGTAAAATAGCTTCATGAACTATTTATTTGATTATTATATTTTGTCATTCCGCTGTGAGATTCTTTGTTTTGTTTTTCCTTTCTTTTCTCTTATTTTCTTACTTACCCCATTAACAATCCTCCCCTTTGAATGGTCTGAGTTGATATGTATGCTTTATTGTTTATTTAAACCATCCAAAAAGGCGGGTCGTTACATTTGGTATCAGAGTCAGGTTTAGCGATAACCTTAGCTTTGTGGAGTATGACTCATTAGAGATAGGGTACTAATACCCTAGAATGAGTTGTTTGAGAGTATATATGGGAGAGCGTATTTGTTAGTGTTATAAAAATGTTTTTACTATGTTAATTTGTTCTGTTTAGTATTTATAAATTCTGGTCGGTACATAGGATGCTATGGCATCGATAGGGATTTCTAAACACTTAATAGGGCAGACCGACACAATATTGTTTTGAAATATAGGTAAATGAAATAATTTCACCTAGTATTATATTTTGTATATAAAAGGATAAATTTTATAATTTTATATAGTTGTATGTGATCTATTTGTTTGTTGGGAAG
The DNA here is from genome assembly GCA_030737815.1 of Allium fistulosum. Taxonomy (NCBI): domain Eukaryota; kingdom Viridiplantae; phylum Streptophyta; class Magnoliopsida; order Asparagales; family Amaryllidaceae; genus Allium; species Allium fistulosum. The sequence goes on from CM060906.1 coordinate 527,624,863, forward strand.
TGAAATTTTATAAATATTGGTTGTAAAATAAAATTTACAAATAAAGTAAACAAAAATTGGAAATTTGAGAACTTAAGTACTTGTTTCCAAAAGATTTTTGGAATATAATAATAGCAATATTTGAAAGTATTTTTAGATATAAATATTTTCAATGTGATTTGAAAAAAATGTTCGAAAAGGAATTTTAAAAGGAAAATAATATCCATATTCATTTTCGAGTTTCAAAGTGGGAAGGCCACTGTAGTAGTTTTACTACACATTTATTTTGATAAACAAACCTTAATTTTTAATTCCTAAATATGATTTGATCAATAAAGGATATGAATATAGATATTATTTTCAAAAATGATTGAAAAATGAAATCCGTAATTTAGTTCTTAAGTTCCTATTAAATTAATGATTTTAGTTTAGAAACAAAGTGAAATTTTAATAGTTGGAAACTTCTAAATGAAAATAAGAAATTAGATGTTAAGTGATTAATGAAATATATAAGAAATTGGAAATTTGTAACTTGTAAATCAAAAGATATGAAAATTTAGAAGATGTCATTATTGAACATTTTTGTTAACTAAAATGAATAAGATAAACTTGTGTAACATTTAATTACATTCTTAAAACATATATATAACTTACCAAAAATGTTTAAAAAGTTGTAATGTTAAATAGGAATATGTAATAGAATATTATACAAGTAAAACTTAAGTAATGAAAGTTTTAAAATGGAATTATTTCTATAAATAAGAATTTAGATGTACAATGAATGTTATAAACATAAGTTAATGTTTTGAAATGCTAATAACTAGATTGAAAATTAAAAGGTGAATATTATCTAAGAAAAAGTTTATAAACTTAAGAAATGACTGAAATGATTCATAAATAAGTTTATTTTTAATTGACCCCATAAAGGAATGGGTTTAATATTCAATGATACTATAAATGAAGGAATGAATTTAAATTTAAAAGTGTAACGCCCCACTCTGAGACCCACTGTAACAAAGAGTATTACGGGAGTAATACTGTCTGTTAAAGCGGAGAATAGAGTATAGTGGAAGCGACCATTTGTAATCAAGCTATAACTATCTACTGAATACGTCGAAAGGGTGGTATCTACTTTTTTTTCAAGTGGTTCGACATATTCAATAAATATTTATAACGAAATTACAATGGCTAAAGATCTATCAGAATAAGCATAGTAATAAAATGATAAAACATCACAGAACAGAATCACATAACAGATATAAATCCCAGGACAATACATCATCAATACAGATCCAAATATCATAAGTGGGTACAAAGCCACTGCTCACACATGTGAGTCAAAAATATGTACATATCAAAGTCTGAATAATAACAGAGTAGCGGAATAGTGGAAAAATAAAAGCGCTATCTATCAGCATAGCATATAATGTCCAAGCGGAAGCACAGAAGCTAAGTCCAGAGACCTAACCTGAAACAACTCGGTCTGACCCGAGCGAAAACACTCGGGTCAGGCTAGCTAAACAATCAGTAATAACTGAGATATATAATAATGCGGTACTTAAATAAAGCAGTACTTTTCCTAAGAGAAGAGTATTTTGGACCACATGAATATAATGACGGTCCCTAATCATCAATCAACAGTAAAAATCTCCAAAGAGAATATCAGCACCAAAGTGTTGAATAAATAAAATCGCCTCATATCATCGGCGTAGCCAAAGCTATATAAAGTTGCCCATAGGCAATAATCCCAAGAGTGACCAGAGTCTATAATCAATGCCCAAGCAAAGATCGATGCTCCAAAGAGCAATGAGGATATATTGAAAAGTCAATGAAATCAAACACTGAAAAGCAGTGCCCAGTGACACTGTGAATCCACAAGGTAATCGCACTTACATCGTATGGTTCCATAGAACCAACACCGAATGGCGGTAATCGAATGGATATAAAAATCATCAAATAATACAAGTATAGCACGTGCACCGACCGGAGTCGTTATTGCCAAGTACTGTAGAGTTGTGATCGATCACTCGCACAGATGCGGAACGCGCGAGACGGTGAGATCCTTCCCAGAAGGATAAAGGCCCAGAGGCACATGCCGAAAAAAGAAACTGCTCCATAGAACAGGTGTTCAGAGATGGTTGCCCAGAGGCGTGGTGACCCAGAGGTCCAGTACTGGCTGCCCAGAGGCTAATGTGTCACAAACTTCTTGGAGAGGAACCCGTAAAGTGTTAACGATGAGTCCCATACCCCACGTTCGCACTAAACGGTTTACTAACCAATATCAAGCTCACACTCCAAACAATAAAAAGTCCACCTCGTATCATCGGTAAACTACACCCAAAGGTCAAAACGATCAATCGAATAGGTCGGGGATTAACCGGAAAGAAAATACACACGGTTCCATAGGTCGGAGATTTCCTAACCGTTTAAGCACCTTTCCGCTTCGCTTGACGTGCTAAAAAGTGAGTGTGAGATTTTTATTATAGAAAATAATGGTTCGAAACGGATTTATAATTGATTTTGAGAACACTCTAAAACAGCTTTTGAAAACTCTTCTATTATGGAGTAAATAGTCTACTAATTAAAAGTAATATTATATAATAATTTCGGAAGCCATTTCGGAGCGAAAAATCCTTTTAAAACCTTTTTATAAGGCCCGTGTACAAAATCCAGAGACAAGTCTCAAAGAAATCGATAAAACCAGAAAATCACTGAAAATATTCTAAGTGTTGGAAAATAGTGCAAAACTGACGCGAACCCAAGTTCGGAAAATTATTCAGACTAGCAGACTGAATCCGAATGGCATGAAAATTGGTAGGAACGTAGTCCGACATTCCTACTTCAGAACGCAAAAAGAATTACTCGATTCCGACTTGAAACGAAGGCGTAGCGACGTTCCAAAGTCGGACACAGAAACATGAAATGCACTGTTTTGCACAGCGATCTGGGTTCAACTCTGACAGGAAATTAAAAGGGTCTACTGAACTCAGATGATGACCAAACTTTCCAGATATGGAGTTCATAACTCCATATTTCCAACGAGACCAAAATCGTCAAATTCCGACTAGCGGCTCAAAAGTTATGACCAAAATAGTTTCAGTTTCATCCACAGAGCTAATATGTGTATCGCTCTCGGGAAGATAGTTGAAAAATCAATTTTTGACCTAGTTAGGCTCAAAATTACAGAAAACTCACTGAACAAAAATTATAGCATAGGTTTTAAGCTTTCCGGAACATCCAAAATTATCTAATTCGGATCAAAAACGAGAGAGATACATGCAAAAAAATATCAGATTGAAACTCAAGATAACTTGTTAAAGACAGAATTGGTCTTCTGTCTTTGAATGCATTTCAGGTCATCTAAATGGCAAAATTACAGAAAACTGACTGAACAAAAATTGTAGCATATGTTTTATCCTTTCTGGAACATCCAAAATTTTCAAATTCGGATAAAAAACGAGAGAGATACAGGCAAAACAATATCAGATTGAAACTCAAGATAACTTGTTAAAGACAGAATTGGTCTTCTGTCTTTGAACGCATTTCAGGTCATCTAAATGGAAAAAAAACAGAAAACTCACTGAACAAAAAGTGTTCCTTATTGAATCTAGTTTGCAGCAAAAAAAACCTGACCAAAAACGAATGAGAAATGAAGAAGTTATGTCTGATTTCGTTTCAGCTATAATTTCAAAACGAAAATTATAGAAGCATCAAGTAAAAAAGGATTTAGCTAGCAATTTTACCTCAACCAATATAGCAAGCAACTTGTGTGCACACCCAAAATGAAAGCAAAGATGATCAAAGAGCTATGATTCACATGTTACATAATAAAACATGTGTTACTAAATGATTACTGAAATCAAAAGATGATTAAACACATATTAGAAGAGGTTTTTAGCAATATACCTCTCACAAAAGCAACAAAGACTACTATAGCATCAACCCAAGTTAGCAAAAGATGATTAGGAGGCTATAAGATCAAAAAAACACATAAAACATGTGTTACCAACTAAATTTCAGAAATTAGAAAGATATAAAAATGGATTTGAGGTGGGTATTTGCATTACCTTTGCATAGAATGACTTGCATAAGCTAAAACTAGTGGAGATGAAGATAGAGGCCATTTTTGTTATGAAAGCTTTAGGAAATGATTAGGGTTTTGATTAGGGATGAATGAATGAGGTTATGAGAGTTTGAGATAATTTATAGAGGAGGTTTAGGGTGGTTTATTGGGTTAGGTTTAGTAACCCAATAAGAAGAGAGTTATTTACATGTTTTCAAAAATTAGTCTAAGTGTTCATATATGTTTATAAAACTCATTTTTCTTATCCAAACCCGTTTTAAAATCTCTCCTAAAATATTTAACTTTCCAAAATAACATTTTATCCTCATTTTAAAATCTCATATTTCCCATTTAATTAAAATAGCCTTTTTCAAATAAATTTTTGTTATTCCAAATCCTTTTATGCTTCATTAAAATAAATAAAAATCCTAACCTTTATTTATTAATTGGTAATGCAAATCCCGGGTTGTTACAGACTCCCCCCCTTAAGAAAATTGCATCCCCGCAATTCCTTAAGATTGATGTCGTCTATAACGTCAAATCCCCAAAAGAAGTGATAGAGATAAAATAGAGAATTCTCACCCGTAGAAGAAGATGGGAGAAAGCCAGGATAAGAGCGTTCGATAGATTCTCTGGTCTCCCAAGTGCAGTCCTTAAGATTCGGTGACCATTGAATCTTCACGAGAGGAACCTCTTTGTTGCGAAGGCATCTAACCTCCGAATCAAGCACACGAAGAGGTTGCTGCTCCAAAGATAAATCAGGTAAGATCTCTAAATCAGGCACAACATGCGGCTCAATGATAGAATCAAGATCGCGGACACACATGCGAAGCTGGGAAACATGGAACACGTCGTGCATTCTAGAGAAGTGAGCAGGTAGAGCCACACGATAAGCCACGGGGCCGATGCGTTCCGTAATAGGAAATGGTCCAACATAGCGAGGAGCCAACTTCCCTGTAGAGCTGAAACGCATAACCCCTTTCATAGGAGATATCCGAATAAAGACATGATCACCAATGGAGAACTCAAGAGGCTTCCTACGATTGTCCGCATAGGATTTCTGACGGTTCTGCGTCTCTTTCATTCTCTGACGAATAAGAATAATCTTCTCAGAAGATTCCCGAACTGAATCTGGACCTAGAATAAGCTTCTCGCCAGACTCTAACCAACAAGCAGGAGAGTGACATGGCCTTCCGTAAAGAGCCTCGAAAGGAGCCATGCCAATACTAGACTGAAAGCTGTTGTTGTAGGAGAACTCTACAAGCGGTAAGTGATCCTCCCAACTACCTCCGAAATCCAGAATACAACAACGCAAAAGATCCTCTAAAACACGATTCACCCTCTCCGTCTAACCGTCGGTCTGAGGAAGATAAGCAGTCGAGAGATTCAGCTTTGAGCCCAAAGCTGACTGTAGGCACTTCCAGAAGTGACTAGTAAAGATAGTGTCTCGATCACGGACGATAGAGCTAGGAATGCCATGAAGTCGAACGACTTCCTTCACATATAGCTTGGCAAGCTGAGGAGCAGTCCGAGTGGACTTAATAGGAATGAAATGAGCTGATTTAGTCAAGCGATCGACGATGACCCAAATAGAAGTATGGCCTGACCTCGATCGAGGCAGACCGTCAATAAAATCCATGGATTTCTGATCCCATTTCCACAATGGAATCTCTAGCGGCTGAAGAAGACCAGATGGACGCTGATGCTCAGCTTTGATCTGTTGACAAGTCATGCAACGGCTTACATAACTTGCAACATCACTCTTCATGCCCTCCCAATAAAATAGGCGACACATGTCGGCATACATCTTACTCGACCCGGGATGTATAGTGTACTTAGTGCGATGACACTCATCTAGAATGTCGCGCCTAAGTTATAAATCAGATGGTACCAAAATAAGGTTCTTCCTACGAAGACACCGATGAGAATCAATAGAATAATCCAACAATGTCTCATCACTGGATCCCGACTCAAGGAGATGAATATATCGCAACAAGTCTGGATCCTGCCGCTGAGCATGGGCAATGCGATCCAATAGAATAGGTCGAGCTTCCAAGCTGAATAGCAAGATCTGAGGATCAGAAGACGGAGCTCGATTTCGAATATCACACATAGAAAGAGTCTCAAGAATATCCCACTCGGCTATCATCATAGAAACTACTGCCGAGTGTTTGCGACTGAGTGCATCAGCCACACGATTACCCTTGCCAGGGGTATACTGAATGTCTAAGTCATATGAGGCGAGAAACTCAAGCCATCGCTACTGCCTCATATTGAGATCCCTCTGACTGAATAGATACTTCAGCGACTTGTGATCGGTGTAAAGAGTGAAGCGTTCGCCTAATAGAAAGTGACACCACGTCTTCAAAGCAAAGACGATAGCTGCCAACTGAAGATCATGAGTTGGATAGCGAACCTCATTCAGACGTAGCTGCCTAGAAGCATAAGCAACTACCCGATCCTTCTGCATAAGCACAGCACCGAGCCCGCTACCACAAGCATCAGTGTAAACAATAAGATCATGGTTACTCTCTGGAACCACTAGAATAGGAGCATGAGTGAGAAGTTCCTTCAGTCGCTGAAAGGAAGCTTCACACTTATCAGACCAAATAAAGCGAACACCCTTACGAGTCAGCATCGTAAGGGGAAGTGCAACATGAGAGAAATCCTTGATAAATCGACGGTAATAACTCGCTAGACCAAGGAAGCTGCTAATATCATGAACGTTCTCGGGCTGCTTCCAATTCTGAATAGCTTCGATCTTGGCAGGATCGACAGAAATACCCTCAGATGATACAATATGGCCCAAGAACTTGACCTTGCTCTCCCAAAAATGGCATTTGGAGAGCTTGGCCTTAAGCTGATGCTGACGAAGAGTATCCAAGACGATCCGCAAATGATGAGCATGCTCTGCCTCAGATCTAGAATAAATAAGAATATCGTCGATGAAAACCAGAACGAATCTATCGATGTATTCCCGGAATACTCAATTCATGAGATCGACGAAGAAAGCCGGAGCGTTCGTCAAGCCGAACGGCATGACCAACCACTCAAAAGAACCATAACGAGTGCGAAATGCTGTAAGAGGAATGCTGTCTTCCGCGACTCGTAGCAGATGGAATCTGGTGGCAAGGTCAAGCTGAGAGAAGACCTTCGCACCGCTCAATTGGTCAAACATGTCGTCTATCCGAGGAAGTGGGTAGCGATTTCTGATGGTCAACTCATTGAGCTTGCGATAGTCAATGCAAAGCCTAAGAGAGCCATCAGCCTTCTTAACGAAGACCAAAGCAGCACCCCATGGCGAAGAACTAGAATGAATGAACTGCTTCGCTTCAAGCTCAACTAACTGCTTCCTTAGTTCCTCATTCTCTTTAGTAGACATTCTTGTAGGAGTACGCCCAACTGGATGAGAGCCTGGAATGAGATCGATGCAGAACTCAACAGCTCGCTTTGGCGGCAGTCCGGATACTGGCTCGAATACGTCGGGGAAATCCCGAACAACAGGAATACGAGATATGTCCACATTCTCATCTCGTGAATCAAGAGAAAATAAAGTAATATCAGAAATCCCAACATCCTGAAGAGCAATAGCTAACGGAGCGGACGAGTCAGGATGACGAAGAAATAATATCTGCTCCGAACAAATGATTTTGGCGTCGTGCTGAACGAGCCAATCCATGCCAAGAATCATATCAAAGCCCAAATACTCCATAACGTGGAGATTTGCATGGAAAGAAAAGCCACAAAGATCAATAACTATATCCTCACAGAGCAAGCTAAGGGTCGTGGATCCACCAATGGAATTAACAATCCTTAGTGAAGAAACCAGACAAGCAGCATCCAAAGATAAAGTATCAACTAGTTCCTTTGATACGAATGAGTGAGAGGCACCCGTATTATAGAGAAATCTACAAGATCTACCATGAAATAAAATAGAGCCTTCAAGAACGGAAGGATGTGTACCTTTAGGCTGAGCAGAAGTGGTAGGAGCCTTGGCAGCATTAAGCCTGCCAGGCTTGGCACTAGCTGGAGCAATAGGACAAGCGGAGATCCTATGTCCCTCCTTCTTGCAGAAGGTGAAATATAGAGGTTTGGGACACTCTCGAACATATGATCGGTAGATTTAGTTAAGCACGATTCAAAGATAGATAATTCATTAAGGAATATTACGGAATATAATAGATTCCTACACATATTCCTAACTTATTTATCTAAAGGTGGATATGTTCAATTTGGATCGTATTATAACGTATTGTACTACGTGTCTGTTCTGTGTTTGTTATGCTTAATTCTGATCCTGGCTCTGATACCAAGCTGTAACGCCCCACTCTGAGACCCACTGTAACAAAGAGTATTACGGGAGTAATACTGTCTGTTAAAGCAGAGAATAGAGTATAGTGGAAGCGACCATTTGTAATCAAGCTATAACTATCTACTGAATACGTCGAAAGGGTGGTATCTACTTTTTTTTCAAGTGGTTCGACATATTCAATAAATATTTATAACGAAATTACAATGGCTAAAGATCTATCAGAATAAGCATAGTAATAAAATGATAAAACATCACAGAACATAATCACATAACAGATATAAATCCCAGGACAATACATCGTCAATACAGATCCAAATATCATAAGTGGGTACAAAGCCACTGCTTACACATGTGAGTCAAAAATATGTACATATCAAAGTCTGAATAATAACAGAGTAGCGGAATAGTGGACAAATAAAAGCGCTATCTATCAGCATAGCATATAATGTCCAAGCGGAAGCACAGAAGCTAAGTCCAGAGACCTAACCTGAAACAACTCGGTCTGACCCGAGCGAAAACACTCGGGTCAGGCTAGCTAAACAATCGGTAATAACTGAGATATATAATAATGCGGTACTTAAATAAAGCAGTACTTTTCCTAAGAGAAGAGTATTTTGGACCACATGAATATAATGACGGTCCCTAATCATCAATCAACAGTAAAAATCTCCAAAGAGAATATCAACACCAAAGTGTTGAATAAATAAAATCGCCTCATATCATCGGCGTAGCCAAAGCTATATAAAGTTGCCCATAGGCAATAATCCCAAGAGTGACCAGAGTCTGTAATCAATGCCCAAGCAAAGATCGATGCTCCAAAGAGCAGTGGGGATATACTGAAAAGTCAATGAAATCAAACACTGAAAAGCAGTGCCCAGTGACACTGTGAATCCACAAGGTAATCGCACTTACATCGTATGGTTCCATAGAACCAACACCGAATGGTGGTACTCGAATGGATATAAAAATCATCAGATAATACAAGTATAGCACGTGCACCGACCGGAGTCGTTATTGCCAAGTACTGTAGAGTTGTGATCGATCACTCGCACAGATGCGGAACGCGCGAGACGGCGAGATCCTACCCAGAAGGATAAAGGCCCAGAGGCACATGCCGAAAAAAGAAACTGCTCCATAGAACAGGTGTCCAGAGACGGTTGCCCAGAGGCGTGGTGACCCAGAGGTCCAGTACTGGCTGCCCAGAGGCTAATGTGTCACAAACTTCTTGGAGAGGAACTCGTAAAGTGTTAACGATGAGTCCCATACCCCACGTTCGCACTAAATGGTTTACTAACCAATAGCAAGCTCACACTCCAAACAATAAAAAGTCCACCTCGTATCATCGGTAAACTAGACCCAAAGGTCAAAACGATCAATCGAATAGGTCGGGGATTAACCGGAAAGAAAATACACACGGTTCCATAGGCCGAAGATTTCCTATCCGTTTAAGCACCTTTCTGCTTCGCTTGACGTGCTAAAAAGTGAGTGTGAGATTTTTATTATAGAAAATAATGGTTCGAAACGAATTGTAACAACCCGTGATTGCGGTTACCAAATAATAAATTAAAATTGGGATTTTAATTTAATTGGAGCTATTAATGAATTTTTAATGTGGCTAATTTGTTCAAAATTTAGTCATTTTGAATAAATTAATATTTTGGGCTTAAGTGTAAAATGGAGCATTTCAAGGAAATTAATTAGGGAAATTTGTAATTTATATTATTGCAAAATTTTATATGTGTAAAATAGTGCAATATTTGATTTGGGAAATTAATTTGCAATTTATTTGCAAAATGGTGATTTTGGCTAATATTAACTATAAACGGTGTTTTGGAAAAATTAGGGGTTAAAATGTAAAATATTGTTGATATAGGATTTTATGAAATGGCTAAAAGTAATTGTTAACATATTTTCATAATTTTCTATGGTTTGAAATGTATTTAGTAATTTGTATGTAGAGTGTACTTAGAGAAAATTGCCTATATATGTATGCACATGAATAATACAAAGTCCTAATGGGTATTAGATCCAATAACCCTAACCATTAGCCTATAAAGTATCTTTTACTCTCCCATTTCTGCCAACACTTCATTTCATAACCACTAAAACCTAATTAGAAAGCTCCAAAACCTAGTCATGGTCTCCTAAGCAAGACTCCAATCTACACCAAATCAAAGAGAGTTAATCCAAACTACTAAAAGAGGTAATAGCAATCACAAAACCCACCTCTAATTCATTCTTTAATTTCTGAAATTATTTTGTAATCCTCTTTTTTTTTGCATTTAGATTGTGAAACTCTTTGATCTTCTTTTCATTGCTTGGAAAGAGGTAATATATGCTAGCTGAAATTATAATTAGTTTATTGCTGTTAGTAAATTAGGCATATCTCATTCATCTTAAATCGGAATTAAGATTTTCTTGAAGTTCTGGAAAGCTTATTCTGTCGCCTATAACTTTCATGTTTGGAGCTTTGCCTAATTTTGTGGTTTCAATGGTCGAAATCACGTTTGTTTGTCGCTGACCTGACAACAAACTACAAGGTTGATAAAATAAAACCCTGAAATTGATTTGGCCATAAGTTACTCGTTTTTTATCCGAATTAGTTAATTTTGGATGTTCCGGAAAGCTTAAAACATATGCTACAATTTTTGTTCAGTGAGTTTTCTGTAATATTGCCATTTAGATGACCTGAAATGCGTTCAAAGACAGAAGACCAATTCTGTCTTTAACAAGTTATCTTGAGTTTCAATCTAATATTGTTTTGCATGTATCTCTCTCGTTTCTTATCCAAATCTAATAATTTTGGATGTTCTGGAAAGCTTAGATTTAGAGCTAAAACTTTCATGTTTTGAGTTTCATGAAATTTCGAAGTTATTTTGGTTAAAATTGTACATTCTTACCACTGTCCCGAGAAAAAAAAAGAAAAAAAAATAATAAATAATTTTTTTTAAACCCTGTTCCAGATTTTGTTTCTCCACTTCGCGATGCCGCCACGATCGCATCCGAAGTCGGAATTCGACGTTTTTGGTCTCGTTGGAAAGGTGGAGTTTCGAACTCCATCTCTGTAAAATTTAGGCATCATCAGCATTCTTTTGGTACTTCGAATTTCGTGTCGAAGTTGAACTCTTGTCGCTGTTTGTAAACAGTGTGAATCTTGTTCTGGGTCCAACTTTGAGACGTCGCTGCTACTTCGTCTCAACTCGGATTCCAGAAATTCTTTTTGCATCTTATAGTAGGGATGTTGGAATATATTCCTACCAGTTTTCATGTCATTTGGATTCAGTTTGCTAGTCCAAATAAATTGCCGAACTTGGGTTCGCAGCAGTTTTTGAATGGTCAAACACTTAGAATGAAAATCAAATATCCCTTCTGTTTCCAGCTTTTGAGCGCCACTCCGCGATGCCTCCACGTTCGCATCTGAAGTCGTAATTCAACGTTTTTGGTCTCGTTAGAAAGGTGGAGTTCCGAACTCCATCTCAAGAAAATTTGGACAACATTGGAGTTCGTTTGGTACTTCGAATTTCGTGTCGAAGTTGAACTCTGGTCGCTGTTTGTAAACAGTGTTAATCTTGTTCTGGGTCCAACTTTGAGACGTCGCTGCCGCTTCGTCTCAACTCGGAATCCTGAAATTCTTTTTGCATCTTAAAGTAGGGATGTTGGACTACATGCCTGCAAATTTTCATGACATTTGGACATTGTTTGCTGGTCCAAATAAATTGCCGAACTTGGGTTCACAGCTGTTTTTGAATGTTTACAAACACTTGGAATATTTTCAGTGATTTTCTGGTTTTCATTGATTTCTTTGAGATTTGTCTCTAGATTTCGTACACGGGTTTTATGAATCATTTTCAAAAGATTTTTCACTTCTAAATGGCTTTTGAAAATTATTATATAATATTATTTTAATTATTAAATTAATTACTCCATAATAGGAGACCTTTCAAAAGACCGTTTTAAAAGTGATTTCGAAAATCAATTATAAATCCATTTTACACCATTATTTTCTATAATAAAAATCTCACACTCACTTTTAGCACGTCGAGCGAAGTGGAAAGGTGCTTAAACGGTTAGGAAATCTCCGGCCTATGGAAACCGTGTGTATTTTCTTTCCGGTTAATCCCCGACCTATTCGATTGATCGTTTTGACCTTTGGGTCTAGTTTACCGATGATATGAGGTAGACTTTTTATTGTTTGGAGTGTGAGCTTGCTATTGGTTAGGAAACCGTTTAGTGCGAACGTGGGGTATGGGACTCATTGTTAACACTTTGCGGGTTCCTCTCCAAGAAGTTAGTGACACATTAGCCTCTAGGCGGCCAGTACTGGACCTCTGGGTCACCACGCCTCTGGGCAACCGTCTCTGGACACCTGCTCTATGGAGCAGTTTATTTTTCGGCGTGTGCCTCTGGGCCTTTATCCTTCTGGGAAGGATCTCGCCGTCTCGCGCGTTTCGCATCGGTGCGAGTGATCGATCACAACTCTACAGTACTTGGCAACAACGACTCTGGTCGGTGCACGTGCAATACTTGTATTATCTGATGATTTTTATATCCATTCGAGTACCGCCATTCGGCGTTGGTTCTATGGAACCATACGATGTAAGTGCGATTACCTTGTGGATTCACAGTGTCTCTGGACACTGCTTTTCAGTGTTTGATTTCATTGATTTTTCAGTATATCCCCATTGCTCTTTGGAGCATCGATCTTTGCTTGGGCATTGATTACAGACTCTGGTCACTCTTAGGATTATTGACTATGGGCATCTTTTTATAGCTTTGGCTACGCCGATGATATGAGGCGATTTTATTTATTCTACACTTTGGTGTTGATTTCTCTTTGGACATTTTTATTGTTTATTGATGAGGGATCGTCATTATATTCATGTGGTTCATAATATACTTCTCTTTGGATAAGTATTGTTTTATTTATGTACCGCATTATTCTATATCTCAGTTATTACTGATTGTTTAGCTAGCCTGACCCGAGTGTTTTCGCTCGGGTCAGACCGAGTTGTTTCAGGTTAGGTCTCTGGACTTAGCTTCTGTGCTTCCGCTTTGGACTTATCTGCTATGCTTTTGAGATAGCTTATCTTAGTGTCCGCTTATGTTATTATTCAGACTCTGATATGTACATATTTTTGACTCACATGTGTGAGCAGTGGCTTTTTACCCACTTATGATATTTGGATCTGTATTGATGATGTATTGTTCTGGGATTTTATATCTGTTATGTGATTCTGTTCTGTGATGTTTTTATCATTATTATTATGCTTTGTCCTGATAGATCTTTAGCCATTTGTAATTTCGTTATAAGTATTTATCGAATATGTCGAACCACCTGATTGAGAAAAATTTAAATAGATTCCACCTTTCGACGTATTCGGTAGATAGTTATAGCTTGATTATAGATGGTCGCTTCGACTATACTCTATTCTCCGCTTTAACAGACAGTATTACTCCCGTAATACTCTTTGTTACAGTGGGTCTCGGAGTGGGGCGTTACAGCTTGGTATCAGAGCTTGGTTTCAGGAATAAGCATAATAAACACAGAACAGATACACTTAGTACAATACATTTTAAATTAGATCCGAATTAAATCAAATCCCTTCCTTATGTTTATTGATAGATAAGTTAGGAATATGTATAGGAATCCGTTATATTCCGTAGTATTCCTTAATTAATTATCTATCATTGAATCATGTCTAACTCTAATTCCCGTTACGACATGTTTGACCAATTGAGCGGTGCGAAGGTCTTCTCTCAGTTTGACCTTGCCACCGGATTCCATCAGCTACGAGTCATGGAAGACAGCATTCCTCTTACAGCATTTCGCACTCGTCATGGTTCTTTTGAGTGGTTGGTCATGCCGTTCGGCTTGACGAATGCTCCGGCTTTCTTCGTCGATCTCATGAATCGAGTATTCCGGGAATACATCAATAGATTCGTTCTGGTTTTCATCGACGATATTCTTGAGACTCTTTCTATGTGTGATATTCGAAATCGAGCTCCGTCTTCTGTATTCCTTTTGTGGATTAGATGTTATAGACGACTTCTATATTTAAGGAATTGCGGGGACGCAATTTTCTTAAGGGGGGGAGTCTGTAACAACCCGTGATTGCGGTTACCAAATAATAAATTAAAATTGGGATTTTAATTTAATTGGAGCTATTAATGAATTTTTAATGTGGCTAATTTGTTCAAAATTTAGTCATTTTGAATAAATTAATATTTTGGGCTTAAGTGTAAAATGGAGCATTTCAAGGAAATTAATTAGGGAAATTTGTAATTTATATTATTGCAAAATTTTATATGTGTAAAATAGTGCAATATTTGATTTGGGAAATTAATTTGCAATTTATTTGCAAAATGGTGATTTTGGCTAATATTAACTATAAACGGTGTTTTGGAAAAATTAGGGGTTAAAATGTAAAATATTGTTGATATAGGATTTTATGAAATGGCTAAAAGTAATTGTTAACATATTTTCATAATTTTCTATGGTTTGAAATGTATTTAGTAATTTGTATGTAGAGTGTACTTAGAGAAAATTGCCTATATATGTATTCACATGAATAATACAAAGTCCTAATGGGTATTAGATCCAATAACCCTAACCATTAGCCTATAAAGTATCTTTTACTCTCCCATTTCAGCCAACACTTCATTTCATAACCACTAAAACCTAATTAGAAAGCTCCAAAACCTAGTCATGGTCTCCTAAGCAAGACTCCAATCTACACCAAATCAAAGAGAGTTAATCCAAACTACTAAAAGAGGTAATAGCAATCACAAAACCCACCTCTAATTCATTCTTTAATTTCTGAAATTATTTTGTAATCCTCTTTTTTTTGTGCATTTAGATTGTGAAACTCTTTGATCTTCTTTTCATTGCTTGGAAAGAGGTAATATATGCTAGCTGAAATTATAATTAGTTTATTGCTGTTAGTAAATTAGGCATATCTCATTCATCTTAAATCGGAATTAAGATTTTCTTGAAGTTCTGGAAAGCTTATTCTGTAGCCTATAACTTTCATGTTTGGAGCTTTGCCTAATTTTGTGGTTTCAATGGTCGAAATCACGTTTGTTTGTCGCTGACCTGACAACAAACTACAAGGTTGATAAAATAAAACCCTGAAATTGATTTGGCCATAAGTTACTCGTTTTTTATCCGAATTAGTTAATTTTGGATGTTCCGGAAAGCTTAAAACATATGCTACAATTTTTGTTCAGTGAGTTTTCTGTAATATTGCCATTTAGATGACCTGAAATGCGTTCAAAGACAGAAGACCAATTCTGTCTTTAACAAGTTATCTTGAGTTTCAATCTGATATTGTTTTGCATGTATCTCTCTCGTTTCTTATCCAAATCTAATAATTTTGGATGTTCTGAAAAGCTTAGATTTAGAGCTAAAACTTTCATGTTTTGAGTTTCATGAAATTTCGAAGTTATTTTGGTTAAAATTGTACATTCTTACCACTGTCCCGAGAAAAAAAAAGAAAAAAAAATAATAAATAATTTTTTTTAAACCCTGTTCCAGATTTTTTTTCTCCACTTCGCGATGCCGCCACGATCGCATCCGAAGTCGGAATTCGACGTTTTTGGTCTCGTAGGAAAGGTGGAGTTTCGAACTCCATCTCTGTAAAATTTAGGCATCATCAGCATTCTTTTGGTACTTCGAATTTCGTGTCGAAGTTGAACTCTTGTCGCTGTTTGTAAACAGTGTGAATCTTGTTCTGGGTCCAACTTTGAGACGTCGCTGCTACTTCGTCTCAACTCGGATTCCAGAAATTCTTTTTGCATCTTATAGTAGGGATGTTGGACTATATTCCTACCAGTTTTCATGTCATTTGGATTCAGTTTGCTAGTCCAAATAAATTGCCGAACTTGGGTTCGCAGCAGTTTTTGAATGGTCAAACACTTAGAATGAAAATCAAATATCCCTTCTGTTTCCAGCTTTTGAGCGCCACTCCGCGATGCCTCCACGTTCGCATCGGAAGTCGTAATTCAACGTTTTTGGTCTCGTTAGAAAGGTGGAGTTCCGAACTCCATCTCAAGAAAATTTGGACAACATTGGAGTTCGTTTGGTACTTCGAATTTCGTGTCGAAGTTGAACTCTAGTCGCTGTTTGTAAACAGTGTTAATCTTGTTCTGGGTCCAACTTTGAGACGTCGCTGCCGCTTCGTCTCAACTCGGAATCCAGAAATTCTTTTTGCATCTTAAAGTAGGGATGTTGGACTACATGCCTGCAAATTTTCATGACATTTGGACATTGTTTGCTGGTCCAAATAAATTGCCGAACTTGGGTTCACAGCTGTTTTTGAATGTTTACAAACACTTGGAATATTTTCAGTGATTTTCTGGTTTTCATTGATTTTTTTGAGATTTGTCTCAAGATTTCGTACACGGGTTTTATGAATCATTTTCAAAAGATTTTTCACTTCTAAATGGCTTTTGAAAATTATTATATAATATTATTTTAATTATTAAATTAATTACTCCATAATAGGAGACCTTTCAAAAGACCGTTTTAAAAGTGATTTCGAAAATCAATTATAAATCCGTTTTACACCATTATTTTCTATAATAAAAATCTCACACTCACTTTTAGCACGTCGAGCGAAGTGGAAAGGTGCTTAAACGGTTAGGAAATCTCCGGCCTATGGAAACCGTGTGTATTTTCTTTCCGGTTAATCCCCGACCTATTCGATTGATCGTTTTGACCTTTGGGTCTAGTTTACCGATGATATGAGGTAGACTTTTTATTGTTTGGAGTGTGAGCTTGCTATTGGTTAGGAAACCGTTTAGTGCGAACGTGGGGTATGGGACTCATTGTTAACACTTTGCGGGTTCCTCTCCAAGAAGTTAGTGACACATTAGCCTCTAGGCAGCCAGTACTGGACCTCTGGGTCACCACGCCTCTGGGCAACCGTCTCTGGACACCTGCTCTATGGAGCAGTTTATTTTTCGGCGTGTGCCTCTAGGCCTTTATCCTTCTGGGAAGGATCTCGCCGTCTCGCGCGTTTCGCATCGGTGCGAGTGATCGATCACAACTCTACAGTACTTGGCAACAACGACTCTGGTCGGTGCACGTGCAATACTTGTATTATCTGATAATTTTTATATCCATTCGAGTACCGCCATTCGGCGTTGGTTCTACGGAACCATACGATGTAAGTGCGATTACCTTGTGGATTCACAGTGTCTCTGGACACTGCTTTTCAGTGTTTGATTTCATTGATTTTTCAGTATATCCCCATTGCTCTTTGGAGCATCGATCTTTGCTTGGGCATTGATTACAGACTCTGGTCACTCTTGGGATTATTGCCTATGGGCATCTTTTTATAGCTTTGGCTACGCCGATGATATGAGGCGATTTTATTTATTCTACACTTTGGTGTTGATTTCTCTTTGGAGATTTTTATTGTTTATTGATGAGGGATCGTCATTATATTCATGTGGTTCATAATATACTTCTCTTTGGATAAGTATTGTTTTATTTATGTACCGCATTATTCTACATCTCAGTTATTACTGATTGTTTAGCTAGCCTGACCCGAGTGTTTTCGCTCGGGTCAGACCAAGTTGTTTCAGGTTAGGTCTCTGGACTTAGCTTCTGTGCTTCCGCTTTGGACTTATCTGCTATGCTTTTGAGATAGCTTATCTTAGTGTCCGCTTATGTTATTATTCAGACTCTGATATGTACATATTTTTGACTCAC
Source organism: Allium fistulosum (assembly GCA_030737815.1). Lineage (NCBI taxonomy): Eukaryota > Viridiplantae > Streptophyta > Magnoliopsida > Asparagales > Amaryllidaceae > Allium > Allium fistulosum. Next base: position 527,642,932 of record CM060906.1, read on the forward strand.
ATGTGTGAGCAGTGGCTTTGTACCCACTTATGATATTTGGATCTGTATTGATGATGTATTGTTCTGGGATTTTATATCTGTTATGTGATTCTGTTCTGTGATGTTTTTATCATTATTATTATGCTTTGTCCTGATAGATCTTTAGCCATTTGTAATTTCGTTATAAGTATTTATCGAATATGTCGAACCACCTGATTGAGAAAAATTTAAATAGATTCCACCTTTCGACGTATTCGGTAGATAGTTATAGCTTGATTATAGATGGTCGCTTCCACTATACTCTATTCTCCGCTTTAACAGACAGTATTACTCCCGTAATACTCTTTGTTACAGTGGGTCTCGGAGTGGGGCGTTACACGAATTTATAATTGATTTTGAGAACACTCTAAAACGGCTTTTGAAAACTCTCCTATTATAGAGTAAATAGTCTACTAATTAAAAATAATATTATATAATAATTTCGAAAGCCATTTCGGAGCGAAAAATCCTTTTAAAACCTTTTTATAAGGCCCATGTACAAAATCCAGAGACAAGTCTCAAAGAAATCGATAAAACCAGAAAATCACTGAAAATATTCTAAGTGTGGGAAAATAGTCCAAAACTGATGCGAACCCAAGTTCGGAAAATTATTCGGACCAGCAGACTGAATCCGAATGGCATGAAAATAGGTAGGAATGTAGTCCGACATTCCTACTTCAGAACGCAAAAAGAATTACTCGATTCCGACTTGAAACGAAGGCGTAGAGACGTTCCAAAGTCGGACACAGAAACATGAAATGCACTGTTTTGCACAGCGATCTGGGTTCAACTCTGACAGGAAATTCGAAGGGACTAATGAACTCAGATGATGACCAAACTTTCCAGATATGGAGTTCATTACTCCATCTTTCCAACAAGATCAAAATCGTCAAATTCCGACTAGCAGCTCAAAAGTTATGACCAAAATAGTTTTAGTTTCATCCATAGAGCTAATATGTGTATCGCTCTCGGGAAGATAGTAGAAAAATCAATTTTTGACCTAGTTAGACTAAAAATTACAGAAAACTCACTGAACAAAAATTGTAGCATAGGTTTTATGCTTTCCGGAACATCCAAAATTTTCTAATTCGGATCAAAAACGAGAGAGATACATGCAAAACAATATCAGATTGAAACTCAAGATAACTTGTTAAAGACAGAATTGGTCTTCTGTCTTTGAATGCATTTCAGGTCATCTAAATGGCAAAATTACAGAAAACTGACTGAACAAAAATTGTAGCATATGTTTTAACCTTTCTGGAACATCCAAAATTATCTAATTCGGATCAAAAACGAGAGAGATACAGGCAAAACAATATCAGATTGAAACTCAAGATAACTTGTTAAAGACAGAATTGGTCTTCTGTCTTTGAACGCATTTCAGGTCATCTAAATGGAAAAAAAACAGAAAACTCACTGAACAAAAAGTGTTCCTTATTGAATCTAGTTTGCAGCAAAAAAACCCTGACCAAAAACGAATGAGAAATGAAGAAGTTATGTCTGATTTCGTTTCAGCTACAATTTCAAAACGAAAATTATAGAAGCATCAAGTAAAAAAGGATTTAGCTAGCAATTTTACCTCAACCAATATAGCAAGCAACTTGTGTGCACACCCAAAATGAAAGCAAAGATGATCAAAGAGCTATGATTCACATGTTACATAATAAAACATGTGTTACTAAATGATTACTGAAATCAAAAGATGATTAAACACATATTAGAAGAGGTTTTTAGCAATATACCTCTCACAAAAGCAACAAAGACTACTATAGCATCAACCCAAGTTAGCAAAAGATGATTAGGAGGCTATAAGATCAAAAAAACACATAAAACATGTGTTACCAACTAAATTTCAGAAATTAGAAAGATATAACAATGGATTTGAGGTGGGTGTTTGCATTACCTTTGCATAGAATGACTTGCATAAGCTAAAACTAGTGGAGATGAAGATAGATGCCATTTTTGTTATGAAAGCTTTAGGAAATGATTAGGGTTTTGATTAGGGATGAATGAATGAGGTTATGAGAGTTTGAGATAATTTATAGAGGAGGTTTAGGGTGGTTTATTGGGTTAGGTTTAGTAACCCAATAAGAAGAGAGTTATTTACATGTTTTCAAAAATTAGTCTAAGTGTTCATATATGTTTATAAAACTCATTTTTCTTATCCAAACCCGTTTTAAAATCTCTCCTAAAATATTTAACTTTCCAAAATAACATTTTATCCTCATTTTAAAATCTCATATTTCCCATTTAATTAAAATAGCCTTTTTCAAATAAATTTTTGTTATTCCCCTTTTATGCTTCATTAAAATAAATAAAAATCCTAACCTTTATTTATTAATTGGTAATGCAAATCCCGGGTTGTTACAAAAAGTTAAGAAACTTAAGTAAGAATTGATTCACTAATGAATATTAACCTTAACTGGAAGTCAAGTTTTATAAGTAAATAATCACTATTGATTAAATTTGCAAAGAATTTGTATGATATTTTAAGAATTGATATATTAATGTTCTAAATAATTGAATGGAAAATAATTTATGTAAATAAATGAAGGTAAATAAATAAAAGATGATTCTGTATGAATGAATGAGAATTAGAATAAGTAAAGAGTGAATAATGTGAAAGGAAACCAATAGAATAAACTTAAATAATATTTAAAATTCATTGTTGTTTGGGCTTATGGAATGTTTGGGAAAGGATACTTCTAATTGTTTGAAGATGGATGAATAATCTGTTAAGTTATTATCTAAGGCTGTTGAGCGTAAGGTACACTTATTAGTTTATTCATCACCTTTGTACGATTTAAAGTTTCAGAACCGGAACAAACCATTAGTATTGGTAGCTATAGATGTATAATTGATTATTTTGTTACATGGAATGGTTGTACTGTTTTGTTTGCTTATGTATTGTGATTTGCTTTTGTTATAAATTGAAAACAACTAAATATTTCTCTTGTACATAATTCTAACTCTTTTGGATTATATAAGTGAAGTACAGGTTTATGGAAGCAATAGCTACTGCTTTTGGTTTCATAAATAAAGCGTTGTTTGCCCGACAAATAGGTACGTTTTTGGATTTCGGTTTTATAGCGATATTATATTGTTTTTCCGTGTTTTGGGATAATTTATTTTGAAATATGATATATATGGTTATTATTGATATTATTATTTCTCCCGGACATCTTCGTACAAAGGAGACTCTGCCGAAATTTTTCGTGAAATTAAGACTTAGAAAATTTATGAAATTGTTACAAATCGATATATTTTATTTAAAATACTTAATTATGTAAAATTGATTGTTTTTTAATTTATTATTTGAATAGAAAATATTAGTTTCTTAATTCCTTCTTGTTCCTTTTCGAGGACGAAAAGTTTTGAGTGGGGGGAGAGTGTAACGACCCGCATTTTTCGATAATTAAAAATATTAAATTTAATAAGATTTTGGAATTTAATATTGGAATAAATTAAAATTTTGTGACTTATTTATGAGAAAAATAACTAGAATGTAATTTAATAATGTTATTTCAATTTAATTGATAACTATTTTAATGTACTTGAAATAATTGTAAAGTTATATTGGTTATAAATTGTAAATAAGGAAATAAATTAAATGTGGTATTTAATGGTGAAAGTGTATGTAATTATTGAAATTGGTTTATATAGAATAATTAATCAGTATGTGGATTTATTAGATTGGTTTGTAAATAATAAACATAGAAATGTGTTTGAAATTGTAAGTTGTAACAATTGTTTAATTACCATTTCACTATTTAATTTGTTGAAACTAAATTGTAAATCAATTGAAATTAATCTAATTAAATACTACAGTTAATGTGAATTAAGATGATAACTGTAGAATATTGATGTAATAAAATATAAACCAATGTTAGTTATATCCATAAGGTGATGGTTGATTGAATAATAAGATGTAAATCAAATTAAATGAATTTATTGGAATTTAAAATCATAATTAATGAATTCATTGCAATTGCAATTGAACGCCGTAATTAGTGCAATATTTAATATTGCATTTGACATGGGAAATTTTTTTTTAAAAGGATTTTAAATTTCTAGGTAATTAAAAATGATGAAATTGTTAATTATTATATTTGAATTTAAAGGTTGATTAAATTAATTTAATAATAATTTATTTAATTAACGTGAAAATAGCCATTTTGGCCACTATCTCGGATATCGATGAAACCAGTTTTATCAGATCCGTAATAGTGAATTACTATAGGATTTCAGGTTTCGTAGCGATCAGACTTGTCGTTTGGCCATGCGAGCTTGAAACGCGTAGAAATCAATATAATGAATTCAATTAAAATAAACTGATTTTAAAAGCTAACTTCTGTATACAATGGAATTAGGGTTCGAAACTAGTTCCATTGAGTTTAAAAATATCAAAAACCTATATTTTGATATATTGGATGACCCAATTTCGTTTCGGGAACGAAACGGGCTTTTCGGGTCGTTGTTATCGTTTTGATCCTACCCTACCTATATATAGGCTGTCATAAACCCTAGCTGTTTCTCATTGCATTATTTTTGTACGTATATCTTCTTCCTCCTTCTCAAATGACAAAACACCAAACCTAATTCTCAAATTCCAAAACCTAATTTCAATTTTTTAAAAAAAATGCGGATCTAGGGCGACTTCGGGTCGTGCTTCGAGTTCCGAAGACGAAAACCCTACAGCGACTTCGGGTCAGGAACCAAATGAATCGGGTCTTGGGTCATTTTGGCAAAAACTCAGAGCAAACATCGGGGATTTGAGGCGACGGACCGAAGTAAGACTCGAAGTCGACTTAGAGCCTAAATTTTCCAATCTTCTAATGTTTATAACTTTTGCATACGAGCACGGATTCACGCGCGGTTTTCTCCGTTGCGATCGTATCGAAATTCCGAACGATATGAAACTGGTTGAGCTGCATTTGGAGACTTTTGGATTTTGGGCTTTATTTGGATTTTAAATCAATGACAAATCAAAGGTGAGTGTTTTAAACCACTCAGAACTATAAATTATCTTATGTTAGTTAGATAAATTTATGATGTGATTAGAAATTGATTGGTTGATGTTTGGTATATTTAAATCGTTATTCCAGTAAAATCTGACTTTTATTGAATTTAATCGCCATTTAATTTAATATTGAATTTTAAATTTCCAATTAATACCTGTTATTGATAATCAGTCAATTGTTATTATTTATTGGTTGGTTTGAATGATGATTGTGATGGGTGTTTAATTGTTGATATTGGATGACTGGATGTTATATTTATATATTGTTATCACACTGCAAGTTCCCTTGGTTATTGCTAGGAAAATCATTATGGGTTGAAATGAAACATACCTGACGATCTATAGATTAGGGAAATCGTTATGGGTTGAAATGATAGACTCGATCGATTTTATGGATTTTGAATTTTAATTTGGGTTTGCGGGTTAAAATGATATATACCCGTGAATTTAAATTTATTGCGGGTTGAAATGATATATATCAATATCACTTGACCTTAGGGTAGAAAATTATATACGGACATCGAATTGGTTAAATTAAATGATTTTTAAATCTTGAAATTTTAGAATTCAGTTAAATGATATTTTGAAATGAAGTTTGACTTATATAAACTGAATTATTTTCAAAATCTAAGCTTTAAATGTTAAAATGGAAATTTGTTTAAGGGAATTGTTAAAGGAATTTAAATTGAAATTTTAAAGTTGAATTGTGAAATATAAATGAAATTTATCAAAATTGAATTATTGAAATGTTTGAATATTTAAACTTTGTAATCTATGAATTTGAAGTGCTTTAAAACTGTAGTTCAAACATGAATTTGAAATCGATATAAATTGAAATAATTTTGGGAATTTGTGTTAAAACAAAATTTAGTTTTGTTGAAATCTAGATACGGTCTAGATTTGTTGAAATGGAAGAAATAGTTTAATTTGATATTAATTTCAAATTAATTATTTTAATGTAAACTGTTTAAAGATATATTATTTTAAATTCAGATTTATTTAGATTTTCAAACTATTTACTTTATAAACCATTTCCCATAATCAAACTATATTATATTAAACTATTAACTGTATTAAATCTATTTTTAAACTATTTTAATCTCTTTTGAACTATTTAACTATTTCAATCTATTTTTAAACTATTTTAACCTATTTTTAAACTATTTAACTATTTTAATCTATATTTAAACTAATTTAATCTATTTTAAACTATTTTAAACTATTTAAACTATTTTGAAATATTTTAAACTATTTTAACTATTTAAAATTATTTTAATCTTTTTTAAACTATTTTAAATCATTTAAACTATTTTAACCGTTTTAAACTATTTTAAACTATTTTTAAAACTATTTAAACTATTTTTGAGTATCTAAACTATTTTCTAAATTTCAGACTGTGTAAAGTTGAAGTGTTTATATTTTAATCCTTGATTTAAAAGAAAATATGGTTAAATGATGTTATAACCTAGTTGGGATTTGAATGATACTTTCTAGTGAAATGACATATTTGAGTAAATATGATGATTTTGAAATGAGGATTTAACCTATTTTGTCGATATGATTTCGAAAGTGAATATGATTTCAAAAGTGATATGGTTTGAATTGAATATGTTTTTTTGACATCAATTATGAATCGTTTTTGGAAATATAAAAGAACCATCCGGTGTGAAATAAGCATTTGGTTGTTAAAGAGACCAGGATCGGATATTGTCATACTCTCTGCCAATATCGAAAATCACTTTAACAACTGTGTACGTGGTGGAGATTCCAGAATGAAGTATGATGATTTGGCGAATGATCCTGGATGATGTCACATCCCGAAATTTTCGACTTTCGAAAATTCGACATCGATACTCACTTTATCGACTGCCGAGAAATCGAGTGCCGGAAACTCCAATAGTGAGGGTTTTAAGAAAAAGGAAGAAGAAGATAGAAGAAAAAAGAAAGAAGAAAGAAGAACAACAACAGAACAAGAGCAGAACAGAAAACAATATCAGAATCTTACACATCGCAGCGGAACAATATATAATAGATAAATGAATATCATTTAAAAACAAAAGAATTATATCTGTTATTACATTACATCACATCATATCATCAGAGTCAATAAACAACAATGGACAGTTATATAAACTTGTCCTCATACAGAATACACAGCGGAATAAATACTATCAGATACAAATACTACGTCTCGTCATCCAGCTTATCTCCAAGCTCCAGAATATCCAGAATATCCTGATAATCTAACTCTAGGCTGCCCGTGTGGAAATTGGTGGGCACCCAGAGTTTAGAAGGGAACAATAAACTCCGAGTCAGTCATGGTGACTGGTGTGAGATCGTAAAACAGTTATATCTTTAAAATAAACAACAGGATAATTTTAAAGTCAATTCGAAATGCTTTTGGAAAATGAAACTACCATAAGACCTCCCACCACACACACAATGCAAACGCAGAATTGGAGGAGATTTCTTCTTATGATAGTCAAAGATGCTTACTACGCAAAATCAAATCATTTTTGATATTATTATTAGTGCATAGTGTAGAAAACATTTCGAAAGTATAATATTAATCTTAGCCAACATACGACCAGTAACGTATGCCTACTATAGCTACCATCTAAACAGTGGTGACCACCGTACGTAAATGGCAGGTTCTACAACTAATACCGTACAAAGTTCGTATTGGAGTTTGGATTTCCAACAAATGGTCAGGCTAAGGAACTTCCTATCCACGATGGGTACGTCCCTGGAATAGACGACCCGAGAACCTAACGTTACGGTTAGATCTCTGCCAACACAAGGCCGGGTTACCTCTGCAAAAATAGGTAACTACTGACACGCGTATGCCATCCCCCGATCGTCACCGATCTTCCCGAGGATCCCCGATTCGCAACAAACCACATAGATAATAATAATGCAGTAACCACAGAGGTTAAGTATCTGGGCTCCATACCATGATACCACCTTTATCCAGAAGGAATGACATACACTAAGGGGCGCTACTCCCTAGAACCTTGCTGCATTCTTCCTGTTTCGACCATTTCCGGGGTGTGAGGCTCGACGAAGTCTCGTCCACAAAGCTACGCTTTCTCAAAAAGCCCTGCTTCGGGTCAAACAAAATGATCAACCTATGATCACAAAGATATAAGATCAAACAAATGATCATATCACAAATGATCAAACACTGATCATTTCACAGCAACACTCAGTATGCCACGTTACCAAATTGGGATATATCGCTGATAAATTTCAACTACATAACCTCTGAGCTCGTACGTCTCAGAGAAGGGTGTTAAGCTAAGAGAATAAATTCTCCGCCACCAACAGAAATGTATTTGAAAGAAATCAGCTTTATATCTCAAAGTGTAACGTCAGACACACAATCCATACAAGTCTGTTCCGGGATCGAACAGAACCGAAGGCACTTCTCACGAAGCCCTTGCACATCCGGATAGTTTTCAATCACGTCAGGACTTCCCGTCACTAAGGGTGATAAAACCTCTAAATCGAAGATCAGTCGATGTAGAGTAACTCGACGGTAATCCTTCCGTTTTCAAAAATATCCGGTCTTCAACACCGGTCTTCAAATGCGATTCATAACGACGTATCACATATTCGGAATGGGTTATTGTCACGACCCTGAAATTTTGAATTTATTTAAATTAATAATTAAATGAAATTTTGAGTTAAATTTATGATTTAATAAATTTTTGAATAAAAATTGTGAAATTAAATTGATTAAATGGAGCGAGTTTCCCCGATATCCAAGTATATTATGTATAAATCATTTTAAATTAAAAAATTGTAAATAGTGTATATGTGAATATATGGGTGTATATTGAATGTATATATAGTTTTATACAGATTAGATTTTTATTACATATCTAAGTAAATTAATACAAAGTAAGCTTTTAACAACAATGTTAAAATAGAAAATTATTTATAAAGTAATAAAATAAAATGCAAGTTAAAAGGGAAGCAAACCAAATAAGCATGTACACTTGAAAACAAAACAAAAATAAGTATGAATTAACTTGTAAAAAAGAAAACAAGAAATATACATGTACAGCCGAGACAAGCTTGTAAAACAAAGTATAAAACAAGACAAAAGAAATGCAAACCTGTATATGTACAAAGCATGGGCAGGCAAGCCACTAAAATTATCTTCAGCCGAGTGAAACAATGCAAGTAAATGGGAAATGTTAGTTTATAAAAATATGGGCTAAGCATGGAAACCAAGTACCAGGCAATTAATGCAAAAGCATGGGTATGTACAAGTCATAAATGCAACCTTTAGCCGTGCTCATCCTGTATAAACAATAATTCATACCCTATTTTATAAACAAAGATACACCCTGTATACTTCATCTCCATATAAACATTCACTTCACCTCAGTTTCTTTTCTAAAAGCTGTGCAAATTGAAAGTGAATATCATCTTCAAGTTAAATAAAAATTCGACTTAAAAACAGCAAGCAATCAACTGCAATCAAGGATCAAAAGGCAGTGCAACTTAAAACAAAGATGCAGATTTAAAAATGAAAATACAAGTTCCAGATTTCATTCCTATCTTCTGTTCTTCTCTGTTTCCAAATATTGGCAAAGGTGAGCAAACTCCTAAACATAAAGGCTTGAATCTGTTATATTTTGATGATGCCTGAAATGAAGTTGTTTGATATGTTTGCATGATTGATTTTATCTGGATATATGCTTTGAATTGCTCTGTTCATCTATACTGGTGAGTAACATCACTTAATAACAATTTTAACATATAATTATGATGCATGTGTATGTGAATAAGTGTGTTATACCTTTCTATATGAATGCCCTGTGAATATTGAAGAGCAGGTGTGTACAGGCTGTTACTCCCCTATGTTCTCTGTTTGAAGTTTTCAACACAAAACATGGATTTAAAAACCATTTCCACTTGATCTACTCAATGTTTGGACTTAGGATCAAAACAAAAAATGTATGTTTGATCGTGAACTAGGTTTTAAGATTTTATTTAAGTTAAACAACATTGGATTTGTCTCTGGGAATCAAAGAACTGAGCAAAGCTTTAATTTTGTCAAATTTCGAACACTTTAAATCATGAATTCAGATGTGCAGACTGAATTCTTACACTTAATCAAGTTTTTTAAAACAAAAATTAAGATTTTTAGAATAAAGATTGGAGAGCAATTTGAGATTGTCTGAAATTCTTTGTTTTGGTCGTTTCCGGTGATCTCGAGGTTGAGGTAGGTCGGAGTTCTTTGAGAGGGTAGAGGAGTGATCAGGGGTCCTAGGAAAAATACGGGTTGGGGTTGCAGGCGAATGTGGCGGCGTCGGTGATGTATTCTAGTTCGTAGCCCTAGTTTTTGTGAGGTCGAGATTTTTGATTCGATCGTCTTCTATGATGGATCGAGTGCTACGATATCTGGGAAGATGATAGGGGTTGAGTTGATGATGGTGTACCCAGGTTTCCAGACCTTCTAATGGTCGAAGATCGGAGAACGGCGGCATTTCAGGTCTGGGGAAGTTCTTCATTCAGTGTTTCCAGGTTTCAGTTGTGAGCTCGAATTCAATTTCGAATGGTGGGCTAACGATCTGATGATCGGAGGTGGGTGCGAAGGCAGTTTCCGATGTGGGAGGACCATCAGAGATGGTCGGTGGCAACAAGAAGCTGCCGTGCACATGCACGCCACACTTTTTGAATCTGGGCAGTTTGTTTAGTTGAGTAGGAAGAGTTCGAGTAATCCTCGAGAAACTTTATGTTAGGCTCGAAGAATTTCGCATGGGACTCGAAGCGGATAGGTGTTGTTCTCGAAGTAAACAGGGGAGACTCGGGAGAAACGTGGTTGGAGCTCGGGGAAAGGAAGTGATTGCTCGGGTGGTTTTAGTTTCAAAGCTGCAGTATTAAAATAAAAAGAAGTTAAGCAAATTTGTGATTCAACAGGTCTTAAGCATGGTGAATTTAATAAATGTTTAACAAAAGTAAATTTAAACTTTATTACCAGTTTAATTTTATAGTTAATACTTTACAATGTCTCAACTCTTAATTGTTATTTTAACTAAGTAATTGTTTTAAGTTAAGTATTAAATTAATTAACTTTTAAAAGTTTTAGTTAGTAATAAATTGGTAATTAACTACTTAACGTTAATTAATAAATGATCAATAGTTAATTAATTAAGTAATTTAATTAAGAATTAATAAATGATGAATTAAGTGATTAGCAGTTAATAAAGGGGAAATTAAGTTTCATGAATAATTAAGGTTATTAATTAATGATTAAGGAATAGTTAATTAAGTTAACTTGATCAAGAAGTAATTAATTAAATAGTGTGAAATAAAATAATTAAGTAATTAAGACTTAATAATTAATTAAGAATTGATTTGTTAATTAACTAATTTGAAATGAAATAAATAATTAATTGATAAATTAATTATGATTGAATAAATTATTGAGTTTACCTATGGATGTCTGGATTCTATTGGATGGTTTGATTGTTTTGATATCCCTGATATATGATGCTTTGTGATACATCCTGATTTATGCTATGATCTGTAATTTACTTATCTGTGATATATATCTGTGATTTGTGAATGAACGATGAGCGATATAGTTTATATCGTTTATCAACTATATCCTGTATTTTGATCTGTGATGATTGATGTTGCACTGTTGTGTGTGTAAAACCCCTAGACCACACTGTTACACACACAAATATGGATTTCACGTGGAAATCGGTTAAGTCACAGATAATTTAAATTTGATGTTTTGAAATTGAAATTTTAATTTCAATTGATTTTGAAATTAGAAATTTGGGTTTAAAGTGAAAAGCTTTTGAAATGGAATTTCAAAGATGAAATTTAATTTTGAATAACTTGATGAAGTTTTGGAAGTTTAAATAATTTGATTTAAAACTTAAAGTCAAGTTTAAAAAAATTGAATTCTAAAATTTGAAACTAGGGATTAAAGATGTTTATATATGGGTTAAACTATTTTAAAAAGTATTGATTTTGGAATGTGAATATAATTCAAGGACTTTAACCCGTGCAAATAAAATTGGATTTTTCTTAAATGAAAACTGTTTGTTTTCAAATGATAAAAGCTTTCATATATATATATAAAACGAAATTCCAATTTAAAGGAATTTCAAGTATGAATTGAAAGATGGTTTTCCAAGTTATGAATGAATTCTTTTTGAAAGCTATGAATTGAATCTGTTTAATTTTAACAGATTTAAAATGGTGCTTTGTTTAAACCCTTTGAAATGAAATTGTCTTGAAAACTATAAGTTAAATCTTTGATTTAAAGATTTAACGAGTTAATCCAATTGAAACAGAAATTGTTTTGGAAAAACTGTGAATGAATCTTTGTGAAAATTAAGTGAACTCTGTAAATAAATCTTTTTGTTTAAAAGATTTGAAATGGTAATTTGTTAAACCATTTGAAGAAAAGAAGTTGAATTATTAAGTTGTGACTTAATTGAAATCCCAATATCCATATGTTTTTAAAGATTGCGCTCGTTATTCGGGTTAGCCGGGAAAAGACATTTGTGTCATATAACCCATTCCGAATAATGATACGTCGTATATGGATAGCATTTGAAGACCGGTGTTGAAGACCGGATATTTACGAAAACGAAAGGACAACTCGTCGAATGTCTCTGCACCGACTGGTCCCCGGTATAGAGATTTTATCACCCTTTGTGACCGGACATTACACTTTGAGATATAAAGCCGATTTCTTTCAAATACATATCTGTTGGTGGCGGAGAATTTATTCTCTTAGCTTAACACCCTTCTCTGAGACGTATGAGCTCAGAGGTTATGTAGTTGAAATTTATCAGCGATATATCCCAATTTGGTAATGTGGCATGCTGAGTGTTGCTGTGTGATGATCAGTGTTTGATCATTTGTGATATGATCATTTGTTTGATCTTATATCTTTGTGATCATAGGTTGATCATTTGTTTGACCCGAAGCATGGCTTTGTGACAAAGCGTAGCTTTGTGGACGAGACTTCGTCGAGCCTCACACCCCGGAAATGGTCAAAACAGGAAAGATGCAGCAAGGTTCTAGGGAGTAGCGCCCCTTAGTGTATGTCATTCCTTCTGGATAAAGGTGGTATCATGGTATGGAGCCCAGATACTTAACCTCTGTGGTTGCTACAAGTTTATTACTTTGTGGTTGTTGGAAATCGGGGATCCTCGGGAAGATCGGTGACGATCGGGGGATGGCATACGCGTGTCAGTAGTTACCTATTTTTGCAGAGGTAACCCGGCCTTGTGTTGGCAGAGATCCGGTTAGGTTCTCGGGTCGTCTATTCCAGGGACGTACCCATCGTGGATAGGAAGTTCCTTAGCCTGACCATTTGTTGGAAATCCAAACTCCAATACGAACTTTGTACGGTATTAGTTGTAGAACCTGCCATTTACGTACGGTGGTCACCACTGTTTAGATGGTAGCTATAGTAGGCATACGATACTGGTCGTATGTTGGCTAAGATTAATATTATACTTTCGAAATGATTTTTCTACACTATGCACTAATAATAATATCAAAAATGATTTGATTTTTGCGTAGTAAGCATCTTTGACTATCATAAGAAGAAATCTCCTCCAATTCTGCGTTTGCATTGTGTGTGTGGTGGGAGGTCTTATGGTAGTTTCATTTTCAAAAAGCATTGCGAATTGACTTTAAAATTCTCTGCTATTTGTTTTAAAGATAAACTGTTTTTGTTGCTCACACCAGTCCCATGACTGATCCGGAGTTTATTGTTTCTTTCCTAAACTCTGGGTGCTCAAAAATTTTCTACACGAGCAGTCTAGAGTTGGGTTTTTCAGATAGTCAGATTAGTAGATTTTCTGGAGCTAGTTCAGTCTTTGGATCAGACTGCACTTGCTTATCTTTGTGCATCGTTATTGGGAGTTCAAGCTATATCTGGATTGCTGCTTTGGAGATGGAGATTATCCGCTGCTGATGTTATCATTTTCTTTTCCGCTGCTATTTGTTGTATCATATCTCTGATGTATATTGATATTCATTGTATCACTCTGTTGTATCAGATATTGTATATCAATGTATTATTCTTTTCTTCCGCTGTGTTATTTACTTAACTGTGTTATAAGCTCCGGCGAATCGGATTTGAACGGTCGAATCTATGACATTCGAGTACGATGTAAAGTATGGATGTCGATTTTCGAACGCGAAAATCCGGATCGTTACAGTTATACGACCCCATGGTCCTTTCCCGGCTAACCCGAATAGTGAGCGTAAATTTAAAAATAAGTGTGGTATTCAAATTCATCCAATTCACAACCAATACCTATCTAAAGGTAATTATTGATAGTCGGTTATTTAACTATCAATAAAGATGCGCAACATCATCAGATTCCAAATAATTTTCCCAATTTATTTCATCTTCAAAAATATCTTTACTAGATATAAAAATTTTCACACTTAACCATTTGAAAACAATTTCAAATCAATTTTCCACACTTCAAAAATAAATCAACGTTTATTTTTAAAACGAATTCCCATTTCTCTATAAATTCCATATTGAATTTATATTTCAAAATATCTTCTGATATACGATTTTCAAATCGATTTTCAATATTCAATTTCAATTTATCTTTTACAAAGATAAATTCTCAAAACGTTCATTTCATTGGAAAAGCATTTCCATACTTATTTAAAAATAAGTGTTTCACAAATCTATTCATTTTCAACACTTGAAAATATTCGATATACTTAAATCAAATTAAGTATATATTCATCCTTTAAGGAAAATATTCTTTTAACACATTTATTTGAGTCAAAACGAATGTTGCGTAAAACATCGTTACGACGACTCGAAATCACTAGTATAGGGATTCGGAATTTAGGTAGATATATAAATCCCAATACTATATAAAACATTTCCTTTCGGAAATCATTTACTATAACAACAGTGTTATAGTCCATCATCTCCTTATTTTCTCGAAAACGTCTATTTCAACAATAAATGTTGAAATCTATGATTTCGATATTTAACACGTTTTAAAACATCTTTTAAAACAATTACTTCATTTTATAATATCGTTTCTCCAGAACATATCCATTTTCCTTAAGAGTATATTCACTGTCCAAAATCGTGAATATAATTCACTTAACTAAATTTCAGCCATCTCTACACGTTTTATTTCAATAAAGATTCGCTATTCAAAATCGCGAATATATCTTCTTTAAAAATCTTCTATATTTAATTTATCAAACTCCATCGATTTTGAATTTATAAAACAACGTTTATAAATCCTATTTCTATACTTTTTTCACAATTTTGATTTATAAATCTTCTTTATTAACGATCCAATCAATATTCCATTTAAAAGCAGAAATCCAATTTATAAGTAAATTTTCTTATAATCATTCATTCTACAACTTCATTCTTTATAAATCTATAAATTTCATATCTTTACAATTTATAATTCTATACATTTCATATCTTCACATTTTATAATTATAAATTTCATATCTCTTATAAAACTTATTTTAAAATTCCAATAACTTTAATTGATAAATATCAATTTGATACATCTTTTTATATACATTGGTTTAAGAATTCAAAAATCTCAACTTAAACCATTTCATAAATTTCTTAACTCTTTATTTCAAAAGAAATTACTTCTTTGTTAAAATTCACAAAATCTCAACTTTTATAACTTAAAAGTTTTAACGTTTATCTTTTTAAAGTAATTAATTCAACAATTTAAATAAACGTATATTTTCAAAGATCACTTTTAAAATTTCACTTTTAAAAATCAACATCGTTATTTTTAAATTTCAAAATTTGAAACCGATGATGCAACGCATCAATTAGTCAATCACAACAGTCAATATCATATCTCAACATATGACAACAGAATATATATCATCTGTAAATAAATAAATACAGTTGAGGAATCCAGTTGGATCCCTCCAACCTGTTTCCCTGCATCCAAAGATGTTAGCACAATACCAATTCCGCTCCAGTACGGAATTATCGCGGTATATAGGTTTTTATAAATCCGCTTACTAACGGCGCAATAGGGTCTCATCCGCTATACGAGGCGGGAAATCAATCAATCCAATATATACATATGCCAATATGTATATACTGCTATATATATAGATATATCCTATCATATCTAATAGCACATCAACATAGCAATCATATCATCAATCAATAACTGCAATTCAATATAAATCTGAGTGAGGAGATTTCACCTTAGCTTTTTATTTTGCCATCCATTTTGAATCCAACTTATTTCTTCACCGTTTAACCTTGTATAAGCAATTATACAATTTTATTAATATTTGAACAAATCGAGAAATAAATTTTTATTTGATAATTTCGATTCGCCGGTCATTTTATTTTGATACCAAATCAATAAATAACTTTATTTAACTCAAAATTTTATATTTAAAAATAAATCTCCTTTATATATATTTTCCTCTAGTAATCTAAATAGTTTTAGATAATCAATTGAACAATACATTTATACTTTACTTTTAAACTTATTTCTCCCTTTAATAAATTTCTTTAAGTGTCTAAGAACAAATAAATTTTTCCATAGTTCCTTATTTAAAAATTTCACTAGTAAATGGAAATCGGTATATTTGTGTTATTAATGTTTTACTTTATCAAACAATTCATTACCCTAAATAAATTTGTTTAACTAAAATTTTAGTTCAAAACTAAATTTTCTTTAAATCATCTCCTTTTCCCAATTTTATTTATGAAAAATATTTTCCTGTAAAAGAAATCACAGTAATTCATTTTACTGTGATATACAATATTTAAATTAATTTTTCCAAGTTTAAATCGAATTACCAATCAATAACTTTCCTAATTTTTTTTCTCTGCATATAAAAATCATCAAGTAAATTAATCTAACTGTAAAAATCGAAATTACCTCACTGTATACGCAACTGGAGCTCGTCGAACCCCTCATATCGCCGAACTACTACGACCCAACTCGCCTCTCGCGAACCCTATCCACGTCGAACAACTGCGACATCGACACCTCGAGCTCACGAATGCCGCCATCGCGACCCACCCCGCAATCGCCTTCACCCTTCAGCATTTCGTCGTCGACGCTCCTTCATCTACCTCGGCCTACGCGCGCGCCTTTGACAGCCAAGACTTCGACGCCGCCGTCGCATCACCTCGTCGTCGCTCTTCAGATCGAACGCGACTGCTGCCCTCTATCGAATAGACTTCCTCACCCACGAACTCGAACTGGAATCGAGTAGAAGAATCTCAGATTCGCATTTGATTTCAAACGTATACGTGCGTTTGTTTTGAAAGGAAGAGGAGCGAATTAATTCCTAAACTGAGAGATGAAAGAAAGATGTTTTCTTTCATTTTCGTTCGTTTTGAATTCGTACTGGAGAGTGGAGTAGGAGTATCGGCCATTTTTAATTTTTTGAACGAGGGAATTGATTTTGAAAAAGAAAAGGAAAGGGTACGCGAGTTGTAGCTGAGGGAATGGCGTGCTTCAGCGTGAACAACGGGCGTGATTCTCTGCGTGTCTTAAGGGAAGGAGAGTGTTGATGTTGACAAATTTAAAGTTTAAATTTAAATTGAAACCGATATAAATTTCAATGCGTTTACACGCCATATGTTCACACCACAACTCTGAAAAATACGAAATTTGAAATCCGGCAATAATACAATATTCCGGACCCGATGGAACTCGTTTCGTCGAATTCCGAGACTGTGCCTCGGAACGTTATTTTTAAATGTCGATTCGAACAATATAATTCCAAAACTGAACAAAACAGTTTACAATTCAATTCTGAAAGTTTCTATCATCTTCAGTGTTATCAATACGAATTTTAAAAGTTTTCAAAATATTTTTCTTCAACTGTAAATTGAAGATTTGAATTTCTATTCAACATTGAATCGATTAAATTTTAAAGTTTAATCGCAAATTTCAAAGTTATATCGGGGATTCAAATTAAATCATCGTTCAAATATTTAAAATTAATTAAATATTCTCAATTTAATTTGTTCGAAATTCTGGGTCGTTACAGACTTTCCCCCTTAAAAGAATTTCGTCCTCGAAATTACAAGTTAGGAAAAGTGGTCCTTAACTCGTCTACTATTTTTCCACAGTCCAATGGTTTTATCAATTTATCAAAACAAATCTCTCTACTCAAGATTCGTTATCATTTCAACTAGTTTTCCAATTTCAATTATAAGTTCAAACAACATTGTTTAACTTCTAAATTCAAATTCGAGTTTAAATTCAAATTTAAATTTTCATAATTTCTCAAAAAATTTCTAACGCCCTAAATTTCCGAAAAATTTCGCCAGCGTCTCCTTTGCGCGGCTAATACGGCACGACTACAAAACGTCCCTACGGACTCTCAGATTTCAAAAAGAAAAAGAAAAAGCCAAGCGGCTAGACCAGAAATCATCAAAAACTCATATTATAATTTAAATACATACCTTTTTCGAGCAATTCGAATTATCTGTGAAATAAATTTTCCAATCCCTTTATACCTGTATATCTACTAGCCATGATATCTAGTTACATATATTCAAACCATTTCGTACATTCAATTACAAAATTTTCAATATAACTGCTTATATCATCTTTAAGTTCGCTATTGAAGTTATATATCCATTATGATTCAATTTTTACATTTCAATTTCATTTGAATCTAATTCATAACTTCAATTCTATTTGAATTCAATTTACTTCTGAATATTAAATTCCATCAACTATCTTTATTCACAACTGCACTATTCTAAATTAGTTTCAGTTACTAACTCATTACAAATTCCAATTTATTTTATTCAAATTTGTTTTTAACATTCAGTTTCAATTCCAGTTTTATTCACTTCATTCAATTAGCTTCAATGAATTTACACTTACATTCATTCTTCCATATCAATTTACTTTCATTAGATTGATTAACATCCAATACATTTATTTATTCAATTGCTAATCCATTTAACATTTCAAGTTGAATTTCACTTATATAACTCAAGTTCATATTCAATTCAGTAATAAATTTTGATACCCAAAATCAAATTCATTCGTCATTTCTTAAGTTATATTCTCATCAAACATCATTTATTTCACTTACATTTTCTCATTTTATAAGTTATACAACTTATATTCAACCTTTCAAAACCATTTTTGAAACAATTCAAATTATCCTTTGAATTTTCCAAAACATAAACCCAAATTTTTTTCCAAACACTTTCCTTTTAAACAGTTTGGCAGCAATTCCTCTTTTGGAAACCCGAAAATGAACACCGGTGATGTCGCGATCATCATCGGAATTATTTTCCAGCGACCTAAAAGAGTTTAGAGCTTTCAACTCTCCAAAATATTTTTCAAAACCTTCGAAATTCATTTTCAACTCCAAAAATGATTTAACTCTCCAAATCTCCAAAATTTTCAAGTTCCTTTCAAAACATTTCCAAAAATTTCTCTGGAATTCCGTTTTAAATTACAATTCACATTTATAATTTACATTCTTTAAATTTCACTTGTCTGTGAATTTTATTTTAACCTTGGAGTTATAATTCCAATTTCTCATTCAATTTTAATGATAATAGATTAATATTATCACCTCTAACAACCATGCAACCATATACTATTATAATTTACAGAAAATCATTTCTTTTCTATACAAAAATAGATTTGGGTAAAATTATTTCATTTACCCTATTTTAAAACAATACTGTGCCGAACTGTTCTATTCGAGCGTTTAGAAACCCCTTCGATATAGTTTTGCAAGACTGTGTCGACGAAGGTTCATATACCACTCAATAAACCAATCATCACAATACAAAACAAATTTTATATTCAATAACAAATACGCGCTCATATCTATTATTACACTCAAACTCATTCTAGAGTACTGCTGACTCTATCTCTAATGAGTAACACCCAACAGAGCAGGGTTGTCGCTTAACCATATGCTCTGATACCACTTGTCACATCCCGAAATTTTCGACTTTCGAAAATTCGACATCGATACTCACTTTATCGACTGCCGAGAAATCGAGTGCCGGAAACTCCAATAGTGAGGGTTTTAAGAAAAAGGAAGAAGAAGATAGAAGAAAAAAGAAAGAAGAAAGAAGAACAACAACAGAACAAGAGCAGAACAGAAAACAATATCAGAATCTTACACATCGCAGCGGAACAATATATAATAGATAAATGAATATCATTTAAAAACAAAAGAAGTATATCTGTTATTACATTACATCACATCATATCATCAGAGTCAATAAACAACAATGGACAGTTATATAAACTTGTCCTCATACAGAATACACAGCGGAATAAATACTATCAGATACAAATACTACGTCTCGTCATCCAGCTTATCTCCAAGCTCCAGAATATCCAGAATATCCTGATAATCTAACTCTAGGCTGCCCGTGTGGAAATTGGTGGGCACCCAGAGTTTAGAAGGGAACAATAAACTCCGAGTCAGTCATGGTGACTGGTGTGAGATCGTAAAACAGTTATATCTTTAAAATAAACAACAGGATAATTTTAAAGTCAATTCGAAATGCTTTTGGAAAATGAAACTACCATAAGACCTCCCACCACACACACAATGCAAACGCAGATGTAACGACCCGTATTTTTACGGATCGACAAGTTCGTCAAAATCTGGAATTTTTGCATTTTTAAGTCATTTCAGATTTTTGGGGAAATTTGTCTAAGTGCTAGGTCGGCAGGGCGAGTTAACGACCTAAAGAACTGACCGACCTAAGGAAACTATTGGGAGCGACCTAAGAGTTTCGGTGAGCTAAGTGCTAGGTCGGCAGGGCGAGTTAGCGACCTAGTGGTTACTGGGTGTGTGGTTAGGTCGGCAACGACTGAGTGTATAGAAGTTAGGTCGTAGTAACCGAGTTAAGGGATAGGTCGCTATGTGTTAGGTCGTCTGATAGCTTGGGTGGTAAGGTCGTAAGCGACCTAAGGGTTAAGGAGTTAACAAGTTGGCGACCTAAGGAGTTAACAAGTTGGCGACCTAAGGAGTTAACAAGTTGGCGACCTAAGGAGTTAACAAGTTGGCGACCTAAGGAGTTAACAAGTTGGCGACCTAAGGAGTTAACAAGTTGGCGACCTAAGGAGTTAACAAGTTGGCGACCTAAGGAGTTAACAAGTTGGCGACCTTAGGAGTTAGGCTATGTGTTAGGTCGTAACATCTGTTAGGTCGCGTAGGTTGCTGAGTTGTTAGGTCGCGTAGATCTAACTGTTAGGTCGTATGTTGTGTTAGGTCGCGTAGAAGTCTAAGTTGTTAGGTCGCAACCCAACTAAGTCTTTGGTCGAAGGAAAGCGCATTGCTTTAGGTCGTCAAGTGTTAGGTCGCTGAGGAGTACATCTGTTAGGTCGGAGAAGCTTAGGTCGGAGAGGCTTAGGTCGGAAGCGACTTAGGGAGATAGCCAGATTTCGACTTAAGGACAGATTTCAGCTATAAATAGGAGGGGTTGTTCTCACTTTTTGGGATCCGGATTTTTGAAGCGACGAAGTGCTGCCATTTTGAGAGCTCGACTTCTACACTTCTTCACTTCTTTTCTCCACTCTAATCTAGTGCTTCCATCCATCCAAATCGAAGATCAAGATTGAAGATTCAAGAGCTTAGATTGAAGATCTTCATCTTTTCAAGAGAGATTTCTTCGTTTGAAGTGAGATCTTGTCGGATCTAGCTTAGTTCTTTGCTGTCCAGATCTGAAGTTGTTATCTTTTGGATTGTTTAGGTGATTTGGTGAGTGGTGATTATCTCTCACACGGATCCAAAGGAGTATATCGGATTGTTGGCTCGATTTGGTGTTAAAATAGAGATTTCCATGCATTTTCTTCATCCTATGTGTAGATCCATATAGATCCATTGTTCATGATGATGTTAAGTCCATTTTATCATATGTTAACCTATGCAAGTTCATTCATCAAGTTTGTAGAGATATAATCCATGTTTTCATGCTTATTGGACTTTCAACTCTTTAATTACGAAAATGCCATTATTGTTATAATTGTCTACTTAGATCATTTTTGAATGCTTGATTGCTTGGATTGATGTTTGATTTGATTGATTGTTATGAACTAGATGATTGATGATTAGATTTAGATCGAAGGTGATTCAAAAGCTAAGGGAAAGGCTCTTGAATTGGAAAAGCTGCTCGTGGCATATGTAGCGGGATGATGAAGCTCCTATGCATAGATTTGATGATGTGAAGTTGAGATGAAGCTTTGCGAGGATGTAATGAAGCGAGGCATCATATGATGAAGACTTGGTCTAATCCAGGCGGGATCATTCCAAGCATGTTGATAACTCGGTGATATGATTCGAGTTGAGGATAATGGATGCTCGAGAGGCGCTTGAGCTAGTATGGCAATAGTCGTCGAGGAGGATGACTAGGAGGTTGAGATCTCATCGTTGTTGAAGGTTCTAGCATGCTCTAAGCAAGAGTACATGGGGACGCCCAAAAGACTAAGTTGATGGTCAAGTACTCTGGGTAGATTCGATAATCCTAGGCACGGGTCACGATGACGTGCGGGAGTTATGTCTAGAACCGGGGTTACCATTAGCCCTTGACGGACGGCTGAAAGAATGTGCCGGTCATTCAATTAACGGTGATATCGCAACAATGATAACAGTGATATCCGAGTCATGGATGTTTGGTTGTATCGTCATTCGGTCTCAAGAGCGGTATTTCCTGGGTGCTTATCTGACCTTGGTTTTAGACCTTGGGATTTGTACTTGGAAAACATCGCTCTTGACTCGAGTGACAATTGCTTTACTTTAAATTGTATGCTCTGCTATGTTTGCTTCTGCTTAGTGTGTGTCTGGGGGCTATCACTGTAGAATGAGGTTGGAGTGGGAGGGTTGTATTCCTATTCCTTTTCCTTTATGCTCTTTTGGTATGTTGTTAGTTAACTTACTGCTCACTAAGACTGTTGTCTGACTCAAGGCTTTATGTTTTAATTCTTATTGCCTTGGGCTGTTCGTCCATTTTGGGACGGGCAGACTAGGTAGCAGGTGACAGGTGCTGTTCTCTTCTCACGATGCTGATATCGAAGACGAGCTGGAGGGTTGCATATTATCTTCTTATTATATGTACTGGATATTCCGCTGTTTTGTATTCTCTGAGAGATATGTAGTGAGGCTGGATGTATTGACTATGTGGATGCTTGTATTCAACTATTATGGAGTTTATATGATGTCATTTTGTTCTGTAAAGCTTCACTATACATATGTTCTATTGTATTTTGTCCATGCGCTGTGAGTAATACGATAGATTCTTTCGTTTTAAATCTTACCTTGATAATCGTCCATGGTCGCCTGGCACACTTTACAGCGCTCTATCTTTAGATTCGGTGCAGGGGTCATGGGCGATCGTCACATTTGGTATCAGAGCATTGGTTAATCGATTTTACCCAACGCTCGCTGAAGTAACTATGTATGAGAGACGTAATTGTATTTTGATGGATGATTACTATATATAATATAGTAGCTTAGTAGAGTTTGAGTCCTTTATGCAGTTGTTTCTCTAGATGTTCTAATCATTCCTTTTTATAGATATTGAGAATGAGTCGAAGAGGGAGACCAGCTGCTAGGGAAGGCCGTGCTACTGAAGAGACTGCTGATTATGCAGCCATGTTCGAAGCTATGATGACTTCGATCATGAGAAGGATACCAGTTCCAGGGGCAGCAGTTGATGTTGGAGTTCAAGTCCAAACTCCAAAACCAGTGGATTTCGCTAAGTTGTGCAAGGATTATACTGCTCTTGGAGGGAAGGTTTTTCTGGGAACAGAATCTACCATTGAGGTCCAGAGGTGGATAGATGCTTGTAGAAGGATCTTTGGTGATTTGGGAATTGATGATGCAACTAAGAGGAAGTTGGCATCAAGGCAGCTTCAAGGGAGAGCTTCTGATTGGTGGAACTCTATTACCATCACTACTCCGGAAGAAGAGATTACTTGGGAGCAATTCCAAGCTAGATTTGAAGCTAAGTTCATTTCTACAGCTCAGAAGTCTGTTCTGTTCAAGAGGTTTGTGGAGCTCAAGCAAGGTGGAAGATCAGTTCTTGAGTATGTTTCTGAGTTCGAAGCTTTGTCCAAGTATGCCCGGTCATATATTGAATCTGCTTATCAGAAGAATGAGAAGTTTGTGACCGGCTTGGATAGTTATCTTGGGAGACAGTTGGTGGATCATTTGGACGATTCATTTGAGAAGCTTGTGGAGAAAACTCTCAGGCATGAGAGTCTGTTTCCTAAGGAAGGACCTGTTGTTGCTGTTACCAAGGGAGAATCTAAACCACAGCAGGGTGGAAACCAGAAGAGGAAGCAGCAGCAGCAGAAAGGTAAGGATGGCCAGAAGAAGCCGAAAGGCGAGGTGACTTGCTACAATTGTCAGCAGAAGGGCCATTTCTCTAAGGATTGTAAGAATCCAAAGGCACCGATGAAGTGTCACAACTGTGACAAGCCGGGGCATTTCAGGAAGAATTGTCCAGAACCAAGGAAGGACAGGCAGATTGTGCAAGCCTATGCTTTGGGAGCTGTTCCGTCGTCTTCGAAAGCTCCTACTGCTGAAGAAAAGGGAAAGAGTGTGGTTGTTCAAGGTACTCTTTTCCTATGTGGTGTTCCAGTTAGAGTTTTGTTTGATACTGGAGCGTCGCATTCATTTGTTTGTAATGAACTAGTAGGCCGGTTAGGTTTGAAGCCGGATATTGTTGATAGGCCATTGGTAGTGACTAATCCAGTTGGGGGTTCGTCTTGTTTGTGTATGTTATGCCGTGGTCTAGTTGTATCGAGTCATGGTTGCTCTTTTGTTTGTGATTGCTTTGTTCTGAACTTTGCGGGGTTCGGAATTATCTTGGGTATGGACTGGCTTAGGAAGTATGCGGCTAAGGTTGATTGCGAAAGGTTGGAAGTGACAGTCGAGAATGTGGAGGGGCGAAAGATTGTGATACGATGTAAGCATGAAGAAGGCGTCTTCATGAGCTTCATGTATTCGCTAGTTGTTCCACGGGATGGACTGTCATCAGTGCCGATCGCTAATGGATTCGAGGATGTCTTTGACGAAGTCAAAGGGTTGCCGCCGCATAGAGAGATCGAGTTTCGAATAGATCTAGTTGAAGGAGCCAGACCTGTTGTGATGCCTCTTAGGCGGATGGCGCCTAGGGAACAGCAGGAGTTGAGGGTGCAAGTTGATGATCTTTTACAGAAAGGATTCATTCGGCGTAGTGTGTCCGAGTGGGGTGCACCAGTTGTGTTTGCAACCAAGGCAGATGGGTCGTTGAGATTGTGTGTGGATTATCGTGAGCTGAATAAGGTGACTAAGAAGAACAAGTATCCATTGCCAAGAATAGATGACTTGTTTGATCAGCTTCACGAAGCTAAGGTGTTTTCTCAGATGGATTTGGCAACGGGATTTCACCAGTTGAGAGTAGCAAAGGATAGTGTGCCGAAGACTGCTTTTCGGACACCATCTGGTTTCTTTGAGTGGCTGGTAATGCCGTTTGGATTGACTAACGCGCCAGCATATTTTGTGGATCTTATGAATAGAGTGTTCAGAGATCAGTTGAACAAGTTCGTACTTGTGTTCGTGGATGATATTCTGATTTATTCCAGAACGGAAGAAGAGCACAAGACGCACTTGCGTATCGTTTTGGAGATCTTGCGAAAACATCAGCTGAAGGCTAAGTTTTCAAAGTGTCACTTCTGGAAGAGTGAAGTGAGGTTCTTAGGCCATGTGATTTCTGGAAATGGGATAGCGGTTGATCCCGCTAAGGCGGCAGCAATCCAGGATTGGGTTAGACCTAAGAATGCATCAGATGTGAGGAGTTTTCTTGGATTAGCAGGATATTATCGACGGTTTATCAAAGACTTCTCCAAGATAGCTGCACCATTAACAGGATTGACGAAGAAGAACCAAGTGTTCAGTTGGGATGCTAAGTGTGAGCAAGCTTTCGGAATCCTGAAAGAGAGATTGACGAGTGCTCCTGTTTTGACTATTCCAAGTGGGAATGATGAGATGGTGGTTTACACCGACGCATGTGGTACTGGACTTGGAGCAGTGCTGATGCAGAAGGATAAAGTTGTTGCGTATGCCAGTCGACAACTAAAGCCGCATGAAAGGAATTACCCGACTCATGATTTGGAGTTAGCGGCGATTGTATTTGCTCTGAAGATGTGGAGGCATTATTTGTTGGGAGTTCGATTCGAGTTGTTTACGGATCACAAGTCGTTGAAGTATCTTTTCTCCCAAAAGGATTTGAATCTTCGGCAGCAACGTTGGCTAGAGTTTTTGGCATCATATGATTTTGGTATAGCTTATACTCCGGGAAAGGGTAACGCAGTGGCGGATGCGTTAAGTCGAAGACATGCAGGATTGGGAGCCATGTTTTCAGAATGGAAGAGTCTCGAGTATTTAGCTGGATTTGACTTCAGGCCTAGATGTGAATTGGAACCTGAGATGTTGGCAAACTTATCGATAAGACCCACTCTTGTGGAAAGGATTGGCGAGGGCCAAAAGCGAGATGATAAGCTTGTCAAGATTATCCGTGAATTGGAATCTGGATTGGATCCAGAAAAGGATAAAGGATTCGAGGTCGATCGAGAGGGTTGGCTTCGGAAGCAAGGACGACTAGTTGTTCCCGATATAGATGAATTGAGGAGTGAAGTTCTGAAGGAAAGTCATCACTCGAAGTTGACAATTCATCCAGGTGGAAACAAGATGTATCGGGATATGAAGAGAACCTACTACTGGGAAGGCATGAAGAAGGATGTTGGAAATTTTATTTCCAAATGCATGAACTGCCAGTTGGTAAAGGCTGAACAGAAGAAGCCAAGCGGATTGCTTCAGCCATTAGAAGTTCCTACATGGAAGTGGGAACAAGTGTCGATGGATTTTATTGATGGATTGCCTAGAACCAGAACGGGAAATGAAGGGATTTGGGTCATTGTGGATCGTCTGACTAAGAGTGCACGATTCATTCCTGTTCGATCGACTAGGTCTGCGTCAAAGTTGGCTGAGTTGTATGTTAAGTGGATAGTTCGATTCCATGGTATTCCGAAGAGTATAGTGAGCGATCGAGACCCATTGTTCACTAGTGGATTTTGGAAGAGCTTCCAGGAAGTCTTGGGAACCGAGTTGTGTTTGAGTACAGCTTATCATCCCCAAACAGATGGTCAGACCGAGAGAGTCAACCGAGTTTTGGAAGATCTTCTTAGAGCTTGTGTTTTGGATTTCGGAGGATCATGGGAAGATCACCTTCATTTGGTGGAGTTTTCATACAACAACAGTTACCAGTCAAGCATTGGTATGGCACCGTATGAGGCATTGTATGGAAGACCGTGTAACTCTCCAACATGTTGGTTGGAAACTGGAGAAAAGCTAATGCTTGGGCCAGAGATGATTCGTCAGACTTCAGATTGTATAGAAATCATTCGGCAACGAATGAAAGCAGCCCAAGATCGTCAGAAGAGTTATGCCGATAAGCGTCGAAAGGATTTGGAATTCGACGTAGGAGATATGGTTTTTGTGAAGATTTCTCCACTAAAGAATGTTATTCGATTCGGGAAGAAAGGAAAATTGACTCCGAGATTTGTTGGACCAATCCCGATCATCGAGCGAATTGGAAAGCTCGCCTACAGATTGGAGTTACCGGAGAAGATGTCGGGTGTGCACAATGTTTTTCATGTATCGTATCTACGGAAGTATGTGCACGACTCGAGTACAGTGGTTTCTGCTGATAGCTGTGAAGACTTAGAAGTTGATCCAGTCGATAGAAGACCTCGTAAGCCGCTTCGTGTTGTTGAAACTGACACGAAACAGCTTAGGAGGAAGGTGGTTAAGTTGCTCAAGATACAATGGAGTGATGATGATGACGACTGTACGTGGGAGGTGGAAGAGAGGATGAAGGCAGCTCATCCTGAACTCTTCGAGGTATGGCCCTAAGGTGTCGTGTCATCTCGCGATATTGTAACTTGTTCTAAGTCTTAGAATTCTGTACGCTAAGCTAGAATTGGATGCATGGTTTGTTGATTGTTATGGATGGTAGGCGTACAGAATAGTTTTGATTGCTTGGAATTTCGGGGGCGAAATTCCTAAGGGGGAGAGAATGTAACGACCCGTATTTTTACGGATCGACAAGTTCGTCAAAATCTGGAATTTTTGCATTTTTAAGTCATTTCAGATTTTTGGGGAAATTTGTCTAAGTGCTAGGTCGGCAGGGCGAGTTAACGACCTAAAGAACTGACCGACCTAAGGAAACTATTGGGAGCGACCTAAGAGTTTCGGTGAGCTAAGTGCTAGGTCGGCAGGGCGAGTTAGCGACCTAGTGGTTACTGGGTGTGTGGTTAGGTCGGCAACGACTGAGTGTATAGAAGTTAGGTCGTAGTAACCGAGTTAAGGGATAGGTCGCTATGTGTTAGGTCGTCTGATAGCTTGGGTGGTAAGGTCGTAAGCGACCTAAGGGTTAAGGAGTTAACAAGTTGGCGACCTAAGGAGTTAACAAGTTGGCGAGCTAAGGAGTTAACAAGTTGGCGACCTAAGGAGTTAACAAGTTGGCGACCTAAGGAGTTAACAAGTTGGCGACCTAAGGAGTTAACAAGTTGGCGACCTTAGGAGTTAGGCTATGTGTTAGGTCGTAACATCTGTTAGGTCGCGTAGGTTGCTGAGTTGTTAGGTCGCGTAGATCTAACTGTTAGGTCGTATGTTGTGTTAGGTCGCGTAGAAGTCTAAGTTGTTAGGTCGCAACCCAACTAAGTCTTTGGTCGAAGGAAAGCGCATTGCTTTAGGTCGTCAAGTGTTAGGTCGCTGAGGAGTACATCTGTTAGGTCGGAGAAGCTTAGGTCGGAGAGGCTTAGGTCGGAAGCGACTTAGGGAGATAGCCAGATTTTGACTTAAGGACAGATTTCAGCTATAAATAGGAGGGGTTGTTCTCACTTTTTGGGATCCGGATTTTTGAAGCGACGAAGTGCTGCCATTTTGAGAGCTCGACTTCTACACTTCTTCACTTCTTTTCTCCACTCTAATCTAGTGCTTCCATCCATCCAAATCGAAGATCAAGATTGAAGATTCAAGAGCTTAGATTGAAGATCTTCATCTTTTCAAGAGAGATTTCTTCGTTTGAAGTGAGATCTTGTCGGATCTAGCTTAGTTCTTCGCTGTCCAGATCTGAAGTTGTTATCTTTTGGATTGTTTAGGTGATTTGGTGAGTGGTGATTATCTCTCACACGGATCCAAAGGAGTATATCGGATTGTTGGCTCGATTTGGTGTTAAAATAGAGATTTCCATGCATTTTCTTCATCCTATGTGTAGATCCATATAGATCCATTGTTCATGATGATGTTAAGTCCATTTTATCATATGTTAACCTATGCAAGTTCATTCATCAAGTTTGTAGAGATATAATCCATGTTTTCATGCTTATTGGACTTTCAACTCTTTAATTACGAAAATGCCATTATTGTTATAATTGTCTACTTAGATCATTTTTGAATGCTTGATTGCTTGGATTGATGTTTGATTTGATTGATTGTTATGAACTAGATGATTGATGATTAGATTTAGATCGAAGGTGATTCAAAAGCTAAGGGAAAGGCTCTTGAATTGGAAAAGCTGCTCGTGGCATATGTAGCGGGATGATGAAGCTCCTATGCATAGATTTGATGATGTGAAGTTGAGATGAAGCTTTGCGAGGATGTAATGAAGCGAGGCATCATATGATGAAGACTTGGTCTAATCCAGGCGGGATCATTCCAAGCATGTTGATAACTCGGTGATATGATTCGAGTTGAGGATAATGGATGCTCGAGAGGCGCTTGAGCTAGTATGGCAGTAGTCGTCGAGGAGGATGACTAGGAGGTTGAGATCTCATCGTTGTTGAAGGTTCTAGCATGCTCTAAGCAAGAGTACACGGGGACGCCCAAAAGACTAAGTTGATGGTCAAGTACTCTGGGTAGATTCGATAATCCTAGGCACGGGTCACGATGACGTGCGGGAGTTATGTCTAGAACTGGGGTTACCATTAGCCCTTGACGGACGGCTGAAAGAATGTGCCGGTCATTCAATTAACGGTGATATCGCAACAATGATAACAGTGATAGCCGAGTCATGGATGTTTGGTTGTATCGTCATTCGGTCTCAAGAGCGGTATTTCCTGGGTGCTTATCTGACCTTGGTTTTAGACCTTGGGATTTGTACTTGGAAAACATCGCTCTTGACTCGAGTGACAATTGCTTTACTTTAAATTGTATGCTCTGCTATGTTTGCTTCTGCTTAGTGTGTGTCTGGGGGCTATCACTGTAGAATGAGGTTGGAGTGGGAGGGTTGTATTCCTATTCCTTTTCCTTTATGCTCTTTTGGTATGTTGTTAGTTAACTTACTGCTCACTAAGACTGTTGTCTGACTCAAGGCTTTATGTTTTAATTCTTATTGCCTTGGGCTGTTCGTCCATTTTGGGACGGGCAGACTAGGTAGCAGGTGACAGGTGTTGTTCTCTTCTCACGATGCTGATATCGAAGACGAGCTGGAGGGTTGCATATTATCTTCTTATTATATGTACTGGATATTCCGCTGTTTTGTATTCTCTGAGAGATATGTAGTGAGGCTGGATGTATTGACTATGTGGATGCTTGTATTCAACTATTATGGAGTTTATATGATGTCATTTTGTTCTGTAAAGCTTCACTATACATATGTTCTATTGTATTTTGTCCATGCGCTGTGAGTAATACGATAGATTCTTTCGTTTTAAATCTTACCTTGATAATCGTCCATGGTCGCCTGGCACACTTTACAGCGCTCTATCTTTAGATTCGGTGCAGGGGTCATGGGCGGTCGTCACAGCAGAATTGGAGGAGATTTCTTCTTATGATAGTCAAAGATGCTTACTACGCAAAATCAAATCATTTTTGATATTATTATTAGTGCATAGTGTAGAAAACATTTCGAAAGTATAATATTAATCTTAGCCAACATACGACCAGTATCGTATGCCTACTATAGCTACCATCTAAACAGTGGTGACCACCGTACGTAAATGGCAGGTTCTACAACTAATACCGTACAAAGTTCGTATTGGAGTTTGGATTTCCAACAAATGGTCAGGCTAAGGAACTTCCTATCCACGATGGGTACGTCCCTGGAATAGACGACCCGAGAACCTAACGTTACGGTTAGATCTCTGCCAACACAAGGCCGGGTTACCTCTGCAAAAATAGGTAACTACTGACACGCGTATGCCATCCCCCGATCGTCACCGATCTTCCCGAGGATCCCCGATTCGCAACAAACCACATAGATAATAATAATGCAGTAACCACAGAGGTTAAGTATCTGGGCTCCATACCATGATACCACCTTTATCCAGAAGGAATGACATACACTAAGGGGCGCTACTCCCTAGAACCTTGCTGCATTCTTCCTGTTTCGACCATTTTCGGGGTGTGAGGCTCGACGAAGTCTCGTCCACAAAGCTACGCTTTCTCAAAAAGCCCTGCTTCGGGTCAAACAAAATGATCAACCTATGATCACAAAGATATAAGATCAAACAAATGATCATATCACAAATGATCAAACACTGATCATTTCACAGCAACACTCAGTATGCCACGTTACCAAATTGGGATATATCGCTGATAAATTTCAACTACATAACCTCTGAGCTCGTACGTCTCAGAGAAGGGTGTTAAGCTAAGAGAATAAATTCTCCGCCACCAACAGAAATGTATTTGAAAGAAATCAGCTTTATATCTCAAAGTGTAACGTCAGACACACAATCCATACAAGTCTGTTCCGGGATCGAACAGAACCGAAGGCACTTCTCACGAAGCCCTTGCACATCCGGATAGTTTTCAATCACGTCAGGACTTCCCGTCACTAAGGGTGATAAAACCTCTAAATCGAAGATCAGTTGATGTAGAGTAACTCGACGGTAATCCTTCCGTTTTCAAAAATATCCGGTCTTCAACACCGGTCTTCAAATGCGATTCATAACGACGTATCACATATTCGGAATGGGTTATACGACCCCATGGTCCTTTCCCGGCTAACCCGAATAGTGAGCGTAAATTTAAAAATAAGTGTGGTATTCAAATTCATCCAATTCACAACCAATACCTATCTAAAGGTAATTATTGATAGTCGGTTATTTAACTATCAATAAAGATGCGCAACATCATCAGATTCCAAATAATTTTCCCAATTTATTTCATCTTCAAAAATATCTTTACTAGATATAAAAATTTTCACACTTAACCATTTGAAAACAATTTCAAATCAATTTTCCACACTTCAAAAATAAATCAACGTTTATTTTTAAAACGAATTCCCATTTCTCTATAAATTCCATATTGAATTTATATTTCAAAATATCTTCTGATATACGATTTTCAAATCGATTTTCAATATTCAATTTCAATTTATCTTTTACAAAGATAAATTCTCAAAACGTTCATTTCATTGGAAAAGCATTTCCATACTTATTTAAAAATAAGTGTTTCACAAATCTATTCATTTTCAACACTTGAAAATATTCGATATACTTAAATCAAATTAAGTATATATTCATCCTTTAAGGAAAATATTCTTTTAACACATTTATTTGAGTCAAAACGAATGTTGCGTAAAACATCGTTACGACGACTCGAAATCACTAGTATAGGGATTCGGAATTTAGGTAGATATATAAATCCCAATACTATATAAAACATTTCCTTTCGGAAATCATTTACTATAACAACAGTGTTATAGTCCATCATCTCCTTATTTTCTCGAAAACGTCTATTTCAACAATAAATGTTGAAATCTATGATTTCGATATTTAACACGTTTTAAAACATCTTTTAAAACAATTACTTCATTTTATAATATCGTTTCTCCAGAACATATCCATTTTCCTTAAGAGTATATTCACTGTCCAAAATCGTGAATATAATTCACTTAACTAAATTTCAGCCATCTCTACACGTTTTATTTCAATAAAGATTTGCTATTCAAAATCGCGAATATATCTTCTTTAAAAATCTTCTATATTTAATTTATCAAACTCCATCGATTTTGAATTTATAAAACAACGTTTATAAATCCTATTTCTATACTTTTTTCACAACTTTGATTTATAAATCTTCTTTATTAACGATCCAATCAATATTCCATTTAAAAGCAGAAATCCAATTTATAAGTAAATTTTCTTATAATCATTCATTCTACAACTTCATTCTTTATAAATCTATAAATTTCATATCTTTACAATTTATAATTCTATACATTTCATATCTTCACATTTTATAATTATAAATTTCATATCTCTTATAAAACTTATTTTAAAATTCCAATAACTTTAATTGATAAATATCAATTTGATACATCTTTTTATATACATTGGTTTAAGAATTCAAAAATCTCAACTTAAACCATTTCATAAATTTCTTAACTCTTTATTTCAAAAGAAATTACTTCTTTGTTAAAATTCACAAAATCTCAACTTTTATAACTTAAAAGTTTTAACGTTTATCTTTTTAAAGTAATTAATTCAAAAATTTAAATAAACGTATATTTTCAAAGATCACTTTTAAAATTTCACTTTTAAAAATCAACATCGTTATTTTTAAATTTCAAAATTTGAAACCGATGATGCAACGCATCAATTAGTCAATCACAACAGTCAATATCATATCTCAACATATGACAACAGAATATATATCATCTGTAAATAAATAAATACAGTTGAGGAATCCAGTTGGATCCCTCCAACCTGTTTCCCTGCATCCAAAGATGTTAGCACAATACCAATTCCGCTCCAGTACGGAATTATCGCGGTATATAGGTTTCTAAAATCCGCTTACTAACGGCGCAATAGGGTCTCATCCGCTATACGAGGCGGGAAATCAATCAATCCAATATATACATATGCCAATATGTATATACTGCTATATATATAGATATATCCTATCATATCTAATAGCACATCAACATAGCAATCATATCATCAATCAATAACTGCAATTCAATATAAATCTGAGTGAGGAGATCTCACCTTAGCTTTTTATTTTGCCATCCATTTTGAATCCAACTTATTTCTTCACCGTTTAACCTTGTATAAGCAATTATACAATTTTATTAATATTTGAACAAATCGAGAAATAAATTTTTATTTGATAATTTCGATTCGCCGGTCATTTTATTTTGATACCAAATCAATAAATAACTTTATTTAACTCAAAATTTTATATTTAAAAATAAATCTCCTTTATATATATTTTCCTCTAGTAATCTAAATAGTTTTAGATAATCAATTGAACAATACATTTATACTTTACTTTTAAACTTATTTCTCCCTTTAATAAATTTCTTTAAGTGTCTAAGAACAAATAAATTTTTCCATAGTTCCTTATTTAAAAATTTCACTAGTAAATGGAAATCGGTATATTTGTGTTATTAATGTTTTACTTTATCAAACAATTCATTACCCTAAATAAATTTGTTTAACTAAAATTTTAGTTCAAAACTAAATTTTCTTTAAATCATCTCCTTTTCCCAATTTTATTTATGAAAAATATTTTCCTGTAAAAGAAATCACAGTAATTCATTTCACTGTGATATACAATATTTAAATTAATTTTTCCAAGTTTAAATCGAATTACCAATCAATAACTTTCCTAATTTTTTTTCTCTGCTTATAAAAATCATCAAGTAAATTAATCTAACTGTACAAATCGAAATTACCTCACTGTATACGCAACTGGAGCTCGTCGAACCCCTCATATCGCCGAACTACTACGACCCAACTCGCCTCTCGCGAACCCTATCCACGTCGAACAACTGCGACATCGACACCTCGAGCTCACGAATGCCGCCATCGCGACCCACCCCGCAATCGCCTTCACCCTTCAGCATCTCGTCGTCGACGCTCCTTCATCTACCTCGGCCTACGCGTGCGCCTTTGACAGCCAAGACTTCGACGCCGCCGTCGCATCACCTCGTCGTCGCTCTTCAGATCGAACGCGACTGCTGCCCTCTATCGAATAGACTTCCTCACCCACGAACTCGAACTGGAATCGAGTAGAAGAATCTCAGATTCGCATTTGATTTCAAACGTATACGTGCGTTTGTTTTGAAAGGAAGAGGAGCGAATTAATTCCTAAACTGAGAGATGAAAGAAAGATGTTTTCTTTCATTTTCGTTCGTTTTGAATTCGTACTGGAGAGTGGAGTAGGAGTATCGGCCATTTTTAATTTTTTGAACGAGGGAATTGATTTTGAAAAAGAAAAGGAAAGGGTACGCGAGTTGTAGCTGAGGGAATGGCGTGCTTAGCGTGAACAACGGGCGTGATTCTCTGCGTGTCTTAAGGGAAGGAGAGTGTTGATGTTGACAAATTTAAAGTTTAAATTTAAATTGAAACCGATATAAATTTCAATGCGTTTACACGCCATATGTTCACACCACAACTCTGAAAAATACGAAATTTGAAATCCGGCAATAATACAATATTCCGGACCCGATGGAACTCGTTTCGTCGAATTCCGAGACTGTGCCTCGGAACGTTATTTTTAAATGTCGATTCGAACAATATAATTCCAAAACTGAACAAAACAGTTTACAATTCAATTCTGAAAGTTTCTATCATCTTCAGTGTTATCAATACGAATTTTAAAAGTTTTCAAAATATTTTTCTTCAACTGTAAATTGAAGATTTGAATTTCTATTCAACATTGAATCGATTAAATTTTAAAGTTTAATCGCAAATTTCAAAGTTATATCGGGGATTCAAATTAAATCATCGTTCAAATATTTAAAATTAATTAAATATTCTCAATTTAATTTGTTCGAAATTCTGGGTCGTTACAGATGAGGTATTAACGTAGCCCTGACTCCCTCGAGTCAGCATGATGTGACTAAAACAGAAGCCACGCCGTGACAAGTGAGGTCGCACCTCCGATCGGACATGCTTCTTCGATACCATATTTATTGCTTTGTGATTGATTTGGTGGCCACTCCTCAATTTGATTACGGGAGTGTGTTCCGAGGTGGGCGGTAGTAGCTACTATGCATTACCACCGGTCCGGATCCGCAAAAGGGTAGTATCTTACCCTGGGCATTGCCTTGCATGCCTTGTCACATGCCTTATCGCGCCTACTACAAGTTTGGTTTGTACCGTACCTATAGAGTGCCCTCTGATAGCCCTCTAGTTTATGGAGGAATTACGGTTCTGTATAGACTACGAGAATATATAAAAATGTGTTAAAGGAGATATGGGTAATGCCTTAATGCTATTTTAATAATTTAGTTTATTGTAGACACTATTATAATAGCGTATTGTACAATGTATGTAGATAGTTTAACGGATCCTTAGGAGATGGAATCTAGAACATCTCTTAAGTTATTGCACTCACGTTTGACACTGGATAGGAGATGTAAAACCCCATAAACATCTATGAAGCCATTACACTCATATTTATTTACTGTTGATTTAACTTACATAAGATCTTTTAGTTCTGACTCGGGTGTTTTATCTTTTCATTATGCTCGGGTCAGTCTGAGCTTTTCAGTATACTGAATACCATTTTATTTCTGGAGGATGAAGACAAAGATTTGTTTACTATTTATTATATGTATTCCACTGCATCATGTTGTTCCGCTGCATTATTTATTTCTGATGTATGTAAATCTGATCTGTATTGTAAAAGTGTAATCAAATGTTATTTGTAAAACAACTTCATGAGTTGTTTATTTGATTATTATATTTTTTCATTCCGCTGTGAGATTCTGTGTTTTGTTTTTCCTTTCTTTTCTCTTATTTTCTTATTTTCCCCATTAACAATCCTCCATTTTGAATGGTTTGAGTTGACATGTGTGGTTTATTGTCGATTTAAACCGTCCAAAAAGGTGGGTCGTTACAATATATATAAGTATTGTCACATCTTAGGTTATATATATATAGTATTGTCACATCTTAGATTGTAATCATTAACCATCACTATCTCTTATCACGTCTTAGCTGTAATTAATAATTATATATATACAAAGAAAGTGATGTGACTAAACATAATAATTATATATATATAAAAGAAAGTGATGTAACTAAACACACACACACACACACACACATATATATATATAATAAAGTGATGTGACTAAACATAATAATTATATATACATGTATATAAAAGAAAGTGATAAGACTAAACATAATAATTATTTATTTATATATATATATAAATAAAAGAAAGTGATGTGACTAAACATAATTATATATATATACATATATAAAAGAGTGATGTGATTAAACATAATTACATATATATTATAAAGATTTGTGATGTGACTTGATATAATTATGACAAGTTATATTATTTAATTCATTTTTCCTATATATATACCCACCTACTCCTTTTCTTTTCTCCTTGCTTTCATTTCCTTCTTTTACTTCCTTGTTAAAGTTTTCATGGATTCTTCTTTAGCCTTGAAAGAAAAAAAGGAAATCCTTAGAAAACTTGTTCAAAATCCACTCAAAATCTTCTCCATTTTTTCTCCTCTTTCCATCAACCTATTCTTCCTCATTTCTAAATCAAATGGAGTTTTTATTTTTATTGAAACCGTTTGAAATTTTAATGGCTATAACATTCTAGTTGACCACTTTTTCAAATTTGTAACGACCTGTAAATTTTCGATAATTAAAATTTGTTAATATAATGAGATTTTGGTAATATAAGATTTGGAGAAATAAAATTGGTGAATTATTAATGAAATAATAACTAGAATGAAATACAATAATGTTAATTTGAGTAAAATCATTAACAACTTTAATGAAATTCCAATAAATGAAATAGTGTAAATGTTATACTAGGCTATAAATTGAATATAAGAAAACAAATGTAAATATTAAATTAATTAATGAATTAATACATAATGAATGGTAATTGAATCAAATCAATGTTCTGTAAGTAATTATAATATTGGTTTGGAAATGATAAACTTATAAAAATGTGATTGAGAGTTAATGGAAACAATTATTATAAGTTATATATATATTTAATCCGTTAATTTGAATTGGATTTAATCGCAATAAATCTAAATTAAATATTATGTTAATGTAAATAAATGGGAAATAATGTTAATTTTATTCATAATATAACAATAGGTTGAAAAAAAAGAATGGAAATCAAGATTTATTAATTTACTGGAATTCAAAATTATAATAATTGGATTAATTGCAAATAAATGAAATTAAATATTTAAATATTACGTTAATGGAGATTGAGATGAAATTTGAGAATATTAATGTAATAGATCATGAACCAATGTAAATTTTATCTATTTGATAATAATGGATTGAATAATAGGATGAAAGGTCAATTAAATGGAATTATTGGACATTTGATTTATAATTACTAAATTTATTGATATTGGAAGTAAAGATGGAAATTATTGAAATAATTAACATTGAATTAACCTAAAAATTTGTTTTAAATTGTTATAAATGTCTAAGTAACCAAAAGTAATAAAAAAAATTAATTATAGAATCAGAATTGAAAAAGTGATTTAATTAATTATTTATTTATTTAATTAATGTGAAAATAGCCATTTTGGCCATTGACTCGGATTTCGACGAAACAAGTTTCATCGGATCCGTAATAGTGAATTATTGTAGAATTTCAAGTTTCAGAACGATCGGACTTGTCATTTGATCATACGGGCTCAAAACGCCTTGAAATCAATTGAAATCAATTTGAAATAAATTGATTTTACCATAACTTCTTCATACGATAGAATTAGGACTTGAAACCTCTTCCATTGAATTTGAAATCATCAAAAATATCTATTTGGATATATGGGATTACCCATTTTCGTTCCGGAGAGAGAACGGGCTTTTCGGGCCATTTATCGTTCAACGTTATAATCAAATCTTATCCGTTCTTTCTATTTTTCTGATCTGCCTATAAATACGTCATTATAAACCCTAGTCACTTTTTATTCCTCATTTCTATACATACAATTCCTTCTCAACTCCTCATTTCAATGGCAGACAAATCAAAACAAAATTCCCAATTCAAATTCAAATCAAAAATCAAACTCCTCGAAAAAAAATTAGAAAAATTAGAAAATCGAAGAGCTCAATGATTTAAATCTACGTCTGGTGTCTATTTATGCAAATAATGCTCGAATCAATCGCAAACCGTGGTCAAAGGCCCAAATCGCGAAACCCTAGATGTCGATTTGGGCGATCTCGATTCAAGCGATGATACTTGAAATTGTTTGCTGGAATGGGTGGAGATCATGATGCTGAGTCACTTGGTAGTGGTCGCTGGTTCTGGAACCGCCTCCGGCGATCGAATTTTGGTGATTAGCGTTTTTTTATCACGGGTTGAACGTGGCGGCAGAGGGGGGCTGATGTCGATCGGGCCTAGGGGAGAGGGTGGAGGGAGTTGAGGCGAGTCTACTGGTGGCCGCGCCTTAGCCAACGGCGGCCAGTGGCGGTGTGGAAGCACGGTCAAAGCTTGGCTTTTGACGAGTTGGGTTCGTTCGACGACTGTGCTGTAGCTCACGTGGGAGAAGGTTTTGACGTGTTATAGCAATATTATTA
This sequence comes from Allium fistulosum, assembly GCA_030737815.1. NCBI lineage: Eukaryota > Viridiplantae > Streptophyta > Magnoliopsida > Asparagales > Amaryllidaceae > Allium > Allium fistulosum. Next base: position 527,682,547 of record CM060906.1, read on the forward strand.
TTTTATTTTTTGTTTTAAAATTTAAAATCGTATAACTTCTAATCAACGTAACTTTCACATACGAGGTCCGTTTCATGTGTGGTTTGATCCACTGGGATCGTATCAAAATTCCAGATACTTTGACGCTGGTTTGGACGAATTCTGAGAACCTTCAAATTTTGGGTTTAAATTTCAAGGTGAGTGTTTTAACCCACTCACAACTTCTAAAATTTCTTATGTTTGTTAAATGAAATTTATAATGTGATTAGAAATTTATTTATGGCCGTTTGGTATATTTTAAATCATCATCTCAGTTATTTGAATTTATTTGAATTAAATCGTTATTTAATTTATTATTGAATTTAAATTGCCAGTTAAATACCTGTTATTGATTATCAGCTCTATATTGATATTTGTTGATTGATTTGGTTGATGTTTGTAATGGATGTTGATTGTTGATATTGGAAGAATGGATGTTTTATTTTATATCGTTATAAACTGCAAGTTCACTGTCACGTACGGGAATTTTCGACTTTCGAAAATTCGACATCGATACTCACTTTATCGACTGCCGAGCAATCGAGTGCCGGAAACTCCAATAGTGAGGGTTTTAGAAAGAAGAAAAAGTAAGAAGAAGAAGAAAAGAGAAGAACAACAACATGACAGCATCAGAAACAGAACAATATCAGAATCTCACATATCGCAGCGGAACAATATATAATAGATAAATGAATAATCTTTAAAACAAAGAACTATATCATTTTATACATACCTCAATCATCGAAGTCAATGTACAACTCAGTACAACAATGGACAGTTTTATACTTGTCCTCATACAGAATACACAGCGGAATAAATATATCAGATACAAATACTACGTCTCGTCATCCAACTTATCTCCAAGCTCCAGAATATCCAGAATATCCTGATAATCTAACTCTAGACTGCCCGTGTGGAAATTGGTGGGCACCCAGAGTTTAGAAGGGAAACAATAAACTCCGAGTCAGTCATGGTGACTGGTGTGAGATCGTAAAATAGTTTATCTTTAAATTAAACAACAGAAATATTTTTAAAGTCAATTCGCAATGCTTTTGGAAAATGAAACTACCATAAGACCTCCCACCACACACACAATGCAAACGCAGACTTGGAGGAGATTTCTTCTTATGTTAGTCAAAGATGCTTACTACGCAAAATCAAATCATTTTGGATATTATTATTAGTGCATAGTGGAAAACATTTCGAAAGTAGAATATAAATCTTAGCCAGCATAGGTACCATTATATTATGCCTGCTATAGCTGCCTCCTGAGGAGACAGGTTATACAATTGAAATCGTAAAGGCTTGTATTGTTTCTTTGGATTTCCAACAAATGGTCAGGCTAAGGAACTTCCTATCCACGATGGGTACGTCCCTGGAATAGACGACCCGAGAACCTAACCGGATCTCTGCCAACACAAGGCCGGGTTACCTCTGCAAAAATAGGTAACTACTGACACGCGTATGCCATCCCCCGATCGTCACCGATCTTCCCGAGGATCCCCGATTCGCAACAAACCACATAGAAAATAATAATGCAGTAACCACAGAGGTTAAGTATCTGGGCTCCATACCATGATACCACCTTTATCCAGAAGGAATGACATACACTAAGGGGCGCTACTCCCTAGAACCTTGCCGCATCCTTCCTGTTTCGACCATTTCCGGGGTGTGAGGCTTGACGAAGTCTCGTCCACAAAGCTACGCTTTCTCAAAAAGCCCTGCTTCGGGTCAAACAAAAATGATCAACCTATGATCACAAAGATATAAGATCAAACAAATGATCATATCGTAAATGATCAAACACTGATCATTTCACAGTAACACTCAGTATGCCACGTTACCAAGTTGGGATATATCGCTGATAAATTTCAACTACATAACCTCTGAGCTCGTACGTCTCAGAGAAGGGTGTTAAGCTAAGAGAATAAATTCTCCGCCACCAACAGAAATGTATTTGAAAGAAATCATCTTTACATCTCAAATTGTAACGTCAGACACACAATCCATACAAGTCTGTTCCGGGATCGAACAGAACCGAAGGCACTTCTCACGAAGCCCTTGCATATCCGGATAATTTTCAATCACGTCAGGACTTTCCGTCACTAAGGGTGATAAAACCTCTAAACCGGAGATCAGCCGATGTAGAGTAACTCGACGGTAATCCTTCCGTTTTCAAAAATATCCGGTCTTCAACACCGGTCTTCAAATGCAATTCATAACGACGTGTCACATATTCGGAATGGGTTATACGACCCCATGGTCCTTTCCCGGCTAACCCGAATAGTGAGCGCTTATTCAAAAATAAGTGTGGCATTCAAATTCATCCAATTCACAACAAATACCTATCTAAAGGTAATTATCGATAGTCGGTTATTTAACTATCAATAAAGATGCGCAACATCATCAGATTCCAAATAACTTTCCCAAATTATTTTATCTTCAAAAATATCTTTACTAGATATAAAATTTCCACACTTCAAAAATAAATCAATATTTATTTTTAAACAAATTCCCATTTCTTTTATAAATTCCATAGTGAATTTATATTTTCAAATATCTACTGATATTCGATTTCACATATTCACTTTCGATTTATCTTTAAGAAGATAAATTCTCAAAAACATTTCATTTCATTTTGGAAAAGCATTTCCATACTTATTTAATAATAAGTATTTCACAAATCTATTTATTTTCAACATTTGAAAATATTCGATATACTTAAATCAAATTAAGTATATATTCATTCTTTAAGGAAATCATAAATTTTAACATCTATTTGAGTCAAAACGAATGTTGCGTAAAACATCGTTACGACGACTCAAAACCACTAGTATAGGGATTCGAAATTTAGATAGATATATAAATCCCAATACTATATAAAACATTTCCTTTCGGAAATCATTTACTATAACAACAGTGTTATAGTCCACCATTTCCTTATATTTCTCGAAAACGTCTATTTCAACAATAAATGTTGAAATCTATGATTTCGATAGTTCAAACGTTTTAAAACATCTTTTAAAACAATTAGCTTCATTTCAAATATCACTTTTCCAAGACCATATTCATTTTACTTAAAGATATATTCACTGTCCAAAATCGTGAATATACTTCACTAACCACATTTCAATCTTTTCTACACATTTATTTCAAAAATTATCCACTGTCCAAAATCGTGGATAAAATTCCCTTAATAATCTCTATATTTAAATTCATCAAATTTGATTGATTTCGAATTTATAAAACAACGTTTATAAATTCACCTTTATATTTTCTAACAACTTTGATTTATAAAATTCTCCTTTTATTAACTTCTAAAAATACTTATCAAAATAAGTGATTTCGGATTTATAAAACAATGTTTATAAATCACTTTTATACTTCATAACAATTTCAACTTATGAAATTATTTCATTTAGCAATTTCTATTTATATCCCATCTAAGTGCAAAAATCTAATTTATAAGTAAATTACTTATAAATCGTTTATTCTACAACATCTACTCACTTTATAACTTCACGTTATAAATCTATTAATTTCATTCACTTATGAAATCCTTTTATACTTCTTTTTAACACTTATAAAAATTCGTTTTATAAGTCCAATATTTTGATTTATAAAATATCAATTTGATAAATCTCTTTATACAAATCGTTTATAGTTATTTAAAAATCCCGACTTAAACCCTTTTATAAATAAATCAACTATTTATTTCAAAAACGACCCTTTGGTTTTATTTCACTAAACATTATAACTTTTATAACTTTAAAATTTTAACGTTTATAAATCAATTCAAAAATCCCATAAAACGTATATTTTCAAAAATCACTTTAAAAACCCTTTTTAAAGTAAAAGTCTTTATTTTTAAATTTCAAACTGAATCCGATGATGCAACAGCACCAATTAGTCAATCACAACAACAAACATCATATATCAACATGATCACAGAATATACATCAATATCTATAAATGAATAAATACTGGTGAGGAATCCAGTTGGATCCCTCCAACCTGTTTCCATGCATCCAAAGACGTTAGCACAATACCAATTCCACTTCGAGGTGGAATATCGCGGTATATGGGTTTTTTATAAATATCCGCTTACTAACGGCGCAATAGGGTCTCATCCGCTATACGAGGCGGGAAATCAATCAATCCAATATATACATATGCCAATATGTATATATTGCTATATATATATAGATATATCCTACTATATCTAATATCACATCCAAAAGCAATCATATCAATCAATAAATAACTGAAAATTCCACTTTCATTTTGAGTGAGAAAAATCTCACCTTAGCTTTAAATTTTGCAATCCATTTCCAATCCAGTTCGTTTCTTCGTTGTATTAGACCTTGTATAAACATTATACAATTTTATTATAATTCGAAATAAATCGAACATCTAAATTCTCATTTGATAAATTTAATTAACTTTAGTCAATTTCCATATAAATAAATTCAATTAACTAAAAATTTACTTTCCACCAAAAATTTTCCTCTTAAAAATCTTTTAATAGCTAATAAATTAAATAAGTCAATTGTACCATTTAAATCACCAAATCATTTATTCTCAAAATTTTAACTTCAGTAATTATTAGAGCTATTTGCATGCATATTAAAATAGGTGAGTATATTTACTAAACTAAAATAGAATTAATTCATGGTTCACTGTAAAAATCAAACCTTAGTTAATTTACCTAAATATTATTCCTGTATATATATATATATTTAGATAAATAATTTCTTCTCAGCAAAGTATATATATCATTAAATTAAATTGGAACAAATACCTCACTGAATAAGACGAACCCAGATCGAAGCCTAGGCTCGACCATCGACTTTGTCGATCGTCACTATTTGTAGCCGCGGAGCAACTGCTGTAGTCACCTCGAGGCCAACATCCCACGCGACCATGAACTCGCGACATCGTCGTTGCCACTGCCTCCACCCAGTCGAACATCACCCCACTTCCGTGCTTCGCTCGCAACATCGCACTCGAGTTCGCCAGTCTTCCCCAGTACCGCCGCCTTGCCTCGCGAAGCCCTGACCTCCATCGCTTGCTCGAAATCGAGCTTCACGCTGACCTTCCACGACTTGCGACACTGCCAACTCCCTGAGTCCCCGCCTCACGATGATGATGCCGTGGCCACCATTGATCGAACGAGTCGAATTTGATTTCCCCTCCATCAATGCGAGCTCGCGATTTCGATACGAAATCGAAACTGACTTCGCCCCTTTGTTCGATTGAAAAGAATAGGGGTCGCGTTTGATTTTTAGAAAGAGGAGCTCGGTATTTCAAAAATGGAGGAGGAAGGGAAACGAGATTTCTTCATTTTCATTTGCTCGGCCATTATTTGTTTTCTCTGAACGATACTTGTGAATTGAATCGAAGAGGGAGATGGTTATTAAATTTTAGACGAGGCATGGTTCACACAATCCTTTTCGCGATTGCAAGCGCGATTTTAGGGAGAGAACATGCGGTTATTTAACCAAGTTAAATAAATTTAAATTTAGATTTAAATTGAATTTAATTTAAATTTCAATGCGTTTAACTATCGTATGGTCACAAAACAACTCCGAAAAATACGAAAATTGAAATCCGGCAATAATACAACATTCCGGACCCAATGGAACAGGTTTCGTCGAATTCCGAGACTGTGTGAAAATTGACTATTTTTAAATATCGATTCGAACAATATAATTTCAAACTGAACATTTCACTCCCAAATTCGATTCTGAAGCTTCTGTTATCTTCAGTAATATCAATACGAATTTTAAAAGCTTTTGAAATATTTTTCTTCAGCTTAAAAATGAAGATTCAAATTTTTATTCAGTATTCAATAGATTAAATTTTATAATTTAATCGCCAAATTCCAAGTTATATTCGGGATTCAAATTAAATCGTCGTTCAAATATTTAAAATTAATTAAATATTTTAAATTTAATTCGTTCAAAATTCTGGGTCGTTACAAACTTCCCTCCTTAAAAGAATTTCGTCCCGAAATTACAAGTCAGTAAGAAAAAGTCCCTAACTCGTCTACTATTTTTGATATCCAATAGTTTCATCAAATTTATCAAAACAAATTTTTCTACTAAAGATTCATTATTATTTCAACTAGTTTTCCAAACCTTTCATAGTTTTCAAACAATATTGTTTAACTTCAAAATTTAAATTTAAATTCAAATTCAAATTTAAACTTTCAAAATTTTCTCAAAAATTTTCTAATGCCCTAAATTTCCGAAAAATTTCGCCAGCGTCTCCTTTGCGCGGCTAGTATGGTACGACTACAAAACGTCCCTACGGACTCTCAGATTTCAAAAAGAAAAAGAAAAAGCCAAGCGGCTAGACCAGAAATCATCAAAAACTAATATTATAATTCAAATACTTACCTTTTGTCGAGCAATTCAAATTATCTTTGAAATCAAAATCCCAATTCCTTTACACCTGTATATCCTACTAGCCATAATATCTAGTTACAGCATTCAAACTATTTTGCACATTTCACTACAAAAATTTTCAATATATGCTTCTTATATCATCTTTACCTTACTGTTGAAGTTACATATTCATCTTCATTAAATTTTACATTTCAAATTCATTTGAATTCAATTCACCATTTCCATTCAATTTAACTTCTGAATATTGAATTTATCAACTATCTTTTATTCACAACTGCATCATTTTAAATTAGTTTCATTTACTAATTTATCACAAATTCCAATTTACTTACAAATTCAAATTTGTTTTCAACATTCAGTTTCAATTTTATTCACTTACAATTGTAAATTTCGTTCATTTGAAATTTAATTCTACTTACTTGAATTTATTTGCACTTTCGAACCATTCTTTCATTTAGTTCACAATTCAAGGTTTAATTTTACTAATTTAACTTTCAATTTCGCTTTCATTAAATCACAATTGATTCACTTGTACTTACATTTATTTAACTTCATTCTTTAAGTTAAATTTATTCTATCAAAATTCAATTGGTATAAGTTATCAACTTAGTAATATTTCATAAATATCTTTATATAGCATTCCAGAGTTTACCAACATTTCAAAGCCATTTTGAAAACAATTCAAATTCCATTTGAATTTCCAAAACAAAACCCAAATTTTCAAACACCTTTATTTAAAACAATTTGGCAGCAATTTCTCTTTTGGAAACCCAAAAATGAATTCTAATGATGTGGCCATCATCATCAGGATTATTTTCCAGCGACCTAAAAGAGTTTAGAGCTTTCATCTCTCCAGAATACCTTTCAAACCCTTTGAAATTCATTTTCAAATCAAAAAGGAATTTAATTCCAAAATTTCCAAATTATTTTCAAAACATTTCCAAAAACTCCTCTGGAATTCCGTTTTAAATTACAATTCACATTTATAATTTACATTCTTTAAATTTCATTTGTATATGGATTTATTTCTTAACTTTGGAGTTACGATTTTAATTTCTTATTCAATTCCAATGAGAATAATTAAATATTATTACTTCTAGCAACCATGCAACCATATACTATAGTACTTCATAGAAAAACATTTCTTTTCTATACAAAAATAGTTTTGGGTAAAATTATTTCATTCACCCTATTTTAAAACAATACTATGTCGTCTTGCCTCGTTTAAGTGTTTAGAAATCCCTATCGATAATATGGCGCCCCACATACCGACCAAAATTCATAAACATCTCAACGGATAAACAAACACAATATAAAACATTTTTATATTCACTAACAAATACGCGCTCATATCTATTATTACACTCAACTCATTCTAGAGTACTGCTGACTCTATCTCTAATGAGTAACACCCAACAGAGTAGGGTTGTCGCTTAACCATATGCTCTGATACCACTTGTCACGTACGGAAATTTTCGACTTTCGAAAATTCGACATCGATACTCACTTTATCGACTGCCGAGCAATCGAGTGCCGGAAACTCCAATAGTGAGGGTTTTAGAAAGAAGAAAAAGTAAGAAGAAGAAGAAAAGAGAAGAACAACAACAGGACAGCATCAGAAATAGAACAATATCAGAATCTCACATATCGCAGCGGAACAATATATAATAGATAAATGAATAATCTTTAAAACAAAGAACTATATCATTTTATACATACCTCAATCATCGAAGTCAATGTACAACTCAGTACAACAATGGACAGTTTTATACTTGTCCTCATACAGAATACACAGCGGAATAAATATATCAGATACAAATACTACGTCTCGTCATCCAGCTTAACTCCAAGCTCCAGAATATCCAGAATATCCTGATAATCTAACTCTAGACTGCCCGTGTGGAAATTGGTGGGCACCCAGAGTTTAGAAGGGAAACAATAAACTCCGAGTCAGTCATGGTGACTAGTGTGAGATCGTAAAACAGTTTATCTTTAAATTAAACAACAGAAATATTTTTAAAGTCAATTCGCAATGCTTTTGGAAAATGAAACTACCATAAGACCTCCCACCACACACACAATGCAAACGCAGACTTGGAGGAGATTTCTTCTTATGTTAGTCAAAGATGCTTACTACGCAAAATCAAATCATTTTGGATATTATTATTAGTGCATAGTGGAAAACATTTCGAAAGTAGAATATAAATCTTAGCCAGCATAGGTACCATTATATTATGCCTGCTATAGCTGCCTCCTGAGGAGACAGGTTATACAATTGAAATCGTAAAGGCTCGTATTGTTTCTTTGGATTTCCAACAAATGGTCAGGCTAAGGAACTTCCTATCCACGATGGGTACGTCCCTGGAATAGACGACCCGAGAACCTAACCGGATCTCTGCCAACACAAGGCCGGGTTACCTCTGCAAAAATAGGTAACTACTGACACGCGTATGCCATCCCCCGATCGTCACCGATCTTCCCGAGGATCCCCGATTCGCAACAAACCACATAGAAAATAATAATGCAGTAACCACAGAGGTTAAGTATCTGGGCTCCATACCATGATACCACCTTTATCCAGAAGGAATGACATACACTAAGGGGCGCTACTCCCTAGAACCTTGCCGCATCCTTCCTGTTTCGACCATTTCCGGGGTGTGAGGCTCGACGAAGTCTCGTCCACAAAGCTACGCTTTCTCAAAAAGCCCTGCTTCGGGTCAAACAAAAATGATCAACCTATGATCACAAAGATATAAGATCAAACAAATGATCATATCGTAAATGATCAAACACTGATCATTTCACAGCAACACTCAGTATGCCACGTTACCAAGTTGGGATATATCGCTGATAAATTTCAACTACATAACCTCTGAGCTCGTACGTCTCAGAGAAGGGTGTTAAGCTAAGAGAATAAATTCTCCGCCACCAACAGAAATGTATTTGAAAGAAATCAGCTTTACATCTCAAATTGTAACGTCAGACACACAATCCATACAAGTCTGTTCCGGGATCGAACAGAACCGAAGGCACTTCTCACGAAGCCCTTGCATATCCGGATAATTTTCAATCACGTCAGGACTTCCCGTCACTAAGGGTGATAAAACCTCTAAACCGGAGATCAGCCGATGTAGAGTAACTCGACGGTAATCCTTCCGTTTTCAAAAATATCCGGTCTTCAACACCGGTCTTCAAATGCAATTCATAACGACGTGTCACATATTCGGAATGGGTTATACGACCCCATGGTCCTTTCCCGGCTAACCCGAATATTGAGCGCTTATTCAAAAATAAGTGTGGCATTCAAATTCATCCAATTCACAACAAATACCTATCTAAAGGTAATTATCGATAGTCGGTTATTTAACTATCAATAAAGATGCGCAACATCATCAGATTCCAAATAACTTTCCGAAATTATTTTATCTTCAAAAATATCTTTACTAGATATAAAATTTCCACACTTCAAAAATAAATCAATATTTATTTTTAAACAAATTCCCATTTCTTTTATAAATTCCATAGTGAATTTATATTTTCAAATATCTACTGATATTCGATTTCACATATTCACTTTCGATTTATCTTTAAGAAGATAAATTCTCAAAAACATTTCATTTCATTTTGGAAAAGCATTTCCATACTTATTTAATAATAAGTATTTCACAAATCTATTTATTTTCAACATTTGAAAATATTCGATATACTTAAATCAAATTAAGTATATATTCATTCTTTAAGGAAATCATAAATTTTAACATCTATTTGAGTCAAAACGAATGTTGCGTAAAGCATCGTTACGACGACTCAAAACCACTAGTATAGGGATTCGAAATTTAGATAGATATATAAATCCCAATACTATATAAAACATTTCCTTTCGGAAATCATTTACTATAACAACAGTGTTATAGTCCGCCATTTCCTTATATTTCTCGAAAACGTCTATTTCAACAATAAATGTTGAAATCTATGATTTCGATAGTTCACACGTTTTAAAACATCTTTTAAAACAATTAGCTTCATTTCAAATATCACTTTTCCAAGACCATATTCATTTTACTTAAAGATATATTCACTGTCCAAAATCGTGAATATACTTCACTAACCACATTTCAATCTTTTCTACACATTTATTTCAAAAATTATCCACTGTCCAAAATCGTGGATAAAATTCCCTTAATAATCTCTATATTTAAATTCATCAAATTTGATTGATTTCGAATTTATAAAACAACGTTTATAAATTCACCTTTATATTTTCTAACAACTTTGATTTATAAAATTCTCCTTTTATTAACTTCTAAAATTACTTATCAAAATAAGTGATTTCAGATTTATAAAACAATGTTTATAAATCACTTTTATACTTCATAACAATTTCAACTTATGAAATTATTTCATTTAGCAATTTCTATTTATATCCCATCTAAGTGCAAAAATCTAATTTATAAGTAAATTACTTATAAATCGTTTATTCTACAACATCTACTCACTTTATAACTTCACGTTATAAATCTATTAATTTCATTCACTTATGAAATCCTTTTATACTTCTTTTTAACACTTATAAAAATTCGTTTTATAAGTCCAATATTTTGATTTATAAAATATCAATTTGATAAATCTCTTTATACAAATCGTTTATAGTTATTTAAAAATCCCGACTTAAACCCTTTTATAAATAAATCAACAATTTATTTCAAAAATGACCCTTTGGTTTTATTTCACTAAACATTATAACTTTTATAACTTTAAAATTTTAACGTTTATAAATCAATTCAAAAATCCCATAAAACGTATATTTTCAAAAATCACTTTAAAAACCCTTTTTAAAGTAAAAGTCTTTATTTTTAAATTTCAAACTGAATCCGATGATGCAACAGCACCAATTAGTCAATCACAACAACAAACATCATATATCAACATGATCACAGAATATACATCAATATCTGTAAATGAATAAATACTGGTGAGGAATCCAGTTGGATCCCTCCAACCTGTTTCCCTGCATCCAAAGACGTTAGCACAATACCAATTCCACTTCGAGGTGGAATATCGCGGTATATGGGTTTTTTATAAATATCCGCTTACTAACGGCGCAATAGGGTCTCATCCGCTATACGAGGCGGGAAATCAATCAATCCAATATATACATATGCCAATATGTATATATTGCTATATATATAGATATATCCTACTATATCTAATATCACATCCAAAAGCAATCATATCAATCAATAAATAACTGAAAATTCCACTTTCATTTTGAGTGAGAAAAATCTCACCTTAGCTTTAAATTTTGCAATCCATTTCCAATCCAGTTCGTTTCTTCGTTGTATTAGACCTTGTATAAACATTATACAATTTTATTATAATTCGAAATAAATCGAACATCTAAATTCTCATTTGATAAATTTAATTAACTTTAGTCAATTTCCATATAAATAAATTCAATTAACTAAAAATTTACTTTCCACCAAAAATTTTCCTCTTAAAAATCTTTTAATAGCTAATAAATTAAATAAGTCAATTGTACCATTTAAATCACCAAATCATTTATTCTCAAAATTTTAACTTCAGTAATTATTAGAGCTATTTGCATGCATATTAAAATAGGTGAGTATATTTACTAAACTAAAATAGAATTAATTCATGGTTCACTGAAAATATCAAACCTTAGTTAATTTACCTAAATATTATTCCTGTATATATATATATATATATATATATATATTTAGATAAATAATTTCTTCTCAGCAAAGTATATATATCATTAAATTAAATTGGAACAAATACCTCACTGAATAAGACGAACCCAGATCGAAGCCTAGGCTCGACCATCGACTTCGTCGATCGTCACTATTTGTAGCCGCGGAGCAACTGATGTAGTCACCTCGAGGCCAACATCCCACGCGACCATGAACTCGCGACATCGCCGTTGCCACTGCCTCCACCCAGTCGAACATCACCCCACTTCCGTGCTTCGCTCGCAACATCGCACTCGAGTTCGCCAGTCTTCCCCAGTACCGCCGCCTTGCCTCGCGAAGCCCTGACCTCCATCGCTTGCTCGAAATCGAGCTTCACGCTGACCTTCCACGACTTGCGACACTGCCAACTCCCTGAGTCCCCGCCTCACGATGATGATGCCGCGGCCACCATTGATCGAACGAGTCGAATTTGATTTCCCCTCCATCAATGCGAGCTCGCGATTTCGATACGAAATCGAAACTGACTTCGCCCCTTTGTTCGATTGAAAAGAATAGGGGTCGCGTTTGATTTTTAGAAAGAGGAGCTCGGTATTTCAAAAATGGAGGAGGAAGGGAAACGAGATTACTTCATTTTCATTTGCTCGGCCATTATTTGTTTTCTCTGAACGATACTTGTGAATTGAATCGAAGAGGGAGATGGTTATTAAATTTTAGACGAGGCATGGTTCACACGATCCTTTTCGCGATTGCAAGCGCGATTTTAGGGAGAGAACATGCTGTTATTTAACCAAGTTAAATAAATTTAAATTTAGATTTAAATTGAATTCAATTTAAATTTCAATGCGTTTAACTATCGTATGGTCACAAAACAACTCCGAAAAATACGAAAATTGAAATCCGGCAATAATACAACATTCCGGACCCAATGGAACTGGTTTCGTCGAATTCCGAGACTGTGTGAAAATTGACTATTTTTAAATATCGATTCGAACAATATAATTTCAAACTGAACATTTCACTCCCAAATTCGATTCTGAAGCTTCTGTTATCTTCAGTAATATCAATACGAATTTTAAAAGCTTTTGAAATATTTTTCTTCAGCTTAAAAATGAAGATTCAAATTTTTATTCAGTATTCAATAGATTAAATTTTATAATTTAATCGCCAAATTCCAAGTTATATTCGGGATTCAAATTAAATCGTCGTTCAAATATTTAAAATGAATTAAATATTTTCAATTTAATTCATTCAAAATTCTGGGTCGTTACATTCACTATGGGTTGAAATGATACATACCCGAATGATCAATAGATTAAGGAAAAAATCGTTATGGGTTGAAATGATAGACTTGAGCGATTTTATGGATTTTAAATATTTTCGGGATTGCGGATTGAAATGATATATATCCGTAAATATAAAATTTTAAATTGCAGATTGAAATGATAAATATCTGTATCACTTGACCCTAGGGTAGAGAATTATATACGGACACTGGATTTGTTAAATTTAAATGATTTTGAATCCTTAAATTGTGCATTGAGTTAAATGATATTTTGAAATAAAATTTGGGTTATATAAATCGAATTTTTTTATCGAACTTCGAGTTTTATATTGAAATTGAATTGTTTTGAAAGATTGGTTGAAGGAATAAAATTGAAATTTTATAGTGAATTTGAAATATAAGTGAAGTTTTTTGAAATTGAGTTATTAAAAATCGTAGAAGTATAACTTTGAAATATATTGAAATTGGAGTAATTAAATCGATGTTTTAACATGGATTTAAGTGATATTGAATTTAATATTTATTTAGAATTCTAAATCGGAAAAATTTGAAATTCGGTTTGGAACGTTGTAATGATCAAAAGGTGTCGGAATGAAATAAATAGTTTAAATTGATATAAATTTCAAATTCATATTTTTCATATAACTGTTTTAAATATATTATTTTAAAAGACTTTAATTATTAAGATTTTCAAATTCTAATCTAGTTAAACCATTTGACTTATTTTAAATCTAATTAATCTATTTTAAAGCTATTTAATCTATTTTAATTATATTTAATCTATTTTAAATCTATATTAACTATTTATAACTATTTAAAACTATTTTCTTTTAAATTCCAAACTAAGTAAAATGGATGGGTTTATATTCAAATTCTCGATTTTTAAAGTGAATGTGGTTAAGCGACATTATAACCTAAGTTGGGAATTAAATAACATATTTGGTTTAATATGATAATTTTGAAATAAGAGTTTAACCTATTTTGGAAATATGACTTTTGAAAGGAAATAAAATTTTGAACTATGGTTTCAATGTGATATAATTGCGAAAGTAAGTAATGATTTCGGAAATTATATGATTTGAATTGAATATGATATTTTGATATCAATTATGAAATGATTTTGGAAATGTAAAAGAACCATCCAGTGTGTAATAAGCAATTGGTTGTTAAAGAGACCGGGATCAAATATGGGCATACTCTCTGTCGATACCGAAAACCACTTTGACAACTGTGTACGCGGTTGAGATTCTAGAATGAAGTAGGATGGTAGCGACGATCCTATAAGTTATATACGTGGACCCGACTCCCATGAGTTAGCTTAAGGTGGCTAAAACATGAGCAATTCACGGGCTAAGTGAGGTCATTCCTCCGATCGGCCACATTCCAGCGATACTATATTCTGACTTTGCGATTTATTTGCTGGCAACCCTTGATTTTTTTTTGATTCGGGAGTGTGTTTCGAGTTGGGAGGTAGTTGCGGCTATGCGTTACCAACAGTCCGGAAGTGTAATTGGTATATCTACCCTGGCATTGCCTAGTTGTGTCGTGTAACCTACCCTAGCGCGCCTTCTACGAGTTTGTTTTATGTCGTAGCTATGTGGTATCCTCTAGCGGCCCCAGTTTACTGGGAGTTACGGTATTGTATAGACTATTAGCATTATAAAAATGTGTTAAGGGGGATATGGATAACGCCTTAACGCTATTTTAATACTTTTACTTTACTGGAGACATATTATAATAGCGTATTGTACTACATAGTAGATCGTTTAACGGATCCTTAGGAGATGTGAATCTCGAACGTCTCTTAATTTACTGCACTCACGTTAAACACTGGACAAGAGATGTCAAACCCTGTAAACATCTCCAGCACCGTTTACACTCATATTTATTTACTGTTGATTTGACTTACCTAAGATCTTTTAGTTTTGACTCGAGTGTTTTGTCTTTTCAATTCGCTCGGCTCAGCGTGAGCATTTCAGGATTTGAAGACCTTATTTCTGGAGGACGAAGACGAAGATTTGTACTACTATTATTACTATATATTTATTCCACCGCATCATACTGTTCTGCTGCATTATTATTTGTTTATCTCTGATATGGGTAACTCTAATTCTGTATTGTATAAGTATAATCAAATGTTATGTAAACAGTTGTAACGGCCCCAGATTTTAATTAAATTTAAATTGATAATTAAATGAATTTTTGAATAAAAATTGTAAAATTAATTATAAATGAAAGCGAGTTTCCCTGATTCAAATAGAAAATATATAAAGTCATATGGATTTGAAAATTTGTATATATGTGAATATATATGTACATATTTGATTTGAATTTAAATTGTAAAAAAATGGGTTAAAGATAAATTATAATAATAAATATTAGAAGTGATGATTTATGTTAGAAATAAAAATAAATATAAGACAATAAATATGAAGTAAAATAATAATAATTAATATTTAAACTAGGAATAGAAATTAATATAAGATAAATTTTAATAAAAATAGAAAGTAGAACATTTGCTAAATTCTAACAACATAATAAAATAGAAATAATTTTTACTATGAGATAATAAGACTAAAGAAGAAAAATAAAATATAACATAACTAAAAAAATAAGTAAATTTAATATTTGAGAGTTTAAGTTTTAAAATAAAAGAGGAATTAAAATATGCAATTGTGTTAGAAATAGAATTAAATACTTAAATTTAAAATTTATAACAATAACCATAATAACTTTATATATATGTACACTTAAACAATACTAAGGAAAATAAATATTTCATGTAGACTATAGAGTTTAGGGGGAAAGTGAAACAAAACCAAAGTATGTATGTATGTATATCAAGGGATAAGGCTGTAGCATATAAAACAAAGCAAACAAAAGTGAAGACAGCAAATTTTACTCAAGTATCCAAATAAACAATACTAAAGAAACAAAATACATAAAGTATGTAGCCTGTAATAGACGTGTAGGCAAGTAAAAGGCAATTAATGCCACATCTCTAGCATCGAAACCAGTAAAGCAATTAATGCAACATACCTCCAATACATTCAGCCATGCTTATTGTATAAACAAAGATATCACACTTTACAAAATAACATCACCTGTACAACTCATTTTCTATATATCAAGTTTTTCCTCGTTTCAGTTCGACATTCCAAACTGTAAAATCTAAAGTGAATATTATTTCAAAAAAAAAACTTAAAACAATAATAAAACTTGAACAACAATTTAACCAGACCAACCAGAGATCAAAGAAGCAAAGTTTCAATGGGAAAATCAAAGCCTGTTTCAAAAACAAAGCTCTGTTCTTCCTTCTAAAACATCTATGAGTAACATTTTTAAAAAAATATATAACTTAAGTTAACATGGAGCATGTTTTCTCTGTGATAATACGTATTTTGTATATATGTGATTGTGCAAATCTGTGTATATCTGTATCCTTGATACTCTGTTAGCCTGTTGGTTATTTTCTTTGAGTAGATATGTAAACAAACCTTCATCACTTGATCTAATGACTGTTCGAACTTAGGATGTAAACAAATGTTGTTTGTTTAGTTATAATCTAAGTGTAAAAAAATTTATTAAAGTTGAATCAACTTGTATTTGTCTCTGGAAACCGAGAAAGCTAAGTACAACTTTAAATAAGTTTAAAACAAATTTCTTAATTTAAGAATTCAGATATGTAAAGTGAATCTATATACTTAAACATGATTTTCAAAACAAAAATCAAAATTTTTAGATAAGGGAGTGAAGAGCAGTCTGGGTTTGTAACGACCCAGAATTTTGAACAATTTAAATTGAAAATATTTAATTAATTTTAAATATTTAAATGATGGTTTGACTTGAATTTCAAATTATCAGAATAAATTGGCGATTTAACTATAAAATTTAATCTATTGGAAGTTGAATAATAATTTGTAACGCCCCACTCTGAGACCCACTGTAACAAAGAGTATTACGGGAGTAATACTGTCTGTTAAAGCGGAGAATAGAGTATAGTGGAAGCGACCATCTATAATCAAGCTATAACTATCTACCGAATACGTCGAAAGGTGGAATCTATTTAAATTTTTCTCAATCAGGTGGTTCGACATATTCGGTAAATACTTATAACGAAATTACAAATGGCTAAAGATCTATCAGGACAAAGCATAATAACATAATGAAATAGCATCACAGAACAGAATCACATAACAGATATAAAATCCCAGAACAATACATCGTCAATACAGATCCAAATATCATAAGTGGGTACAAAGCCACTGCTCACTCATGTGAGTCAAAAATATGTATATATCAGAGTCTGAATAATAACATAAGCGGACACTAAGATAAGCTATCTCAAAAGCATAGCAGATAAGTCCAAAGCGGAAGCACAGAGCAGCTAAGTCCAGAGACCTAACCTGAAACAACTCGGTCTGACCCAAGCGAAAACACTCGGGTCAGGCTAGCTAAATAATCAGTAATAACTAAGATATATAATAATGCGGTACATAAGTAAAACAGTTTTTATCCAAAGAGAAGTATATTATGAACCACATGAATATAATGACGATCCCTAATCATCAATAAACAATAAAAATCTCCAAAGAGAAATCAACACCAAAGTGTAGAATAAATAAAATCGCCTCATATCATCGGCGTAGCCAAACCTATAAAAAGATGCCCATAGGCAATAATCCCAAGAGTGACCAGAGTCTGTAATCAATGCCCAAGCAAAGATCGATGCTCCAAAGAGCAATGGGGATATACTGAAAAATCAATGAAATCAAACACTGAAAAGCAGTGTCCAGAGACACTGTGAATCCACAAGGTAATCACACTTACATCGTATGGTTCCATAGAACCAACGCCGAATGGCGGTACTCGAATGGATATAAAAATCATCAGATAATACAAGTTTTGCACGTGCACCGACCAGAGTCGTTGTTGCCAAGTACTGTAGAGTTGTGATCGATCACTCGCACCGATGCGAAACGCGCGAGACGACGAGATCCTTCCCAGAAGGATAAAGGCCCAGAGGCACACGCCGAAAAATAAACTGCTCCATAGAGAAGGTGTCCAGAGACGGTTGCCCAGAGGCGTGGTGACCCAGAGGTCCAGTACTGGCCGCCCAGAGGCTAATGTGTCACTAACTTCTTGGAGAGGAACCCGCAAAGTGTTAACAATGAGTCCCATACCCCACGTTCGCACTAAACGGTTTCCTAACCAATAGCAAGCTCACACTCCAAACAATAAAAAGTCTACCTCATATCATCGGTAAACTAGACCCAAAGGTCAAAACGATCAATCGAATAGGTCGGGGATTAACCGGAAAGAAAATACACACGGTTTCCATAGGCCGGAGATTTCCTAACCGTTTAAGCACCTTTCCACTTCGCTCGACGTGCTAAAAGTGAGTGTGAGATTTTTATTATAGAAAATAATGGTGTAAAACGGATTTATAATTGATTTTCGGAATCACTTTTAAAACGGTCTTTTGAAAGGTCTCCTATTATGGAGTAATTAATTTAATAATTAAAATAATATTATATAATAATTTTCAAAAGCCATTTAGGAGTGAAAAATCTTTTGAAAATGATTCATAACCCGTGTACGGAATCTAGAGACAAATCTCAAAGAAATCAATGAAAACCAGAAAATCATCAAAAATATTCTAAGTGTTTGCAAACATTCAAAAACAGCTGTGAACTCAAGTTCGATAATTTATTTGGACCAGCAAACTGTGTCCAAATGTCATGAAAATTTGCAGGCATGTAGTCCAACATCCCTACTTTAGTATGCAAAAAGAATTTCTGGATTCCGAGTTAAGACGAAGTGGCAGCGACGTCTCAAAGTTGGACCCAGAACAAGATTTACACTGTTTACAAACAGCGACTAGAGTTCAACTTCGACACGAAATTCGAAGTACCAAACGAACTCCAATGTTGTCCAAATTTTCCTGAGATGGAGTTCGGAACTCCACCTTTCTAACGAGACCAAAAACGTCGAATTCCGACTTCCGATGCGAACGTGGCGGCATCGCGGAGTGGCGCTCAAAAGCTGGAAATAGAAGGGATATTTGATTTTCATTCTAAGTGTTTGACCATTCAAAAACTGCTGCGAACCCAAGTTCGGCAATTTATTTGGACCAGCAAACTGAATCCAAATGACATGAAAACTAGTAGGCATATAGTCCAACATCCCTACTATAAGATGCAAAAAGAATTTCTGGATTCCGAGTTGAGACGAAGTGGCAGCGACGTCTCAAAGTTGGACCCAGAACAAGATTCACACTGTTTACCAACAGCGACCAGAGTTCAACTTCGACACGAAATTCAAAGTACCAAACGAACTCCGATGTTGCCCAAATTTTCCACAGATGGAGTTCGAAACTCCACCTTTCCAACGAGACCAAAAACGTCGAATTCCGACTTCGGATGCGATCGTGGCGGCATCGCGAAGTGGAGATAAAAAGTCTAAAAACAGGATTGAAATTTTTTTTTTTCTTTTTCGGGCTGCACCGCATGGTGCAGCCCTGTCCAGCCCAGCCCGCCTGGGCTGGGATTCAAGTCCCAGCCCACGCGGCTGGGAAGAATGTCCCAGCCCGCTTGGGCTGGGATTGAATTCCCAGCCCACGCGGGCTGGGAATATTGTCCCAGCCCGCCTGGGCTGGGATTGATGTCCCAGCCCACGGGGCTGGGAATAATGTCCCAGCCCGCCTGGGCTGGGATTGATGTCCCAGCCCACGCGGGCTGGGAATAATGTCCCAGCCCGTCTGGGCTGGGATTGAATTCCTAAGCCCACGCGGGCTGGGAATATTGTCCCAGCCCGCCTGGGCTGGGATTGAAGTCCCAGCCCACGCGGGGCTGGGGTATCTCCAGCCCGCCTGGGCTGGGGTGTCAAGCCTCAGCCCATGCGGGCTGGGTTGCGTGCGCGCCAGCCCAACTGGGCTGGCCTTGCTTCTGGCTAGCCCAACTGGGCTAGCCTGCTGTGCATGGGAGCCTGGGTGCAACCCAGACCTGATATTGGGCTTCCAGAACTCTGTTTCAGCCAGGTTGAATTCCAGCCAGCTGATTTTGATGTTTTTAGTGATTTAGGAGTGTTTTTTTCAAGTTTTGGCATCAAATTTTCATCACAATTAACTAGCAATAATCACTAATAGATATAACTAGCAATAATCACTAATTATTAGTAATTACCTTAATGAAGCAAAGGATCAAATGGTTTGTGTGCACAATATAGAGCAAGTAAAACTCCTCCACCCCAAGCAAAGATCAAGAGGCTTCAAGGACCCAAAATCAACAAAAAACAAAACAATGATTACACAAGATGGAAGAGATGAAATAAGGATTAAGAAGGATTAGAGATTAGGAGAGATTGCATTACATTTCTTCTTCTTTTTCTTTTTTTTTTAGGATTTAAACTAATTTAATTATGAAGAGAAGGAGATGGATCTTTTAAAGGGAGGCCATTAGTTTTGCTTAGGTTTAGGTTTAGGAATTTATGAAGAGGATGAGGGTTAGGGTTATGAAATGGGTTTAAGATATTATATAGAGTGGGTAGGCTAATGGGTTTGTTATGAGGGTTTCACAACCCAATAAGGCTTAGTTCAATTACTTAAGTGCATATGTAAATTTAAAAGAAAATTTTCTAATGTTATCATTTGAACAAAAATCCTAAGTAGTAACCTAGTTTTAATCAAAACCATATAATTGTCTCATTAGCCAATTAAACCCATTATCACATTTAAAAATTCCCCTTTTAAATATTAAATTCCAAAAATATTAATTTTCCCATTTTAAACCCAAAATACTTTAATTTGCAAACCAATTGCAAATTTAAATTCCCAAAATTTTTGTTTAGCTCCCTTTTCAACTTAAAATCATAATTTTAATTTATTATTCGGTAATGCAACCTCAGGGTTGTTACATAATTCGAATCTCCAATTTTAAGCTAAAGAAAAATATTTCAAAAGCTTTTAAAATTCATATTGATAAAACTGAAGATAATAGAAGCTTCAGAATTAAAATTGAAAACTGTTTTGTTCAGTTTGAAATTTTATCGTTTCAACCGATATTTAAAAATAGCCGTCTGAGGCGCAGTCTCGGAATTCGATGAAACCAGTTCCATTGGGTCCGTAATATTGTATTATTACCGGGTTTCAAATTTCGTATTGAACGGAATTGCCGTGTGACCGTACGATATGCAAACGCGTTGGGAAATTTAATCGAATTACCATTTTAAATTTTAAAGTTGGTCAACATTATTTCCTCTAATCATGCCTACAATCCTGCCTAAAATCGCACAGAAGAACACAGAAGAAAATCGTGCAAACCCTGCCTCTTTCGTTTCTAAATAATCACGTCCTCTCCCCCTTCAATTTCATTCACGAATTCAATATCCAGTTCAAAGAAAAAGAAATACTCTCGTTTGCCAAACCATACTCTCGTTTCAAACGAGAAAAATAATAATGGCCGCCTGTGAGCTCGGGCTCGTTTACGGAAAGTGGAAATGGAAGCAGAAAGTGAAAACAAAACAAACGAACGAGATGCAAATCGTTCATAACTTTATTCAAAGGTGGGGGGGTAATTGCCTTCGATTAGGTGGCTCGAGCGAACATGAATCGCGGCTGGAAGAAAGCAAGTAGGGTTGGGTCACGATTTGATTTCTGTACTCGAAGTGGCGATGGTGATGGCGAAGTATGGGGTAGCGCGATAGTAGGCATGGCGACTCGCGATATCTGTTAGTGGCTAAAGACGAGTGGCGTTGGGAACGCGAGTGGTCGAGTGAAGGCATTCGCGGGGAGGCTGGTAGCGAGTACTCGAGATGGGTTCGTCGATGGCGTCATCATTCGATGGTAGGTGGGATCTTGGGCTTCGTCGTCAGGACGCGTAAGCACGTAGATGGCTGGACCTCGAACTCGAGTTCGAGATTTGATAGGGAGGGTGGATTCGTGTGCGCGATAAGGCAACAGAGGCCGTGGTCAGTGAGGTATTCGCTGTTTTCATAAATGTATATATATATATGTATACATATTTAGCTTGCTATTAAATTTTAGGATATAAACAATTGTTGATCAAGATATATACAGCAGTCTGTTTAATTTAAGGTATATATATATGTAGAAAAATATAAGTAAGATTTTGAAAAGTTTTAAATTCATATGAATTATCGTTTTAATATAGGTATATATAATTCGAGTAAGAAAAATAAATATACTTATTAAAATTGCTAATTTAAATTATTTTTGATACTAAAGATTTTCAAAAGGGAATTCGATTTAATTTAATTGGTAAGAGAAAATTTGGTTTGACAAAATAATTTGGCTAATTTAATTTATCAGATAAGAAATTTAGTTTCAAATTTAATAATTGAAATTTGTTTAAAACAAAACCATTGGATAACTAAAATTACCAAATAAAAGTTGATTGTTCGATCACTTCGAATATTTGATAAATTGAATAAATTGTTTATACAAGGTCAAAATCTCAAAAGAAACAAACTAGATTGGAAGTGGATTACAAAATAAAAGCAAAGGTGAGATTTTCTCACTCGAAGGAAATTTTAATTTTACAGTTATTGATTGATTGATTGATGTTTTAATGTGATACTAGGTATATATATAGTAGTATATAGCAATATATATATTGACATATGTATATATTGCAGTTGTTGATATTTCCCGCATTGTATAGCGGATGAGACTGTAACAACCCGCATATCTATCGATTTTATATTTAAATATTTTATCGTTAGTCGGATGTTAGTCCGAAAAGCTACTTTTTGAATACGGTCAAATTAGGACTCGAGACCACCCCCATTGAGTTCAAAATGACGTTTGCGATCTTTTTGAGTGTAAACTTCGATATGTTTGGAGATAGTGAAATTTTCGTCACTTTTCCCGCTTGAGACTTTGGTTTGGACTGCACTTCCTTAGTTCAGCCCAACCTCCTTCCTCACTTCATTCACCCTTTGTTTTAACATTCAAGCTTCATCAAAAATGGTGGTGGGAAGTGGAAATTAAAACTCCAAACTCCAATTCTATTGCAAATCCGTGATTCAACTCCAAATTCAAGTAGAAGATAGTGGATTCAAGTTTAGGGTTGCTTCTCCTTGCTTTCAATCTCCATCTTCATCAATTTCGTGGAAAAGGTGAGATTTTTGATCTCACATCTTGCCTATAATCGTCATTGGACTGTTGGGAATGATCCCCTATTGTATTTGCATCAACACTTGCATTTGGTTTGGATTGGATTGGCGAAAAACTTCAATTTTCAGCGTTTTGGTGATTTTTCTGGCCTTAAGTCGTTCTGGCCTTCGCTGAGTCGTCCACGAGTTAAGCCTAAGTCGTGAGTCGTTCACGAGTTAAGGGCTTAAGTCGCGCGCGTGCATTTCTGTTCGCCTGGCCTGAGTCGTTCGCGAGTTAACTCCTTGAGTCGTTCGCGAGTTAACTCCTTGAGTCGTTCACGAGTTAAAGGCCTGAGTCGTTCTGGGTGTTCTGCCTTCGCTAGGTCTTTCGCGAGTTAAGTGATAAGTCGTAGCTCGTATGATCTTAAGTCCTAGGTCGTTGGCTTTTAAACTGTTAAGTCGTATGACCTTAAGTCGTAGGTCGTCCCCGAGTTAAGACTTAAGTCGTTGCTTTCTGCTATCTCGTCCTGGCTTAGGTCGTACTGAGATAAGTCGTTAGGTCGTATAGACCTTAGCTCGTAGCTCGTATTTGAGCTTAAGTCGTTAAGTCGTATTGACTTTAAGTCGTTCGCGAGATAAGCAAGTACTAAGTCGTTCGCGATTTAAAACCTTAAGTCGTAGGTCGTCCCAGACCTTGTCCTTAGCCTTGTTAGGTCGCGTGAACTCATAGGTCGTATGAACTACTTTTTCTTAGGTCGTTGGACCTTCTTAACTCGTTAGGTCGAAGACCCTTAAACACTTAGGTCGCAGAACCCTCTTAAGTCGTAACTCGTTCACGAGTTAGCACTTGGTCGTTTTGACCTGTTTTTCCCTAGGTCGTTCGACCTGTTCTTCTGCTAAGTCGCGTGGTATTCTCCACTTAGGTCGTATGACCTTATCCCTTAAGTCGTAAGTCGCTTGCCTCCCTTAAGTCGTAAGTCGTTCGCGAGTTAGTACTTGGTCGTTTGACCTATTTTCCCCTAGGTCGTTCGCGAGTTAGTACTTGGTCATTTGACCGGTTTGGCTTCTCGAGACCGCTTGCCTTCACTAGGTCGAACCCCGTATTACTCTGCGTAGGCAATCTTATCTGACAAAGCATTTATCAGAATTTCTACTTTGATGGTTTTGGGATTGACTTCATTGGACTTTACTCACGTCTTCGAACGTGAATTGATTTGTTTCTACAATCGTTTCATGACTTGTCACTTTAAAGATATATGAAGGTTTCAATACTAATAGTAAATATCAACACTCTTTCATCAAAGCGATTTCAACACTATTTTAAATATCAAAAGTTCGTTTTCTCAAACCGATTTTCAATCTACTAGTATATACAAGCCTTTACTTCACTCGAATGAGAAATCGACTTAAACGACTTAGTAAAACGAGTGGTATGAAACGCTTGCGTTCACTTCGTCGGTTAGCTCTTGGACTTGTTCGATTGAACCCTTTTGTGACAATTTCCTAGTGAAGATCTACAGTTTGTTCGTAAATATTTAAGTTAAGCAAGTGGTTATGGGACATGAAGCTAAACTCATATATTTACTAGCTTAGTGTGATTGACACTTCTTTATGATCGATGATGATCATTTTATGGTTTAGACTAGCAATGTGCGATGTCTCTTCGTCCGTGTGTCGGACTTGCCTTCGGGCCATCCGTGTGTTCGGAAAATTTAAATGGATAGCTTCCATGAGATAACTTCTCGTCCGTGTGTCGGACTTCCCCCTTTTAGTGATTTCTGGATTTCGTGTGTTGATTTCTGGGATTTGTTCTGGATTTCGTGTGTTGATTTCTGGATTTAGTGCTTCACCAACTTTTGTGATTTTTACTGATATGACATCAGGTTTTTGTGTATTGGTGAATTCGTGTGTCATTACCTTTTTATGTGTTTGGATCTTTGAGAAGATTCTTGTGACATTGATTAATCCCTTGTTGATTATCATTTACATACTTATAGTAGTATGCCATCATGGTTATTATATGTTTATGCCATACCCCTTATCCTATATCATGTCATCTGACATTTATAGTTAGACTGATCCGTTTATTATTTTCTTATAAATAATACTCGGGTCAGACCGAGATATTACAGGTGCTTCTGCTTGACTTCTCTTCCGGATTACTCTGACTTTTGGCTAACTACTTAGATTAGTAGTTTTTGGATGTACACCTTTGAGATATAGACTCTATGTTGTGTACTTATTCTTTTGTATAGCACGTGATGCTATTCTTTTGTATTATCGTGGATCTTTCTGACCACTACTCTGATGTACACTTTCATGTGTTATATATTTATTCATATCTTCTTCCGCCTTTGTGATATGGATGTCTGTGATTGATTTATGTTATGATTATTTCTATGTTTGTTTCCGAAGATTATATATAGCCACCGTGTGATAGCTTTGTGTTTGTATCGGTATGTCGGATTTCCTCCTTAAAAGATATGCATTCTATTCTATCTGACGTATCGGTGCTCGCACAAAGAAGTTACATGGATGGTCGCTCCTCCACAGCCTTATTCTCCGCGCTAATTGACAGCACTACATCGTAGTGTTCTTGGTTAGCTTGGGTATAGAGGTGGGGCGTCACAGAGACCCTATTGTGCCGTTAGTAAGCGGATGATATATTTATAAATCCCATATACCGCGATATTCCACCTCGAAGTGGAATTGGTATTGTGCTAACATCTGTGGATGCAGGGAAACAGGTCTGAGGGATCCAACTGGATTCCTCACCAGTATTTATTATTTACAGATATTGTTGTATATTCTGTTATCATATCGATATATGATGTCTGTTGTCGTAATTGACAAATTTGTGTGTTGCATCATCGGATTCATTTTTGAAATTTAAAAATGACGATGTTGATTTTAAAAGAGATTTTTAAAGTGATTTTTGAAAGTATACGTTTTATTAAATTTTTGAATTGATTTATTTTAAATAAATAAACGTTCAAATTTTAAAATTATAATTTTTGTGAAATATAACCAAAGTGTGATTATTGAAATAAAAGTTGATTTATTTATAAAATGGTTTAAATTGAGATTTTTAAAGTATTATAAACGGTTTATTTAAAAGATTTAAAAAGTTGATATTTATAAATTCAAAACATTGAAATTTTAAAACGAGTTTTGTAAGTGTTAGAATGAGATGAAGTATCATAAGTGAATGAGATTTATAGATTTATAAATTGTGAAGTATAAAATGAATAGATGTTGTAAAATAAAAGATTTATAAGTAATTTACTTATAAATTAGATTTTTGCACTTATATGGGATATGAGATATGAATAGAATTTGCTAATAAAAGGATTTTTTAAGTTGAAATTGTTATAAAGTATAAATGTGATTTATAAACGTTGTTTACAAATCCGAAATCACTTATTTTGATAAGTGAATTATAGAAGTTAATAAATGAAATTTATAAATCAAAGTTGTTATGAAATATAAAGGTGAATTTATAAACGTTGTTTTATAAATCCGAGAATCAATCAAATTTGATGAATTTAATATAGAAAGTTATTAAGGGAGTTTTATCCACGATTTTGGATAGTGGATAATTCTTGAAATAAAATGTGTAGAAATTATTGAAAATTTGGTTAGTAAAGTATATTCACGATTTTGGACAGTGAATATATTATTAAGTAAAATGGATCTGTTTTTGGGAAAGTGATATTGGAATAGAATGAAAACGATTTAACGATGTTTTACAAATATATTAAATATCAAAATCATAGATTTCAACATCCATTGTTGAAATAGACGTTTTCGAGGAAGAAGGAAATTGATGCAGCGCAGCCCTCATTTGTCCAAGGTATAAGTCGTGACCGACTTAAGGAAGGAAGCATAAGTCGTAACCGACTTAAAGAAGCAGGTCTACGACCTAAGGAGTCATGTGAAAAAAGGCTACGACTTAAAAGTCTAAGTCATCCACGAGCTAAACCTAACAAGCAAGGTGTAAGTCGTACGCGACTTAAGGAGGCGGTGATGAGTCGTCCACGACTCAACTGGGAAACCAAAGGGGAAGTTGTGACGAGTTTACGACTTAACGAAGCAACTATAACTCATCTACGACTTAACAGGGAGATGAGTCGCTCACGACTCAAGGAGGAGAATACACAAGTGTTAAGTCAGACACGACTTAAGGCAGATGATAAGTCGGCATCGAGTTACGACTCAGTTAAATCGTATCATCTTATGTCGCCGAAGCCTGGAGACCGTTCATCCTTACGCCGAGTTAATCTGGACCAAAGATTCTTAAGTCGAATGAAGCGGGTTATCTTAAGTCGCGTGAAGATGGATGTCGTTGAATCTTATGCCGAGTTAATCTAGACCATTGATTCTTAAGTCGTAGAAAGCTGTTGTTGTGTTGCATTGTTAAGTCGCATCTGTTATAAGTCGTTTGTTCTTGAGTCATGTACGAGTTAAGTCGTCTACGACTTAAGAGAAGTGATGAGTCGTTGCCGAGTTAAGACTTAAGATGAGTCGACTGGTTTCTTAAGTCGTGAGCTGGGATAAGTCATTTGTTCTTGAGTCGTGTACTTAAATGTTGAGTCGTTGTATGATATTATGTTGTATTTCTGTAAGTCGTATGTCGTCTGTACTTAAGTCGTAAGTCGTCGCGTTGTGTTTCTGTGTTGTAACTGTTTTGTCTTGAGTCGTTACTTTTGAGTCGTAAGTCGGAGGCTATAAGTCGGAACCGACTTAGGAGTTAGCGAAATTTCTGTTGTAAAGTTGTAGCCTATAAATAGGCAAGTTAAATCATTTGTAAAGGTTGTTGAATATTGAATAAAATTCTCTTTTGATTGCTTTGTGCTTTCATTCAAATTGGTAGTTGAGTGTAATCTCCTATCTCCTCTTTCGGATAATCGAGTGCGCTCGATTCAACGATTGTAGAAGCCGATTCGCGGAATCAAGTGCGCTTGATCAACGCTTGAAGAATTGAAGATCTTTGAACCCGGTATCGTGCGCGATCAACGAGTTCGAGATAGCTAGAGTTCGGTATCTTCGGATCAACGAATTCGGGCAATTCAGCATTCATCAATCCATCGACTGCTACTTTCACCGATCTACATTGTTTTGAATTATCCGCTGCGTCAGTTTTTGGTACCAGAGTTTGTTCTAGCCAATCATAGCTAGATCGAGACTTGGAGCCTAATCATTTGAAGAGATTTGAAGTTTGAATCGAAGTATATATTTGAACACGGCCAAGGGTTTGAAGCATTGAGTCGTGCATCATTTTGAAGATTGAAGTTCGGATTTGTGTGGCCGTGAAGAAGTTGTGTTCATCATTGTTTGAAGATTGATTGATCAAATTTGAATTGGAGGCCGAAACTTTGTCCATCGTGTTCATCGCGATTTGCTACAAAGTGGAAGTTTTCGATCCATTTCATTTTGGATCTAAGTTCGAGAGGTGTTTGAAATTTGGAGTGGAACCGAAAGTCAAAGTTTGAAGGCTTGATCATGCCTCCGAGATATGTTAACCGTCATCATAGTGATGCAGATTTATATGAGAGAGAAGATCCTGAACAGAAGAAGCAACGTAGTGATGAAAGATTCAATTAGGATTTCGAGAAAGTAGAGAGAATGAAGTTTGACATGAATCGAAATCAACGGAGAGTGTCGCCACGTTATGATAGAGAAAGAAGAGAATCATCTTTGTCAATAAATCGAGATCGTGGAGCTCGAGACAATCGTGATTATCAGAAGGAAGAAAGAAGAGCGTATCATGGTTACGAGCATGAGCCATCTTATAATTATGAGAAAAGAAGTAGAGAGGACGTGCATGGGCATAGAAGAGTCGATGTTCTGAATCGACGACGAAGTTCAACTAATTTTGAAGAGGAAAGTTATGGTGATCGTGTTCATTGTCGATATTCTGGTCAAGGGCAAAATTGATACAAGAATATTGAAAAGGATGGTTATACATGGAAATCAAGAAAGGACACGGAGATTCCAGAATTCCGAGGGGGACTACAAGCAGAGGAATTCTTGGACTGGTTATCCACGGTTGAAAATGTTTTTGAGCTCAACTACGTTCCTGAGGATCGTCAAGTGAAGCTAGTTGCTGCAAGTTTGAAAGGAAGAGCCATGGACTGGTGGCAACAAACTAAGTCAACCAGAGAGAGGATGAAGAAGTCTAAAGTTGTCAAGTGGGATAAGATGAAAAGGATGATGAAGGCAGATTTCTTACCCTACAATTATCAAGCTCGTCTTGAGCAACAATTGAGGAAGTTTAGTCAAGGGAGTCGAGGAAAGGGTGTGGTTCCAAACTCCAACAATCAAAATCATGCTGTTCCTTACAGTAGAAATGTTTTTAAGAGAGTCAATGAACCAGTTATACATGGAATCACGAAGACCAGCGTTGATGAACGAGTTAAGCAATATCATTATCAGAAGTCTGACCATCGAAGTTTTGAATGTACAAAGTCCCAGAATAAACCCTTTATTATAGAAGAATGTGGAAGCGAGGATGTGAATGAATCTACTGAAAGCGAGACAGAAGAGGAAGAGATACCAACTAGTCCATTACCTTTCGGCGAAAGTGCTGAAGAATCGGAAGGTAGTGCTGAAACCTTGGTTAGGTATGAGGCAAGTGAAGAGCTTAAAACTCTCGAGGAGGTTAAACCAATGTTAGAAGAATTTGAAGTAGTCGGACATACAGAATCATTCGCAACCTTACCACTAAAGTTTGACAACGAAGATGAAGAAGTTGAGTTGGAGAACGAAGAATGTAATTTGATTGATGAAGTTAACTTTTATCAACCACCACAATTTGACGACGATGAAGAATTTTTGCCAGGGTTTGAGGAATCTTTATCAGGGAGAGTAGAAGTTTTGTCAATAGAGAAAGAAGGTAACTTGTTGTGGGGGACTGTTGAAATTGACTTTTATGAATCGTCGAAATTTGACGATGAAGAAGAAGTTGAGTCAAAGTATGTGGAGGAAGAAGTTGATTACTCTTCATTGCCACAGTTTGATGTTGATAGAATGGAAGAAGAAGCTGTGTTCGGGATGGAGGAAATTCATTTGACAATGGAGGATTCTTATTTAACACCTGAGCTTATGAATGAGAGTGAGCCATGTATAAATTCCTTAGTTTCCGAGGAGCATGAACAAAGTGAGAGTGAAACAGAAGAGAGGGCAGAATCAGATAGCTTATTATTTTTGAAAGACTTCATCATTGAAATAGAAGAAGATGATGAGTTATCAGTGAAGATTGAACCTGGAGAAAATTCTGATTTTGAGAATCCTGAAGAAGATGAAGTATTTGAAGAATGTGAAGATGAGATGTCTGAGGAACTGCCTGAAGAATCTAGTTTTGTATGTTTGGAAGAGCCTGACGAAAAGGTGGAAATTAGTACTGACTTGTTTGTATTATTACGGCAAGGAACGAGTGAAGATTTTGATGCTTATGAGAAAGTTGGATCAGAATTCGATGAGTCTGAAGTTGAATACTCTGAGGAGTTTTCCGAAGAGTTACCATCTCTACAGGACATCCAACCTCAAACTGAACTCGTAACAGATGCTATTCTACAGCCAGGATCGTATGAGCTTATGAGTCTGAAAGAACGACAGGAGGAAGAGAATGATTGTCAGTGGAAGTTGTCAGATGATGTCCACGCTACCAACATTGCCAGTGTCGATTGCTGGGAACCATATTATGAACCTAAATATGATGAAGGAGAAGCAAGTGGGAGTTCATTTCAGTCAGGGGAATTTGATGCAACACGTCAAGGGATGATTCAAGATGATGATACATCTGAACGGGATAAGGAAAGACAAGAATCTGAGCATGAGTCATCACAATTTTTCGGTCGAGATTTCCCAAGTCATTCCATGATTATAAATTTCCTTATATCTTCACACATTTTAGACATGTTTTGGTTCTATATCACATCTTCCTATTGGCACAAACAATTTGGTATACGACACTATTCTTATGAAGTTCTGTGCTACCTTAAGTGGATCTGGCATCTAGTGCTTAGTTTATTCCGCAATTTTTCATATGCCATCTCCCTCAAATCACTTTCTTATGTTGCCTGCCTAATGCCACATCTGTTCTATTCCAGTTATTATTTAGCTCGAACCATAACATCCAAAGTACAAAACAAGTTTAATCTCAAAAATGGTTATCACCAGGGCTGTGTCAAACCAGATAATGAATGGAAGACAGCATCTCGAAGAAGAAAGCTTTTAAATTCGAGGTCGAATTTTTCTCAACCTAGGGAGGATGATGCAGCGCAGCCCTCATTTGTCCAAGGTATAAGTCGTGACCGACTTAAGGAAGGAAGCATAAGTCGTAACCGACTTAAAGAAGCAGGTCTACGACCTAAGGAGTCATGTGAAAAAAGGCTACGACTTAAAAGTCTAAGTCATCCACGAGCTAAACCTAACAAGCAAGGTGTAAGTCGTACGCGACTTAAGGAGGCGGTGATGAGTCGTCCACGACTCAACTGGGAAACCAAAGGGGAAGTTGTGACGAGTTTACGACTTAACGAAGCAACTATAACTCATCTACGACTTAACAGGGAGATGAGTCGCTCACGACTCAAGGAGGAGAATACACAAGTGTTAAGTCAGACACGACTTAAGGCAGATGATAAGTCGGCATCGAGTTACGACTCAGTTAAATCGTATCATCTTATGTCGCCGAAGCCTGGAGACCGTTCATCCTTACGCCGAGTTAATCTGGACCAAAGATTCTTAAGTCGAATGAAGCGGGTTATCTTAAGTCGCGTGAAGATGGATGTCGTTGAATCTTATGCCGAGTTAATCTAGACCATTGATTCTTAAGTCGTAGAAAGCTGTTGTTGTGTTGCATTGTTAAGTCGCATCTGTTATAAGTCGTTTGTTCTTGAGTCATGTACGAGTTAAGTCGTCTACGACTTAAGAGAAGTGATGAGTCGTTGCCGAGTTAAGACTTAAGATGAGTCGACTGGTTTCTTAAGTCGTGAGCTGGGATAAGTCATTTGTTCTTGAGTCGTGTACTTAAATGTTGAGTCGTTGTATGATATTATGTTGTATTTCTGTAAGTCGTATGTCGTCTGTACTTAAGTCGTAAGTCGTCGCGTTGTGTTTCTGTGTTGTAACTGTTTTGTCTTGAGTCGTTACTTTTGAGTCGTAAGTCGGAGGCTATAAGTCGGAACCGACTTAGGAGTTAGCGAAATTTCTGTTGTAAAGTTGTAGCCTATAAATAGGCAAGTTAAATCATTTGTAAAGGTTGTTGAATATTGAATAAAATTCTCTTTTGATTGCTTTGTGCTTTCATTCAAATTGGTAGTTGAGTGTAATCTCCTATCTCCTCTTTCGGATAATCGAGTGCGCTCGATTCAACGATTGTAGAAGCCGATTCGCGGAATCAAGTGCGCTTGATCAACGCTTGAAGAATTGAAGATCTTTGAACCCGGTATCGTGCGCGATCAACGAGTTCGAGATAGCTAGAGTTCGGTATCTTCGGATCAACGAATTCGGGCAATTCAGCATTCATCAATCCATCGACTGCTACTTTCACCGATCTACATTGTTTTGAATTATCCGCTGCGTCAGAAATGGTAGACTACAACACTGTTGTTATAGTAAATGATTTTCGGAAGGAAATGTTTTATATAGTATTGGGATTTATATATCTATCTTAATTCCGAATCCCTATACTAGTGATTTTCGGTCGTCGTAACGATGTTTTACGTAACATTCGTTTTGACTCAAATAGATGTTGTTATAGTAAATGATTTCCTTAAAGAATGAAAAATATACTTAATTTTGATTTAAGTATATCGAATATTTTCAAATGTTGAAAATAAATAGATTTGTGAATTACTTATTATTAAATAAGTATGGAAATGCTTTTCCAATATGAAATGAAACGTTTTTGAAAATTTATCTTTGTAAAGATAAATTGAAAGTGAATATTTGAAATCGATTGAAAATCGTATATCAATAGATATTTGAAATATAAATTCACTATGGCATTTATAAAAGAAATGGAAATTCGTTTAAAAATAAATATTGATTTATTTTTGAAGTGTGGAAATTTTATATCTAGTAAAGATATTTTGGAAAATAAATAATTTGGAAAATTATTTGGAATATGATGATGTTGCGCATCTTTATTGATAGTTAAATAACCGACTATCAATAATTACCTTGAATGGGTATTTGTTGTGAATTGGATGAATTTGAATGCCACACTTATTTTTGAATAAGCGCTCGATATTCGGGTTAGCCGGGAAAGGACCATGGGGTCGTATAACCCATTCCGAATATGTGATACGTCGTTATGAATCGCATTTGATGACCGGTGTTGAAGACCGGATATTTTTGAAAACGGAAGGATTACCGTCGAGTTACTCTACATCGGCTGATCTCCGATATAGAGGTTTTATCACCCTTAGTGACGGGAAGTCCGGACGTGATTAGAAATTTATCTGGATGTGCAAGGGCTTCGTGAGAAGTGCCTTCGGTTCTGTTCGATCCCGGAACAGACTTGTATGGTTGTGTGTCTGACGTTACAAATTGAGATATAAAGCTGATTTCTTTCAAATACATTTCTGTTGGTGGCGGAGAATTTATTCTCTTAGCTTAACACCCTCCTCTGAGACGTACAAGCTCAGAGGTTATGTAGTTGAAATTTATCAGCAATATACTCCCAATTTGATAACGTGGCATGCTGAGTGTTGCTGTGAAATGATCATTGTTTGATCATTTGTGATATGATCATTTGTTTGATCATTTATCTTTGTGATCATTACTTTGATCATTTGTTTGACCTGAAGCATGGCTTTGTGACAAAGCATAGCTTTGTGGATGAGACTTCGTCGGACCTCACACCCCGGAAATGGTCAAAATAGGAAGGATGCAGCAAGGTTCTAGGGAGTAGCGCCCCTTAGTGTATGTCATTCCTTCTGGACAGAGGTGGTATCATGATATGGAGCCCAGATATTTAACCTATCTTGATACTGCAAATTTATTATGTGGTTGTTGGAAATCGAGGATCCTTGGGAAGATCGGTTATGATCGGGGGATGGCATACGCGTGTCAGTAGTTACCTATTTTTGCAGAGGTAACCCGGCCTTGTGTTGGAAGAGATCCGGTTAGGTTCTCGGGTTGTCTTTCTAGAGGCGTACATGTGTGGCAATGGGAAGTTCCTTGGCCTGACCATTTGTTGGAAATCCAAAGAAACAATACGTGACGTGTACGGTTTTAGTTGTATTACCTACTATGGAATGTGGCGGTAACCTGCTATTGAACATAGTAGCTATAGTAGGCATAAGTGCGGAATGCCTATGCTGGCTAAGATTTATATTATACTTTCGAAATGTTTTCTACACTATGCACTAATAATAATATCAAAAATGATTTGATTTTGCGTATCAAGCATCTTTGACTATCATAAGGAGAAATCTCCTCTGATTTAGCGTTTGCATTGTGTGTGTGTGCGGGAGGCCTTATGGTAGTTTCATTTTCCAAAAGCATTTCGAATAAATTTTATTTTCTCTGTGAAAAATAATTGTTTTACGATCTCACACCAGTCACCATGACTGACTCGGAGTTTATTGTTTCCCTTCTAAACTCTGGGTGCCCATAATTTTCCACACGGGCAGCCTATAGTTATGTTATCAGGATATTCTGAATATTCTGGAGCTTTGGAAGCAAGCTGGATGGCGAAACGTACATCCATATTTGTTTATTTATTCCGCTGTGTATTCTGTATGAGGACAAGTTTATATAACTGTCCATTGATGTGCTGTGTTGTATTGAGTTGTATATTGACTCTGATTGATGTATGTATAAAACTGATATAATTCTTTGTTTATAAAAGACTAGTGATTATCTATTATATATTGTTCCGCTGCGATATGTGAGATTCTGATATTATTTCTATTTCTGATGTTGTTCTGTTGTTCTTTCTTTCTTTTTCTTCTATCCTTTCTTCTACCTCTTCTTTTAAACCCTAAGAATTCGGTTTTCAGGCATTCGTTTGCTCGGCAGTTGATACAGTGGACGTATCGATGTCGATTTTTGAAAGTCGAAGAAACGGGTCCTTACAACGTGGTACCAGAGCATATGGTTAAGCGACAACCCTGCTCTGTTGGGTGTTACTCATTATAGATAGAGTCAGTAGTACTCTAGAATGAGTGTGAGTGTAATAATAGATATGAGCGCGTATTTGTTAGTGAATATGAAATTGTTTTGTATTGTGTTGACTTATCGGTTGATTGTTTATAGATTCTGGTCAGTGCAGTCTAGCTAACTGTGTTGATAGGAGTTTCTAAACTCTTAAACAAGATAAACTGACACAGTATTATTTTAAAAATTGGGTAAATGGAATAATTTTACCCAAAACTATTTTTGTATAGAAAAGAAATCATTTTCTATGAATTATTAGAGTATATGGATGCTTGTTTGTTAAGAAAATGATAATATTAAAATGTTATCATTATTATATGAAATTGGATAACAAATTCAAATCATAACTCCAAAGTTAAGAAATAAATTCACATACAAATGAAATTTAAGAATGTAAATTATAAATGTGACTTATAATTGGAAATAGAATTCCAGAGAAGTTTTTGGAAATGTAATTGAAAGAATTTGGAAATTTTAGAATTAAATTCCTTTTTGATTTAAAAATGAATTTCAAAGGTTTTGAAAAGTATTTTGAAGGAATGAAAAGCTCTAAACTCTTTTCGGTCGCTGGAAAATAATTTCGATGGTGATCGCGACATCATCGGTGTTCATTTTCGGGTTTCCAAAAGAGGAATTGCTGCCAAATTGTTTTAAATGAAAGTTGTTTGGAAAATTTGGGTTTTGTTTTGGAAATTTCAAAGGATAATTTGAATTGTTTTCAAAATGATTTTGAAATGTTGGTAAGACTTTGGAATACTATATAAAAATATTTGTTGAAATATTATTAAGTTGATAACTTATACAATTCAAATTTTGATAAAATGAATTTAACTTAAAGAATGGAGTTAAATTAAAGTAAGTATAAGTGAATCAATTAAATAAAGTGAAATGATTACTTAAATAAAATTTGTTAAGTTGAAAATAAATTTGGAGTAGTAACAAATGAATTGGAATTGTGTATTGAATTATGAAAATAAAATTGTGAATGAATGAATAAATTTGCAATTGCAAGTACATGAAAGTAAATTGAATGTTGAAAAATTCATTTCAAATTTGTAAAGTAAAGTATTGAAATAAAATTAGTAACTGAAACTAATTCGAAAAATGACAAATTAATATGGTTTGAAATGAATTAAATTCGTATGGGATTTGAAATCCAGTTTTAATATAAGTGGTTATAAACCAAAATAGTGAATTGAAAATAAATTTTGGAAATGAACAAAAGAATAAAACTGGAATCGAAACTGAATGTTGACAACAAATTTGAATAAAGTAAATCGGAATTTGTAATGAATTAGTAATTGGAACTAATTTAAAATAATGCGGTTGTGAATGAAAGATATTTGATGAAATTCAATATTCAGAAGTTAAACTGAATCCAAATCAAATTGAAATTGTAAATTTTAATTCAAATGAAATTTGAAATGTAAAATTGAATGAAAATGGATATAATTTCAATAGTGAAGTAAAAATGTATAAGAAGTATATGTTGAAAATTTTGTAATGAATTTGCAAAATAGTTTGAATATTGTAGCTAGATATTATGCTAGTAGGATATACAAGTGTATAAAGGAATTGGATTTGATTTTCAAAGATAAATTTGAATTGCTCGACAAAAAGGTAAGTATTTGAATTTCAATATGAGATTTGATGATTTTCTTGTCTAGCCGCTTGGCCTTTTCTTTTCTTTTTGAAATTTGAGAGTCCGTAAGGACGTTTTGTAGTCGTGTCGTGTTAGCCGCGCAAAGGAGACGCTGGCGAAATTTTTTGAAAATTTCGAGTGTTAGAAAAATTTTGAGAAAATTTTGAAAGATTAAATTTGAATTTAAATTTAAATTTGAACTTTGAAGTAAACAATGTTGTTTGAAACTTATAATTGAAGTTGGAAATCTAGTTGAAATGATAATGAATCTCTAATAAAAAGGTTTAAGTTAGTAAGTTGATAAAAACTATTGGATTGTGAAAAATAGTAGACGAGTTAAGGACCTTTTTTTCCTAACTTGTAATTTCGGGATGAAATTCTTTTAAGGGGGGAAGATTGTAACGACCCAGAATTTTGAACAATTTAAATTGAAAATATTTAATTAAATTTAAATATTAAAATGATGGTTTGACTTGAATTTCAAATTATCAGAATAAATTGGCGATTTAACTATAAAATTTAATCTATTGGAAGTTGAATAATAATTCGAATCTCCAATTTTAAGCTGAAGAAAAATATTTCAAAAGCTTTTAAAATTCATATTGATAAAACTGAAGATAATAGAAGCTTCAGAATTAAAATTGAAAACTGTTTTGTTCAGTTTGAAATTTTATCGTTTCAACCGATATTTAAAAATAGCCGTCCGAGGCGCAGTCTCGGAATTCAACGAAACCAGTTCCATTGGGTCCGTAATATTGTATTATTACCGGGTTTCAAATTTCCTATTGAACGGAGTTGCCGTGTGACCGTACGATATGAAAACGCGTTGGAAAATTTAATTGAATTTCCATTTTAAATTTTAAAGTTGGTCAACATTATTTCCTCTAATCACGCCTACAATCCTGCCTAAAATCGCGCAGAAGAACACAAGATAAAATCGTGCAAACCCTGCCTCTTTCGTTTTTAAATAATCACGTCCTCTCCCCCTTCAATTTCATTCACGAATTCAATATCCAGTTCAAAGAAAAAGAAATACTCTTGTTTGCCAAACCATACTCTCGTTTCAAACAAGAAAAATAATAATGGCCGCCTGTGAAGTGAAAACAAAACAAACGAACGAGATGCAAATCGTTCAAAACTTTATTCAAAGGCAGGGGGTAATCGCCTTCGATTAGGTGGCTCGAGCGAACAGGAATCGCGACTGGAAGAAAGCAAGTAGGGTTGGGTCGCGATTTGATTTCTGTACTCGAAGTGGCGATGGTGATGGCGAAGTATGGGGTAGCGCGATAGTAGGCATGGGGACTCGCGATATCTGTTAGTGGCTAAAGACGAGTGGCGTTGGGAACGCGAGTGGTCGAGTGAAGGCTTTCGCGAGGAGGCTGGCAGCGAGTACTCGAGATGGGTTCGTCGATGGCGTCATCATTCGATGGTAGGTGGGATCTTGGGCTTCGTCGTCAGGACGCGTAAGCACGTAGATGGCTGGACCTCGAACTCGAGTTCGAGATTTGATAGGGAGGGTGGATTCGTGTGCGCGATAAGGCAACAGAGGCCGTGGTCAGTGAGGTATTCGTTGTTTTCATAAATGTATATATATGTATACATATTTAGCTTGCTGTTAAATTTTAGGATATAAACAAATGTTGATCAAGATAAATATAGCAGTCTATTTAATTTAAGGTATATATATATGCAGAAAAATATAAGTAAGATTTTGAAAAGTTTTAAATTCATATGAATTATCGTTTTAATATAGGTATATATAATTCGAGTAAGAAAAATAAATATACTTATTAAAATTGCTAATTTAAATTATTTTTGATACTAAAGATTTTCAAAAGGGAATTCGATTTAATTTAATTGGTAAGAGAAAAATTGGTTTGACAAAATAATTTGGCTAATTTAATTTATCAGATAAGAAATTTAGTTTCAAATTTAATAATTGAAATTTGTTTAAAACAAAACCATTAGATAACTAAAATTACCAATTAAAAGTTGATTGTTCGATCACTTCGAATATTTAATAAATTGAATAAATTGTTTATACAAGGTCAAAATCTCAAAAGAAACAAACTAGATTGGAAGTGGATTACAAAATAAAAGCAAAGGTGAGATTTTCTCACTCGAAGGAAATTTTAATTTTGCAGTTATTGATTGATTGATTGATGTTTTAATGTGATACTAGGTATATATATAGTAGTATATAGC
Organism: Allium fistulosum; assembly: GCA_030737815.1. Lineage (NCBI taxonomy): Eukaryota > Viridiplantae > Streptophyta > Magnoliopsida > Asparagales > Amaryllidaceae > Allium > Allium fistulosum. The sequence goes on from CM060906.1 coordinate 527,722,096, forward strand.
AATATATATATTGGCATATGTATATATTGCAGTTGTTGATATTTCCCGCATTGTATAGCGGATGAGACCCTATTGTGCCGTTAGTAAGCGGATGATATATTTATAAATCCCATATACCGCGATATTCCACCTCGAAGTGGAATTGGTATTGTGCTAACATCTGTGGATGCAGGGAAACAGGTCTGAGGGATCCAACTGGATTCCTCACCAGTATTTATTATTTACAGATATTGTTGTATATTCTGTTATCATATCGATATATGATGTCTATTGTCGTGATTGACAAATTTGTGTGTTGCATCATCGGATTCATTTTTGAAATTTAAAAATGACGATGTTGATTTTAAAAGAGATTTTTAAAGTGATTTTTGAAAGTATACGTTTTATTAAATTTTTGAATTGATTTATTTTAAATAAATAAACGTTCAAATTTTAAAATTATAATTTTTGTGAACTATAACCAAAGTGTGATTTTTGAAATAAAAGTTGATTTATTTATAAAATGGTTTAAATTGAGATTTTTAAAGTATTATAAACGGTTTATTTAAAATATTTAAAAAGTTGATATTTATAAATTCAAAACATTGAAATTTTAAAACGAGTTTTGTAAGTGTTAGAATGAGATGAAGTATCATAATTGAACGAGATTTATAGATTTATAAATTGTGAAGTATAAAATGAATAGATGTTGTAAAATAAAAGATTTATAAGTAATTTACTTATAAATTAGATTTTTGCACTTAGATGGGATATGGGATATGAATAGAATTTGCTAATAAAAGGATTTTTTAAGTTGAAATTGTTATAAAGTATAAATGTGATTTATAAACATTGTTTACAAATCTGAAATCACTTATTTTGATAAGTGAATTATAGAAGTTAATAAAAGAAATTTATAAATCAAAGTTGTTATGAAATATAAAGGTGAATTTATAAACGTTGTTTTATAAATCCGAGAATCAATCAAATTTGATGAATTTAATATAGAAAGTTATTAAGGGAGTTTTATCCACGATTTTGGATAGTGGATAATTCTTGAAATAAAATGTGTAGAAATTATTGAAAATTTGGTTAGTAAAGTATATTCACGATTTTGGACAGTGAATATATTATTAAGTAAAATGGATCTGTTTTTGGGAAAGTGATATTGGAATAGAATGAAAACGATTTAACGATGTTTTAAAAATATATTAAATATCGAAATCATAGATTTCAACATCCATTATTGAAATAGACGTTTTCGAGGAAGAAGGAAATGGTAGACTATAACACTGTTGTTATAGTAAATGATTTTCGGAAGGAAATGTTTTATATAGTATTGGGATTTTTGTAACGACCCAGAATTTTGAACAAATTAAATTGAGAATATTTAATTAATTTTAAATATTTGAACGATGATTTAATTTGAATCCCGAATATAATTTAGAAATTGGCGATTAAATTTTTTTTTATTTAATCTATTGAACTGGATAAAAATTTGAATCTTCAGTTTTAAGCTGAAGAAAAATATTTCAAAAGCTTTTAAATTTCGCAATGATAATACTGAAGATGATTGAAGCTTCAGAATCGAAATTGAAATCGATTTGATCAGTTTTGAATAAATCGTTCGAACCGATATTTATAGAATAGTCATTTTTCAAACAGTCTCGGAATTCGACGAAACCAGTTCCGTTGGGTCCGTGACATTGAATTATTGTCGGATTTCCAATTTCGTATTTTTCGGAGTTGTTTCGTGACTGTACGATATGCAAACGCGTTAAAATAAAATGAAATTCAAATTAAAATTAAAATTTATATTAATATACATCACCACGTTCTCTTCCCTTAATTTCAGCCGAGAATCACGAAATGATCGTGCCAACCATCTCCCTTCGTTTTCAAATACGTCCTCCTCATCTTCAAAGTCTCGTTCATTTCAAAAGCAAGAATCGAAAATTCGCAGAGGAAAATAATGGCAGCTGAAAATCAAAGTCGTTCGTTCCCTTCTCATTTTATAAAATCAGATCGAATTAACAAAGGTGAAGCTCGTCTCCACTTCGAAATCCAAATTACAAAGCAAAATCATATCGTTCAAAAGGAAAAAAAAAAGGAATAAGAAATCGCTGCCTTCATAAATTAATAGCCGCGAATCCTTCTTTCGTTTAATCGATTCGCATATCAGGGAGGACGTCGCCTGTACGAATTCGAGTGGTCGTTGAGGGGATGTGACGACCGCCCATGACCCCTGCACCGAATCTAGAGATAGAGCGCTGTAAAGTGTGCCAGGCGACCATGGAAGATTGTCAAGGTAAGATTTAAAAACAACAGAATCTATCGTATTACTCACAGCGCATGGACAAAAATACAATAGAACATAAGTATAGTGAAGCTTTACAGAACAAAATGACATCATATAAAACTTCATAATAGTTGAATACAAGCATCCACATAGTCAATACATCCAGCCTCACTACAAATCTCTCAGAGAATACAAAACAGCGGAATATCCAGTACATATAAGAAAATAATATGCAACCCTCTAGCTCGTCTTCGATATCAGCATCGTGAGAAGAGAACAGCACCTGTCACCTGCTACCTAGTCTGCCCGTCCCAAAATTGGACGAACAGCCCAAGGCAATAAGAATTTAAAACATAAAGCCTTGAGTCAGACAACAGTCTTAATGAGCAGTAGATTAACTAACAACATACCAAAAGAGCATAAAGGAAAAGGAATAGCAATACAACCCTCCCACTCCAACCTCATTCTACAGTGATAGCCCCCAGACACACACTAAGCAGAAGCAAACATAGCAGAGCATACAATTTAAAGTAAAACTACTATCACTCGAGTCAAGGGCGATGTTTTCCAAGTACCAAGGCCTAAATCAGATAAGCACCCAGAAAATACCGCTCTTGAGTCCGAATGACGATACAACCAAACATCCATGACTCTGGCTATCACTGTTATCATTGCTTCGATATCACCGTTAATTGAATGACCGGCACATTCTTTCAGCCGTCCGTCAAGGGCTAATGGAAACCCCGGTTCTAGACATAACTCCCGCACGTCGTCGCAGCCCGTGCCTAGGACTATCGAATCTGCCCAGAGTACTCGACCATCAACAGTTGGCCGTTGGGACTATCGAATCTGCCCAAACGTACTCTTGCTTAGAGCATGCTAGAACCTTCAACAACGATGCTATCCAAGCCTCCTAGTCATCCTCCTCGACGACTATTCTCATATCCATTCATTATCCTCAACTCGAATCATATCACCGAGTTATCAACATGCTTGGAATGATCCCGTCTGGATTAGACCAAGTCTTCATCATATGATTGCCTCGCTTCATTACATCCTCGCAAAGCCTCATCTCATCATCGCATCATCGAATCTATGCATAAGAGCTTCATCATTCCGCTACATATGCCACGAGCAGCTTTTCCAATTCAAGAGCCTTTCCCTTAGCTTTTGAATCATCTTCGATCTAATCTAATCATCAATCATCTAGTTCATAACAATCAATCAAATCAAACATCAATCCAAGCAATCAAACATTCAAATATGATCTAAGTAGACAATTATAACAATAATGGCATTTTCGTAATTAAAGAGTTGAAAGTCCAATCAGTATGAAAACATGGATTATATCTCTACAAACTTGATGAATGAACTTGCATAGGTTAACATATGATAAGATGGATGCAACATCATCATGAACAATGGATCTACATGGATCTATACATAGGATGAAGAAAATGCATGGAAATCACTAATTTAACACCAAATCGAGCCAACAATCCGATCTACTCCTTTGGATCCGTGTGAGAGATAATCACCACTCACCAAATCACCTAAACAATCCAAAAGATATCAACTTCAGATCTGGACAGCGAAGAACTAAGCTAGATCTATAACAAATCCGCTTCAAATGAAGGAATCTCTCTTGAAAAGATGAAGATCTTCAATCTAAGCTCTTGAATCTTCAATCTTGATCTTCGATTAGGATGGATGGAAGCACTAGATTAGAGTGGAGAAAAGAAGTGAAGAAGTGTAGAAGTCGAGCTCTCAAAATGGCAGCACTTCGTCGCTTCAAAAATCCGGATCCCAAAAAGTGAGAACAACCCCTCCTATTTATAGCTGAAATCTGTCCTTAAGTCGAAATCTGGCTATCTCCCTAAGTCGCTTCCGACCTAAGCCTCTCCGACCTAACAGATGTACGACTTAACTCCTTTGCGACCTAACACTTAGGAAACCCAGCGACCTAACAATCTAACGACCTAACTATCTAAGACTCAGTTGGGTTGCGACCTAACACAAGTCGACCTAAAACAACACGCGACCTAACACTTGAACTATCCTAGCGACCTAACAACTTAGCAACCTACGCGACCTAACACAACATACGACCTAACAGTGTTACGACCTAACACATAGCCTAACCCCTAAGGTCGCCAACTTGTTAACTCCTTAGGTCGCCAACTTGTTAAATCCTTAGGTCGCCAACTTGTTAAATCCTTAGGTCGCCAACTTGTTAACTCCTTAGGTCGCCAACTTGTTAACTCCTTAGGTCGCCAACTTGTTAAATCCTTAGGTCGCCAACTTGTTAACTCCTTAGGTCGCCAACTTGTTAAATCCTTAGGTCGCCAACTTTCCCTGCCGACCTAGCACTTAGCTCACCGAAACTCTTAGGTCGCAGACCTTCTCTAAGTTGCCAACAACCCTTAGGTCGCGTACGACCTAGGACTTAGACAAATCTGCCTAAAAATCTGAAATGACTTGAAAGTGCTAAAATTCCAGATTTTGACGAACATGTCGATCCGTAAAAATACGGGTCGTTACAGGGGAGGCTCTCGCGAAAGGGGAGCGCAGTGGGGTTAGTCACGGCGACGAAGTCGTGGCAGCTGGAGATCGATGTTGAGGCCGAGATTGTGAGGCCGGGGTAGTCGTGAGTTCATCGACGAGGCGCGTAGGGTCGAGCGCGATGAGGTGGCGGCAAGTAGTAGGGCAGCTGGGTTCGTTTGTTCGACTAATGGTGTTCGAATCAACAAGTATAAGTCGCGATCGATGGGAGCATCGCGATGGTGAGGAGGTTCAAGGGTTGTCACGCGTGTATACGCGGCATGGCGGCGACAGTTGAAATCGTGGAAGAATTTGGGTGGGAGCTTGAGGTGATTGCGTAGTTTGAAGTTCACGGAGGCAATGTCGCGGCGTTCGTTCGAGGCTCTGGCAATAGCGTGGTGATGCTCGGCATTGACAAGCGTGCGTTAGGGCTGCGTGTCGACCTGGAAGAGGAGCTCCAGGCAGTGAGGTATACTCGATCTAAGATTTTTCTCAATTTCACCTAATTTATGAAATATGTATATGAAAAATCAAAAGAAAAATATATATCGACAAGTAGGTATATTAGCAGGAAATTTAGTTTTTGAGTTAATTTTAGTTAAACAAATTTTCCTTAAGAAAAATTGGTTTAGATAGCACTGTTAAGTTTTAAAATCAATATATTAAATGAGATTTTAGTTTAAAGAAATAGGAAAGTTAGTTTGGAAATTTTAATAGTTAGTTTTAAATTTAAATTTAAATTAGATAAAAGAAATTAGTTTAAAAATTTAAATCATTAGTAAATTTAAAATTTATTGAAAGGAAAATTTGTTCAAAATAAAACCACTGGGAAATTTACACTTATCAAACGAAGTAGATTTATTCGGTTTATTTCGAATATTAACGAATTGTATAATTATTTATACTAGGGCAAAATCTGTAAAGAAATCAAGCCGAGAATGAAAATGGGATTGCAAAATAAAAGCTAAGGTGAGATCTTCTCACTCAGATTTATAATTGAATTTCAGTTATTGATTGATTTGTTTGAATGTGCTATTAGATATGATAGGATATATCTATATATATAGCAGTATATACATATTGGCATATGTATATATTGGATTGATTGATTTCCCGCCTCGTATAGCGGATGAGACCCTATTGCGCCGTTAGTAAGCGGATTTTTATAAAAACCCATATACCGCGATATTCCACCTCGAAGTGGAATGGTATTGTGCTAACGTCTTTGGATGCAGGGAAACAGGTTGGAGGGATCCAACTGGATTCCTCAACTGTATTTATTTATTTACAGATGTTGATATATATTCTGTCATCATATGATGATATATGATGTTTGATGTTGTGATGGACTAATTGATGCGTTGCATCATCGGGTTCAATTTTAAAAAGTTTAAAAATAAACGATTTGTACTTTAAAAGGGATTTTGAAGTGATTTTTGGAAAGTATACGATTTATTAAATTTTGGAATTTATTTATCTTAAATAAATGAATGTTATAAATTTAAAATTATGAAAATTTTAAATTGTGAAATATAACCAAAGTGTGACTTTTGAAATGAAAGTCGATTTAATTTTAGAATGGGTTAAATTGAGATTTTTAAAGTATTATAAAAGATGTACAAAATCTATATTTATCAATTGAAATTATTGAAATTTTAAAACGAGTTTTCATAAGTGTTAAATTGTAAAGATATGAAACTTATAGAATTATAAACTGGCAAGATAGAAAATTGATAGAATTATAAATTGCGAAGGTTTGAAGTTTATAGATTTATAAAAGTTGAAGTTTATAGATTTATAAAATGAATGAGGTTATAAAATGAATGAGGTTATAAAATGAATGAAGTTGTAGAATAAAGACTGATAAGAAATTTACTTGTAACTTGGATTGTTGCCTTTAAATGGGATATTGATCGAATTATTAATAAAGAAGATTTATTAAATTGAAGTCGTTAGAAAATAGAAATAGAATTTATAAACGTTGTTTTATAAATTCGAAAATCAATTGATTGGATAAATTAAATATAGAAGGACATTAAAGAAGATATATTCGCGATTTTAAATAGCGAATTTTTATTGAAATAAAAATGTGTGGAAAAGACTGAAATGTGGTTAGTGAAGTATATTCACGATTTTGGACAGTGAATATATTTTTAAGTAAAATGGATATAATTTTGGAAAAGTGATATTTGAAGTGAAGTTAATTGTTTTAAAAGATGTTTTAAAACGTGTGAACTATCGAAATCATAGATTTCAACATTTATTGTTGAAATAGACGTTTTCGAGAAATAAGGAAATGGTGGACTATAACACTGTTGTTATAGTAAATGATTTCCGAAAGGAAATATTTTATATAGTATTGGGATTTATATATCTATCTTAATTTTGAATCCCTATACTAGTGATTTCGAGTCGTCGTAACGATGTTTTACGCAACATTCGTTTTGACTCAAATAAATGTGATTTAAGAATGATTTCCTTAAAGAATGAAATTATACTTAATTTGATTTAAGTATATCGAATATTTTCCAAGTGTTGAAAATAAATGATTGTGAAATACTTATTATTTAAATAAGTATGGAAATGTTTTCCAAAATGAAATGAAATGTTTTGAGAATTTATCTTCTTAAAGATAAATTGAAATTGAATATTGAAAACGATTTGAAAATCGAATATCAGTAGATATTCGAAAGTATAAATTCAATACGGAATTTATAGAAGAAAGCGAAGTCGTTTGAAAATAAATATTGATTTATTTTTGAAGTGTGGAAATTGATTTGAAATTGTTTTCAAATGGTTAAGCGTGGAAAATTTTATATCTAGTAAAAGATATTTTTGAAGATAAATAATTTGAAAAATTATTTGGAATCTGATGATGTCGCGCATCTTTATTGATAGTTAAATAACCGACTATCAATAATTACCTTAAATAGGTATTTGTTGTGAATTGGATGAATTTGAATGCCACACTTATTTTTGAATAATCGCTCACTATTCGGGTTAGCCGGGAAAGGACCATGGGGTCGTATAACCCATTCCGAATATGTGATACGTCGTTATGAATTGCATTCGAAGACCGGTGTTGAAGACCGGACATTTTTGAAAACAGAAGGATTACCGTCGAGTTACTCTACATCGACTGATCTTCGATTTAGAGGTTTTATCACCCTTAGTGACGGGAAGTCCTGACGTGATTGAAAATTATCCGGAATTGCAAGGGCTTCGTGAGAAGTGCCTTCGGTTCTGTTCGATCCCGGAACAGACTTGTATGGATTGTGTGTTTGACGTTACAATTTGAGATATAAAGCTGATTTCTTTCAAATACATTTCTGTTGGTGGCGGAGAATTTATTCTCTTAGCTTAACACCCTTCTCTGAGACGTACGAGCTCAGAGGTTATGTAGTTGAAATTTATCAGCGATATATCCCAATTTGGTAACGTGGCATACTGAGTGTTGCTGTGAAATGATCAGTGTTTGATCATTTGTGATATGATCATTTGTTTGATCTTATATCTTTGTGATCATAGGTTGATCATTTTGTTTGACCCGAAGCAGGGCTTTTTGTAGAAAGTGTAGCTTTGCGGACGAGACTTCGTCGAGCCTCACACCCCGGAAATGGTCGAAACAGGACGAATGCAGCAAGGTTCTAGGGAGTAGCGCCCCTTAGTGTATGTCATTCCTTCTGGATAAAGGTGGTATCATGGTATGGAGCCCAGATACTTAACCTCTGTGGTTGCTGCACAGTTATTATTACTTTGTGGTTTGTTGGAAATCGGGGATCCTCGGGAAGATCGGTGACGATCGGGGGATGGCATGCGCGTGTCAGTAGTTACCTATTTTTGCAGAGGTAACCCGGCCTTGTGTTGGCAGAGATCTAACCGTAACGTTAGATTCTCGGGTCGTCTATTCCAGGGACGTACCCATCGTGGAAAAGGAAGTTCCTTAGCCTGACCATTTGTTGGAAATCCAAATTCCAATACGTGACTTGTACGGTATTAGTTGTAGAACCTGCCATTTACGTACGGTGGTCACCACTGTTTAGATGGTAGCTATAGTAGGCATACGATACTGGTCGTATGTTGGCTAAGATTAATATTATACTTTCGAAATGTTTTCTACACTATGCACTAATAATAATATCAAAAAATGATTTGACTTTGCGTAGTAAGCATCTTTGACTATCATAAGAAGAAATCTCCTCCAATTCTGCGTTTGCATTGTGTGTGTGGTGGGAGGTCTTATGGTAGTTTCATTTTCCAAAAGCATTTCGAATTGACTTTAAAATTATCCTGTTGTTTATTTTTAAAGTATAACTGTTTTACGATCTCACACCAGTCTTGCTATATTACAGCATGATAGGGGATTCTCGCTTCGCAGTTTGGTGGCGAACGGGAGACTCTTACCCCTACATGTCCCTGAGAGGGATGGGTTGGTTAGGCAGATGCCGTGACAGTCGAGAGGCTGGCCGTAAAAGCAAGTTTGGGGTACCATTGTCAGCCACGGTGGGGCCGGGATGGTTGAAAAGCCTACCGGTTGTGACCGCTTCTTTCGGGATGTGACAAAGTGGTATCAGAGCATATGGTTAAGCGACAACCCTGCTCTGTTGGGTGTTACTCATTAGAGATAGAGTCAGTAATACTCTAGAATGAGTTGAGTGTAATAATAGATACGAGTGCGTATTTGTTAGTGAATATAAAAAAAATTGTTTTATATTGTGATGATTGATTTGTTGAGTGGTATATGGATTCTGGTCAATACGAGTAATTAACGATCATTGATAGGGATCTCTAAACACTCGAATAGAATAATTCGGCACAGTATTGTTTTAAAATAGGGTGAATGAAATAATTTTGCCCAAAACTATTTTTGTATAGAAAAGAAACGATTTTCTATGAATTACTATAGTATATGGTTGCATGGTTGCTAGAAGTAATATTATTAAATTATCATCACTGAAATTGAATAAGAAATAAAGTAATAACCAAAGATTTAAGAAATAAAATTCACATACAAATAAAATTTGAGAATGTAAATTATAAATGTGAATTGTAATTTAAAACGAAATTCCAGAGAAGTTTTTGGAAATGTTTTGAAAAGGAGTTTGAAAATTTTGGAGATTTGGAAAGTTTAAATCTTTTTGAATTTGAAAATGAATTTCAAAGGTTTTGAAAAGTATTTTTGGAGAGTTGAAAGCTCTAAACTCTTTTAGGTCGCTGGAAAATAATCCTGATGATGGTGGCCACATCATTAGAATTCATTTTCGGGTTTCCAAAAGAGGAATTGCTGCCAAATTGTTTAAATGAAAGTTGTTTGGAAAATTGAGTTTTGTTTTGAAAAATTCAAAGGATAAATTTGAATTGTTTTCAAAAATGGTTTTGAAAAGGTTGAAAAGACTTTGGAATTGAGTATTGAATTATGAAAATAAAATTGTGAATGAATGAATCAATTTGCAATTGCAAGTACATGAATGTAAATTGAATTCGAATTGAAATCCAGTTTAATATAAGTGGTTATAAACCAAAATAGTGAATTGTAAATAAATTTTGGGAGCGAACAAAAGTGAATTAAACTGGAATTGAAACCGAATGTGAAGATAAATTTGAATAAATGAAGGTGAAATTGAATGTTGAAATTCATTTCGAATTTGTAAGCAATGAAGTGGATTGAATAATTATAAATGTGAAATGAAAGATGAATTGAAATTCATATGGAATATTTATATTGAACATAAGAATAAAACTGGAATTGAAATTAAATATTGAAAACAAATTTGAAATTGTAAATGAATTAGAATTTGTGATGAATTAGTAACTGATACTAATCTAAAATGATACAGTTGTGAATGAAAGGTAACCGATAAAATTCAATATTCAGAAGTAAACTGAATCTAAATTAGATTGAAAGTGTAGATTAAATTCAAATGAATGTGAAATGTGAAATTGAATGATAATGGATATAACTTCTATAGTAAACTAGAAATGGTATAAGAAGTTGATATTAGAAGTTTGTAATAAAATTTGCAAAATAGTTGGATGTTATAACTAGATATTATGGCTAGTAGATATACAGGTATAAAGGGATTGGAAAATTTATTTCACAGATAAATTTGAATTGCTCGAAAAAGGTACGTATTTGAGTTTTAATATGAGTTTTTGATGATTTCTCTCTAGCCACTTGGCTTTTTCTTTTTCTTTTTGAAATCTGAGAGTCCGTAGGGACGTTTTGTAGTAGTACCGTATTAGCCGCGCAAAGGAGACGCTGGCGAAATTTTTTGAAAATTTCGAGTGTTAGAAAATTTTTGAGAAAATTTGAAAGTTTAAATTTGAATTTAAACTTAAATTTGAATTGTTAAGCAAACAATGTTGATTTGAACTTAGAGTTGAAGTTGGAAATTTAGTTGAATGATAACGAATCTTTAATAAAAAGATTTAGGTTAGTAAGTTGATAAAACTATTAGAGGTTGAAAAATAGTAGACGAGTTAAGGACATTTTCTTCCTAACTTGTAATTTCGAGGACGAAATTCTTTTAAGGAGGGAAGTTTGTAACGACCCAGAATTTTGAACAAATTAAATTGAGAATATTTAATTAATTTTAAATATTTGAACGATGATTTAATTTGAATCCCGAATATAATTTAGAAATTGGCGATTAAATTTTTTTTTATTTAATCTATTGAACTGGGTAAAAATTTGAATCTTCAGTTTTAAGCTGAAGAAAAATATTTCAAAAGCTTTTAAATTTCGCAATGATAATACTGAAGATGATTGAAGCTTCAGAATCGAAATTGAAATCGATTTGATCAGTTTTGAATAAATCGTTCGAACCGATATTTATAGAATAGTCATTTTTCAAACAGTCTCGGAATTCGACGAAACCAGTTCCGTTGGGTCCGTGACATTGAATTATTGTCGGATTTTCAATTTCGTATTTTTCGGAGTTGTTTCGTGACTGTACGATATGCAAACGCGTTAAAATAAAATGAAATTCAAATTAAAATTAAAATTTATATTAATATACATCACCACGTTCTCTTCCCTTAATTTCAGCCGAGAATCACGAAATGATCGTGCCAACCATCTCCCTTCGTTTTCAAATACGTCCTCCTCATCTTCAAAGTCTCGTTCATTTCAAAAGCAAGAATCGAAAATTCGCAGAGGAAAATAAATGGCAGCTGAAAATCAAAGTCGTTCGTTCCCTTCTCATTTTATAAAATCAGATCGAATTAACAAAGGTGAAGCTCGTCTCCACTTCGAAATCCAAATTACAAAGCAAAATCATATCGTTCAAAAGGAAAAAAAAAGGAATAAGAAATCGCTGCCTTCATAAATTAATAGCCGCGAATCCTTCTTTCGTTTAATCGATTCGCATATCAGGGAGGACGTCGCCTGTACGAATTCGAGTGGTCGTTGAGGGGAGGCTCTCGCGAAAGGGGAGCGCAGTGGGGTTAGTCACGGCGACGAAGTCGTGGCAGCTGGAGATCGATGTTGAGGCCGAGATTGTGAGGCTGGGGTAGTCGTGAGTTCATCGACGAGGCGCGTGGGGTCGAGCGCGATGAGGTGGCGGCAAGTAGTAGGGCAGCTGGGTTCGTTTGTTCGACTAATGGTGTTCGAATCAGCAAGTATAAGTCGCGATCGATGGGAGCATCGCGATGGTGAGGAGGTTCAAGGGTTGTCACGCGTGTATACGCGGCATGGCGGCGACAGTTGAAATCGTGGAAGAATTTGGGTGGGAGCTTGAGGTGATTGCGTAGTTTGAAGTTCACGGAGGCAATGTCGCGGCGTTCGTTCGAGGCTCTGGCAATAGCGTGGTGATGCTCGGCATTGACAAGCGTGCGTTAGGGCTGCGTGTCGACCTGGAAGAGGAGCTCCAGGCAGTGAGGTATACTCGATCTAAGATTTTTCTCAATTTCACCTAATTTATGAAATATGTATATGAAAAATCAAAAGAAAAATATATATCGACAAGTAGGTATATTAGCAGGAAATTTAGTTTTTGAGTTAATTTTAGTTAAACAAATTTTCCTTAAGAAAAATTGGTTTAGATAGCACTGTTAAGTTTTAAAATCAATATATTAAATGAGATTTTAGTTTAAAGAAATAGGAAAGTTAGTTTGGAAATTTTAATAGTTAGTTTTAAATTTAAATTTAAATTAGATAAAAGAAATTAGTTTAAAAATTTAAATCATTAGTAAATTTAAAATTTATTGAAAGGAAAATTTGTTCAAAATAAAACAACTGGGAAATTTACACTTATCAAACGAAGTAGATTTATTCGGTTTATTTCGAATATTAACGAATTGTATAATTATTTATACTAGGGCAAAATCTGTAAAGAAATCAAGCCGAGAATGAAAATGGGATTGCAAAATAAAAGCTAAGGTGAGATCTTCTCACTCAGATTTATAATTGAATTTCAGTTATTGATTGATTTGTTTGAATGTGCTATTAGATATGATAGGATATATCTATATATATAGCAGTATATACATATTGGCATATGTATATATTGGATTGATTGATTTCCCGCCTCGTATAGCGGATGAGACCCTATTGCGCCGTTAGTAAGCGGATTTTTATAAAAACCCATATACCGCGATATTCCACCTCGAAGTGGAATGGTATTGTGCTAACGTCTTTGGATGCAGGGAAACAGGTTGGAGGGATCCAACTGGATTCCTCAACTGTATTTATTTATTTACAGATGTTGATATATATTCTGTCATCATATGATGATATATGATGTTTGATGTTGTGATGGACTAATTGATGCGTTGCATCATCGGGTTCAATTTTAAAAAGTTTAAAAATAAACGATTTGTACTTTAAAAGGGATTTTGAAGTGATTTTTGGAAAGTATACGATTTATTAAATTTTGGAATTTATTTATCTTAAATAAATGAATGTTATAAATTTAAAATTATGAAAATTTTAAATTGTGAAATATAACCAAAGTGTGACTTTTGAAATGAAAGTCGATTTAATTTTAGAATGGGTTAAATTGAGATTTTTAAAGTATTATAAAAGATGTACAAAATCTATATTTATCAATTGAAATTATTGAAATTTTAAAACGAGTTTTCATAAGTGTTAAATTGTAAAGATATGAAACTTATAGAATTATAAACTGGCAAGATAGAAAATTGATAGAATTATAAATTGCGAAGGTTTGAAGTTTATAGATTTATAAAAGTTGAAGTTTATAGATTTATAAAATGAATGAGGTTATAAAATGAATGAGGTTATAAAATGAATGAAGTTGTAGAATAAAGACTGATAAGAAATTTACTTGTAACTTGGATTGTTGCCTTTAAATGGGATATTGATCGAATTATTAATAAAGAAGATTTATTAAATTGAAGTCGTTAGAAAATAGAAATAGAATTTATAAACGTTGTTTTATAAATTCGAAAATCAATTGATTGGATAAATTAAATATAGAAGGACATTAAAGAAGATATATTCGCGATTTTAAATAGCGAATTTTTATTGAAATAAAAATGTGTGGAAAAGACTGAAATGTGGTTAGTGAAGTATATTCACGATTTTGGACAGTGAATATATTTTTAAGTAAAATGGATATAATTTTGGAAAAGTGATATTTGAAGTGAAGTTAATTGTTTTAAAAGATGTTTTAAAACGTGTGAACTATCGAAATCATAGATTTCAACATTTATTGTTGAAATAGACGTTTTCGAGAAATAAGGAAATGGTGGACTATAACACTGTTGTTATAGTAAATGATTTCCGAAAGGAAATATTTTATATAGTATTGGGATTTATATATCTATCTTAATTTTGAATCCCTATACTAGTGATTTCGAGTCGTCGTAACGATGTTTTACGCAACATTCGTTTTGACTCAAATAAATGTGATTTAAGAATGATTTCCTTAAAGAATGAAATTATACTTAATTTGATTTAAGTATATCGAATATTTTCCAAGTGTTGAAAATAAATGATTGTGAAATACTTATTATTTAAATAAGTATGGAAATGTTTTCCAAAATGAAATGAAATGTTTTGAGAATTTATCTTCTTAAAGATAAATTGAAATTGAATATTGAAAACGATTTGAAAATCGAATATCAGTAGATATTCGAAAGTATAAATTCAATACGGAATTTATAGAAGAAAGCGAAGTCGTTTGAAAATAAATATTGATTTATTTTTGAAGTGTGGAAATTGATTTGAAATTGTTTTCAAATGGTTAAGCGTGGAAAATTTTATATCTAGTAAAAGATATTTTTGAAGATAAATAATTTGAAAAATTATTTGGAATCTGATGATGTCGCGCATCTTTATTGATAGTTAAATAACCGACTATCAATAATTACCTTAAATAGGTATTTGTTGTGAATTGGATGAATTTGAATGCCACACTTATTTTTGAATAATCGCTCACTATTCGGGTTAGCCGGGAAAGGACCATGGGGTCGTATAACCCATTCCGAATATGTGATACGTCGTTATGAATTGCATTCGAAGACCGGTGTTGAAGACCGGACATTTTTGAAAACAGAAGGATTACCGTCGAGTTACTCTACATCGACTGATCTTCGATTTAGAGGTTTTATCACCCTTAGTGACGGGAAGTCCTGACGTGATTGAAAATTATCCGGAATTGCAAGGGCTTCGTGAGAAGTGCCTTCGGTTCTGTTCGATCCCGGAACAGACTTGTATGGATTGTGTGTTTGACGTTACAATTTGAGATATAAAGCTGATTTCTTTCAAATACATTTCTGTTGGTGGCGGAGAATTTATTCTCTTAGCTTAACACCCTTCTCTGAGACGTACGAGCTCAGAGGTTATGTAGTTGAAATTTATCAGCGATATATCCCAATTTGGTAACGTGGCATACTGAGTGTTGCTGTGAAATGATCAGTGTTTGATCATTTGTGATATGATCATTTGTTTGATCTTATATCTTTGTGATCATAGGTTGATCATTTTGTTTGACCCGAAGCAGGGCTTTTTGTAGAAAGTGTAGCTTTGCGGACGAGACTTCGTCGAGCCTCACACCCCGGAAATGGTCGAAACAGGACGAATGCAGCAAGGTTCTAGGGAGTAGCGCCCCTTAGTGTATGTCATTCCTTCTGGATAAAGGTGGTATCATGGTATGGAGCCCAGATACTTAACCTCTGTGGTTGCTGCACAGTTATTATTACTTTGTGGTTTGTTGGAAATCGGGGATCCTCGGGAAGATCGGTGACGATCGGGGGATGGCATGCGCGTGTCAGTAGTTACCTATTTTTGCAGAGGTAACCCGGCCTTGTGTTGGCAGAGATCTAACCGTAACGTTAGATTCTCGGGTCGTCTATTCCAGGGACGTACCCATCGTGGAAAAGGAAGTTCCTTAGCCTGACCATTTGTTGGAAATCCAAATTCCAATACGTGACTTGTACGGTATTAGTTGTAGAACCTGCCATTTACGTACGGTGGTCACCACTGTTTAGATGGTAGCTATAGTAGGCATACGATACTGGTCGTATGTTGGCTAAGATTAATATTATACTTTCGAAATGTTTTCTACACTATGCACTAATAATAATATCAAAAAATGATTTGACTTTGCGTAGTAAGCATCTTTGACTATCATAAGAAGAAATCTCCTCCAATTCTGCGTTTGCATTGTGTGTGTGGTGGGAGGTCTTATGGTAGTTTCATTTTCCAAAAGCATTTCGAATTGACTTTAAAATTATCCTGTTGTTTATTTTTAAAGTATAACTGTTTTACGATCTCACACCAGTCTTGCTATATTACAGCATGATAGGGGATTCTCGCTTCGCAGTTTGGTGGCGAACGGGAGACTCTTACCCCTACATGTCCCTGAGAGGGATGGGTTGGTTAGGCAGATGCCGTGACAGTCGAGAGGCTGGCCGTAAAAGCAAGTTTGGGGTACCATTGTCAGCCACGGTGGGGCCGGGATGGTTGAAAAGCCTACCGGTTGTGACCGCTTCTTTCGGGATGTGACAAAGTGGTATCAGAGCATATGGTTAAGCGACAACCCTGCTCTGTTGGGTGTTACTCATTAGAGATAGAGTCAGTAATACTCTAGAATGAGTTGAGTGTAATAATAGATACGAGTGCGTATTTGTTAGTGAATATAAAAAAAATTGTTTTATATTGTGATGATTGATTTGTTGAGTGGTATATGGATTCTGGTCAATACGAGTAATTAACGATCATTGATAGGGATCTCTAAACACTCGAATAGAATAATTCGGCACAGTATTGTTTTAAAATAGGGTGAATGAAATAATTTTGCCCAAAACTATTTTTGTATAGAAAAGAAACGATTTTCTATGAATTACTATAGTATATGGTTGCATGGTTGCTAGAAGTAATATTATTAAATTATCATCACTGAAATTGAATAAGAAATAAAGTAATAACCAAAGATTTAAGAAATAAAATTCACATACAAATAAAATTTGAGAATGTAAATTATAAATGTGAATTGTAATTTAAAACGAAATTCCAGAGAAGTTTTTGGAAATGTTTTGAAAAGGAGTTTGAAAATTTTGGAGATTTGGAAAGTTTAAATCTTTTTGAATTTGAAAATGAATTTCAAAGGTTTTGAAAAGTATTTTTGGAGAGTTGAAAGCTCTAAACTCTTTTAGGTCGCTGGAAAATAATCCTGATGATGGTGGCCACATCATTAGAATTCATTTTCGGGTTTCCAAAAGAGGAATTGCTGCCAAATTGTTTAAATGAAAGTTGTTTGGAAAATTGAGTTTTGTTTTGAAAAATTCAAAGGATAAATTTGAATTGTTTTCAAAAATGGTTTTGAAAAGGTTGAAAAGACTTTGGAATTGAGTATTGAATTATGAAAATAAAATTGTGAATGAATGAATCAATTTGCAATTGCAAGTACATGAATGTAAATTGAATTCGAATTGAAATCCAGTTTAATATAAGTGGTTATAAACCAAAATAGTGAATTGTAAATAAATTTTGGGAGCGAACAAAAGTGAATTAAACTGGAATTGAAACCGAATGTGAAGATAAATTTGAATAAATGAAGGTGAAATTGAATGTTGAAATTCATTTCGAATTTGTAAGCAATGAAGTGGATTGAATAATTATAAATGTGAAATGAAAGATGAATTGAAATTCATATGGAATATTTATATTGAACATAAGAATAAAACTGGAATTGAAATTAAATATTGAAAACAAATTTGAAATTGTAAATGAATTAGAATTTGTGATGAATTAGTAACTGATACTAATCTAAAATGATACAGTTGTGAATGAAAGGTAACCGATAAAATTCAATATTCAGAAGTAAACTGAATCTAAATTAGATTGAAAGTGTAGATTAAATTCAAATGAATGTGAAATGTGAAATTGAATGATAATGGATATAACTTCTATAGTAAACTAGAAATGGTATAAGAAGTTGATATTAGAAGTTTGTAATAAAATTTGCAAAATAGTTGGATGTTATAACTAGATATTATGGCTAGTAGATATACAGGTATAAAGGGATTGGAAAATTTATTTCACAGATAAATTTGAATTGCTCGAAAAAGGTACGTATTTGAGTTTTAATATGAGTTTTTGATGATTTCTCTCTAGCCACTTGGCTTTTTCTTTTTCTTTTTGAAATCTGAGAGTCCGTAGGGACGTTTTGTAGTAGTACCGTATTAGCCACGCAAAGGAGACGCTGGCGAAATTTTTTGAAAATTTCGAGTGTTAGAAAATTTTTGAGAAAATTTGAAAGTTTAAATTTGAATTTAAACTTAAATTTGAATTGTTAAGCAAACAATGTTGTTTTGAACTTAGAGTTGAAGTTGGAAATTTAGTTGAATGATAACGAATCTTTAATAAAAAGATTTAGGTTAGTAAGTTGATAAAACTATTAGAGGTTGAAAAATAGTAGACGAGTTAAGGACATTTTCTTCCTAACTTGTAATTTCGAGGACGAAATTCTTTTAAGGAGGGAAGTTTGTAACGACCCAGAATTTTGAACAAATTAAATTGAGAATATTTAATTAATTTTAAATATTTGAACGATGATTTAATTTGAATCCCGAATATAATTTAGAAATTGGCGATTAAATTTTTTTTTATTTAATCTATTGAACTGGGTAAAAATTTGAATCTTCAGTTTTAAGCTGAAGAAAAATATTTCAAAAGCTTTTAAATTTCGCAATGATAATACTGAAGATGATTGAAGCTTCAGAATCGAAATTGAAATCGATTTGATCAGTTTTGAATAAATCGTTCGAACCGATATTTATAGAATAGTCATTTTTCAAACAGTCTCGGAATTCGACGAAACCAGTTCCGTTGGGTCCGTGACATTGAATTATTGTCGGATTTTCAATTTCGTATTTTTCGGAGTTGTTTCGTGACTGTACGATATGCAAACGCGTTAAAATAAAATGAAATTCAAATTAAAATTAAAATTTATATTAATATACATCACCACGTTCTCTTCCCTTAATTTCAGCCGAGAATCACGAAATGATCGTGCCAACCATCTCCCTTCGTTTTCAAATACGTCCTCCTCATCTTCAAAGTCTCGTTCATTTCAAAAGCAAGAATCGAAAATTCGCAGAGGAAAATAAATGGCAGCTGAAAATCAAAGTCGTTCGTTCCCTTCTCATTTTATAAAATCAGATCGAATTAACAAAGGTGAAGCTCGTCTCCACTTCGAAATCCAAATTACAAAGCAAAATCATATCGTTCAAAAGGAAAAAAAAAGGAATAAGAAATCGCTGCCTTCATAAATTAATAGCCGCGAATCCTTCTTTCGTTTAATCGATTCGCATATCAGGGAGGACGTCGCCTGTACGAATTCGAGTGGTCGTTGAGGGGAGGCTCTCGCGAAAGGGGAGCGCAGTGGGGTTAGTCACGGCGACGAAGTCGTGGCAGCTGGAGATCGATGTTGAGGCCGAGATTGTGAGGCTGGGGTAGTCGTGAGTTCATCGACGAGGCGCGTGGGGTCGAGCGCGATGAGGTGGCGGCAAGTAGTAGGGCAGCTGGGTTCGTTTGTTCGACTAATGGTGTTCGAATCAGCAAGTATAAGTCGCGATCGATGGGAGCATCGCGATGGTGAGGAGGTTCAAGGGTTGTCACGCGTGTATACGCGGCATGGCGGCGACAGTTGAAATCGTGGAAGAATTTGGGTGGGAGCTTGAGGTGATTGCGTAGTTTGAAGTTCACGGAGGCAATGTCGCGGCGTTCGTTCGAGGCTCTGGCAATAGCGTGGTGATGCTCGGCATTGACAAGCGTGCGTTAGGGCTGCGTGTCGACCTGGAAGAGGAGCTCCAGGCAGTGAGGTATACTCGATCTAAGATTTTTCTCAATTTCACCTAATTTATGAAATATGTATATGAAAAATCAAAAGAAAAATATATATCGACAAGTAGGTATATTAGCAGGAAATTTAGTTTTTGAGTTAATTTTAGTTAAACAAATTTTCCTTAAGAAAAATTGGTTTAGATAGCACTGTTAAGTTTTAAAATCAATATATTAAATGAGATTTTAGTTTAAAGAAATAGGAAAGTTAGTTTGGAAATTTTAATAGTTAGTTTTAAATTTAAATTTAAATTAGATAAAAGAAATTAGTTTAAAAATTTAAATCATTAGTAAATTTAAAATTTATTGAAAGGAAAATTTGTTCAAAATAAAACCACTGGGAAATTTACACTTATCAAACGAAGTAGATTTATTCGGTTTATTTCGAATATTAACGAATTGTATAATTATTTATACTAGGGCAAAATCTGTAAAGAAATCAAGCCGAGAATGAAAATGGGATTGCAAAATAAAAGCTAAGGTGAGATCTTCTCACTCAGATTTATAATTGAATTTCAGTTATTGATTGATTTGTTTGAATGTGCTATTAGATATGATAGGATATATCTATATATATAGCAGTATATACATATTGGCATATGTATATATTGGATTGATTGATTTCCCGCCTCGTATAGCGGATGAGACCCTATTGCGCCGTTAGTAAGCGGATTTTTATAAAAACCCATATACCGCGATATTCCACCTCGAAGTGGAATGGTATTGTGCTAACGTCTTTGGATGCAGGGAAACAGGTTGGAGGGATCCAACTGGATTCCTCAACTGTATTTATTTATTTACAGATGTTGATATATATTCTGTCATCATATGATGATATATGATGTTTGATGTTGTGATGGACTAATTGATGCGTTGCATCATCGGGTTCAATTTTAAAAAGTTTAAAAATAAACGATTTGTACTTTAAAAGGGATTTTGAAGTGATTTTTGGAAAGTATACGATTTATTAAATTTTGGAATTTATTTATCTTAAATAAATGAATGTTATAAATTTAAAATTATGAAAATTTTAAATTGTGAAATATAACCAAAGTGTGACTTTTGAAATGAAAGTCGATTTAATTTTAGAATGGGTTAAATTGAGATTTTTAAAGTATTATAAAAGATGTACAAAATCTATATTTATCAATTGAAATTATTGAAATTTTAAAACGAGTTTTCATAAGTGTTAAATTGTAAAGATATGAAACTTATAGAATTATAAACTGGCAAGATAGAAAATTGATAGAATTATAAATTGCGAAGGTTTGAAGTTTATAGATTTATAAAAGTTGAAGTTTATAGATTTATAAAATGAATGAGGTTATAAAATGAATGAGGTTATAAAATGAATGAAGTTGTAGAATAAAGACTGATAAGAAATTTACTTGTAACTTGGATTGTTGCCTTTAAATGGGATATTGATCGAATTATTAATAAAGAAGATTTATTAAATTGAAGTCGTTAGAAAATAGAAATAGAATTTATAAACGTTGTTTTATAAATTCGAAAATCAATTGATTGGATAAATTAAATATAGAAGGACATTAAAGAAGATATATTCGCGATTTTAAATAGCGAATTTTTATTGAAATAAAAATGTGTGGAAAAGACTGAAATGTGGTTAGTGAAGTATATTCACGATTTTGGACAGTGAATATATTTTTAAGTAAAATGGATATAATTTTGGAAAAGTGATATTTGAAGTGAAGTTAATTGTTTTAAAAGATGTTTTAAAACGTGTGAACTATCGAAATCATAGATTTCAACATTTATTGTTGAAATAGACGTTTTCGAGAAATAAGGAAATGGTGGACTATAACACTGTTGTTATAGTAAATGATTTCCGAAAGGAAATATTTTATATAGTATTGGGATTTATATATCTATCTTAATTTTGAATCCCTATACTAGTGATTTCGAGTCGTCGTAACGATGTTTTACGCAACATTCGTTTTGACTCAAATAAATGTGATTTAAGAATGATTTCCTTAAAGAATGAAATTATACTTAATTTGATTTAAGTATATCGAATATTTTCCAAGTGTTGAAAATAAATGATTGTGAAATACTTATTATTTAAATAAGTATGGAAATGTTTTCCAAAATGAAATGAAATGTTTTGAGAATTTATCTTCTTAAAGATAAATTGAAATTGAATATTGAAAACGATTTGAAAATCGAATATCAGTAGATATTCGAAAGTATAAATTCAATACGGAATTTATAGAAGAAAGCGAAGTCGTTTGAAAATAAATATTGATTTATTTTTGAAGTGTGGAAATTGATTTGAAATTGTTTTCAAATGGTTAAGCGTGGAAAATTTTATATCTAGTAAAAGATATTTTTGAAGATAAATAATTTGAAAAATTATTTGGAATCTGATGATGTCGCGCATCTTTATTGATAGTTAAATAACCGACTATCAATAATTACCTTAAATAGGTATTTGTTGTGAATTGGATGAATTTGAATGCCACACTTATTTTTGAATAATCGCTCACTATTCGGGTTAGCCGGGAAAGGACCATGGGTTCGTATAACCCATTCCGAATATGTGATACGTCGTTATGAATTGCATTCGAAGACCGGTGTTGAAGACCGGACATTTTTGAAAACAGAAGGATTACCGTCGAGTTACTCTACATCGACTGATCTTCGATTTAGAGGTTTTATCACCCTTAGTGACGGGAAGTCCTGACGTGATTGAAAATTATCCGGAATTGCAAGGGCTTCGTGAGAAGTGCCTTCGGTTCTGTTCGATCCCGGAACAGACTTGTATGGATTGTGTGTCTGACGTTACAATTTGAGATATAAAGCTGATTTCTTTCAAATACATTTCTGTTGGTGGCGGAGAATTTATTCTCTTAGCTTAACACCCTTCTCTGAGACGTACGAGCTCAGAGGTTATGTAGTTGAAATTTATCAGCGATATATCCCAATTTGGTAACGTGGCATACTGAGTGTTGCTGTGAAATGATCAGTGTTTGATCATTTGTGATATGATCATTTGTTTGATCTTATATCTTTGTGATCATAGGTTGATCATTTTGTTTGACCCGAAGCAGGGCTTTTTGTAGAAAGTGTAGCTTTGTGGACGAGACTTCGTCGAGCCTCACACCCCGGAAATGGTCGAAACAGGACGAATGCAGCAAGGTTCTAGGGAGTAGCGCCCCTTAGTGTATGTCATTCCTTCTGGATAAAGGTGGTATCATGGTATGGAGCCCAGATACTTAACCTCTGTGGTTGCTGCACAGTTATTATTACTTTGTGGTTTGTTGGAAATCGGGGATCCTCGGGAAGATCGGTGACGATCGGGGGATGGCATGCGCGTGTCAGTAGTTACCTATTTTTGCAGAGGTAACCCGGCCTTGTGTTGGCAGAGATCTAACCGTAACGTTAGATTCTCGGGTCGTCTATTCCAGGGACGTACCCATCGTGGAAAAGGAAGTTCCTTAGCCTGACCATTTGTTGGAAATCCAAATTCCAATACGTGACTTGTACGGTATTAGTTGTAGAACCTGCCATTTACGTACGGTGGTCACCACTGTTTAGATGGTAGCTATAGTAGGCATACGATACTGGTCGTATGTTGGCTAAGATTAATATTATACTTTCGAAATGTTTTCTACACTATGCACTAATAATAATATCAAAAAATGATTTGACTTTGCGTAGTAAGCATCTTTGACTATCATAAGAAGAAATCTCCTCCAATTCTGCGTTTGCATTGTGTGTGTGGTGGGAGGTCTTATGGTAGTTTCATTTTCCAAAAGCATTTCGAATTGACTTTAAAATTATCCTGTTGTTTATTTTTAAAGTATAACTGTTTTACGATCTCACACCAGTCACCATGACTGACTCGGAGTTTATTGTTTCCCTTCTAAACTCTGGGTGCCCACCAATTTCCACACGGGCAGTCTAGAGTTAGATTATCAGGATATTCTGGATATTCTGGAGCTTTGGAGATAAGCTGGATGGCGAGACGTAGTATTTGTATCTGATAGTATTTATTCCGCTGTGTATTCTGTATGAGGACAAGTTATATAACTGTCCATTGTTGTACTGAGTTGTATATTGACTCTGATGATTGATGTATATATAAACTGATATAGCTCTTTGTTTTAACAAACTAGTGTTTAATTATTATATATTGTTCCGCTGCGATATGTGAGATTCTGATATTGTCTCTGTTTTGTGTTCTGCTGTTCTTTCGTGTTGTTGTTCTTTTTCTTTCTCTTCTTCCTTCTACTCTTTTCTTCTTCTTCTGCCTTTTTCTTCTTTCTTAAACCCTCACTATTGGAGTTTCCGGCACTCGATTGCTCGACAGTCGATAAAGTGAGTATCGATGTTGAATTTTCGAAAGTCGAAAATTTCAGGTCGTGACAATTTATATATCTATCTTAATTCCGAATCCCTATACTAGTGATTTTGGGTCGTCGTAACGATGTTTTACATAACATTCGTTTTGACTCAAATAGATGTTGTTATAGTAAATGATTTCCTTAAAGAATGAAAAATATACTTAATTTTGATTTAAGTATATCGAATATTTTCAAATGTTGAAAATAAATAGATGTGTGAATTACTTATTATTAAATAAGTATGGAAATGCTTTTCCAATATGAAATGAAACGTTTTTGAAAATTTATCTTTGTAAAGATAAATTGAAAGTGAATATTTGAAATCGATTGAAAATCGTATATCAGTAGATATTTGAAATATAAATTCACTATGGAATTTATAAAAGAAATGGAAATTCGTTTAAAAATAAATATTGATTTATTTTTGAAGTGTGGAAATTTTATATCTAGTAAAGATATTTTGGAAAATAAATAATTTGGAAAATTATTTGGAATCTGATGATGTTGCGCATCTTTATTGATAGTTAAATAACCGACTATTAATAATTACCTTGAATGGGTATTTGTTGTGAATTGGATGAATTTGAATGCCACACTTATTTTTGAATAAGCGCTCGCTATTCGGGTTAGCCGGGAAGGGACCATGGGGTCGTATAACCCATTCCGAATATGTGATACGTCGTTATGAATCGCATTTGATGACCGGTGTTGAAGACCGGATATTTTTGAAAACGGAAGGATTACCGTCGAGTTACTCTACATCGGCTGATCTCCGATATAGAGGTTTTATCACCCTTAGTGACGGGAAGTCCGGACGTGATTAGAAATTTATCCGGATGTGCAAGGGCTTCGTGAGAAGTGCCTTCAGTTCTGTTCGATCCCGGAATAGACTTGTATGGTTGTGTGTCTGACGTTACAAATTGAGATATAAAGCTGATTTCTTTCAAATAAATTTCTGTTGGTGGCGGAGAATTTATTCTCTTAGCTTAACACCCTTCTCTGAGACGTACGAGCTTAGAGGTTATGTAGTTGAAATTTATCAGCAATATACTCCCAATTTGGTAACGTTGCATGCTGAGTGTTGCTATGAAATGATCATTGTTTGATCATTTGTGATATGATCATGTGTTTGATCATTTATCTTTGTGATCATTACTTTGATCATTTGTTTGACCCAAAGCATGGCTTTGTGACAAAGCGTAGCTTTGTGGACGAGACTTCGTCGGACCTCACACCCCGGAAATGGTCAAAACAGGAAGGATGCAGCAAGGTTCTAGGGAGTAGCGCCCCTTAGTGTATGTCATTCCTTCTGGATAGAGGTGGTATCATGGTATGGAGCCCAGATATTTAACCTATGTTGATACTGCAAATTTATTATGTGGTTGTTGGAAATCGAGGATCCTCGGGAAGATCGGTTACGATCGGGGGATGGCATACGCGTGTCAGTAGTTACCTATTTTTGCAGAGGTAACCCGGCCTTGTGTTGGCAGAGATCCGGTTAGGTTCTCGGGTCGTCTTTCCAAAGGCGTACCTATGTGGCAATGGGAAGTTCCTTGGCCTGACCATTTTTCGGAAATCCAAAGAAACAATACATGACGTGTACGGTTTTAGTTGTATTACCTGCTATGGAATGTGGCAGTAACCTGCTATTGAACATAGTAGCTATAGTAGGCATAAGTGCGGAATGCCTATGCTGGCTAAGATTTATATTATACTTTCAAAATGTTTTCTACACTATGCACTAATAATAATATCAAAAATGATTTGATTTTGCGTATCAAGCATCTTTGACTATCATAAGGAGAAATCTCCTCTGATTCTGCGTTTGCATTTTGTGTGTGTGCGGGAGGCCTTATGGTAGTTTCATTTTCCAAAAGCATTTCGAATAAATTTTATTTTCACTGTGAAAAATAACTGTTTTACGATCTCACACCAGTCACCATGACTGACTCGGAGTTAATTGTTTCCCTTCTAAACTCTAGGTGCCCATAAGTTTCCACACAGGCAGCCTAGAGTTATGTTATCAGGATATTCTGGAGCTTTGGAAGCAAGCTGGATGGCGAAACGTACATCCGTATTTGTTTATTTATTCCGTTGTGTATTCTGTATGTGGACAAGTTTATATAACTGTCCATTGATGTGCTGTGTTGTATTGAGTTGTATATTGACTCTGATTGATGTATGTATAAAACGGATATAGTTCTTTGTTTAAAGACTAGTGATTATCTATTATATATTGTTCCGCTGCGATATGTGAGATTCTGATATTATTTCTGTTTCTGATGTTGTTCTGTTGTTCTTTCTTTCTTTTTCTTCTATCCTTTCTTCTACCTCTTCTTTTAAACCCTAAGAATTCGGTTTTCCGGCATTCGTTTGCTCGGCAGTTGATACAGTGGACGTATCGATGTCGATTTTCGAAAGTCGAAGAAACGGGTCCTTACAGTTTGGCCGTTTTAGGCTTTTTGAGTTGTCGTGGGTGATCTAGTAGACTGGAGTTGTCGAGTTTTGGTCTGGAGGTGGAGGAGTGATCGGGGAAGCTCGGAAAAATGGTGGAGTGGTGGTTAGGTGAACGTGGAGGCGATGGCGACGTTTTCTTTTCCGTAAACCTAGTTTTTAGGTGCTGTGAAATTTTGTTTCATTCGACGTCGTGGTTCGATCGAGTGTCGTATGCTTTTGGGGTTGGTAGAGGGGAGGTAGACGAGGTTGTGGCCGGTGGTGGTGGTCCTCCGGTGGTCGGAATTTTGGAAGAGGCGAATTTCTAGGTTTTTGGAGTTGTTGTTGGTTGCGTTCCAGGTTGTGGTCGAGCTCTTTTTCATTTCCAAGGAGAGGAAGGGGTGGTGACGATCTGGAATGGGTATGTGCGGCGTGGTCGACTTGCTCGGCGACGCAATGATGATCGGAGTCGATCATCAACGGTGTGCACGTGCATCGTGCATCTTGATATTCTGTTGAGTTGTGGGTTTGGGTAGGAAGATTACTCGGGGTTTACTCGAGTTGGGTATCGTTTTGCTCGAAGCCTCTTGATGTTTTACTCGAAGTAAACTAAGGGGGAACTCGGGTAGTTTTTGGATTAAAGTTTTAACTTGTACCAGTTTAACAGTTTTTAAAAAAAATGTTGATTTTAAAATTTAAATCAAGTTAAACTGAGGCTAAAGAAATGTTTAAATTCCAGATTTTGAAGTGAAGAAAGTTTATAAATTTAAATACTTTAAATAAGTTTAAATATTTGAACTTTAGGGGATTGATTTAAAATCCCTTCATAACTAAGAATTGCTTTAATTTGTAATTTAAGGTTTCTAAAAGTTAGTTTTATAAAGAGATTTGAAGTTCAATTAGTGTTCGTTTAAACTTGGAATTTAAAATGAAATTTCAAAGAAAATTTGAATAAATGTTTTCAAACATATTGAAAGTGAAAATTAAATCAATAATGGAAAATGAGTTTATTTTAAGTAATGAAGAATAAGGATTTAAATTCATTAACCATGAAAATAATTAAAGTAGATAATTGATAATTAATTAATTTAATAAAAATCAATCATGAAATTATTAAGTATAATTGCTTAATGACAGTAATTATTATGGGATTAAATTACAGTGTAATTAATTAAGTTAATTGGATTTGTTAAGTCAATTACTTAAGTTTAAATTTATTCAAAATAATCATTTAACCATTTGGAAAATATAATTACTTAGAAAAAGTAATTAATTGACAATTATCGGATGTAATTAATTGAATGACAATCAGTAATTTGGACATAAATATTTGTTATTAATCAAGGGGTTAATTAAATTTATTAATTAAAGAATTAATTAATACTTGAAATTAATTGAGATAAATTAAAGGTTAAATTGATTCATTAATTAAGATTGATTTGTCAATAATTAAAAGTGAACTAATAAATGATAAAAAGGGATTTTATTCCAAATAAATTGTAATTAACTTACGATAATTAACCCAGATTTAAAATAAATACATCTGATTTAAATTTATCAGTCAACTAATGAATTTTACCTGTGAATGTTTGAACTTGACTGAATGATAAATTGTCTGATATCCCTGATCTGTGATACTTCGTTATATATACTGATTTGTGTGTGATCTGTAATGTAGTTTATTTATCGGTGATAAATGTAATTTTATCTGCTATATATATATATATCTATGATCAGTGAAGGTAGGATGAGCGTTATAATTATACCGCTTATCAATTACATTTCTGTATTTTAAATCTGTGATGATGGAATGTTGTTGCACTATTGTGTGTTAAACCCCTGGACTACACCTTACACACACAAATATGGATTTCACGAGGAAATCGGTTAAGTCACAGATATTTTAAATTTAATATTTTAAAAAATTGAAATTTTAATTTCAATTGATTTTGGAAATGAATTTGGGTTAAATGTTAAAGCTTTTGAAAAGGAGTTTGTAAGATAAAAGTTATTTTAAATAACTTAATAAAGCTTCCAATTTAAATAATTAAATTTGAATTTGAATTCAATATCTGGAATTGAATTCAATGATTGGAATTTTGATTAAAGATATTATAAATGTGTTTTATATGAACTTAAACCACTTTTAAAGTATTGTTTGAGAATTTGAATTTAACCCAAAGATTTTAACTCGTATGAATGAATCAGATTTCCAGAATGAAAACTATTTGTTTTCAGATGATAAAAGCTTTCATATAAGAATTGAATTTCCAATTTAAGTAAAAGAATTTCAAGTTTGAATTGAAAACTGGTTTTCAAAGTTATGAATGAATTCATTTTTGAAAGCTATGAATTAAAACTGTTTATTTTTAACAGATTTAAAATGATGATTTATTTAAACCATTCGAAATGAAATTGTTTTGAAAGCTATAAGTTAAATCTTTGATTTAAAGATTTAACGAGTTAAATTGAAATGGAAATTGATTTGGAAAATCTGTGAATGAATCTTTTGTTTAAAAGATAAAAATGTGGAAATTGTTTAAACCGTTGTAGGTTGTTAAAATGAATCTTTTTGTTTAAAGATTTGAAAATGGTAATTTGTTAAACCATTTGAAAAGAGAAGTTTGGGTAATAAGTTGTGACTTAATTGAAATCCCAATCTCCATATATTTTTAAATATTATGCTCACTATTCGGGTTAGCCGGGAAAAGACCTTTGTGTCATAT
Organism: Allium fistulosum; assembly: GCA_030737815.1. Classification (NCBI taxonomy): domain Eukaryota; kingdom Viridiplantae; phylum Streptophyta; class Magnoliopsida; order Asparagales; family Amaryllidaceae; genus Allium; species Allium fistulosum. The sequence goes on from CM060906.1 coordinate 527,751,748, forward strand.
AACCCATTCCGAATTAGTGATACGTCGTATATGGATAGCATTTGAAGACCGGGTGTTTGCGAGAACGATAGGATAACCTACCGATTGTCTCTGCACTGGGTAGCTCCTGGTATAGAGATCCCCTAAGTGATGGGAAATCCGATCGGGATTGTGAATACCCAGAATTGCAAGGGCTTCGTAAGAAGTGCCTTCGGTTCTGTTCGAACCCAGAACAGACTTGTATGGTTACATGTCTGACATTACACTTTGAGATATAAAGCCGATTTCTTTCAAATACTTTTCTATTGGTGGCGGAGAATTTATCCTCTTAGCTTAACACCCTTCTCTGAGACGTACAAGCTCAAAGGTTATGTAGTTGAAGGTTATCAGCGATATACTCCCAATTTGGTAATGTGACATGCTGAGTGTTGTTGTGTGATGATCATTATTTGATCATTTGTGATATGATCATTTGTTTGATTATTTATCTTTGTGATCATTACTTTGATCATCTGTGGACCCAAAGCATGGCTTGTGACAAAGCGTAGCTTTGTGGACGAGACTTCGTCGAACCTCACACCCCGGAATGGTCAAAACAGGAAAGATGCGGCAAGGTTATTGGGGGTAGCGCCCCTTAGGGTATGTACATTCCTTCTGGATAGAGGTGGTATCATGGTATGGAGCCCAGGTAGTTTACCTATGTGGTTGCTGCAAATTTATTTCTTTGTGGTTGTTGGTTGACGGGATCCCGGATAAAGGTTGGTTACAACCGAGGGATGGCATACTCGTGTTAATAGTTACCCAGTTAGGGGTAACCCGGCCTTGTGTTGGCAGAGATCCGGTTAGGTTCTCGGGGCATCCTTCCAGAGGCATTTCCATGTGGCAATGGGAAGTTCCTTGGCCTGACCATTTGTTGGAAATCCATCTTCCAATACGAACTGTGTGATAACCCGGATTTTGGAACATCTGTTAATGGATAATTAACTAGGGTTAATTAATAGAAATACTGATTTTATTTGGCTTAATAAATGAAATTCTGATAATTAGAATATATCTGGATATGTATATAGGTGAATTTGAACTATAATAAATATCTGGATAATTATTTGTTTGATAATCTCCTGATATAATTGTTGAATTTGACAATATTAGTTTAATGACCTTCTTTTATAAATATTCAATTTGGCAAAATTTATATATGTTTTAATTTTGATTTATATAAAAAAAATTTATATCAACATAGATTAATAAAAAACAAATATTTAGTAGTTCAAAATATAATAACCTAGAATAAGATTTAACAAGGGTTTAAATACACTTTCTTTTATATTTGAAATTTATGCACTTTGTACATATATATATAGATAATACATATTAATATAAATACACATAAGAGATATTTAAAAAAAATAAATTTTTAATATGTGTAAATATATATAGCATGTAAAATACAAGTGGAAGCTAAGGATAATATGAATTAAACATTTGTAAGCTTAAGATAACATGCAAAGACAAGTGGCATTAGTTTTTTTTAATTGGAAAGAAAATTTAATTAACATATTGGAAAACAAGGCTGTAGAGATATTCAAATTTTTTAACAAACCAGACATTTTTTTTTCTTTCTTCTCAAAAGAGAAATCAAATTAAAGAAAATCTGAGAAAACAACATTTTTCAAGTTTGCAACCTGATTCAAGCAATTCAAGTTCAACTCAATTGTAAAACAAAGATACAACAGGAACCAAGCAACAAATTAAATCAAAGTTCAATTTAACAAATCGAGTAACAGATTTAAGTCCAGATTGAATCAGAATCTCCAGATGAACTCAATAGCATTTAACATGTTCCAGGCCTCTGTTCTATATAAGGTGAGTAAACTAATTTTTTTTTAAATCTGTTTAAATCTTGATACTTGAGGAAAATACTTGAGTAAGGTTGTGATAAATGTTTGCATGAATATAAATATGCTTGCATGTATATAATATGAGATTATTTGAATGTGCATGTTTGTGTAAATGAATATATATCTTCTCTGTTTGAATCACAGACACAGATCAACATAACAAATTCAAATTCTCTTCATATGATAAATTTTAGGCTTTGATATCTAAATGAAAAATAATTATAAGAGTGTAACATCTTTTATAAAAATGGTTTCAAGAATTTACGTTAAGTAAATTTTTCAAAAAGAGGAAATTACAGAGAAAATGAATTCAAGTATAATTTTTGATGTTTAAAATTTCACGTTTTAATTATATAATCCGATTCGAATTGGCAAATAGTGATTTTTGATGTTAAAATAAATATTTTTAAGTTTGGAAATCTTGAGAATTCTTGGGTTGAACGGAAAGTGAAATCATGGCAAATTCTAACGATGGGAGGTTGTGGGAAGATCGAGATCAATGCTGAAGGAAGTTCGGAGGTCAGGGGTCTTGGCAAAAATGGTGGATGGATTTATAGTTCGTCGAGGCGGCTAGTCGACGTTGAAGTAGGGTTTAACGAGCAGTTTTGGTCTTCGTTGTTCTTAAGGGGATGGCGACGACGTGGGTGAAATGGAGATGACCGGAGTGAGGGGAATCGATGCGTGGGACAGTGACGCAGTTCTGGACGGGATCGTGGGGTCTCTGGCGATGGTACGCGGCGGCGCGGGTGATGTCGTTGATGGGTTTGGGTTCCAGGAAGAACTCGATGTGCTCGTTTCCGATTTCCAGTGGGTATCATTGTTTTGAGTGGTCAGACGACTCAGGGGAAGATCAGCGACTTGTTGATGGTCGGAGCGTGGATCGGAGTTGGTCAGGAATGGCGTGCACGTGCACGTACACGGTTGCGTGTATCTGGAAGACTTGGGTTTGGGGAAGAAAGCGAATGCTCGGGTGTTTGTTCGAGAAAAATCGAGTTTTACTCGAAGTAGGACGAAACGTGGGTAGCTTCGAGTTTTGCTTCGGGAATTCTTTGGGTTTTACTCGGGTTTTTGCAAGTTTTAAATAAATTATGTTAACCAAGTAAATAAGAAGTAAATTGTTACCAGATTTTAAATATAAAGCTTGAACAGTTTTGAAGGTATGTTAAAATGAATGGGTGGTGTCTTAATTAATATAGATTAATTAATTAAGAATAAAAGAATAATTACTTAATGAAGTAATTTATGGATGTGATTAATTAAAGTGAATTTAATTAATGTAATTAATTTGAATTAATTAATTAGATTGATTAAATTAGGATAATCACTTTGAATAGCTTAAGTATAACTACTTAATGTAATTAATGAAGTATATTTACTTAATGTAAGTAATAAATGGAAAAATACTGAATGTAATGAATTAAGGGAAATTACTAAATGGAAACAATTAAATAAAAGTAATTAAAGTTTAATTACTTAGTGTAATTGATAAAAAGAATAATTACTTAATTAATTAAAGGATAGTTAATTACTGAATGTGATTAATTTATGGATAATAAATGAATGTGTTTAAATAAAAGATAATTACTTAATGTAAGTAATTATAGAATAATTACTTGATGTAATTAATTAAGGAATTTAATTAATGTAATTAATTATAATATAATTAATTTATGAAAGTAATTAAGGGTTGAATATTATTAATGGTTAAAGAATAATTAATTTATGTAATTAATTAGAGAATTAATTACTTAATGCACTGATTAATAAATTAATGTAATTAACTAAAGGATTAGTTAATTAATGAAAGTAATTAAAATTACTTAAGGTAAGTAATTAAATGATAGTTAATTAAATTAATTAATTAATGGTTAATTAATTAATGTAATTAATTTAAGAATAATTAAGTAATTAAAGGATTAGTTAATTAATTAAAGGAAATTAATTAATGATTAGGTAAGCAGGATTTAAATGGTGATAAAGTAATTAAATTAATTTATTTAAATTTATTTGAAATAATGTGACAAATAAATATTGCTTATGAATGATTGAATAATATTGTATACCTTAGATGGATAATATCTCTGATATATGATGTTATGATATGTTTGGTTTAACTGTGATAATATGGGTATCTATCGATGATGGATTACTGTGTAAATGTGACATCCTGTATTTAAAGTTTGAATTGTATTCCATTTGAATAACTTTGTTAAGATGACACTGGATTCGAAGAGACAGGAGTCGGGTATTAGTTAATACCCGAAACCACTTCGATTTGAAATCTTCTATAATTCTTTATAGATTGATATGTGAAATCAAATAGGCCAGTTTGGGATAATATGGATCATTTAAACTAAGTTGTATACTTAGATAGTGTTCTGTGAAAATAAGTGTTGACTATATAAGTTGTTTACTTATAGTAAAGTACGAGTTACCCCGGGTTTAAATAAGTTCTATGAATTGAAATTCCATGTTAGATAAGTTTACTCACGCTGGTTTCCAGCCTGACCCGGGTGTTACTTTGATGTAATGCTCGGGTCAGACCGAGTATTACAGATTTCAGGTAAGGACGTTCTGGAGCTCAGGAGGCGAGCTGGATGGCAGGAACGTATGGAGTGTATTCCGCTGTGTATATGAGACTGTGTAGTCTGTATAGATTGTAGTCTGGAACAAGTTGTATAACTGTCCAGCTCATGTATAAATGGTTATAACTCTGATGTATTAAATTGTAATTGACTGATACAATTTTCTTTGTGTAAAGAATATTATTTGATATTATATTTTATCCGCTGCGAATGTGAGAATCTGTGTTTTGCTCTGTTCTTTCTTCTATCTCTTTTCTTTTTCTTCTAACTATCTGGAAATTTCGGGTTCGAAATTTCCGGGTCGTTGCATTTGGTATCAAAGCCAGGTTAAGCGAGAACCTTGGCTCTGTTGGGATTACTCGTTAAGGATAGGGTCAATGGTACCCTAGAACGAGTTGTGTGTATATATATATATATATAAGAGCGTAATTGTTATTTTCATATATAAGGATTTCAAATGATTTTATATAAGAATATATTTGATATATAAAATGATTTCTTTCTAATAAATAAGTTAATTGGTTGTTAAATTAAGTGGTAATAGAAATACAACCAATTTGAAATTAAATGAAGATAAGTTTGAAATGGATTCAAACTAAAATTAAATTCTTGAATTTGTAGAAGTGTTATCAAGAATAAAGATAATAATGAATTGGTTTCCAGATATGATAATCTTGGTTATTATCATAAATGGTAATTGTGTTTAATAATGAAATGTTGTAAATGAGTAAGCAAAATAAAATGTTTTAGGGAAGTAAAACATTTAGGCAAGTATGACTTGTAAATTGAAGTGGGTTTTAAATTGTGAAGTTTTAAATCCAGAAAACTTGAAATTATTTTTAAATTAAAACAAGAGATGGTTTAAAAAATTTAAGGTATAACTTGGTGTATAAAGAAAATGTATATATAAGGATGATTTGAAATAACTCTTAGTGTTGAGTTTTAAATTGGAATGTGATATGAAAACCCGAAGTGATAAGTTTTTGAATTTATAAGTGGGAAGATTATTATTATAAGGTTTAAAATTTGTATGGGAATTCAAATTAGGTCAAGATGACTAAATTAAATTGAATTTAACTTAAGGGAAGTTAAATGAGTTTAGAATGAACAACTTGAATTGGAAATTTCAAGATGAAATTGAAATTTAACTTGGAAAGTTAAAAATGGTGAATTTGATTTGTTTGAATGAATGAAGAAATGGATTGTAATAATATATCCATTATTGAGATAAATTAAAATTAAACCTTAATTTGAAATTAAGGATATGAAATTCCTTTTAACTTAAGATTTGAATGTTAAGAATTGAATTTGTAACTTAAAATTGCTTAAGAATCAGTTTCGAAGTTGGAAGATAAAAATTAGGCAATAAATTGAATTTTTGAAGAAAATTTCTTTGAACTTTTAATTTGAACTTTAAAATAAGTTAAGTAATGATAATTTTAAAATGGAATTTTGAAATTTGGATTCAGAATTAAATGGTTTAAAGATTTAAGTTATTTAAATTAAAATAAAGGTTGATTGATTTAAAAGTAAGGGTTAATTTGACTTAAAGGATTAAATCAAATTTAAAAAAAAAATGTTTAACTCGAATTTATATAATTCGAGATGATTTTAAGTTGGGATTTGAATAGAATTAGTTCAAATTAAATTTGATTTGAATTAATTTAGAATTGTGATTGAAGATGGATAAGCATAAGTTTAAATGGTAAATTAGAATTGAAATGATTTGAAATTGAAGCTAGTTCAATTTGAAATTAATCCAAATTGATTTGAAATAATTTGGAATTGTGATTAAAGTTGAATAAAGTTTAAAAATCAAATGAAATTTGATTTAAATTTGGAAAGGAATTAAGGTTAATTCAACTTGAATTGGGATTAAATCAATTTCAATAGAAATTGAAGTATTGAGTTAATTTAAATGGAAGTAGAATTTAAATTGAATTGATGGGAAATTAATTGGAAATGGAGATTGGGAAATTAAACAGTTTGGCTCTGGATTATTTTCAAATAAATTGTTTTAATACAAATATATTTTTTCAAACTATTTACTATATAATTTTTCTTCTTAAACCCCAAACTATCTTATAGTTATTTTACAATTATTTTGGAACTATTTAACTATTTTGAAACTGTCTTATAAACTCATTACTATTTTTCAGTTACTTATATCTAATCACTATTTTAAAAACTATTTTGCAATTATCTAACTATTTTATAACGACTTAACTATTTTACAACTATTTTACAAACTAATAACTATTTTTCAACTACTTATCTACTTTAAACTTTTTCAAGCTATTTTTAAATTTAAATAGGTCAGAGTTCAAACTGTTTGTAATTAAAGTAATAACTCAATTGTAAATGGAAGCAATTGAGAATAAGTGAATGGAATTAAAGGAAATGTGAATAGAAAAGAGAATTGATTTAGCTAATAACCAACAAAGATAAATACGTAGGATATACGTATATTATTCTATTCGCATAATGATTTGATCCAGATTCGAACACAGAATTTCGAGATAGTATTATCGATCCGAGTTGGGATTTTTCGCTCGATTTTCGACGGCGAACCTGGATATGGATTGTTGATTGGTTCTGGATATTCTCTATCATAGCTACGACTATGCAAGGAGAATGACGGTTTCTGATCAAGAAACCAGATCTGAGTCCGCACTAGGAAGTCGGGTGGACGATACTAGTTCGGAAGTGAAATTGTGTGATCGAGTGAGCGATCAAATTGGTATAGCGTACGGATGATATGTGTACATCGTATGAATTTGAATGAAATTGGTATTGAAAATTTGTGGATAAAAACTGTAAAATGGTTTTTGAAATGAAAAGTAATATGGTTAATAACTTTATAAAAGATTTATAAAATTTGAATATTTGATTTGGAATAAAATAAAGTTATATATTCTTGTTATATAAGATAAATCTTCCCCTGTTGAATCTATTGTTAAAAGAAAAGGGTTTTGAAAATATTTGAAGTATAAAAGAGGTTTTATACAAGTTTGAAATGATCCAAAGATTTTCAAAGTTATATATATATATATATATATAAAGGATATTATGAGAATGATTTTGGAAAAGGTTTTGGGAACCTATATAAATTGGAAAAGGCTTTTGATTTTTGGGAAAATCAATTTTGGATTTTGGAAAGCCTAGTTTGAGAATTATCGATTTTGGTAATCGATTTTGTGTAAAGGAGATTTTGATAAATCATAAAGGGTATGATTTGAAGATACTATAAGTATATAGTATAAAGTATTTTGAGAATAGCTCTGGGGAAAAAGGCGCTTCCTTGAAATGAACTTCTCAGGAGTACCACTGGGTGGTACTGCCTTGAACCCCAAGGGGGGATTCTAAAGTTGATCCTGTGAGGAGTCCGGACAAAACTAGTTCCTAAGGATTATTTGTGTAGCGAAAGTCGAGGGGCTGGTGCCCACAGAGGCATTTGAGTTATGTTGTGACAACAATTTAACTCAATGTCACTGCGATCTACTGCAGACCATAGCGAAAGTCATGTGTGCCGCTGAGAGCCAACTGTCTACGTTTGATTTTATATCGGTAGACTGTGACACTATGGTAACATAGCGAAAGTCGTTTGTGCCGCTGAGAGCCAACAGTCTGCATTTGATTTTATATCGGTAGACTGCGACCTATGTGGGAGAAGTTTCATTTTGACAGCGAAATCGTGTGTGCCGCTGAGAGCCAACAGTTACATGGACTTTTGCTGCGACGGCAACGTAACCCTGGATGTAACTGCGATCTGTTGTGGGTTCCATGGTGTAATCAGTTACATGGACTTTTGCTGCGATGGCAACGTAACCCGTGATGTAACTGTGACCATGGATGGGGGTGATGATTTCCAGAGTATTCTCACCAAAGATATTTCCTCTATTTTCAAAAATGTTTTCGATATTTCCAATAAATTATTTTCCAAGTATTTTCACTGGGTGTTGAAAACGAGTCTGCTAAGTACTTATAGATTTTCAGTCTTACGCCTGATCAACGTATGACCGAATTTCTGTGAGAACGAAGATGGATTTGTTGAAACATCGAGTTATAAAAGTATTTTTACAAAAACTATTTTGATAATATTATATAGATTTTTTTTTAAAAAAAAAAGTGTTTTAAAAATGATCAAAGAATAATTTATCTGATCTTAAGTATTGAATAAATTCTGGTTTCATTTCTTTTCGAGGACGAAAAGATTCTAAGGGGGAAGGAATGTGATAACCCGGATTTTGGAACATCTGTTAATGGATAATTAACTAGGGTTAATTAATAGAAATACTGATTTTATTTGGCTTAATAAATGAAATTCTGATAATTAGAATATATCTGGATATGTATATAGGTGAATTTGAACTATAATAAATATCTGGATAATTATTTGTTTGATAATCTCCTGATATAATTGTTGAATTTGACAATATTAGTTTAATGACCTTCTTTTATAAATATTCAATTTGGCAAAATTTATATATGTTTTAATTTTGATTTATATAAAAAAAAATTTATATCAACATAGATTAATAAAAAACAAATATTTAGTAGTTCAAAATATAATAACCTAGAATAAGATTTAACAAGGGTTTAAATACACTTTCTTTTATATTTGAAATTTATGCACTTTGTACATATATATATAGATAATACATATTAATATAAATACACATAAGAGATATTTAAAAAAATAAATTTTTAATATGTGTAAATATATATAGCATGTAAAATACAAGTGGAAGCTAAGGATAATATGAATTAAACATTTGTAAGCTTAAGATAACATGCAAAGACAAGTGGCATTAGTTTTTTTTAATTGGAAAGAAAATTTAATTAACATATTGGAAAACAAGGCTGTAGAGATATTCAAATTTTTTAACAAACCAGACATTTTTTTTTTCTTTCTTCTCAAAAGAGAAATCAAATTAAAGAAAATCTGAGAAAACAACATTTTTCAAGTTTGCAACCTGATTCAAGCAATTCAAGTTCAACTCAATTGTAAAACAAAGATACAACAGGAACCAAGCAACAAATTAAATCAAAGTTCAATTTAACAAATCGAGTAACAGATTTAAGTCCAGATTGAATCAGAATCTCCATATGAACTCAATAGCATTTAACATGTTCCAGGCCTCTGTTCTATATAAGGTGAGTAAACTAATTTTTTTTTAAATCTGTTTAAATCTTGATACTTGAGGAAAATACTTGAGTAAGGTTGTGATAAATGTTTGCATGAATATAAATATGCTTGCATGTATATAATATGAGATTATTTGAATGTGCATGTTTGTGTAAATGAATATATATCTTCTCTGTTTGAATCACAGACACAGATCAACATAACAAATTCAAATTCTCTTCATATGATAAATTTTAGGCTTTGATATCTAAATGAAAAATAATTATAAGAGTGTAACAACTTTTATAAAAATGGTTTCAAGAATTTACGTTAAGTAAATTTTTCAAAAAGAGGAAATTACAGAGAAAATGAATTCAAGTATAATTTTTGATGTTTAAAATTTCACGTTTTAATTATATAATCCGATTCGAATTGGCAAATAGTGATTTTTGATGTTAAAATAAAGATTTTTAAGTTTGGAAATCTTGAGAATTCTTGGGTTGAACGGAAAGTGAAATCATGGCAAATTCTGACGATGGGAGGTTGTGGGAAGATCGAGATCAATGCTGAAGGAAGTTCGGAGGTCAGGGGTCTTGGCAAAAATGGTGGATGGATTTATAGTTCGTCGAGGCGGCTAGTCGACGTTGAAGTAGGGTTTAACGAGCAGTTTTGGTCTTCGTTGTTCTTAAGGGGATGGCGACGACGTGGGTGAAATGGAGATGACCGGAGTGAGGGGAATCGATGCGTGGGACAGTGACGCAGTTCTGGACGGGATCGTGGGGTCTCTGGCGATGGTACGCGGCGGCGCGGGTGATGTCGTTGATGGGTTTGGGTTCCAGGAAGAACTCGATGTGCTCGTTTCCGATTTCCAGTGGGTATCATTGTTTTGAGTGGTCAGACGACTCAGGGGAAGATCAGCGACTTGTTGATGGTCGGAGGGTGGATCGGAGTTGGTCAGGAATGGCGTGCACGTGCACGTACACGGTTGCGTGTATCTGGAAGACTTGGGTTTGGGGAAGAAAGCGAATGCTCGGGTGTTTGTTCGAGAAAAATCGAGTTTTACTCGAAGTAGGACGAAACGTGGGTAGCTTCGAGTTTTGCTTCGGGAATTCTTTGGGTTTTACTCGGGTTTTTGCAAGTTTTAAATAAATTATGTTAACCAAGTAAATAAGAAGTAAATTGTTACCAGATTTTAAATATAAAGCTTGAACAGTTTTGAAGGTATGTTAAAATGAATGGGTTGTAACGACCCGTATTTTACGGATCGAAAAGTTTGTCAAAATCTGGGATTTTCAGCATTTTTTTTTTTTTAGTTGTTCCAGATCTTGGTTGAAATTTGTCTAAGTCCTAGGTCGTACGCGACCTAAGGGTTGTTGGCAACTTAGAGAAGGTCTGCGACTTAAGAAAATGTTGTGAGCGACCTAAGTTTTGTTAAGTGTTAGGTCGGCTGGGAAAGTTAGCGACCTAGTGGTTCTGAGTTTGCGACCTAGTGGTTACTGAGTTAGCGACCTAGTGATTCTGAGTTTGCGACCTAGTGGTTACTGAGTTAGCGACCTAGTGATTCTGAGTTTGCGACCTAGTGGTTACCGAGTTTGCGACCTAGTGATTCTGAGTTTGCGACCTAGTGGTTACCGAGTTTGCGACCTAGTGGTTCTGAGTTTGCGACCTAGTGTATTAGCTTGTTAGCGACCTAAAGAGTTGCCGTGTTAGCGACCTAAGGAGATAGGTCGCATAAGTGTTAGGTCGTAGCAGTGTTAGGTCGCGTAGGTTGCTAAGTTGTTAGGTCGCTAGGATAGTTCAAGTGTTAGGTCGCGTGTTGTTTTAGGTCGTCTTGTGTTAGGTCGCAGCCCAACTGAGTCTTAGGTAGTTAGGTCGTTAGGTTGTTAGGTCGCTGGGTTTCCTAAGTGTTAGGTCGCAAAGGAGTTAAGTCGTACATCTGTTAGGTCACGTAGGTTGCTAAGTTGTTAGGTCGCTAGGATAGTTTGTGTTAGGTCGCGTAGATCTATCTGTTAGGTCGGAGAAGCTTAGGTCGGAGAGTCTTAGGTCGGAAACGACCTAGGGAGATAGCTGAGTTAAGCGACTTAAGAAAATTTCTGCTATAAATAGGAGGGGTTGTTCTCACTTTTTGGGATCCGGATTTTTGAAGCGACGAAGTGCTGCCATTTTGAGAGCTCGACTTCTACACTTCTTCACTTCTTTTCTCCACTCTAATCTAGTGCTTCCTTCCATCCAAATCGAAGATCAAGATTGAAGATTCAAGAGCTTAGATTGAAGATCTTCAACTTTTCAAGAGAGATTTCTTCGTTTGAAGTGAGATCTTGTCGGATCTAGCTTAGTTCTTCGCTGTCCAGATCTGAAGTTGATATCTTTTGGATTGTTTAGGTGATTTGGTGAGTGGTGATTATCTCTCACACGGATCCAAAGGAGTAGATCGGATTGTTGGCTCGATTTGGTGTTAAATTAGTGATTTCCATGCATTTTCTTCATCCTATGTGTAGATCCATATAGATCCATTGTTCATGATGATGTTACATCCATTTTATCATATGTTAACCTATGCAAGTTCATTCATCAAGTTTGTAGAGATATAATCCATGTTTTCATGCTTATTGGACTTTCAACTCTTTAATTACGAAAATGCCATTATTGTTATAATTGTCTACTTAGATCATTTTTGAATGCTTGATTGTTTGGATTGATGATTGATTTGATTGATTGTTATGAACTAGATGATTGATGACTAGATTTAGATCGAAGGTGATTCAAAAGCTAAGGGAAAGGCTCTTGAATTGGAAAAGCTGCTCGTGGCATATGTAGCGGGATGATGAAGCTCTTATGCATAGATTTGATGATGTGAAGTTGAGATGAAGCTTTGCAAGGATGTAATGAAGCGAAGCATCATATGATGAAGACTTGGTCTAATCCAGACGGGATCATTCCAAGCATGTTGATAACTCGGTGATATGATTCGAGTTGAAGATAATGAATGGATATGAGAATAGTCGTCGAGGAGGATGACTAGGAGGCTTGGATAGCATCGTTGTTGAAGGTTCTAGCATGCTCTAAGCAAGAGTACGTTTGGGCAGATTCGATAGTCCCAACGGCCAACTGTTGATGGTCGAGTACTCTGGGCAGATTCGATAGTCCTAGGCACGGGCTGCGACGACGTGCGGGAGTTATGTCTAGAACCGGGGTTTCCATTAGCCCTTGACGGACGGCTGGAAGAATGTGCCGGTCATTCAATTAACGGTGATATCGAAGCAGTGATAACAGTGATAGCCAGAGTCATGGATGTTTGGTTGTATCGTCATTCGGACTCAAGAGCGGTATTTTCTGGGTGCTTATCTGATTTAGGCCTTGGTACTTGGAAAACATCGCCCTTGACTCGAGTGATAGTAGCTTTACTTTGAAATTGTATGCTCTGCTATGTTTGCTTCTGCTTAGTGTGTGTCTGGGGGCTATCACTGTAGAATGAGGTTGGAGTGGGAGGGTTGTATTCCCATTCCTTTTCCTTTATGCTCTTTTGGTATGTTGTTAGTTAACTTACTGCTCACTAAGACTGTTGTCTGACTCAAGGCTTTATGTTTTAATTCTTATTGCCTTGGGCTGTTCGTCCATTTTGGGACGGGCAGACTAGGTAGCAGGTGACAGGTGCTGTTCTCTTCTCACGATGCTGATATCGAAGACGAGCTGGAGGGTTGCATATTATCTTCTTATTATATGTACTGGATATTCCGCTGTTTTGTATTCTCTGAGAGATTTGTAGTGAGGCTGGATGTATTGACTATGTGGATGCTTGTATTCAACTATTATGGAGTTTTATATGATGTCATTTTGTTCTGTAAAGCTTCACTATACATATGTTCTATTGTATTTTGTCCATGCGCTGTGAGTAATACGATAGATTCTTTTGTTTTAAATCTTACCTTGACAATCGTCCATGGTCGCCTGGCACACTTTACAGCGCTATATCTCAAGATTCTGTGCAGGGGTCATGGGCGGTCGTCACATTTGGTATCAGAGCATTGGTTAATCGATTTTACCCAACGCTCGCTGTCGTAACTACGTATGAGAGACGTAATTGTAATTTGATGGATGATTACTATATATAATATAGTAGCTTAGTAGGGTTTGAGTCCTTTATGCAGTTGTTTCTCTAGATGTTCTAATCATTCCTTTTTATAGATATTGAGAATGAGTCGAAGAGGGAGACCAGCTGCTAGGGAAGGCCGTGCTACTGAAGAGACTGCTGATTATGCAGCCATGTTCGAAGCTATGATGACTTCGATCATGAGGAGGATACCAGTTCCGGGGGCAGCAGTCGATGTTGGAGTTCAAGTTCAAACTCCGAAACCAGTGGATTTTGCTAAGCTGTGCAAGGATTATACTGCTCTTGGAGGGAAGGTTTTCTTGGGAACAGAATCTACCATTGAGGTCCAGAGGTGGATAGATGCTTGTAGAAGGATCTTTGGTGATTTGGGAATTGATGATGCAACTAAGAGGAAGTTGGCATCAAGGCAGCTTCAAGGGAGAGCCTCTGATTGGTGGAACTCTATTACCATCACTACTGCGGAGGAAGAGATTACTTGGGAGCAATTCCAAGCTAGATTTGAAGCTAAGTTCATTTCTACAGCTCAGAAGTCTGTTCTGTTCAAGAAGTTCGTGGAGCTCAAGCAAGGTGGAAGATCAGTTCTTGAGTATGTTTCTGAGTTCGAAGCTCTGTCCAAGTATGCCCGGTCGTATATTGAATCTGCTTATCAGAAGAATGAGAAGTTTGTGACCGGCTTGGATAGCTATCTTGGGAGACAGTTGGTGGATCATTTGGACGATTCATTTGAGAAGCTTGTGGAGAAAGCTCTTAGGCATGAGAGTCTGTTTCCTAAGGAAGGACCTGTTGTTGCTGTTACCAAGGGAGAATCTAAACCACAGCAGGGTGGAAACCAGAAGAGGAAGCAGCAGCAGTAGAAGGGTAAGGATGGCCAGAAGAAGCCGAAAGGCGAGGTGACTTGCTACAATTGTCAGCAGAAGGGCCATTTCTCTAAGGATTGTAAGAATCCTAAGGTGCCGATGAAGTGTCACAACTGTGACAAGCCGGGGCATTTCAGGAAGAATTGTCCGGAACCAAGGAAGGACAGGCAGATTGTGCAAGCCTATGCTTTAGGAGCTGTTCCGTCGTCTTCAAAAGCTCCTACTTCTGAAGAGAAAGGAAAGAGTGTGGTTGTTCAAGGTACTCTTTTCCTATGTGGTGTTCCAGTTAGGGTTCTGTTTGATACTGGAGCGTCGCATTCATTTGTTTGTAATGAACTAGTAGGCCGGTTAGGTTTGGAACCGGATATTGTTGATAGGCCATTGGTTGTGACTAATCCAGTTGGGGGTTCGTCTTGTTTGTGTATGTTATGCCGTGGTCTAGTTGTATCAAGTCATGGTTGCTCTTTTGTTTGTGATTGCTTTGTTCTGAACTTTGCGGGGTTCGGAATTATTTTGGGTATGGACTGGCTTAGGAAGTATGCGGCTAAGATTGATTGTGAGAGGCTAGAGGTGACAGTCGAGAATGTGGAAGGGCGAAAGATTGTGATACGATGTAAGCATGAGGAAGGCGTCTTCATGAGCTTCATGTATTCGCTAGTTGTTCCACGGGATGGACTGTCTTTAGTGCCAATCACAAATGGATTCGAGGATGTCTTTGACGAAGTCAAAGGGTTGCCGCCGCATAGAGAGATCGAGTTTCGAATAGATCTAGTTGAAGGAGCCAGACCTGTTGTGATGCCTCTAAGGCGGATGGCGCCTAGGGAACAGCAGGAGTTGAGGGTGCAAGTTGATGATCTTTTGCAGAAAGGATTCATTCGGCGTAGTGTGTCCGAGTGGGGTGCACCAGTTGTGTTTGCAACCAAGGCAGATGGATCGTTGAGATTGTGCGTCGATTATCGTGAGCTGAATAAGGTGACTAAGAAGAACAAGTATCCATTGCCGAGAATAGATGACTTGTTTGATCAGCTTCACGAAGCTAAGGTGTTTTCTCAGATGGATTTGGCAACGGGATTTCACCAGTTGAGAGTGGCTAAGGATAGTGTGCCGAAGACTGCTTTTAGGACACCATCCGGTTTCTTTGAGTGGCTGGTAATGCCGTTTGGATTGACTAACGCGCCAGCATATTTTGTGGATCTTATGAATAGAGTGTTCAGAGATCAGTTGAACAAGTTCGTACTTGTGTTCGTGGATGATATTCTGATTTATTCCAGAACGGAAGAAGAGCACAAGACGCACTTGCGTATTGTTTTGGAAATCTTACGGAAACATCAGCTGAAGGCTAAGTTTTCGAAGTGTCACTTCTGGAAGAGTGAAGTGAGATTCTTAGGCCATGTGATTTCTGGAAATGGAATAGCGGTTGATCCCGCTAAGGTGGCAGCAATCCAGGATTGGGTTAGACCTAAGAATGCATCAGATGTGAGGAGTTTTCTTGGATTAGCAGGATATTATCGACGGTTTATCAAAGACTTCTCCAAGGTAGCTGCACCGTTAACAGGATTGACGAAGAAGAACCAAGTGTTCAGTTGGGATGCTAAGTGTGAGCAAGCTTTCGGAATCCTGAAAGAGAGGCTGACGAGTGCTCCTGTTTTGACTATTCCAAGTGGGAATGATGAGATGGTGGTTTACACCGATGCATGTGGTACTGGACTTGGGGCAGTGCTGATGCAGAAGGATAAAGTTATTGCGTATGCCAGTCGACAACTGAAGCCGCATGAAAGGAATTACCCAACTCATGATTTGGAGTTAGCGGCGATTGTATTTGCTCTGAAGATGTGGAGGCATTATCTGTTGGGAGTTCGATTCGAGTTGTTTACAGATCATAAGTCGTTGAAGTATCTTTTCTCCCAAAAGGATTTGAATCTTCGGCAGCAACGTTGGCTAGAGTTTTTAGCATCATATGATTTTGGTATAGCTTATACTCCGGGAAAAGGTAACGCAGTGGCAGATGCGTTAAGTCGAAGACATGCAGGATTGGGAGCCATGTTTTCAGAATGGAAGAGTCTCGAGTATTTAGCTGGATTTGACTTCAGGCCTAGATGTGAATTGGAACCTGAGATGTTGGCAAACTTATCAATAAGACCCACTCTTGTGGAAAGGATTGGCGAGAGCCAAAAGCGAGATGATAAGCTTGTCAAGATTATCCGTGAATTGGAATCTGGATTGGATCCAGAAAAGGATAAAGGATTCGAGGTCGATCGAGAGGGTTGGCTTCGGAAGCAAGGACGACTAGTTGTTCCCGATATAGATGAATTGAGGAGTGAAGTTCTGAAGGAAAGTCATCACTCGAAGTTGACAATTCATCCAGGTGGAAATAAGATGTATCGGGATATGAAGAGAACCTACTACTGGGAAGGTATGAAGAAGGATGTTGGAAATTTTATTTCCAAGTGTATGAATTGCCAGTTGGTTAAAGCCGAACAGAAGAAGCCAAGTGGATTGCTTCAGCCCTTAGAAGTTCCTACATGGAAGTGGGAACAAGTGTCGATGGATTTTATTGATGGATTGCCTAGAACCAGAACGGGAAATGAAGGAATTTGGGTCATTGTGGATCGTCTGACAAAGAGTGCACGATTCATTCCTGTTCGATCGACTAGGACCGCATCAAAGTTGGCTGAGTTGTATGTTAAGTGGATAGTTCGTTTCCATGGAATTCCGAAGAGTATAGTGAGCGATCGAGATCCATTGTTCACTAGTGGATTTTGGAAGAGCTTCCAGGAAGTTTTGGGAACCGAGTTGTGTTTGAGTACAGCTTATCATCCCCAAACAGATGGTCAGACCGAGAGAGTCAACCGAGTTTTGGAAGATCTCCTCAGAGCTTGTGTTTTGGATTTCGGAGGATCATGGGAAGATCACCTTCATTTGGTGGAGTTTGCGTACAGCAACAGTTACCAGTCAAGTATTGGTATGGCACCGTATGAGGCATTGTATGGAAGACCGTGTAACTCTCCAACATGTTGGTTGGAAACTGGAGAAAAGCTGATGCTTGGGCCAGAGATGATTCGTCAGACTTCAGATTGCATAGAGATCATTCGGCAACGAATGAAGGCAGCCCAAGACCGTCAGAAGAGTTATGCTGATAAGCGTCGGAAGGATTTGGAATTCGACGTAGGAGATATGGTTTTTGTGAAGATTTCTCCACTGAAGAATGTTATTCGATTCGGGAAGAAAGGAAAATTGACTCCGAGATTTGTTGGACCATTCCCGATCATCGAGCGAATTGGAAAGCTCGCCTACAGATTGGAGTTACCGGAGAAGATGTCGGGTGTGCACAATGTTTTCCATGTATCGTATCTACGGAAGTATGTGCATGACTCGAATACAGTGGTTTCTGCTGATAGCTGTGAAGATTTCGAAGTTGACCCAGTCGGTAGAAGACCTCGTAAGCCGCTTCGTGTTGTTGGAACCGACACAAAACAGCTTAGGAGGAAGATAGTTAAGTTGCTCAAGATACAATGGAGTGATGATGATAACGACTGTACGTGGGAGGTGGAAGAGAGGATGAAGGCAGCTCATCCTGAACTCTTCAAGGTATGGCCCTAAGGTGTCGTCTCATCTCGCGATATTGTAACTTGTTCTAAGTCTTAGAATTCTGTACGCTAAGCTAGAATTGGATGCATGGTTTGTTGATTGCTATGGATGGTAGGCGTACAGAATAGCCTTTGATTGCTTTGTTTGCTTGGAATTTCGGGGGCGAAATTCCTAAGGGGGAGAGAATGTAACGACCCGTATTTTACGGATCGAAAAGTTTGTCAAAATCTGGGATTTTCAGCATTTTTTTTTTTTTTTAGTTGTTCCAGATCTTGGTTGAAATTTGTCTAAGTCCTAGGTCGTACGCGACCTAAGGGTTGTTGGCAACTTAGAGAAGGTCTACGACTTAAGAAAATGTTGTGAGCGACCTAAGTTTTGTTAAGTGTTAGGTCGGCTGGGAAAGTTAGCGACCTAGTGGTTCTGAGTTTGCGACCTAGTGGTTACTGAGTTAGCGACCTAGTGATTCTGAGTTTGCGACCTAGTGGTTACTGAGTTAGCGACCTAGTGATTCTGAGTTTGCGACCTAGTGGTTACCGAGTTTGCGACCTAGTGATTCTGAGTTTGCGACCTAGTGGTTACCGAGTTTGCGACCTAGTGGTTCTGAGTTTGCGACCTAGTGTATTAGCTTGTTAGCGACCTAAAGAGTTGCCGTGTTAGCGACCTAAGGAGATAGGTCGCATAAGTGTTAGGTCGTAGCAGTGTTAGGTCGCGTAGGTTGCTAAGTTGTTAGGTCGCTAGGATAGTTCAAGTGTTAGGTCGCGTGTTGTTTTAGGTCGTCTTGTGTTAGGTCGCAGCCCAACTGAGTCTTAGGTAGTTAGGTCGTTAGGTTGTTAGGTCGCTGGGTTTCCTAAGTGTTAGGTCGCAAAGGAGTTAAGTCGTACATCTGTTAGGTCGCGTAGGTTGCTAAGTTGTTAGGTCGCTAGGATAGTTTGTGTTAGGTCGCGTAGATCTATCTGTTAGGTCGGAGAAGCTTAGGTCGGAGAGTCTTAGGTCGGAAACGACCTAGGGAGATAGCTGAGTTAAGCGACTTAAGAAAATTTCTGCTATAAATAGGAGGGGTTGTTCTCACTTTTGGGATCCGGATTTTTGAAGCGACGAAGTGCTGCCATTTTGAGAGCTCGACTTCTACACTTCTTCACTTCTTTTCTCCACTCTAATCTAGTGCTTCCTTCCATCCAAATCGAAGATCAAGATTGAAGATTCAAGAGCTTAGATTGAAGATCTTCAACTTTTCAAGAGAGATTTCTTCGTTTGAAGTGAGATCTTGTCGGATCTAGCTTAGTTCTTCGCTGTCCAGATCTGAAGTTGATATCTTTTGGATTGTTTAGGTGATTTGGTGAGTGGTGATTATCTCTCACACGGATCCAAAGGAGTAGATCGGATTGTTGGCTCGATTTGGTGTTAAATTAGTGATTTCCATGCATTTTCTTCATCCTATGTGTAGATCCATATAGATCCATTGTTCATGATGATGTTACATCCATTTTATCATATGTTAACCTATGCAAGTTCATTCATCAAGTTTGTAGAGATATAATCCATGTTTTCATGCTTATTGGACTTTCAACTCTTTAATTACGAAAATGCCATTATTGTTATAATTGTCTACTTAGATCATTTTTGAATGCTTGATTGTTTGGATTGATGATTGATTTGATTGATTGTTATGAACTAGATGATTGATGACTAGATTTAGATCGAAGGTGATTCAAAAGCTAAGGGAAAGGCTCTTGAATTGGAAAAGCTGCTCGTGGCATATGTAGCGGGATGATGAAGCTCTTATGCATAGATTTGATGATGTGAAGTTGAGATGAAGCTTTGCAAGGATGTAATGAAGCGAAGCATCATATGATGAAGACTTGGTCTAATCCAGACGGGATCATTCCAAGCATGTTGATAACTCGGTGATATGATTCGAGTTGAAGATAATGAATGGATATGAGAATAGTCGTCGAGGAGGATGACTAGGAGGCTTGGATAGCATCGTTGTTGAAGATTCTAGCATGCTCTAAGCAAGAGTACGTTTGGGCAGATTCGATAGTCCCAACGGCCAACTGTTGATGGTCGAGTACTCTGGGCAGATTCGATAGTCCTAGGCACGGGCTGCGACGACGTGCGGGAGTTATGTCTAGAACCGGGGTTTCCATTAGCCCTTGACGGACGGCTGGAAGAATGTGCCGGTCATTCAATTAACGGTGATATCGAAGCAGTGATAACAGTGATAGCCAGAGTCATGGATGTTTGGTTGTATCGTCATTCGGACTCAAGAGCGGTATTTTCTGGGTGCTTATCTGATTTAGGCCTTGGTACTTGGAAAACATCGCCCTTGACTCGAGTGATAGTAGCTTTACTTTGAAATTGTATGCTCTGCTATGTTTGCTTCTGCTTAGTGTGTGTCTGGGGGCTATCACTGTAGAATGAGGTTGGAGTGGGAGGGTTGTATTCCCATTCCTTTTCCTTTATGCTCTTTTGGTATGTTGTTAGTTAACTTACTGCTCACTAAGACTGTTGTCTGACTCAAGGCTTTATGTTTTAATTCTTATTGCCTTGGGCTGTTCGTCCATTTTGGGACGGGCAGACTAGGTAGCAGGTGACAGGTGCTGTTCTCTTCTCACGATGCTGATATCGAAGACGAGCTGGAGGGTTGCATATTATCTTCTTATTATATGTACTGGATATTCCGCTGTTTTGTATTCTCTGAGAGATTTGTAGTGAGGCTGGATGTATTGACTATGTGGATGCTTGTATTCAACTATTATGGAGTTTTATATGATGTCATTTTGTTCTGTAAAGCTTCACTATACATATGTTCTATTGTATTTTGTCCATGCGCTGTGAGTAATACGATAGATTCTTTTGTTTTAAATCTTACCTTGACAATCGTCCATGGTCGCCTGGCACACTTTACAGCGCTATATCTCAAGATTCTGTGCAGGGGTCATGGGCGGTCGTCACATGGGTGGTGTCTTAATTAATATAGATTAATTAATTAAGAATAAAAGAATAATTACTTAATGAAGTAATTTATGGATGTGATTAATTAAAGTGAATTTAATTAATGTAATTAATTTGAATTAATTAATTAGATTGATTAAATTAGGATAATCACTTTGAATAGCTTAAGTATAACTACTTAATGTAATTAATGAAGTATATTTACTTAATGTAAGTAATAAATGGAAAATTACTGAATGTAATGAATTAAGGGAAATTACTAAATGGAAATAATTAAATAAAAGTAATTAAAGTTTAATTACTTAGTGTAATTGATAAAAAGAATAATTACTTAATTAATTAAAGGATAGTTAATTACTGAATGTGATTAATTTATGGATAATAAATGAATGTGTTTAAATAAAAGATAATTACTTAATGTAAGTAATTATAGAATAATTACTTGATGTAATTAATTAAGGAATTTAATTAATGTAATTAATTATAATATAATTAATTTATGAAAGTAATTAAGGGTTGAATATTATTAATGGTTAAAGAATAATTAATTTATGTAATTAATTAGAGAATTAATTACTTAATGCACTGATTAATAAATTAATGTAATTAACTAAAGGATTAGTTAATTAATGAAAGTAATTAAAATTACTTAAGGTAAGTAATTAAATGATAGTTAATTAAATTAATTAATTAATGGTTAATTAATTAATGTAATTAATTTAAGAATAATTAAGTAATTAAAGGATTAGTTAATTAATTAAAGGAAATTAATTAATGATTAGGTAAGCAGGATTTAAATGGTGATAAAGTAATTAAATTAATTTATTTAAATTTATTTGAAATAATGTGACAAATAAATATTGCTTATGAATGATTGAATAATATTGTATACCTTAGATGGATAATATCTCTTATATATGATGTTATGATATGTTTGGTTTAACTGTGATAATATGGGTATCTATCGATGATGGATTACTGTGTAAATGTGACATCCTGTATTTAAAGTTTGAATTGTATTCCATTTGAATAACTTTGTTAAGATGACATTGGATTCGAAGAGACAGGAGTCGGGTATTAGTTAATACCCGAAACCACTTCGATTTGAAATCTTCTATAATTCTTTATAGATTGATATGTGAAATCAAATAGGCCAGTTTGGGATAATATGGATCATTTAAACTAAGTTGTATACTTAGATAGTGTTCTGTGAAAATAAGTGTTGACTATATAAGTTGTTTACTTATAGTAAAGTACGAGTTACCCCGGGTTTAAATAAGTTCTATGAATTGAAATTCCATGTTAGATAAGTTTACTCACGCTGGTTTCCAGCCTGACCCGGGTGTTACTTTGATGTAATGCTCGGGTCAGACCGAGTATTACAGATTTCAGGTAAGGACGTTCTGGAGCTCAGGAGGCGAGCTGGATGGCAGGAACGTATGGAGTGTATTCCGCTGTGTATATGAGACCGTGTAGTCTGTATAGATTGTAGTCTGGAACAAGTTGTATAACTGTCCAGCTCATGTATAAATGGTTATAACTCTGATGTATTAAATTGTAATTGACTGATACAATTTTCTTTGTGTAAAGAATATTATTTGATATTATATTTTATCCGCTGCGAATGTGAGAATCTGTGTTTTGCTCTGTTCTTTCTTCTATCTCTTTTCTTTTTCTTCTAACTATCTGGAAATTTCGGGTTCGAAATTTCCGGGTCGTTACAAACTGTGTACGGTATTAGTTGTAGAACCTGCCATTTACTTATGGTGGCCACCACTGTTTAGATGGTAGCTATAGTAGGCATAGTTCGGAATGTCTATGCTGGCTAAGATTTATATTATACTTTCGAAAAGTTTCTGCACTTTGCACTTATAAAAATAATATTGAAAAGAATCTGCGTATCAAGCATGTTTGACTATCATAAGAAGATATCTCCTCCAATTCTGCGTTTGCATTGTGTGTGTGGCGGGAGGTCTTATGGTAGTTTCATTTTCCAAAAGCATTGTGAATTGACTTTAAAATTCTCTGCTATTTGTTTTAAAGATAAACTGTTTTAGTTGCTCACACCAATCCCATGACTGATCCGGAGTTTATTGTTTCTTTCCTAAACTCTGGGTGCTCAAAATTTTTCGACACGAGTAGTCTAGAGTTGGGTTTTTCAGATAGTCAGAATTAGTAGATTTTCTGGAGCTAGTTTCAGTCTTTGGATATGGACTGCACTTGCTTATCTTTGTGCCTCGTTATTGGGAGTTCGAGCTATTTCTGGATTGGTGCTTTGAAGATGGAGATTATCTGCTGCTGATGTTATCGTTTTCTTTTCCGCTGCTATTTCTTGTATCATATCTCTGATGTATCTTGATATTCATTGTATCACTCTGTTGTATCAGATATTGTATCAAATATTGTATATCAATATATTATTCTTTTTCTTCCACTGTGTTATTTACTTAACTGTGTTATATGCTCCGACGACTCGGATTTGAACGATCGAATCTATGGCATTCGAGTACGATGTAAAGTATGGATGTCGATTTTTGAGCGGGCAAAATCCGCAATCGTTACTACAGCTTCATGAACTGTTATTTGATTATTATATTTTGTCATTCCACTGCGAGATTCTGTTTTGTTTTTTTCTTTCTCTGCTTATTCTTATTCACCCTAATAACAATCTGCCCTTCTGTATGGTTTGAGTCGACATGTGTGTCTGCTTAAAGCGTGCAAAAAGGCGGGGTGTTAAAGTTGGTATCAGAGCCAGGTTTAGCGATAAACTTAGCTTTGTGGGGTCTGACTCATATTAAATAGGGTAGTGATAGCCTATGATGAGTCGCTGAGTGTATATATATGAGAGAGCGTATTTGTTAGTGTTATAAAATGTAACGACCCGTATTTTACGGATCGAAACATCGTAAAACAGTTGACATTTGGTCGCATTGTTGATAAGTCGTCCAGAGTCTAAGTCTTAGGTCATATGAGAGTTTGGAGCGACCTAAGGAAGTGGGCGAGTTAAGGGGTAGACGACTTAGTAAAGTGGAGCGACCTAAGTATTGGAACGACCTAAGAAGTTAGGTCGTGTGATAGTTAGGTCGTATAGGAGATAAGTCGTGTGGTGACTTAGGTCGTGGAGTAGGTTAGGTCGTAGACGACTTAAGGAAATAGGCGACTTAAGTTAGTAAGCGACTTAAGAGATTGGGCGAGTTAACGACCTAAGGGATAGGTCGGTCGGCGACTTAAGAGTTAGCGACTTAAGGAGGGTAGGTCGGCGACGACCTAAGGAAGCTGGGGGTAGTAGTGAGCGACCTAAGGAGGTTAAGTCGTAAACGACTTAGGAGTTAGGTCGTGGGTTGTTAGGTCGCTAAGTATTAGGTCGTAAGGGGTTAGGTCGTAACCCAGTTAAGTCGCGTGGTTTTTGAGTAGTTAGGTCGCGCATTGTTTTAAGTTGTGACATAGTTAGACTGTGGCTTCCGTTAAGTCGTAGGTCGCGAGGAAGCGTGCATATGCTAAGTCGTTAGGTCGTATAAGCGCGCATGTGTTAGGTCGTAGGTCGCGTGGATGCGCAGATATGGGTTAGGTCGTAGGTCGCGTAGAGGCTTGATTCGTTAGGTCGTAGAAGCGCTGATGTGTTAGGTCGTTGGATCTGTAAGTCGCGCGCTTGCGCTAGGTCGTAAGTCGTAGGGTTTTGTTAGGTCGTGGGTTTTTAGGTCGTGGACGACCTAAGAGCGAGCAACCTAAGGATCAGCCTATAAATATGAGGGTTTTTCTTCATTTTTGGGATCCGGATTTCGAAGCGACGAAGTGCTGCCATTTTGAGAGCTCGACTTCTACACTTCTTCACTTCTTTTCTCCACTTTGATTTAGTACTTCCTTCCATCCAAGATCGAAGATCCAAGAGCTAGAGTTGAAGATCTACATTCTTCGAAGAGTGATTTCATCGTTTGAAGCGGGATTGTGATAGATCGAGTTAGATCCTTCGCTGTCCAGATCTGAAGTGTGTTGCTTTTGAGGTGTTTAGGTTATTTGGTGAGTGGTGATTATCTCTCACACGGATCCAAAGGAGTATATCGGATCGTTGGCTTGATTTTGTGTTAAAGTAGTGATTTCCATGCATTTTTGTAAACCTAAGTATAGATCCATATAGATCCGTTGTTCATGATGATTTGACATCCATTTTACTTCATGTTAACCTATGCAAGTTCATTCATCAAGATTATAGAGATATTGCTCATGTTTCATGCTTATTAGACTTTAGATTCTTTATTTACAAAATTGCCATTATTGTTAAAATTGTTCATTAGACCATATTTGAATGCTTGATTACTTGGATTAATGTTTGACTTGATTTATTGCTATGAATTAGATGATTGATGAATTGATTTAGACAAGATGGTCGAAGATGATTCAAAAGCTAAGGGAAAGGCTCTTGAATTGGAAAAGCTGCTCGTGGCATATGAAGCGGATGATGAAGCTCATATGGATAGATTTGATGATGATGTTGAGATGAGGCTTTGCTATGATGATGATGAGGCGAAGCATGATATGAGATAGCCTTGGTCTAGTCCAGACGGGATCATTCCAAGCATGTTGATAACTCGGTGAAATGGTTTGAGTTTGTGGATAATGGTTTGCTCGAGAGGCGCTTGAGCTAGTATGGAAATAGTCGTCGAGGAGGATGACTAGAAGGCTGAGATCTCATCGTTGTTGAAGGTTCTAGCATGCTCAAAGCAAGAGTACGTTGGGCATATTCGATAGTCCCTAAAGGCTACTGATTGGTAGTCAAGTACTCTGGGCAGATTCGATAGTCCTAGGCACGGGTCACGATGACGTGCGGAGTTATGTCTAGAACCAGGGTTTCCATTAGCCCTTGACAGACGGAAGAAAGAATGAGCCGGTCATTCAATTAACGATGATATCGAAGCAATGATAACAGTGATAGCCAGAGTCATGGATGTTTGGTTGTATCGTCATTCGATCTCAAGAGCGGGGTTTTCTGGGTGCTTATCTGATCTTGGTTTAGGCCTTGGGGGTTTGTACTTGGAAAACATCGCCCTTGACTCGAGTGATAATTGCTTTACTTTAAATTGTATGCTTTGCTATGTTTGCTTCTGCTTAATGTGTGTCTAGGGGCTATCACTGTAGAAAGAGGTGGAGTGGGAGGGTTGGATTCCTATTCCTTTTTCCTTTATATTCTTTTGGTATGTTGTTAGTCAATTTACTGCCCACTAAAACTGTTGTCTGACTCAAGGCTTTATGTTTAACTCTTATTGCCTTGGGCTGTTCGTCCAATTTGGGACGGGCAGACTAGGTAGTAGGTGACAGGTGCTGTTCTTGCTTTCCACGGTGCTGATGTCGAAGACGAGCTGGAGGCTTGCATATTATTTCTTACTATATGTACTGGATGTTCCGCTGCTTGTATATTCTCTGAGTTTTATGTAGTGAGGCTTGATGTATTGACTGTTCAGATGTTTGTATTCAACTATTATGAAGTTTTATTGATGAGATTCAATTCTGTGAAGCTTCACTATATATATATTCTATTGTATTTTGTCCATGTGCTGTGAGTAATACGATAGATTCTGTTGTTTTAATTTACCCTGGCAATCGTCCATGGTCGCCTGGCACACTTTACAGCGCACTATCTCTAGATTCGGTGCAGGGGTCATGGGCGGTCGTCACATTTGGTATCAGAGCCTTGGTTAATCGATTTTACCCAACGCTCGCTGACGTAACTACGTATGAGAGACGTAATTGTATTTTGATGGATGATTACTATATATAATATAGTAGCTTAGTAGAGTTTGAGTCCTTTATGCAGTTGTTTCTCTAGGTGTGCTAATCATTCCTTTTTATAGATATTAAGGATGAGTCGAAGAGGGAGACCAGCTGCTAGGGAAGGCCGTGCTACTGAAGGGGCTGCTGATTATGCTGCTATGTTCGAAGCTATGATGACTTCGATCATGAGAAGGATGCCAGCTCCGGGGCCATCGGTGGATGTTGGAGTTCAAGTTCAAACTCCAAAACCGGTGGATTTTGCTAAGTTGTGTAAGGATTATACTGCTCTTGGAGGAAAGGTTTTCTTGGGGACAGAATCAACCATTGAAGTCCAGAGGTGGATAGATGCTTGTAGAAGGATCTTTGGTGACTTGGGAATTGAGGATGCAACTAAGAGGAAGTTATCATCAAGACAGCTTCAAGGAAGAGCTTCTGATTGGTGGAATTCTATCACCATTGATACTCCGGAGGAAGAGATCACTTGGGAGCAATTCCGAGCCAGATTTGAAGCTATGTTCATTTCTACAGCTCAGAAGTATGTTCTGTTCAAGAAGTTTGTGGAGCTCAAGCAAAATGGAAGACCAGTTCTTGAGTATGTTTCTGAGT
This sequence comes from Allium fistulosum, assembly GCA_030737815.1. Lineage (NCBI taxonomy): Eukaryota > Viridiplantae > Streptophyta > Magnoliopsida > Asparagales > Amaryllidaceae > Allium > Allium fistulosum. Next base: position 527,779,224 of record CM060906.1, read on the forward strand.
TTGAAGCTTTGTCCAAGTATGCCCGGTCGTATATTGAATCTTCGTATCAGAAGAATGAGAAGTTTGTGACAGGCTTGGACAGTTATCTTGGGAGGCAGTTGGTGGATCATTTGGACGATTCATTTGAGAAGCTTGTGGAGAAAGCTCTCAGGCATGAGAGTTTGTTTCCTAAGGAAGGATCTGTTGTTGCTGTGACCAGGGGAGAGTCTAAACCACAGCAGGGTGGGAACAAGAAGAGGAAGCAGCAGCAGCAAAAGGGTAAGGATGGCAGAAGAAGCCGAAAGGTGAGGTGACCTGCTTCAATTGTCAACAGAAGGGCCATTTCTCCAGGGATTGCAAGAATCCTAAGGTGCCAATGAAATGCCACAACTGTGACAAGCCGGGGCATATCAAGAGGAATTGTCCAGAACCGAGGAAGGACAATCAGATTGTGCAAGCTTATGCTTTAGATGCTGTTCCGTCGTCTTCGAAAGCTCCTACCGCCGAAGAGAAAGGAAAGAGTGTGGTGGTTCAAGGTACTCTTTCCATATGTGGAGTTCCAGTAAGAGTGTTATTTGATACTGGGGCGTCGCATTCTTTTGTTTGTAATGAACTTGTAGGCCGGTTAGGTTTAGAACCGGATATTGTTGATAGGCCATTGGTTGCGAATAATCCAGTTGGGGGTTCGTCTTGTTTGTGTATGCTATGTCGTGGTCTGATTGTATCGAGTCATGATTGCTCTTTTGTTTGTGATTGTTTTGTTCTGAACTTTGCGGGGTTCGGAATTATTTTGGGTATGGACTGGCTTAGGAGGTATGCGGCAAAGGTTGATTGTGATAGGTTGGAGGTGACAGTCAAGAATGTGGAGGGGCGAAGGATTGTGATACGATGTAAGTATGAAAAAGGCGTCTTCATGAGCTTCATGTATTCGCTGGTTGTTCCACGGGATGGACTGTCATCTGTGCCAATCGCTAATGGATTTGAGGATGTCTTTGACGAGGTCAAAGGGTTACCGCCGCATAGAGAGATCGAGTTTCGTATAGATCTAGTTGAGGGAGCCAGACCTGTTGTGATGCCTCTTAGGCGGATGGAGCCTAGGGAACAGCAGGAGTTAAAGGTGCAGGTTGATGATCTTTTACAGAAAGAATTCATTCGGCGTAGTGTGTCCGAATGGGGTGCACCAGTTGTGTTTGCAACCAAAGCAGATGGATCGCTGAGGTTGTGTGTGGATTATCGTGAGCTGAATAAGGTGACTAAGAAGAACAAGTATCCATTGCCGAGAATAGATGACTTGTTTGATCAGCTTCACGAAGCTAAGGTGTTTTCTCAGATGGATTTGGCAACGAGATTTCACCAGTTGAGAGTGGCTAAGGATAGTGTGCCGAAGACTGCTTTTAGGACACCATCCGGTTTCTTTGAATGGCTGGTAATGCCGTTTGGATTGACTAACGCGCCAGCATATTTTGTGGATCTTATGAATAGAGTGTTCAGAGATCAGTTGAGTAAGTTCGTGCTAGTGTTCGTGGATGATATTCTGATTTACTCCAGAACTGAAGAAGAGCACAAGACGCACTTGCATATTGTTTTGGAAATCTTGCGGAAACATCAGCTGAAGGCTAAGTTTTCGAAGTGTCACTTCTGGAAGAGTGAAGTGAGGTTCTTAGGCCATGTTATCTCTGGAAATGGAATAGCGGTTGATCCTGCCAAGGTGGCAGCAATCTAGGATTGGGTTAGACCTAAGAATGCATCTGATGTGAGAAGTTTTCTTGGATTAGCAGGATACTATCGTCGATTTATCAAGGACTTTTCCAAGGTAGTTGCACCATTAACAGGATTGACGAAGAAGAACCAAGTGTTCAGATGGGAAGATAAGTGTGAGCAAGCTTTCAGAATCCTGAAAGAGCGATTGACAAGTGCTCCTGTTTTGACTATTCCAAGTGGGAATGATGAGATGGTGGTTTACACCGACGCATGTGGTACTGGACTTGGAGCAGTACTGATGCAGAGGGATAAAGTTGATGCGTATGCAAGTCGACAACTGAAGCCGCATGAAAGGAATTACCCGACTCATGATTTGGAATTAGTGGCGATTGTATTTGCTCTGAAGATGTGGAGACATTATCTATTGGGAGTTCGATTCGAGTTGTTTACAGATCATAAGTCGTTGAAGTATCTTTTCTCCCAAAAGGATTTGAATCTTCGGCAGCAACGATGGCTAGAGTTTTTGGCATCATATGATTTTGGTATAGCTTATACTCCGGGAAAGGGTAACGCAGTGGCAGATGCGTTAAGTCGAAGACATGCAGGATTGGGAGCCATGTTTTCAGAATGGAAGAATCTCGAGTATTTAGCTGGATTTGACTTCAGGCCTAGATGTGAATTGTAACCTGAGATGTTGGCAAACTTATCGATAAGACCGACTCTTGTGGAAAGAATTGGCGAGAGTCAAAAGCGAGATGATAAGATTGTCAAGGTTATCCGTGATTTGGAATCTGGATTGGAACCAGAAAAGGATAAAGGATTCGAGGTCGATCGAGAGGGTTGGCTTCGGAAGCAAGGACGCCTAGTTGTTCCCGATATAGATGAATTGAGGAATGAAGTTCTGAAGGAAACTCATCACTCGAAGCTGACAATTCATCCAGGTGGAAATAAGATGTATCGGGATATGAAGAGAACCTATTACTGGGAAGGTATGACGAAGGATGTTGGAAATTTTATTTCCAAGTGCATGAACTGCCAGTTGGTAAAAGCCGAACAGAAGAAGCCAAGTGGATTGCTTCAGCCATTAGAAGTTCCTACATGGAAGTGGGAACAAATATCGATGGATTTTATTGATGGATTACCTAGAACAAGAACGAGAAATGAAGGGATTTGGGTCATCGTAGATCGTCTGACTAAGAGTGCAAGATTCATTCCTGTTCGATCGACTAGGACTGCATCAAAGTTGGCAGAGTTGTATGTTAAGTGGATAGTTCGATTCCATGGTATTCCGAAGAGTATAGTGAGCGATCGAGATCCATTTTTCACTAGTGGATTTTGGAAGAGCTTTCAGGAAGTTTTAGGACCCGAGTTGCGTTTGAGTACAGCTTATCACCCTCAAACAGATGGTCAGACCGAGAGAGTCAACCGAGTTTTGGAAGATCTCCTTAGAGCTTGTGTTTTGGATTTCGGAGGATCATGGGAAGATCACCTTCATTTGGTGGAATTTTCATATAATAACAGTTACCAGTCAAGAATTGGTATGGCACCGTATGAGGCATTGTATGGGAGACCGTGTAACTCTCCGACATGTTGGTTAGAGACAGGAGAAAAGCTGATGCTTGGGCCAGAGATGATTCGACAGACTTCGGATTGCATAGAGATCATTCGGCAACGAATGAAGGCAGCCAGGACCGTCAGAAAAGTTATGCCGATAAGCGTCGTAAGGATTTGGAATTCGACGTAGGTGATATGGTTTTTGTGAAGATTTCTCCACTGTAGACTGTTATTCGATTCGGGAAGAAAGTAAAATTGACTCCGAGATTTGTTGGACCATTCCCGATTGTCGAGCGAATTGGAAAGCTCCCCTACAGATTAGAGTTACCAGAAAAGATGTCAAGTGTGCACAATGTTTTTCACATATCGTATCTACGGAAGTATGTGTACGACTCGAATATAGTGGTTTCTGCTGATAGCTGTGAAGATTTTGAAGTTGATCCAGTCGATAAGAGACCTCGTAAGCCGCTTCGTGTTGTGGAAACCGACACGAAACAGCTTAGGAGGAAGGTAGTTAAGTTGCTCAAGATACAATGGAGTGATGATGATAACGACTGTACGTGGGAGGTGGAAGAGAGGATGAAGGCAGCTCATCCTGAACTCTTCAAGGTATGGCCCTAAGGTGTCGTGTCATCTCACGATATTGTAACTTGTTCTAGTTTTAGAATTCTGCATGCTAAGCTAGAATTGGATGCAAGGTTTGTTAATTGCTATGGATGGTAGGTATGCAGAATAGTCTTTGATTGCTCTGTTTATTTGGAATTTCGGGGGCGAAATTCCTAAGGGGGAGAGAATGTAACGACCCGTATTTTACGGATCGAAACATCGTAAAACAGTTGACATTTGGTCGCATTGTTGATAAGTCGTCCAGAGTCTAAGTCTTAGGTCATATGAGAGTTTGGAGCGACCTAAGGAAGTGGGCGAGTTAAGGGGTAGACGACTTAGTAAAGTGGAGCGACCTAAGTATTGGAACGACCTAAGAAGTTAGGTCGTGTGATAGTTAGGTCGTATAGGAGATAAGTCGTGTGGTGACTTAGGTCGTGGAGTAGGTTAGGTCGTAGACGACTTAAGGAAATAGGCGACTTAAGTTAGTAAGCGACTTAAGAGATTGGGCGAGTTAACGACCTACGGGATAGGTCGGTCGGCGACTTAAGAGTTAGCGACTTAAGGAGGGTAGGTCGGCGACGACCTAAGGAAGTTGGGGGTAGTAGTGAGCGACCTAAGGAGGTTAAGTCGTAGATGACTAAGGAGTTAGGTCGTGGGTTGTTAGGTCGCTAAGTATTAGGTCGTAAGGGGTTAGGTCGTAACCCAGTTAAGTCGCGTGGTTTTTGAGTAGTTAGGTCGCGCATTGTTTTAAGTTGTGACATAGTTAGACCGTGGCTTCCGTTAAGTCGTAGGTCGCGAGGAAGCGCGCATATGCTAAGTCGTTAGGTCGTATAAGCGTGCATGTGTTAGGTCGTAGGTCGCGTGGATGCGCAAATCTGGGTTAGGTCGTAGGTCGCGTAGAGGCTTGATTCGTTAGGTCGTAGAAGCGCTGATGTGTTAGGTCGTTGGATCTGTAAGTCGCGCGCTTGCGCTAGGTCGTAAGTCGTAGGGTTTTGTTAGGTCGTGGGTTTTTAGGTCGTGGACGACCTAAGAGCGAGCGACCTAAGGATCAGCCTATAAATATGAGGGTTTTTCTTCATTTTTGGGATCCGGATTTCGAAGCGACGAAGTGCTGCCATTTTGAGAGCTCGACTTCTACACTTCTTCACTTCTTTTCTCCACTTTGATTTAGTACTTCCTTCCATCCAAGATCGAAGATCCAAGAGCTAGAGTTGAAGATCTACATTCTTCGAAGAGTGATTTCATCGTTTGAAGCGGGATTGTGATAGATCGAGTTAGATCCTTCGCTGTCCAGATCTGAAGTGTGTTGCTTTTGAGGTGTTTAGGTGATTTGGTGAGTGGTGATTATCTCTCACACGGATCCAAAGGAGTATATCGGATCGTTGGCTTGATTTTGTGTTAAAGTAGTGATTTCCATGCATTTTTGTAAACCTAAGTATAGATCCATATAGATATGTTGTTCATGATGATTTGACATCCATTTTACTACATGTTAACCTATGCAAGTTCATTCATCAAGATTATAGAGATATTGCTCATGTTTCATGCTTATTAGACTTTAGATTCTTTATTTACAAAATTGCCATTATTGTTAAAATTGTTCATTAGACCATATTTGAATGCTTGATTACTTGGATTAATGTTTGACTTGATTGATTGCTATGAATTAGATGATTGATGAATCGATTTAGACAAGATGGTCGAAGATGATTCAAAAGCTAAGGGAAAGGCTCTTGAATTGGAAAAGCTGCTCGTGGCATATGAAGCGGATGATGAAGCTCATATGGATAGATTTGATGATGATGTTGAGATGAGGCTTTGCTATGATGATGATGAGGCGAAGCATGATATGAGATAGCCTTGGTCTAGTCCAGACGGGATCATTCCAAGCATGTTGATAACTCGGTGAAATGGTTCGAGTTTGAGGATAATGGTTTGCTCGAGAGGCGCTTGAGCTAGTATAGAAATAGTCGTCGAGGAGGATGACTAGAAGGCTGAGATCTCATCGTTGTTGAAGGTTCTAGCATGCTCAAAGCAAGAGTACATTGGGCAGATTCGATAGTCCCTGAAGGCTACTGATTGGTAGTCAAGTACTCTGGGTAGATTCGATAGTCCTAGGCACGGGTCACAATGACGTGCGGAGTTATGTCTAGAACCGGGGTTTCCATTAGCCCTTGACGGACAGATGAAAGAATGAGCCGGTCATTCAGTTAACGATGATATCGAAGCAATGATAACAGTGATAGCCAGAGTCATGGATGTTTGGTTGTATCGTCATTCGGTCTCAAGAGCGGGGTTTTCTGGGTGCTTATCTGATCTTGGTTTAGGCCTTGGGGGTTTGTACTTGGAAAACATCGCCCTTGACTCGAGTGATAATTGCTTTACTTTAAATTGTATGCTTTGCTATGTTTGCTTCTGCTTAATGTGTGTCTGGGGGCTATCACTGTAGAAAGAGGTGGAGTGGGAGGGTTGGATTCCTATTCCTTTTTCCTTTATGTTCTTTTGGTATGTTGTTAGTTAATTTACTGCCCACTAAGACTGTTGTCTGACTCAAGGCTTTATGTTTAACTCTTATTGCCTTGGGCCGTTCGTCCAATTTGGGACGGGCAGACTAGGTAGCAGGTGACAGGTGCTGTTCTTGCTTTCCACGGTGCTGATGTCGAAGACAAGCTGGAGGCTTGCATATTATTTCTTACTATATGTACTGGATGTTCCGCTGCTTGTATATTCTCTGAGTGTTATGTAGTGAGGCTTGATGTATTGACTATTCAGATGTTTGTATTCAACTATTATGAAGTTTTATTGATGAGATTCTATTCTGTGAAGCTTCACTATATATATATTCTATTGTATTTTGTCCATGCGCTGTGAGTAATACGATAGATTCTGTTGTTTTAATTTACCCTGGCAATCGTCCATGGTCGCCTGGCACACTTTACAGCGCACTATCTCTAGATTCGATGCAGGGGTCATGGGCGGTCGTCACATAAAATGTTTTATATTGTGTTAATTTGTTCCATTTTGTATTTATAAATTCTAGTCGGTACATAGGACGCTATGGCATCGATAGGGATTTCTAAATGCTTAATAGGACTCACGGACATAATATTGTTTTGAAATATAGGTGAATGAAATAATTTTGCCTATTATATATTTTGTATATAAAATAATAATTTTATAAATAATATAGTTGATTACTATATATTTGGTTGTTAGGTACTGAAATTTATAAAAATTGGTTGGAAATAAGATTTGAAAATAAAATAAATGTAAATTGAAAATTTAGAACTTAAGTTCCGGGGGTTTTGAATAGAATTGTTTTAATGAAATTTTGGAAAGAAATAAGTTCTGTACTCCCCTCTCTGTCGCTGGAAAATAATTTCGGTGATGAGTGCACGCATCATCGACATTCATTTTCGAGTTTCAAAGTGGACAGGCCATTGTAGTAGTTTTACTACAGATCTATTTTGATAAACAAATAAACTTTTTTTTAGTTTAAATATGATTCGATATAAAAGTTATGAGTATATATGTATGTATATATTATTTTAAATGATTTGAAATGGAACCTGACATTTAGCTCTTATGTTTCTATAAATTAGAGATTTCAATTATTGAAATGGAATAAATTTTTTAACTATTTAATAATTGAAACTTCTAAATGAAAATAAGAAATGATATGCTAAGTTATAACTGAAATATATGAGGAATTTGAAATTTGTAACTTGTAAACGAAAAAAATATGAAAATAAGAAATGATAATTTTTGAACCTTAAGTTAACTAAAATAAGTAAGTCAAACTTGTGTAACTTTCAATTGCATTCTTAAAGACATATATATAACTTACCAATTATAAAAAGTTGAAATGTTAAAAGAATATGTAATGGAAATTTTTATAAGTAAAACTTATTTAATGGAAGTGTTCAATGAAATTTACTTTTATAAATAAGAAATTTGATATGAAAATAGTTATAAACTTGAGTTAAAATTGTAATACTACTAATTAAATGTAATAGAAAATGAGTACTGTAAGTAAAGGATTTTGAACTTAAGTTAATATTGAAACTATTTATAATTAAATTAAATAATAAAATGAATGTAATGCAATAAAAGAGTTTGACAAGATATGAATAAATGAAAATGAATTTTTGTAAGTAATAAAGAAAAAATAAATGAAATAAACACTGAATGAATGAGTGATAATAAAATTTTGTAAGAAATAAATGTAATTTAAAGAAATAATCCTTGTATGAATGAAAAGAAAAATAAAAAACTGTGAATGTTGTGAAAGAAATTTAATAAGAATAACTCAAGTACATTGTAAATTATTGTTTGTTTTGGTTTATGGGTTGTTTGGGATAGGATACTTCAAATTGTTTAAGATGTATGAATAATCTATTGAGTTCATCTAAGACTGTTAAGTAAATGGTGCATGTAACGACCCGCAAAATTTAATGGTTTTAAAAGTATATTTAACTGAAAATTTGTGAAATTTTAAACAATAAAATTTGAAAACAAAAATTTACTATTTGGAATACGTCTATTTTAATATAGCAACTGGTAAATTTTTATCTGATAATATTAAAGTTTATTTTCCTGTGAAATTTTATTTCAAATCAAACCGGTTAATAACAGTGAATTTAAAAGTTTTCCGAAACCAAAATATGGCAACAGGAGAAAATTTATTCAGAGCATTCTGAATCAGACTGCGAAATTCGGACTTTTCTAGCTCCGTTTGGATTTTTCCCATACGAAATAGCAGCATTTTCGGTACCGATTATCGACTTTTGGTCGGATGATCGTACCACTAATATCTGTATACCGTTTTGATCCTCTCGTCGTGTTGATCTCAATGGTATATTCATTTCTGTAATTTGATGTCCGGTATGCACCGGAAACTATAAACTGTCTGTTGTAACGGTACCAAATTTGTGAATTTATTTCCTTTACTCTTTCAAACTCCAGCGTGGAATCCAAGCAACCATCAATTGCTTTAAATTGTCTGCGTCAATCAAGTATCCTTCTGTTACTTTTCATTTATTTTATTTTTGCCAACAGTAAAAGAAAAAAAATCAAGCGGTCATCTACCTTTATTACTTACTGTTTTCGTACGTTCTTTTGCCTTTAGCCATTTCTCTTCCTCATATTTTTCCCTGCTCAACTTTATTACTCCATGTTTTGCCTGTACCTTCATATTCTTCATCTTCCCATGTCCATCTTTCTCTGCCATATATTCCTCCTCCATTTTGTTTCCCACGCCTCCCACTCAACAACTGCCGCCCCATCCACCCACGTGCCCAGCCGAAGCCACCACCTCCCACTAGAGCCGCCGATCATCCCACCTTCTTCTCCCCGTGCTCCCTATCGCGTTCAGCACCGAGTTCATGTTCTCCACCATCAGCGCATGTCCACCCATGCCGAGCTCGGCAACCTCAAGCGCCTAACCGCCTACGCCTCCGCCTGCATCTCCACCCTCCGATCTTCCCCATCAACTCACCAATAGCCGAGCCCAGCCTCTCTGTAAATTTTAATGTAAGTGTTATTTGCAATTATCTGTTTATATATTGTTTTATAAACATGTACATACTTATTTTTATATATAAACGTTAGTTATATATGTTTATATATGTGTTCCGTGTGTTGTAATGTGTGTGTCTATAAAGGTCTGTTGCATCTTTATTTTATACGTTAGTTTTAAGCTTATATATATATAGTTCATATCTTGGTATAAGTTATGTTATATGAATAGGTTAGTTTTAATATACATATAGTATGGTTTTCTATGCTATTATAGTGTTGTTAATATACTATATATAAGTTTATAATGGTTACCGTGTAATATATAGCTGCAGTAGTTTTTTTTTAAAAGAAAAATATAGTATGTTACTTTAAAGAGGTGTTTTTTTTTTCAGTGCATATATTTGTTGCTGTATAAATTTAAGTCTATATGTATTATGGTTAGTATATTATAATTGTAAGTTTGGTAGTTGTCTACATTTCTGTTAGTAGTATAAAGTTATGCAAAGTCGGGTGCTGTTTCATTTGAAAGCAGGGGAGTATTTATTATATATATAGTTTGCATATACTTTAGGTATATAGTAAATCTTGCTTCTTTGATTTGGAAAATATGTTGGTTTATGAAAAATTTATTTGTGTAAACTGATTTCACACGTTGGTTTACAAGTATTGTTTTGTAGTATATGTAGATTTATACAACTAGTAGTTATATATATAGTTGTATGATTTATAGACAGAGGTGTATCAAAGAATCTGTTATCCCAGGCTCCTTATTTACATTAATATTTTAAATAGATTTAAAAACAACCTGTTTTATATATTATACATATCTGGTATATTTTTACAGTTTTCAGTATTTCTATATTATAACAATGTATATATAATACTGTAAATAGCAGTATATTTTGTTCATTAAACATTTATGTTAGTGTTATGTGCTGTTACCTATAAAGGTTTTTGTAACGTCCCAGATTTTCGCGTTCGAAAATCGACATCCATACTTTACATCGTACTCGAATGCCATAGATTCGACCGTTCAAATCCGAGTCGCCGGAGCTTATAACACAGTTAAGTAAATAACACAGCGGAATAAATGAATAATACATTGATATACAATATCTGATACAACAGAGTGATACAAATGAATATCAATATACATCAGAGATACGATACAACAAAAAGCAGTGGAAAAGAAAACGATAACATCAGCAGCGGATAATCTTCATCTCCAAAGCACGATCCAGAAATAACTCGAACTCTCAATAACGAGGCACAAAGATAAGCAAGTGCAGTCTGATCCAAAGACTGAACCAACTCCAGAAAATCTACTAAACCTGAATATCTGAAAACCCCAACTCTAGACTGCTCGTGTAGGAAATTATGAGCACCCAGAGTTTAGGAAAGGAACAATAAACTCCGAATCAGTCATGGGACTGGTGTGAGCAACAAAAACAGTTTATCTTTAAAAACAAATAGCAGAGATTTTTAAAGTCAATTCGCAATGCTTTTTGGAAAATGAAACTACCATAAGACCTCCCACCACACACACAATGCAAACGCAGAATTGGAGGAGATTTCTTCTTATGATAGTCAAAGATGCTTACTACGCAAAATCAAATCATTTGATATTATTACTAGTGCATAGTGTAGAAAACAATTTCGAAAGTAGAATATAAATCTTAGCCAGCATAGACATTTCGCACTTATGCCTACTATAGCTACCATGTTCAATAGCAGGTTACCACCACATTCCATGGCAGGTAATACAACTAAAACCGTACAGGGCTCGTATTGTTTTGTTTGGATTTCCAACAAATGGTCAGGCTAAGGAACTTCCTATTCCACGAAAGAAACGCCTCTGGCGGGACGTTCCGAGAACCAACTGTTCTCTGCCAAACAAGGCCGGCAACCCCTTTTCCCAAGGGATAAAAGAAACCTCAGATATGCCACCCCCGGTCCTTTGGGACCTTTAAATGAGGCGCCTCGAATCCAACATCACACGTCATAAATAAAGTGTGTCCACATGAGTAAGTATCTGGGCTCCATACCATGATACTACCCTTTTCCAGAAGGAATGGTCATACCCTAGGGGAGCTACCCCTGAAAACCTTGCCGCACGATTCCTGTTTCGACCATTACCGGGTTGTGAGGCTCGACGAAGTCTCGTCCACAAAGCTACGCTTTTTCAAAAAGCCACGCTTTGGGTCAACAGATGATCAACCTATGATCACAAAGATAAATGATCAAACAAATGATCATATCACAAATGATCAAACACTGATCATCACACAGCAACACTCAGTATGCCACATTACCAAATTGGGATATATCGCTGATAACTTCAACTACATAACCTCTGAGCTCGTATGTCTCAGAGAAGGGTGTTAAGCTAAGAGAATAAATTCTCCGCCACCAAACAAAAATGTATTTGAAAGAAATCAGCTTTATATCTCAAAGTGTAATGTCAGACACGTAACCATACAAGTCTGTTCCGGGATCGAACAGAACCGAAGGCACTTCTCACGAAGCCCTTGCAATTCCGGATAACTTTCAATCACGTCCGGACTTCCCGTCACAAAAAGAGTGATATAAATCTCTATACCGGCGCGACTCAGTGCAGAGACATTCGATAGGTTGTCCTTTCATTTTCGAAAAATATCCGGTCTTAAACACCGGTCTTCAAATGCTATCCATATACGACGTATCATTATTCGGAATGGGTTATATGACACTAAGGTCCTCTCCCGGCTAAACCGAATAACGAGCGCAATCTTTAAAAACATATGGATATTGGGATTTCAATTAAGTCACAACTTATTATCCAAACTTTCTTTTCAAATGGTTTAACAAATTACCATTTTAATCTTTTAAACAAAAAAGATTCAATTCATAAAGTTCACTTAATTTCACAAAGATTCATTCATAGATTTTCCAAATCAATTTCCCTTTCAATTTGATTAATTCGTTAAATCTTTAAATCAAAGATTTAACTCATAGTTTTCAAAACAATTTCATTTCGAATGGGTTAAACAAATCATCACTTTAAATCTGTTAAAAATAGATAGATTTAATTCATAGCTTTCAAAAGGAATTCATTCATAACTTGGAAAATCCATTTTCAATTCACTTTCCTTTAATTTAAACTGGAATTTCTTTCCTTATCTAAAAGCTTTTATCATTTGAAAACAACAGTTTTCAATTTGGAAATCTGATTCATTCATACGAGTTGAAATCCTTGGTTTAAATTCAAATTCCCAAATTAATACTTTAAAATGGTTTAATTCATACAAACACATTTATATCATCTTTTATCCCTAGTTTCCAAATCATAGATTTAATTTCAAACTTGAATTCAAATTAAAATCTAATTATTTAAATTTTCAAAAACTCGGTTAAGTTATTCAAAATAACTTTTATATTTGAAATTCCATTTCAAAAGCTTTTCACTTTAAACCCCAAATTTCAAATTTTCAAAATCAATTGAAATTAAAATTTCAATTTCAAAAACATCAAAATTTAAATTATCTGTGACTTAACCAATTTCCTCGTGAAATCCATATTTGTGTGTGTATGGTGTAGTCCAGGGGTTTCACACAGTATAGTGCAACATCAATCAATCATCATAGATCAGAATACAGGGATATAGTTGATAAGCGATATAAACTATAACGCTTATCTGTTATATACAGATCACAGATATATATGTCACAGATAGTAAATTACATCACAGATAATTTATCTCAGATCACAACATAAATCAGGATATATACAAAGCATCACAAATCAGGAATATCAACAATCAAGTCATCCAATAGAATCCAAATATCAAAAGGTAAGGTCAATAAATTATCTAATTAATTTAGATCGAATTAATTTCTTACGAATTTCTAATCCGGGTTGATTAACATTAATACTTTACAAATTATCTTGATTTATTATTCTTAAATCATTTATTAATTATCCATTAATAATAAATCAATTTACCTTTAGTTAAAATTCATCAACCTTTAATTATTAAATAATTAATCTTTAATTATTTAATTTACTATTAAATCAATTATCTTTAATTAATTACTTTGATTAATTATCCTCAATTAATCTCTTTAATTTATTATTCCTTGATTAATTATCATTCTCCATTAATTTATTAAAATTTAAATAAATTAATTATCCTTTAATTTATTTATTGTTTGATCACTTGGTTAATCAACTTTTTTTTTCTTCTTCTTACTTAACTACTTAATGCCTTGAACAAATTTGAGTTAAAACAAACTTTACTTTATCAAAATCTGATTTTACAATCTAACTTGAATTTATATACTTAAACTTTATTTAGACTCGGTTTAAAATTGATTTAATTTAAAAACTAAATTTTTTTAAAAATTGTTAACTGGTACAGGTTTTAAATTCTGAATCCAAACTACTCGAGCCTTCCCCTGAAACGAACTTGAGTGAAATTAAATTTCCCTGGCATCATCCCTAAGCACATTATCAAACACTTCGAGTCTCTCCCAAGAATCCACGTCTTCCTCAACGACAAAACCATTTTCATCCCCATACGTACACGCATACATCTGCTTCTTCCACACTTCGTAAACAACCCAGATACACGTTTCACGCGTGCACGTGCACGAGGCGCCGGAGCTACGGCGATCACCATCGAACACGCCATCGAGTCGCCGATCATCCTCACCTTCGATCCTAACCACCCAAAGTTCATCACGAACCCAAAATCGAAATTTAGCTATTCGATCAAAACTGGAACCGAACTCGACCAACTTAAATCACCTCGACCTGTCATTGCCGACCACTAGAGATCACGAGCCTTCGACCCGAGCTCCGTCTATCTCCCACGCTTCGAACCCCACTTGTGCGATCGACTCCGGCGCACTGACGAAGCTGCAGCAACCAGATATTCAACCCCGACCAATACATGGGTTTAAACCCTAAATCGAACGAATCTGCACGAATCTGCCATAGGAAAAATTCGACAGCATTTTTCCCTTCATCCACAATGCCATAGCTAGCTACGACCAAGAATTCAACTCAAATTATCAAGTGGACCATCGGCAATTCATCAAATTGCCGAAACCCTTCAACTCAAAATTCCCAATCGAATAACAAATTTAAAATTTCGAAATGCATGTTAAAAATCATGATTTTCGATAACGAACTCATACAGGTAATTTAAAACAGAAATTGATTTCGTTGATTTTTTAACTTATATATATAATCTTACTGTTAAGTTCATTTTTTAAGCCTATTTGTTAAATTTAAAACCTTGAAACAGTTTTTATAAACACCATCATACAATAACAACCATCTTCCATTTAAACATCAAAGTCTAATTTCAATTCTATTGGAAGCTTTGAATTTTTGAAGGCAAGATAGGAACTAAAAACAACAGGAAACAGGGTATGTGTATATACAGACATACTCACACATATATACATAATGCAATTTTAATTATATAAAAACTGAGAAGTTTTTATGCAACATCAATATCAAGTAGCAGATCAACTCAGTGCTTACTCACAGGCATCAAAACATTAAAACGTGTTATAGGTTTAAAAGAAAAGTTGCTCACCTTTGAAAGAAGAGGAAGAACAGAGACTTTATTGATTTTAAAACTGTAGATTGAATCTTCCTCTGCTTTGTTTCTTCAGTAAATTGCTGTAACGATCCCGGATTTTATAAAAACTTAAATTAATAATTAATTGAATTTTTGAATAAAAATTGTAAAATTAAATTGATAAAATGGAGCGAGTTTCCCTGGGTTCAAGTATATTCTGGATAAATCATTTAAATTATTGTGTATATGTGATTTGAATCTAAATAACTCAATGCAATTATTTGTGAAAGGGTTTGGTAATAATAATTTGGGTTTATAA
The DNA here is from genome assembly GCA_030737815.1 of Allium fistulosum. NCBI lineage: Eukaryota > Viridiplantae > Streptophyta > Magnoliopsida > Asparagales > Amaryllidaceae > Allium > Allium fistulosum. Next base: position 527,794,472 of record CM060906.1, read on the forward strand.
AGATATATTTATGGAATTCAAAAATAAGTGTTGACGTTAAATAAATATTTCAAACAAATCTATAGTTATATAAAAAATATGAAATGAACACATAAACCTCTAGAAATAAATATTCAAGTAAAAATAGAAGTTTACTCATATTATAAAATAATGAGACAAGGCAAAATAAAATCTAGTAAACATTATAGAGTGAAATAAAATACAAACAGATTGTACTTACAAAGAAAACAACCTACATTCAAGTATGTAAAAAGAAGACAGTCAAATACAAAGGAAGATGTTAGTATATAGATAAGTAATAAGAAGAAACAAAGTAATAGAAAAAAAAAGAAAGGAGAAAATAAAAAGCAAAACAAATACAAACAAATATAAAACAAGTATGCAACCTAAGTTAAGTTTGATAACAACTATAACAACATATTAACTATAGGGTGTGCCAGACTTTGTATTTGTAGCTATAAGTTAAAGTATACAAACAAATAAGCAAAGGCAAGTATATATATATAAAGTACAAAAGCAAAACAGGTTTGTATAAATAATTGGTAAAGCCTGTAAGTAGTTCAAAGGCAAGCAAACTTGTAGTTGTAAAATCAGTTATGCAGGCTAGAAAATCATAAACAAAGCAAAGTATAATACATCTATGTACAAAATAAGATATGCAGGGAAACATATAGGACATTGCATTTAATGCTAGCATACCATTTAGTCAATTCGAATTGTATAATAAAATCAATTCAGCTAAAAAAAAAATCTCTGACCATAAGAAAAGGCTTGTTCCAGATGATGCCTCCCTATACTAACTTGCCTTCTTTATATATGCAATGTTTTTTTTTCTTTTTTCGTTCAACTCAGAAAAACTTGTAAGCTTTTCTTTTTTTTTACAAACTTAAACAACATCACTACAACAAGGGCAAGAAGTTTTAGCAGGAAGATCAAAGCAAGCATTTTTAAATGCAAAGTTTTAAAGCAAAAAGGATTTCAGTTTTCAAAGCTTTTCAAAACATGATTCAAGAAGGAAATCAATCTGAAGTTCAAAACAACAGAGCTGGTCTCTGTCTTCAACATAAAAGTGAGTAACATCATCTTTAAAAGTTTAAATATAAGGTATGGTTTGCTTGTTTGATGTCTGTAATATGTCTGGTTGGGTATATATATAGTTTGTTATATTTCTGTATATGTGTGCATAGCTGTCTCCTGAATGCTTCAAGTATTAGTTTGATTTAAAAATCATCATCTTTTCACTTACTTGCTGTTTGGATTTAGGACTTAACCAAAAGCTGTTTGTATTAGCATAGATGGATGTTTAAAATTTATAGGTAAGATAAATATAAACTTGAATAAACCTGGAAACACAGAAACAACAGAGCGATCTTAAAACAAGTCAAAATTTAATTGTCATGATTCATGAATTCAGGGATATGAATCAAAGACTTAAACCAAAACTTGATTTTTAAAACCAAAATCACCATTTTTAGTTAGGGATCCATGGTGCAGTTTGTACTTGATCGAATTAAGTGTTTTGAGTCGCCTCTGGCGATCAAGTTGATTGGAAGGTCCACGGTCGTTCCTGCTGGTAGAGGGGTGATCGGGGGTCGCGAGAAAATTGGTAGGAAGTTGATCGGAGCTTTGTGGCGACGATGGTTGATCGAGGAAGTCAGGAAACCTAGTTTTAGTCGTAGCTTTTGATTTGATTCGTTTTCCCTCTATGGTTGATCGAGTGGCATATGGTCTTGGGGAATGATGGCTGGATGGATGACGAGTCATTGGCCGAAGATTCGTGGATTCCGGTGGTCTTGGTCGTGAGAACGACGAATTTCCAGGTTTTGGGGTGGTAGTTGTTTTCCTGTTCCAGTTTTGGGTTGAACTCGAATTCGACTTCGAGTTATGGGATGAAGGATCTGATGCTTGCGTTGGTTTGTCAGGGTGGAGGTCGACTTGTCAGAGGCCGGAGGGGAGTTCGTCAACGATCGGCGTCGTTGTACACGTGCACGAATTTGGGGGTGTCAGCCTGGGAGTTGCCAGAGAAGAACGCGATTCTTCTCGCGTGTGACTCGGGTAAATCGAGTACGTTACTCGAAGCAAATCGTCACTGTCTCGGGTAGGACTGTTTTTTTTTTAGTTTTGACAATGCCCAGTTCTACTCGAGTTCGTACTCAGGTAAATTGCGCCCTGGCTCGGGAAATACCCTGTTTTTCTCGAGGTAAATTCGTGGAGCTCGGGTCAAAATTTTGTACAGGCTTTCAAACCTGAAACTGTTTAGTTTGGAAATTTTAAAACAAAAATTAAATTATGAAGCAAGGTTAGAACTAAGATTTCAGAAGTAAAGTTAAATACAACTTCAAATTCAGCTTGAGATTTAGTCTGGGGAATTTAAGTTAAAAATTTAAATTGTTTAAAAACTTAAAGGTGTAAAATGGAAAAAAAACCTGAACTTAATTATAATTTGAATTGAATTCCAGATATTGAAAGGAAATTATGTTTTATAAAATTTAAATCATTAAATAAGTTAAATGTTAAGGTCTTCTTTTCATATGTGAAATTTAAAGTAAATTGATCTTTAACTTTATTTAAGTTAAATAAGAATTCATTGTAAATCTTGAAATAGAAGTGAAGTTTTAAATGAAAATTTGAAACGAATGGCTTCAACCATTTTTTTTATAAGTGATGATTAAATCATGAATATAAACGAGTTGGCTTTAAATAATGAAGATAATTCATTGAGAATGAATTCTTAATAGCTAATCAATTTATCATCAATAATGATTTAATGTAAGTAAATTTCTTTAGAAAAGTAATTAAAGGAATTTAAGTAGTTGATAAAGGTTATTAACTAAGATTATTTAAATAAACAATCAATGTGATAAATTTTAACAATTAATCTAGAATAATCACTTGATAATTTAGGGAATTACAATTACTCAGAGAAGTAATTAATAGTTAATCATTTAATGCAATTAATTGAATGATGATTTAAAATTTGAGTATAATTATCTGTTAATGAATTAAAGGATTATTAATAATGGTGATTAATTAAGATTAATTTAGTAATTAAAGATTAATTGATTCATTAATTAAGAATGATTAGTTAATAATTTCTGGTTAACTAATAAATTTGAAAGGGAATTTATTTCAAATAATTTGTAATTAATTAATGATTAATTAACCCGGATTAGAAATTCATAAGTAATTAATCTAATTTGAATAAATCAGATAATTAACTGACCTTACTTATGAATATTTGGATTTGATTGGATGATTGAATTGTTTGATATTTCCTGATCTGTGATGCTTTATGATATATTCTGATTGGTGCGTAACTTTTACTGCAGTTTATTTATCTGAAATTTATATATATCTGTGATCTGTGCATGAACGATAAGCGTTATAGTTTTATACCGCTTATCAACTATATCCTGTATTTTGATCTGTGATGATTCATCGTGTTGCACTATTGTGTTAAACCCCTGGACTACACTTATACACACACAAATATGGATTTCACGTGGAAATCGGTTAAGTCACAGATGATGTAAATTTGATGTTTTTGAAATTGAAAATTTTAATTTCAATTGATTTTGAAATTGGAAATTTGGGTTTAAAAGTGAAAAGCTTTTGAAATAGAATTTCAAAGATAAAAGTTATTTTGAATAACTTAATCGAGTTTTGAAATTTAAATAATTTGATTTAAATTTGAATTCAATTGATTTTGAAATTGAATTCTATGATTTGAAATTAGGGATTAAAGATGATATAAATGTGTTTATATAAAGTTAAACCATTTAAAAGTAAAATTTTGAGAATTTGGATTTAACCCAAAGATTTTAACTTGTATAAATGGATCAGATTTCCGAAATGAAAACAGTTTATTTTCAAAAGAATAAAAGCTTTCAGATAAGAAATGAAATTCCAGTTTAAGTAAAGGAATTTCAAGTTTGAATTGAGAAATGGTTTTCCAAGTTATGAATGAATTCTTTTTGAAAGCTATGAATTGAATCTGTTTATTTTTAACAGATTTAGAATGATGATTTGTTTAAATCATTTGAAATGGAATTGTTTTGAAAGCTATAAGTTAAATCTTTGATTTAAAGATTTAACGAGTTAATCCAAATTGAAATGGAAATTGATTTGGAAAATTTGTGAATGAATCTTTTGTTTAAAAGATTAAAGTGTGGAAATTGTTTTAAACCATTGAAGGTTGTTAAAATGAATCTTTTTGTTTAAAAGATTAAGAATGGTAATTTCTTAAACCATTTGATGAAAAGTTTTGGGTAATAAGTTGTGACTTAATTGAAATCCCAATATCCATATGTTTTTAAAGACTGCGCTCGTTATTCGGTTTAGCCGAGAGAGGACCTTTGTGTCATATAACCCATTCCGAATAGTGATACGTCGTATATGGATAGCATTTGAAGACCGGTGGTGAAGACCGGATATTTTCGAAAACGAAAGGACAACTCGTCGAATGTCTCTGCATCGACTGGCCCCGATATAGAGATTTTATCACCCTTTGTGATGGGAAGTCCGGACGGGATCGTGAATACCCGAATTTGCAAGGGCTTCGTAAGAAGTGCCTTCGGTTCTGTTCGAACCCGGAACAGACTTGTATGGATACATGTCTGACATTACACTTTGAGATATAAAGCCGATTTCTTTCAAATACATTTCTGTTGGTGGCGGAGAATTTATTCTCTTAGCTTAACACCCTTCTCTGAGACGTACGAGCTCTGAGGTTATGTAGTTGAAGGTTATCAGCGATATATCCCAATTTGGTAATGTGGCATGCTGAGTGTTGCTGTGTGATGATCAGTGTTTGATCATTTGTGATATGATCATTTGTTTGATCATTTATCTTTGTGATCATAGGTTGATCATCTGTTGACCCAAAGCATGGCTTTTTGAAAAAGTGTAGCTTTGTGGACGAGACTTCGTCAGGACCTCACAACCCGGAAATGGTCGAAACAGGAATGTTGCGGCAAGGTTATGAGGGTCGCGCCCTTTAGGGTATGTCATTTCCTTTTGGAAAGGGGTTGTGTCATGGTATGGAGCCCAGATACTTACTCATGTGGATACACTTTCTTTATGATGTGTGATGTTGGATACCGAGCTCGGATAAAGGTCCCAAAGGACCGGGAGGTGGCATATTCGTGAGTTACCTGTTACAGGGGTAACCCGGCCTTGTTTGGCAGAGAGCAGTTTGTCTCTCGGGACGTCCCGCCAGAGGCGATCCCATGCGGTGGAAGGAAGTTCCTTAGCCTGACCATTTGTTGGAAAATCCAAAGAAACAATACGAGCCTTGTACGGTTTTAGTTGTATTACCTGCTATGGAATGTGGCGGTAACCTGCTATTGAACATAGTAGCTATAGTAGGCATACGATACTGGTCGTATGTTGGCTAAGATTAATATTATACTTTCGAAATGTTTTCTGCACTATGCACTAATAATAATATCAAGATGATTTTGCGTAGTATGCATCTTTGACTATCATAAGAAGAAATCTCCTCCAATTCTGCGTTTGCATTGTGTGTGTGGTGGGAGGTCTTATGGTAGTTTCATTTTCTAAAAGCATTGCGGGTTTCAATGTTTTAAAACTCTTTGTTGTTTGTTTAAAAGATAAACTGTTTTTGTTGCTCACACCAGTCCCATGACTGATCCGGAGTTTATTGTTTCCTTCCTAAACTCTGGGTGCTCATAATTTTCCACACGAGCAGTCTAGAGTTGGGTTTCTTTTCAGATATTCAGGTTTAGTAGATTATCTGGAGCTAGTCAGTCTATGGACGACTGACCTTGCTTTCTGCTAGCTATGGATTGGAGCATTCTATTGGAGATATTGTTCCGCTGCTGTTGTTATCTTTTCTTTTCCGCTGCTATTTCTTGTATCATATCTCTGATGTATATTGATATTCATTGTATCACTCTGTTGTATCAGATATTGTATATCAATGTATTATTCTTTTCTTCCGCTGTGTTATTTACTTAATGTTGTTATAGCTCCGGCGAATCGGATTTGAACGGTCGAATCTGCGGCATTCTAGTACAATGTGAAGTACGGATGTTGATTTTCGAGCGGGCAAAACCCGATACGTTACATTTGGTATCAGAGCTAAGGTTGAACTTTAGCTCAGGAGTATAACACGTTAAGTAGCTCATTAGAGATAGGGTGAAGTATACCCTAGAATGAGTAATTCTCAGATATCCGTTCGAATGCCTCAGTAAATTCTCTTACTATCCATTGATAGTGAGTATGAGTGCAAGAAGAGGATGAGATAGAGGACAGGGGAATACAATTATTGTAACAACCCTGTATTTTGTGATTATTTTAATTGTATATTTTGGTTATTTTAAATAATTTCATGATTTAAATACTTTATTTTATTTATTAAAATGAATAAATTTTGTTATTTTAAATATAAATTTTGATTTTGATGTGAATTAGAATTCCAAACATGACTAAAAAGAATATTTTCCAGAAAAGTGAATTTTGGTCAATATGGTCAAACTTTGACTTTTAATTTAGAAATTTGAAAGTTTGAAAATTTGAATTTTTTCTTTTATTATGAAATTAAATAAAATTTTAAGAATAATGCTTTTCGTTTCGTTAAAATCTGATTTATAATGTGAAAGTTATGCCCTTTTCAATATTGAGTGTAATTTGTTGTATTTAACAAAATTGTTTATTTTAAATTATATAAATAATATTTTTATTTGGTCATGTAATGTTCTAATTTTTTTTTATGGGTAAAATAACATGTTATGTATATATTTTGGTTTTAAAACATTTTTTCAAAATGTAATTGACATTTTCCAAAGTCAGTTGTATTCTGTTTATAATTTCTAATTTCCAGTTTCATTTAATTAAAGAATTTTTTTGTTTATTTTTTTATTTTCTTAAGACTTTATTTTATTTTAATTTACACTTCATTTTACTCAGAATTTTTTTTTATTTTTTTTTCTTGACTTTTATTGGTTAGTAGTAAAGTTGTAATTTTTCTAAAACTAGTGATATTCTATTTGTAATTTTTAAGTCCTGTTTTGAATTTTTAAGCAATTTCTTTAATTCTTTTTCTATTTTATTTAAATTTAATTATTTATTTTCATTTTATTTTACTTTGTTTCAGTATTAAAACTCATTTTACTAAATTATCATTGGTTTTTATTTAATTAAAAAGAATGGAAATTTGAAGAGACAAAAGGTTTCAAAACAATGACTTTTGGGTTGCTAGACTTTTCAAATCATTGGCCGTTCCTTTCTAATTGATAGCCGTGAGTTCCTTAACTCATTTTCACGTGAAAACACATCCTTTTCACTTCATTTTCACAGCACTTCAGATCTGAGAAAAATTAGTAATGTCTTCTTCTTCTTTTTCCACTTTTTCCCTTCATTTTATTGAATTTTCTATTAAAATTTGCCTTGCTTCTTCATAGTGTTGATCGGCCATAGCCTCTCCACCACCTCCACGACCAGCACCACCACCATCCACAGCCACATCACCCTCCTCTCCACTGGTCTTGACCAGGTTGTGACCATCACTTGAAGGTAGCACCACAAAAAATCCACACAAACATTGCAAAACTCCTTAAACCAATGCCTAGCCACCTTAGCACCTTCACCACCACCATAGTTCACCTTGGCCACCCCTTAGCCGCCACCACCTGCTCCTCCACCACCTCTGGCCTCTGCTCCAGCCACCACCAAACCTGCTCATGCCAAGGCCGAGCCCAATCCATGTAAGGCCAAGCCTTGTTGTTACACCCAAACACTCTTTTGTTGCCTTGACCATTTGCATTCCTACCTTGTAACTCCCCTCCATGTTCATGCTTGTAGCCTTACCTTTTCCAGACCCATACCTAATCCAAACCAAGTACAAACCTGACCTAATTAATCCCCTAGGCCATGCAAACAAATAGAGAAAGCATGGCAAAAGATTTGGCATTCGTATCTCTCTTTATTTAAAAGTTATTTCATTTCTAGTGTATTGAAATTTATGGTTTGCTTTGATTTTTGTTTGGGTTATAACACAAGATCTATATCATTGGATTTGCTCTCCACACTCAAATTGTATTAGAGTTGTCGTGCCCTCGTAATCTTTGTGTTGTGTGCTTGTTGGCAAATCTCCAGCTTAACAGGTGAGTTATTCTCACCAGACAATATGTACATATATAACTAGTGAATTGACCCCTTTTGAATCTGTAAAATGCATTATCATGTTACACCTGCTATGTTATGATTTTATGATGTTCACCCATGCTTAAACACCTATTATATTATATGTTACTGTTATATTATGCTGTTCTATTATTTTTATCAGTTTATCACACTGCAAGTTCCCTTTAGATTAGAATCACTATGGGTTGAAATGATACATACCCGAACGGACTTTAGAATAGGAGAAAATCGTTATGGGCTGAAATGATAGGCCTGAATGATTTTCAATTATTTTCATTTACTTGGGATTGCAGGTTTGAAATGATCAAACCCGGGTATCTTTGTAAATTACGGGTTGAAATGATAAATTACCCGTATCACTTTACCTAGGCTAGAAAATGAAATACAGATCCGTAGTTAAAATATGTTTATAAATTTTTTTAAAATATTTTAGAAATGTAAATATTATAATATTTTGGTTTAAACTAAATAAAAATGATTTTTGTAAAGCATTATTGTTTTTCTAAAAATTTATAAGTGAAGTAAATTAATGGTAAAATTAGAAAATTTGAAATGTAAGTTATTTTGGGAAATTTTAATTTTGTGATCATTGGAACTTAAATTAAATATGAAATGTGATAAATTCATGATAATTTGGATTAAAGTGAATTTAAATGATTTTTATATTATATTTATGATTTTGAATAAAGTTAAAATGTGAAATGAATGAATATTTAAATTGAAATTTTGAAATATAACTAAAATTGGAAATTTGTGAATTTGGCTTAAAGGTGAATTTTAAGTTAAGTAAATAAAAATGGAATTAAGTTATATTTGAAAAATTTAAACTTAAGTGTTAAGTTAATTTAATTTAATGAATTTATAATTTAATATTGGAATTTAATAAGTGAATTATTATTAAATTTTGATTTTTGAATGGAGGTTTAACTTTATAAAATCATGAATATAAGGGTATTTGAATGATTATTTTAAAAGTGAAATTATATGATTTTATAAGTTAAAAATGATTTATATAAAAATATAATTGTTTGTGAAATTATACTGAATATTTGAAGTTAATTAACTGCATTTCTGAAATGCTATTAATTCTAATGTAAATGATAATACAACATTTGTAAATGCTGTAGTTGATAATAATGAACCAAATGGCTAAATTTAATTAAAGGCTATTATAGCATTTTTGTAAATGTTATAATGGTTGAATTTAACTAAGTTTATTTGAAACTAATGTAACCCTATTACAGCATTTTAAATGCTGTCTTTTGTTAAACTGAACTGTTTTAAATGTGACTTTCCGTAGCATTTTCTAAATGCTGCGAAAGTTGAATTTTCATTGTTTTAATTAATTTAAGTGAACGAATGAACTTTGAAAAGTTAAAATTTTGGAAATTTAATAATTTAATTATTAAATATAATAACTTCATTTTATGATTTAAAATGAAGTAATTTGTTTCGAAATATAAACTATTTTGAAATAAGATATTTTGATATTTTGAAATGGATTTTTGAATGATATTGAATTTTGAAATGATAATTGATTTCGAAATATAAAATACCAATTTTGAAATTTTAACCACGGGATGTATTTAATTTATGGTTTAACTGATCCTTAGAGGATGGGCGATCCCAAGCATCCTTTAAGTTATTATGCATTACTACTACAGTTCACTTGAGTTGGTTTACATTATATAAGTATATATTGTCCTGACTCGAGTGTTTTGTATTTTGCTTTACGCTCGGGTCAGCCTGAGTATTTACAGCTTAGATTTGGATCTCTTTCTGGAGCTAGGAATCGTTGGAGATTCTGCTTATCTAGTTATCTATCCATTCCAGTTTCAGTTGTTCTATTTCAGCTCTGGTATTATAAACTTCTATGTATTTGAGATTTCTATTGTATATGTTTTCAAACAGATATTATGTATTTTGTTTTGAGAGTTTGTTATAGTAGCTTCATGAACTACTATGGTTTTTATATTCCGCTGCGAGTTATTCTGATATTCTGTGTCTGTGATTCTGTATTTGATTTTATTTGCTCCAAATTTTATTACAATCTGTTATTTTGAATTATTCAAGTCAGACATGCGTGGATTATTGTCGATTTGAATGGTCCAAAATAGTGGGTCGTTACAGTTGGTATCAGAGCTTTGGTTTTAGGCAAACCTTAGCCTACGGAGCAAAAACTCATTAGAGATAGGGTAGAAATACCCTAGAATGAGTGAAATCAATCTCAGAATCATTTCTTTGTGAGAGAACGTATTTTCGAAGTATAAAATGATTTTCAAATGATTTTTAAAGAATTTTCAAAGATTATTTTGATATAAATTTTCTTGCTTTGAAAGTAAAATATTTCTTAAACTTCATTCCTTTTGTGTCCACCTTGTTAGTAATTTCTTTGATTAGGATCCTCTAAAATTTTGAACTTCTCTCTTGATTGATCTAGATCCATTGTTGATAGGAATCTATTTTGGGTATGGCAAAATCAGTAGTTTGTTAGGTTGCTTTGAGTAAACTCTGTTGTATCTTTTGCTTAGCTAAAGTTGTCCAACTAAAGATATTTAAGCTTCTGTTTTCGTATGTTATGAATTCGAGTCTTTCCAAATTTTGAATGGGAATTTTTCTGTATCGATATAGGTTATATTTCTCTAATCTTCGTTTGGATTCTTATCGAATAAGATTCCTTTGAATTTTGGAATGCTCACTTGTTCTGAAATCCATTCCTATCTCCCCTAATTGTATTCTTTTGATTTTGGAGCATTGCATCACTCCACTTTGTATGACCTTTATAGGGTGGCGATTCCGCCAATCTTTGAATGATTATAATTGGCATTGATTCACCGGAGATTTCTGTATCCTCGGTTTACGATGTTTTCTATCTTCTGCTATATTTAGATTCTATCTCTGGCAATCGAAGGTCGATTTTCCTTAGATTTTCGCATCGATTATATTCCTGAAATCACGGTTGACCGGTTAAGGTCGCCCGCGATTCATATAGGCTTATCCATCTTGTATTTGGTAATTTAATTATCTTATCTTCGTTTGAGCCTATCTTTGAATTAGAATTCTATTTGATTAGAGTCCTTCTAAATTTGAATCTCTGTTTTGCTTTGAAATCCATCCTTGAATCGTCCCTTGGAAAGTTTGTGGTTGATTGTCTATTAAAAATTTTGTATTCATCGTAGTTTTATTTTGATAAGGATGACCATATTTTTATATAAAGATGAAATGTTTTTGATAAGGATTATATACCTTTTAAAAAAAATGAGAATTTGAAGTTTTGAAAGGATTTGAAATTGTGAAAATTTTATAAGAAATGGTTTCATATAAAATGATTTATAACTGAAGGTTTTGAATCTGAATTTAAGTGATTGAACTCCGGCATTTTGGAACTGGTTTTAAGATTTTGAAATAATAAATAATATGATTGAAATTATTTTTCCGAATAAGTAATGTTTCAATGATTTTAATGGGTTTTAATGATTTTGAAGGAATTTCAAAGAAGTTTTCAAAGTAAATGGAAGTCCAGAACTCACTTGTGTCGCTGGAAAATAATTTCGGTGATGAGTGCACGCATCATCGACATTGATTTTCGAGTTTCTGAGTGAGGGAGAGGCCACTTCGGTAGCATTGCTATGCGATTGATTTGTGAAACCAATTTAGATTTCAAATTCCGAAGTGTGATGTGATATTCGAAAGATATATGTATATATATTTGTAAAATTTGAAATGAGCCGGTGTTCAGTCCTTGAGTTTTGGATTTGATTTGATATAACCCTATTTTTGGAATGGATTTACTGATTTAATTGTGATTTCCAACTCTTGGATTGAAATATGATTTCTTCAACTATTTTAAAGGTTCGAGCACTTCCAAATCAAGGTTAACTTTTCAAAGCTAAGAAATTTTGAAAAGTAATTTGATAAAGTATATAAGTTTGTTTTGAATGTTTAAGTATGAAGTAATATGATTTAAATAAGTTGAAACTGTTTTGTTAAGTAAATGAATAAAGCAATTTTAAAATTTTCTAATATGAAATTTAGATTTGAAATGTTTTGAAAAGAATTTGGTCTTCAAAATATTTTGAATAAAATTTAGTTTAAATGTTTTAACTTAGTAACATCTTTATGAAACTATATATTTAACAAGTTGAAATAAATATATAAGTTGTACGTATGCTGTTTTATTCGCATAATTAATTTGATCCAAGTTTGAGTACACAAGTTCGAGGTGGATTACACCATTTCGTGTTAGGATTTTTCATTCGATTCTTGATGGCGAATATTTGATATGGATTTTGGGCTTGATTCTAGAATTCTCTATCATAGTATATGGCTATGCAAGGAGACTAATGGCTTCTAGTCGAGAAACCATATCGAAGTCTGCATTAGGGAAATCGAATGGACAATACTAGTTCGAAAGCGAACTTGTGTGATCGAGCGAGCGATCAAATGTGATTTTGCGAAATGATGACGTGTGTACATCTTATATTCTAATATCAGTGATATATTTTGACGCTGAAATTGAAAGCTGTCGGGTTAGAATATCTTTGCTTACTTTTCCAATTTAAATTACAAAGATATATAACCTATAAAAGCAAAGATATTCAAATCCCATATGGCTCTTCATACAGCGAAATTTATTTTGGAAAATTTGATCCTTATATAAGACGGACCTTACGTAAGTACAAGATGATTTTGAAAACATTTGATTTTGGAAATGAATTGGTTGACTTAAATTATATTGATTTGGAAATTTGGATTTATTTTCTAAATCTATTATTTTGGAAACTTTGAAACTAAAGATAATTAATTTGAGAAGAAATAATTTGGTGAAATTGTATATGATTTTGAAATTGAACTGATATTGAAACAAATTGAAATTTGAGAACCTTATGTTACTAAACACTTGATTTGGGAGTTGTCGAACTTATATAAAATTGATTTGTATGAGTATGAAATTGATTCGAAAACTATAGATTTGAAAAGGTACTCAATTTGAAAGTGAAATCTTATATAATTGAAGTCTATATAAGTACGATTTGATATACTATTGATTTTGGAAAGTATTTGATTTGAAAATTAAATCTTATATATAATGGATTTTATATAAGTACGATATTTGAAAGTGATTTGAAAAGGTACTATATGATACATATTTTCGAAGTAAAGATATGGAAAGTGCCTTCTTCTTGATATTCGATTTGTGGCCACATCTTGGATTCATTCTATCGATATTATTCTCTCTGATTTTGGTTTTCCGGATATGATACTCGAGTGTCCTTCGAATTCCATAGCGTTACCCATGGTCTTACGATCGTGACTGCATAGCGCAACTGCCTGGCTGAGTCTTGCCTAGGGGTACGGATTGTTTCCTGGGGGATCCAGGCGTAACCATTGTGTATCCTGCAATCTGTGTAGGTCGCGAATAGTAGCGCAAATGCTTGGCTGAGTCTTGCCTGGGGTTACGGATTGTTTCCTGGGGGATCCAGGCGTAACCATTGTGTATCCTGCATTCTACTAGTCATCATGGCGTAACTCGCAGGGCTGAGAAAGCTTACGGATATGGATTGTTTCCTGGGGGATCCAGGCGTAACCATTGTGTATCTGCGAACCATGGTTAGACAAAGGTTTTGTTTGTTTTTGTTTGGATTGTACTTTCCATTTCTGTTTTTAAAAAAGTTTTCCAGTATTTTCACTGGGTGTTGAAACAAGTTTACTAAGTACCTGGAGAATTCTAGCTTTGCGCCTGATCAACGCACTGCCAGAGTCTGCAGGAACGAGGATAAACTTGTTAAGACATCGAGTTAAAAAGTATTTTGATAAAATATTATAAAGGATATTTTGATCAGTTATTTCCTTTCTAAAAGATTTTAAAGTGTTTTAAATATTGTTTACCTCTTCAACCAACAATTTTAAATTAATGGCTCATCCTTGTCTTTCGTCCTATTTTCCCTTCTAGCTATTCCTATTCTCCACCTTATTAAACTTACCCATAACAACAATTATCAGGTATAATTTTAATCTTCTTGTCATCTTGTCTTAATCCTATTCCATTTTATCTTTTCTGTGTTTTCCGTACCTTATTCCTTTTCGAGGACGAAAAGATTTGAGTGGGGGAGAGTGTAACAACCCTGTATTTTGTGATTATTTTAATTGTATATTTTGGTTATTTTAAATAATTTCATGATTTAAATACTTTATTTTATTTATTAAAATGAATAAATTTTGTTATTTTAAATATAAATTTTGATTTTGATGTGAATTAGAATTCCAAACATGACTAAAAAGAATATTTTCCAGAAAAGTGAATTTTGGTCAATATGGTCAAACTTTGACTTTTAATTTAGAAATTTGAAAGTTTGAAAATTTGAATTTTTTCTTTTATTATGAAATTAAATAAAATTTTAAGAATAATGCTTTTCGTTTCGTTAAAATCTGATTTATAATGTGAAAGTTATGCCCTTTTCAATATTGAGTGTAATTTGTTGTATTTAACAAAATTGTTTATTTTAAATTATATAAATAATATTTTTATTTGGTCATGTAATGTTCTAATTTTTTTTTTATGGGTAAAATAACATGTTATGTATATATTTTGGTTTTAAAACATTTTTTCAAAATGTAATTGACATTTTCCAAAGTCAGTTGTATTCTGTTTATAATTTCTAATTTCCAGTTTCATTTAATTAAAGAATTTTTTTGTTTATTTTTTTATTTTCTTAAGACTTTATTTTATTTTAATTTACACTTCATTTTACTCAGAATTTTTTTTTATTTTTTTTTCTTGACTTTTATTGGTTAGTAGTAAAGTTGTAATTTTTCTAAAACTAGTGATATTCTATTTGTAATTTTTAAGTCCTGTTTTGAATTTTTAAGCAATTTCTTTAATTCTTTTTCTATTTTATTTAAATTTAATTATTTATTTTCATTTTATTTTACTTTGTTTCAGTATTAAAACTCATTTTACTAAATTATCATTGGTTTTTATTTAATTAAAAAGAATGGAAATTTGAAGAGACAAAAGGTTTCAAAACAATGACTTTTGGGTTGCTAGACTTTTCAAATCATTGGCCGTTCCTTTCTAATTGATAGCCGTGAGTTCCTTAACTCATTTTCACGTGAAAACACATCCTTTTCACTTCATTTTCACAGCACTTCAGATCTGAGAAAAATTAGTAATGTCTTCTTCTTCTTTTTCCACTTTTTCCCTTCATTTTATTGAATTTTCTATTAAAATTTGCCTTGCTTCTTCATAGTGTTGATCGGCCATAGCCTCTCCACCACCTCCACGACCAGCACCACCACCATCCACAGCCACATCACCCTCCTCTCCACTGGTCTTGACCAGGTTGTGACCATCACTTGAAGGTAGCACCACAAAAAATCCACACAAACATTGCAAAACTCCTTAAACCAATGCCTAGCCACCTTAGCACCTTCACCACCACCATAGTTCACCTTGGCCACCCCTTAGCCGCCACCACCTGCTCCTCCACCACCTCTGGCCTCTGCTCCAGCCACCACCAAACCTGCTCATGCCAAGGCCGAGCCCAATCCATGTAAGGCCAAGCCTTGTTGTTACACCCAAACACTCTTTTGTTGCCTTGACCATTTGCATTCCTACCTTGTAACTCCCCTCCATGTTCATGCTTGTAGCCTTACCTTTTCCAGACCCATACCTAATCCAAACCAAGTACAAACCTGACCTAATTGATCCCCTAGGCCATGCAAACAAATAGAGAAAGCATGGCAAAAGATTTGGCATTCGTATCTCTCTTTATTTAAAAGTTATTTCATTTCTAGTGTATTGAAATTTATGGTTTGCTTTGATTTTTGTTTGGGTTATAACACAAGATCTATATCATTGGATTTGCTCTCCACACTCAAATTGTATTAGAGTTGTCGTGCCCTCGTAATCTTTGTGTTGTGTGCTTGTTGGCAAATCTCCAGCTTAACAGGTGAGTTATTCTCACCAGACAATATGTACATATATAACTAGTGAATTGACCCCTTTTGAATCTGTAAAATGCATTATCATGTTACACCTGCTATGTTATGATTTTATGATGTTCACCCATGCTTAAACACCTATTATATTATATGTTACTGTTATATTATGCTGTTCTATTATTTTTATCAGTTTATCACACTGCAAGTTCCCTTTAGATTAGAATCACTATGGGTTGAAATGATACATACCCGAACGGACTTTAGAATAGGAGAAAATCGTTATGGGCTGAAATGATAGGCCTGAATGATTTTCAATTATTTTCATTTACTTGGGATTGCAGGTTTGAAATGATCAAACCCGGGTATCTTTGTAAATTACGGGTTGAAATGATAAATTACCCGTATCACTTTACCTAGGCTAGAAAATGAAATACAGACCCGTAGTTAAAATATGTTTATAAATTTTTTTAAAATATTTTAGAAATGTAAATATTATAATATTTTGGTTTAAACTAAATAAAAATGATTTTTGTAAAGCATTATTGTTTTTCTAAAAATTTATAAGTGAAGTAAATTAATGGTAAAATTAGAAAATTTGAAATGTAAGTTATTTTGGGAAATTTTAATTTTGTGATCATTGGAACTTAAATTAAATATGAAATGTGATAAATTCATGATAATTTGGATTAAAGTGAATTTAAATGATTTTTATATTATATTTATGATTTTGAATAAAGTTAAAATGTGAAATGAATGAATATTTAAATTGAAATTTTGAAATATAACTAAAATTGGAAATTTGTGAATTTGGCTTAAAGGTGAATTTTAAGTTAAGTAAATAAAAATGGAATTAAGTTATATTTGAAAAATTTAAACTTAAGTGTTAAGTTAATTTAATTTAATGAATTTATAATTTAATATTGGAATTTAATAAGTGAATTATTATTAAATTTTGATTTTTGAATGGAGGTTTAACTTTATAAAATCATGAATATAAGGGTATTTGAATGATTATTTTAAAAGTGAAATTATATGATTTTATAAGTTAAAAATGATTTATATAAAAATATAATTGTTTGTGAAATTATACTGAATATTTGAAGTTAATTAACTGCATTTCTGAAATGCTATTAATTCTAATGTAAATGATAATACAACATTTGTAAATGCTGTAGTTGATAATAATGAACCAAATGGCTAAATTTAATTAAAGGCTATTATAGCATTTTTGTAAATGTTATAATGGTTGAATTTAACTAAGTTTATTTGAAACTAATGTAACCCTATTACAGCATTTTAAATGCTGTCTTTTGTTAAACTGAACTGTTTTAAATGTGACTTTCCGTAGCATTTTCTAAATGCTGCGAAAGTTGAATTTTCATTGTTTTAATTAATTTAAGTGAACGAATGAACTTTGAAAAGTTAATATTTTGGAAATTTAATAATTTAATTATTAAATATAATAACTTCATTTTATGATTTAAAATGAAGTAATTTGTTTCGAAATATAAACTATTTTGAAATAAGATATTTTGATATTTTGAAATGGATTTTTGAATGATATTGAATTTTGAAATGATAATTGATTTCGAAATATAAAATACCAATTTTGAAATTTTAACCACGGGATGTATTTAATTTATGGTTTAACTGATCCTTAGAGGATGGGCGATCCCAAGCATCCTTTAAGTTATTATGCATTACTACTACAGTTCACTTGAGTTGGTTTACATTATATAAGTATATATTGTCCTGACTCGAGTGTTTTGTATTTTGCTTTACGCTCGGGTCAGCCTGAGTATTTACAGCTTAGATTTGGATCTCTTTCTGGAGCTAGGAATCGTTGGAGATTCTGCTTATCTAGTTATCTACCCATTCCAGTTTCAGTTGTTCTATTTCAGCTCTGGTATTATAAACTTCTATGTATTTGAGATTTCTATTGTATATGTTTTCAAACAGATATTATGTATTTTGTTTTGAGAGTTTGTTATAGTAGCTTCATGAACTACTATGGTTTTTATATTCCGCTGCGAGTTATTCTGATATTCTGTGTCTGTGATTCTGTATTTGATTTTATTTGCTCCAAATTTTATTACAATCTGTTATTTTGAATTATTCAAGTCAGACATGCGTGGATTATTGTCGATTTGAATGGTCCAAAATAGTGGGTCGTTACAATTATAAATGGTCAATACCCTGTAACAATAAGGAAGCAATCTTTTCTCTATCAATCTCTTTTGTTCGTCATCTTTTCTGAATCCTTCGATAGTTCCTGGTAGATCCAGGAAGGAGATTCGATATATAAATATGGGACATAAACTCCAACTGAGCCAAAATTGTTTGTTTGGATGAATTGTTTGCTTTGATTGCTATAGTTGATAGGTATACTTTAGTTTTAAACTAAAATTCTGAAATTGTATTCATATATCTGTCCATTCTCTTGGGTCCCAGTACATTCTATGGATGGTTAGTTATCCTTCGAACTAACCGATGCCACTGCATATTTCGTAGATCTGGGTAACCCGAGTATCTTCTGAAGCATTAAAACAGATTTGTTCTTGTATCTGTTATCGATATTCTGATTTGGTAAGCCAATGCAGAATAGATATTCAGTTTGATTTGATGGAATGTTCTTCATCTATTTTTGTGTCTCCTTGGCAAATTTCGAGGACGAAATTCTTTTAAGGGGGGAAGTCTGTAACGATCCCGGATTTTATAAAAACTTAAATTAATAATTAATTGAATTTTTGAATAAAAATTGTAAAATTAAATTGATAAAATGGAGCGAGTTTCCCTGGGTTCAAGTATATTCTGGATAAATCATTTAAATTATTGTGTATATGTGATTTGAATCTAAATAACTCAATGCAATTATTTGTGAAAGGGTTTGGTAATAATAATTTGGGTTTATAAAGATATATTTATGGAATTCAAAAATAAGTGTTGACGTTAAATAAATATTTCAAACAAATCTATAGTTATATAAAAAATATGAAATAAACACATAAACCTCTAGAAATAAATATTCAAGTAAAAATAGAAGTTTACTCATATTATAAAATAATGAGACAAGGCAAAATAAAATCTAGTAAACATTATAGAGTGAAATAAAATACAAACAGATTGTACTTACAAAGAAAACAACCTACATTCAAGTATGTAAAAAGAAGACAGTCAAATACAAAGGAAGATGTTAGTATATAGATAAGTAATAAGAAGAAACAAAGTAATAGAAAAAAAAAAGAAAGGAGAAAATAAAAAGCAAAACAAATACAAACAAATATAAAACAAGTATGCAACCTAAGTTAAGTTTGATAACAACTATAACAACATATTAACTATAGGGTGTGCCAGACTTTGTATTTGTAGCTATAAGTTAAAGTATACAAACAAATAAGCA
Source organism: Allium fistulosum (assembly GCA_030737815.1). Lineage (NCBI taxonomy): Eukaryota > Viridiplantae > Streptophyta > Magnoliopsida > Asparagales > Amaryllidaceae > Allium > Allium fistulosum. The sequence goes on from CM060906.1 coordinate 527,813,982, forward strand.
AAGGCAAGTATATATATATAAAGTACAAAAGCAAAACAGGTTTGTATAAATAATTGGTAAAGCCTGTAAGTAGTTCAAAGGCAATCAAACTTGTAGTTGTAAAATCAGTTATGCAGGCTAGAAAATCATAAACAAAGCAAAGTATAATACATCTATGTACAAAATAAGATATGCAGGGAAACATATAGGACATTGCATTTAATGCTAGCATACCATTTAGTCAATTCGAATTGTATAATAAAATCAATTCAGCTAAAAAAAAATCTCTGACCATAAGAAAAGGCTTGTTCCAGATGATGCCTCCCTGTACTAACTTGCCTTCTTTATATATGCAATGTTTTTTTTTCTTTTTTCGTTCAACTCAGAAAAACTAGTAAGCTTTTCTTTTTTTTTACAAACTTAAACAACATCACTACAACAAGGGCAAGAAGTTTTAGCAGGAAGATCAAAGCAAGCATTTTTAAATGCAAAGTTTTAAAGCAAAAAGGATTTCAGTTTTCAAAGCTTTTCAAAACATGATTCAAGAAGGAAATCAATCTGAAGTTCAAAACAACAGAGCTGGTCTCTGTCTTCAACATAAAAGTGAGTAACATCATCTTTAAAAGTTTAAATATAAGGTATGGTTTGCTTGTTTGATGTCTGTAATATGTCTGGTTGGGTATATATATAGTTTGTTATATTTCTGTATATGTGTGCATAGCTGTCTCCTGAATGCTTCAAGTATTAGTTTGATTTAAAAATCATCATCTTTTCACTTACTTGCTGTTTGGATTTAGGACTTAACCAAAAGCTGTTTGTATTAGCATAGATGGATGTTTAAAATTTATAGGTAAGATAAATATAAACTTGAATAAACCTGGAAACACAGAAACAACAGAGCGATCTTAAAACAAGTCAAAATTTAATTGTCATGATTCATGAATTCAGGGATATGAATCAAAGACTTAAACCAAAACTTGATTTTTAAAACCAAAATCACCATTTTTAGTTAGGGATCCATGGTGCAGTTTGTACTTGATCGAATTAAGTGTTTTGAGTCGCCTCTGGCGATCAAGTTGATTGGAAGGTCCACGGTCGTTCCTGCTGGTAGAGGGGTGATCGGGGGTCGCGAGAAAATTGGTAGGAAGTTGATCGGAGCTTTGTGGCGACGATGGTTGATCGAGGAAGTCAGGAAACCTAGTTTTAGTCGTAGCTTTTGATTTGATTCGTTTTCCCTCTATGGTTGATCGAGTGGCATATGGTCTTGGGGAATGATGGCTGGATGGATGACGAGTCATTGGCTGAAGATTCGTGGATTCCGGTGGTCTTGGTCGTGAGAACAACGAATTTCTAGGTTTTGGGGTGGTAGTTGTTTTCCTGTTCCAGTTTTGGGTTGAACTCGAATTCGACTTCGAGTTATGGGATGAAGGATCTGATGCTTGCGTTGGGTTGTCAGGGTGGAGGTCGACTTGTCAGAGGCCGGAGGGGAGTTCGTCAACGATCGGCGTCGTTGTACACGTGCACGAATTTGGGGGTGTCAGCCTGGGAGTTGCCAGAGAATAACGCGATTCTTCTCGCGTGTGACTCGGGTAAATCGAGTACGTTACTCGAAGCAAATCGTCACTGTCTCGGGTAGGACTGTTTTTTTTAGTTTTGACAATGCCCAGTTCTACTCGAGTTCGTACTCAGGTAAATTGCGCCCTGGCTCGGGAAATACCCTGTTTTTCTCGAGGTAAATTCGTGGAGCTCGGGTCAAAATTTTGTACAGGCTTTCAAACCTGAAACTGTTTTGTTTGGAAATTTTAAAACAAAAATTAAATTATGAAGCAAGGTTAGAACTAAGATTTCAGAAGTAAAGTTAAATACAACTTCAAATTCAGCTTGAGATTTAGTCTGGGGAATTTAAGTTAAAAATTTAAATTGTTTAAAAACTTAAAGGTGTAAAAGGGAAAAAAAAACCTGAACTTAATTATAATTTGAATTGAATTCCAGATATTGAAAGGAAATTATGTTTTATAAAATTTAAATCATTAAATAAGTTAAATGTTAAGGTCTTCTTTTCATATGTGAAATTTAAAGTAAATTGATCTTTAACTTTATTTAAGTTAAATAAGAATTCATTGTAAATCTTGAAATAGAAGTGAAGTTTTAAATGAAAATTTGAAACGAATGGCTTCAACCATTTTTTTTATAAGTGATGATTAAATCATGAATATAAACGAGTTGGCTTTAAATAATGAAGATAATTCATTGAGAATGAATTCTTAATAGCTAATCAATTTATCATCAATAATGATTTAATGTAAGTAAATTTCTTTAGAAAAGTAATTAAAGGAATTTAAGTAGTTGATAAAGGTTATTAACTAAGATTATTTAAATAAACAATCAATGTGATAAATTTTAACAATTAATCTAGAATAATCACTTGATAATTTGGGGAATTACAATTACTCAGAGAAGTAATTAATAGTTAATCATTTAATGCAATTAATTGAATGATGATTTAAAATTTGAGTATAATTATCTGTTAATGAATTAAAGGATTATTAATAATGGTGATTAATTAAGATTAATTTAGTAATTAAAGATTAATTGATTCATTAATTAAGAATGATTAGTTAATAATTTCTGGTTAACTAATAAATTTGAAAGGGAATTTATTTCAAATAATTTGTAATTAATTAATGATTAATTAACCCGGATTAGAAATTCATAAGTAATTAATCTAATTTGAATAAATCAGATAATTAACTGACCTTACTTATGAATATTTGGATTTGATTGGATGATTGAATTGTTTGATATTTCCTGATCTGTGATGCTTTGTGATATATTCTGATTGGTGCGTAACCTTTACTGCAGTTTATTTATCTGAAATTTATATATATCTGTGATCTGTGCATGAACGATAAGCGTTATAGTTTTATACCGCTTATCAACTATATCCTGTATTTTGATCTGTGATGATTCATCGTGTTGCACTATTGTGTTAAACCCCTGGACTACACTTATACACACACAAATATGGATTTCACGTGGAAATCGGTTAAGTCACAGATGATGTAAATTTGATGTTTTTGAAATTGAAAATTTTAATTTCAATTGATTTTGAAATTAAAAATTTGGGTTTAAAAGTGAAAAGCTTTTGAAATAGAATTTCAAAGATAAAAGTTATTTTGAATAACTTAATCGAGTTTTGAAATTTAAATAATTTGATTTAAATTTGAATTCAATTGATTTTGAAATTGAATTCTATGATTTGAAATTAGGGATTAAAGATGATATAAATGTGTTTATATAAAGTTAAACCATTTAAAAGTAAAATTTTGAGAATTTGGATTTAACCCAAAGATTTTAACTTGTATAAATGGATCAGATTTCCGAAATGAAAACAGTTTGTTTTCAAAAGAATAAAAGCTTTCAGATAAGAAATGAAATTCCAGTTTAAGTAAAGGAATTTCAAGTTTGAATTGAGAAATGGTTTTCCAAGTTATGAATGAATTCTTTTTGAAAGATATGAATTGAATCTGTTTATTTTTAACAGATTTAGAATGATGATTTGTTTAAATCATTTGAAATGGAATTGTTTTGAAAGCTATAAGTTAAATCTTTGATTTAAAGATTTAACGAGTTAATCCAAATTGAAATGGAAATTGATTTGGAAAATTTGTGAATGAATCTTTTGTTTAAAAGATTAAAGTGTGGAAATTGTTTTAAACCATTGAAGGTTGTTAAAATGAATCTTTTTGTTTAAAAGATTAAGAATGGTAATTTCTTAAACCATTTGATGAAAAGTTTTGGGTAATAAGTTGTGACTTAATTGAAATCCCAATATCCATATGTTTTTAAAGACTGCGCTCGTTATTCGGTTTAGCCGGGAGAGGACCTTTGTGTCATATAACCCATTCCGAATAGTGATACGTCGTATATGGATAGCATTTGAAGACCGGTGGTGAAGACTGGATATTTTCGAAAACGAAAGGACAACTCGTCGAATGTCTTTGCATCGACTGGCCCCGATATAGAGATTTTATCACCCTTTGTGATGGGAAGTCCGGACGGGATCGTGAATACCCGGATTTGCAAGGGCTTCGTAAGAAGTGCCTTCGGTTCTGTTCGAACCCGGAACAGAATTGTATGGATACATGTCTGACATTACACTTTGAGATATAAAGCCAATTTCTTTCAAATACATTTCTGTTGGTGGCGGAGAATTTATTCTCTTAGCTTAACACCCTTCTCTGAGACGTACGAGCTCAGAGGTTATGTAGTTGAAGGTTATCAGCGATATATCCCAATTTGGTAATGTGGCATGCTGAGTGTTGCTGTGTGATGATCAGTGTTTGATCATTTGTGATATGATCATTTGTTTGATCATTTATCTTTGTGATCATAGGTTGATCATCTATTGACCCAAAGCATGGCTTTTTGAAAAAGTGTAGCTTTGTGGACGAGACTTCGTCAGGACCTCACAACCCGGAAATGGTCGAAACAGGAATGTTGCGGCAAGGTTATGAGGGTCGCGCCCTTTAGGGTATGTCATTTCCTTCTGGAAAGGGGTGGTGTCATGGTATGGAGCCCAGATACTTACTCATGTGGATACACTTTCTTTATGATGTGTGATGTTGGATACCGAGCTCGGATAAAGGTCCCAAAGGACCGGGAGGTGGCATATTCGTGAGTTACCTGTTACAGGGGTAACCCGGCCTTGTTTGGCAGAGAGCAGTTTGTCTCTCGGGACGTCCCGCCAGAGGCGATCCCATGCGGCGGAAGGAAGTTCCTTAGCCTGACCATTTGTTGGAAAATCCAAAGAAACAATACGAGCCTTGTACGGTTTTAGTTGTATTACCTGCTATGGAATGTGGCAGTAACCTGCTATTGAACATAGTAGCTATAGTAGGCATACGATACTGGTCGTATGTTGGCTAAGATTAATATTATACTTTCGAAATGTTTTCTGCACTATGCACTAATAATAATATCAAGATGATTTTGCGTAGTAAGCATCTTTGACTATCATAAGAAGAAATCTCCTCCAATTCTGCGTTTGCATTGTGTGTGTGGTGGGAGGTCTTATGGTAGTTTCATTTTCTAAAAGCATTGCGGGTTTCAATGTTTTAAAACTCTTTGTTGTTTGTTTAAAAGATAAACTGTTTTTGTTGCTCACACCAGTCCCATGACTGATCCGGAGTTTATTGTTTCCTTCCTAAACTCTGGGTGCTCATAATTTTCCACACGAGCAGTCTAGAGTTGGGTTTCTTTTCAGATATTCAGGTTTAGTAGATTATCTGGAGCTAGTCAGTCTATGGACGACTGACCTTGCTTTCTGCTAGCTATGGATTGGAGCATTATATTGGAGATATTGTTCCGCTGCTGTTGTTATCTTTTCTTTTCCGCTGCTATTTCTTGTATCATATCTCTGATGTATATTGATATTCATTGTATCACTCTGTTGTATCAGATATTGTATATCAATGTATTATTCTTTTCTTCCGCTGTGTTATTTACTTAATGTTGTTATAGCTCCGGCGAATCGGATTTGAACGGTCGAATCTGCGGCATTCTAGTACAATGTGAAGTACGGATGTTGATTTTCGAGCGGGCAAAACCCGATACGTTACAATTGCTTTCAACTTTGAATATAAGGTGATGTTTTGTTTGAATGATGATAATATTGCCTTGGTTTACTCAGTTATATGGTATGCAACTGTACGAAGTGGATATATATTTATAAATGGGTTTACAGGGTAATGTTGTTCATTGTCTGTTTTAGAGGAGATGATATACTTTAGTTTCTTTTTTTTTCTTTTCACGGTTTCGAATTGAATCGAGAGGAGAAGGCTGGTATGTATGAGGTTGGTATATAAAATGTAGTTGTACAGATTATATTGTTTTTTTTTCATAGGCATGGCTGAGTGTTTTGTATTAAATGCATGAGTCCTTTATCACTTTTCTTTGTTTTGTTTTGTATAATAGGATCGGTGAAGTGATCTTGTTCATGCTGGAGAGTAGATGGCATTAAATGAAAGCATTAATGACCATGCCTCCTTGTATACTTATATTCTTTTGCAATACTTCATATGCTTGTCTTTGTACTTCTTTGTTTTGTTTATTTCTTGCTTATTTCGGCTGTACATACATGATCTTGCTTTTGTGCTTACATATATACTTACATATATATATATTTACTTTATCTTATTCTTCAAGCTTGTAGATATTTTGTTTTATCTTTTGTTTTGTTTTGTTACTTTGTATTGACTTTTGCATTGATTTATAAAGATCTTGATATTTACTTTATACTTTATATCTCATATAATTTGTATCTTCATTTCTAAACCATTTATATAAAGATTTAAATTCAACTCAAATATAAAAATATATATTATCAAATTTACTCACATATCATATATACATATATATTCACATATATGCAATATTTTTAATATTTTTAAATTAAAAGGATTTATACAGAATATATTTGATCCGGGGAAACTCGCTCTCAATTTTCCTAATTAATTTACAAATTTTTATCAAAAATTTATTTAATTACTCAATTAATTCAAAAATGCATTTAATTATTAATTTAAATAAATTTAAATTCCAGGGTCGTTACAAATTTCCCCCCTTAAAAGAATTTCGTCCTCGAAATTCGCAGGCACGAAACAGCACAGAGATAGATAGATTCGATCTCCTATAATTCCTCAAACACAAGATTTGAATTCCAAACTCAAGTCGGAATATCTCATAATACATACCAATTTGTCCCTCTTCGGACTTCGGTATTCAAAAGAAATTACAATAGAATTTCAAACTCGGTTTCAAACGAAATCGTTTTATTAATTTAATTCAATTTAAATTTTCCAATTCAAATTCATTAAGGTTTAAATCAAAAAGCTGATAAGAAACTGATGAAGATACGAAGTAATCAAAAGAATTTGAAACGAATCAAAGGAGATTGATAAGAAAGATTGTTTCCACTGTTGCAGGGTATTGACCATTTATAGTCGTATTCCCTTGTCCCATATCTCGTCTTCTTCTAGCACTCATATCTACTATCAGTGGATAGCAAGAGAATTTACTGAGACGTTCAGACGGATATCTTAAGGATTACTCATTCTAGAGTTTACTTCACTCTATCTCTAACGAGCTACTTAACGTGTTATACTCCTGAGCTAAAGTTCAACCTTAGCTCTGATACCAAATGTAACGTCCCAGATCTTCACGTTCGAAAATCGACATCCATACTTTACATCGTACTCGAATGCCATAGATTCGACCGTTCAAATCCGAGTCGCCGAAGCTTATAACACAGTTAAGTAAATAACACAGCGGAATAAATGAATAATACATTGATATACAATATCTGATACAACAGAGTGATACAAATGAATATCAATATACATCAGAGATACGATACAACAAAAAGCAGCGGAAAAGAAAACGATAACATCAGCAGCGGATAATCTTCATCTCCAAAGCACGATCCAGAAATAACTCGAACTCTCAATAACGAGGCACAAAGATAAGCAAGTGCAGTCTGATCCAAAGACTGAACCAACTCCAGAAAATCTACTAAACCTGAATATCTGAAAACCCCAACTCTAGACTGCTCGTGTAGGAAATTATGAGCACCCAGAGTTTAGGAAAGAAACAATAAACTCCGGATCAGTCATGGGACTGGTGTGAGCAACAAAAACAGTTTATCTTTAAAAACAAATAGCAGAGATTTTTAAAGTCAATTCGCAATGCTTTTTGGAAAATGAAACTACTATAAGACCTCCCACCACACACACAATGCAAACGCAGAATTGGAGGAGATTTCTTCTTATGATAGTCAAAGATGCTTACTACGCAAAATCAAATCATTTGATATTATTACTAGTGCATAGTGTAGAAAACAATTTCGAAAGTAGAATATAAATCTTAGCCAGCATAGACATTTCGCACTTATGCCTACTATAGCTACCATGTTCAATAGCAGGTTACCACCACATTCCATGGCAGGTAATACAACTAAAACCGTACAGGGCTCGTATTGTTTTGTTTGGATTTCCAACAAATGGTCAGGCTAAGGAACTTCCTATTCCACGAAAGAAACGCCTCTGGCGGGACGTTCCGAGAACCAACTGTTCTCTGCCAAACAAGGCCGGCAACCCCTTTTCCCAAGGGATAAAAGAAACCTCAGATATGCCACCCCCGGTCCTTTGGGACCTTTAACCGAGGCGCCTCGAATCCAACATCACACGTCATAAATAAAGTGTGTCCACATGAGTAAGTATCTGGGCTCCATACCATGATACTACCCTTTTCCAGAAGGAATGGTCATACCCTAGGGGAGCTACCCCTGAAAACCTTGCCGCACGATTCCTGTTTCGACCATTACCGGGTTGTGAGGCTCGACGAAGTCTCGTCCACAAAGCTACGCTTTTTCAAAAAGCCACGCTTTGGGTCAACACATGATCAACCTATGATCACAAAGATAAATGATCAAACAAATGATCATATCACAAATGATCAAACACTGATCATCACACAGCAACACTCAGCATGCCACATTACCAAATTGGGATATATCGCTGATAACTTCAACTACATAACCTCTGAGCTCGTATGTCTCAGAGAAGGGTGTTAAGCTAAGAGAATAAATTCTCCGCCACCAAACAGAAATGTATTTGAAAGAAATCAGCTTTATATCTCAAAGTGTAATGTCAGACACGTAACCATACAAGTCTATTCCGGGATCGAACAGAACCGAAGGCACTTCTCACGAAGCCCTTGCAATTCCGGATAACTTTCAATCATGTCCAGACTTCCCGTCACAAAAAGAGTGATATAAATCTCTATACCGGCGCGACTCAGTGCAGAGACATTCGACAGGTTGTCCTTTCATTTTCGAAAAATATCCGGTCTTAAACACCGGTCTTCAAATGCTATTCATATACGACGTATCATTATTCGGAATGGGTTATATGACACTAAGGTCCTCTCCCGGCTAAACCGAATAACGAGCTCAATCTTTAAAAACATATGGATATTGGGATTTCAATTAAGTCACAACTTATTACCCAAACTTTCTTTTCAAATGGTTTAACAAATTACCATTTTAATCTTTTAAACAAAAAAGATTCAATTCATAAAGTTCACTTAATTTCACAAAGATTCATTCATAGATTTTCCAAATCAATTTCCTTTTCAATTTGATTAATTCGTTAAATCTTTAAATCAAAGATTTAACTCATAGTTTTCAAAACAATTTCATTTCGAATGGGTTAAACAAATCATCACTTTAAATCTGTTAAAAATAGACAGATTTAATTCATAGCTTTCAAAAAGAATTCATTCATAACTTGGAAAATCCATTTTCAATTCACTTTCCTTTAATTTAAACTGGAATTTCTTTCCTTATCTAAAAGCTTTTATCATTTGAAAACAACAGTTTTCAATTTGGAAATCTGATTCATTCATACGAGTTGAAATCCTTGGTTTAAATTCAAATTCCCAAATTAATACTTTAAAATGGTTTAATTCATACAAACACATTTATATCATCTTTTATCCCTAGTTTCCAAATCATAGATTTAATTTCAAACTTGAATTCAAATTAAAATCTAATTATTTAAATTTTCAAAAACTCGGTTAAGTTATTCAAAATAACTTTTATATTTGAAATTCCATTTCAAAAGCTTTTCACTTTAAACCCCAAATTTCAAATTTTCAAAATCAATTGAAATTAAAATTTCAATTTCAAAAACATCAAAATTTAAATTATCTGTGACTTAACCGATTTCCTTGTGAAATCCATATTTGTGTGTGTATGGTGTAGTCCAGGGGTTTCACACAGTATAGTGCAACATCAATCAATCATCATAGATCAGAATACAGGGATATAGTTGATAAGCGATATAAACTATAACGCTTATCTGTTATATACAGATCACAGATATATATGTCACAGATAGTAAATTACATCACAGATAATTTATCTCAGATCACAACATAAATCAGGATATATACAAAGCATCACAAATCAGGAATATCAACAATCAAGTCATCCAATAGAATCCAAATATCAAAAGGTAAGGTCAATAAATTATCTAATTAATTTAGATCGAATTAATTTCTTACGAATTTCTAATCCGGGTTGATTAACATTAATACTTTACAAATTATCTTGATTTATTATTCTTAAATCATTTATTAATTATCCATTAATAATAAATCAACTTACCTTTAGTTAAAATTCATCAACCTTTAATTATTAAATAATTAATCTTTAATTATTTAATTTACTATTAAATCAATTATCTTTAATTAATTACTTTGATTAATTATCCTCAATTAATCTCTTTAATTTATTATTCCTTGATTAATTATCATTCTCCATTAATTTATTAAAATTTAAATAAATTAATTATCCTTTAATTTATTTATTGTTTGATCACTTGGTTAATCAACTTTTTTTTTCTTCTTCTTACTTAACTACTTAATGCCTTGAACAAATTTGAGTTAAAACAAACTTTACTTTATCAAAATCTGATTTTACAATCTAACTTGAATTTATATACTTAAACTTTATTTAGACTCAGTTTAAAATTGATTTAATTTAAAAACTAAATTTTTTTTAAAATTGTTAACTGGTACAGGTTTTAAATTCTGAATCCAAACTACTCGAGCCTTCCCCTGAAACGAACTTGAGTGAAATTAAATTTCCCCGGCATCATCCCTGAGCACATTATCAAACACTTCGAGTCTCTCCCAAGAATCCACGTCTTCCTCAACGACAAAACCATTTTCATCCCCATACGTACACGCGTACATCTGCTTCTTCCACACTTCGTAAACAACCCAGATACACGTTTCACGCGTGCACATGCACGAGGCGCCGGAGCTACGGCGATCACCATCGAACACGCCATCGAGTCGCCGATCATCCTCACCTTCGATCCTAACCACCCAAAGTTCATCACGAACCCAAAATCGAAATTTAGCTATTCGATCAAAACTGGAACCGAACTCGACCAACTTAAATCACCTCGACCTGTCATTGCCGACCACTAGAGATCACGAGCCTTCGACCCGAGCTCCGTCTATCTCCCACGCTTCGAACCCCACTTGTGCGATCGACTCCGGCGCACTGACGAAGCTGCAGCAACCAGATATTCAACCCCGACCAATACATGGGTTTAAACCCTAAATCGAACGAATTTGCACGAATCTGCCATAGGAAAAATTCGACAGCATTTTTCCCTTCATCCACAATGCCATAGCTAGCTACGACCAAGAATTCAACTCAAATTATCAAGTGGACCATCGGCAATTCATCAAATTGCCGAAACCCTTCAACTCAAAATTCCCAATCGAATAACAAATTTAAAATTTCGAAATGCATGTTAAAAATCATGATTTTCGATAACGAACTCATACAGGTAATTTAAAACAGAAATTGATTTCGTTGATTTTTTAACTTATATATATAATCTTACTGTTAAGTTCATTTTTTAAGCCTATTTGTTAAATTTAAAACCTTGAAACAGTTTTTATAAACACCATCATACAATAACAACCATCTTCCATTTAAACATCAAAGTCTAATTTCAATTCTATTGGAAGCTTTGAATTTTTGAAGGCAAGATAGGAACTAAAAACAACAGGAAACAGGGTATGTGTATATACAGACATACTCACACATATATACATAATGCAATTTTAATTATATAAAAACTGAGAAGTTTTTATGCAACATCAATATCAAGTAGCAGATCAACTCAGTGCTTACTCACAGGCATCAAAACATTAAAACGTGTTATAGGTTTAAAAGAAAAGTTGCTCACCTTTGAAAGAAGAGGAAGAACAGAGACTTTATTGATTTTAAAACTGCAGATTGAATCTTCCTCTGCTTTGTTTCTTCAGTAAATTGCTTTCAACTTTGAATATAAGGTGATGTTTTGTTTGAATGATGATAATATTGCCTTGGTTTACTCAGTTATATGGTATGCAACTGTACGAAGTGGATATATATTTATAAATGGGTTTACAGGGTGATGTTGTTCATTGTCTGTTTTAGAGGAGATGATATACTTTAGTTTCTTTTTTTTTCTTTTCACGGTTTCGAATTGAATCGAGAGGAGAAGGCTGGTATGTATGAGGTTGGTATATAAAAAGTAGTTGTACAGATTATATTGTTTTTTTTTCATAGGCATGGCTAAGTGTTTTGTATTAAATGCATGAGTCCTTTATCACTTTTCTTTGTTTTGTTTTGTATAATAGGATCGGTGAAGTGATCTTGTTCATGCTGGAGAGTAGATGGCATTAAATGAAAGCATTAATGACCATGCCTCCTTGTATACTTATATTCTTTTGCAATACTTCATATGCTTGTCTTTGTACTTCTTTGTTTTGTTTATTTCTTGCTTATTTCGGCTGTACATACATGATCTTGCTTTTGTGCTTACATATATACTTACATATATATATATTTACTTTATCTTATTCTTCAAGCTTGTAGATATTTTGTTTTATCTTTTGTTTTGTTTTGTTACTTTGTATTGACTTTTGCATTGATTTATTAAGATCTAGATATTTACTTTATACTTTATATCTCATATAATTTGTATCTTCATTTCTAAACCATTTATATAAAGATTTAAATTCAACTCAAATATAAAAATATATATTATCAAATTTACTCACATATCATATATACATATATATTCACATATATGCAATATTTTTAATATTTTTAAATTAAAAGGATTTATACAGAATATATTTGATCCGGGGAAACTCGCTCTCAATTTTCCTAATTAATTTACAAATTTTTATCAAAAATTTATTTAATTACTCAATTTAATTCAAAAATGCATTTAATTATTAATTTAAATAAATTTAAATTCCAGGGTCGTTACAGTTTTAGTACGAATATTATAAGATTTTAAGTATAGTGAAGCTTTGATTTCAAAAAAAAAACCTATAGCTTTTTGATTTTCAAATGTATGTGATAATAATAATAAAGTAGGGTGTATATATATATACTGTCCAAAAATTGTTTTGCGTAGTGGTAGCCTTATTATATTTTATATTATTTTAACATTTGTCTTAAATTAAAGTATTGATTTTAAGGAAATTAATATGTATATATATATATATATTGTTAATATCAAACTGATTGATTTCTTTTTCTCATCGATCCCTATCTTTCAGCTTTGCCGTCAAATCCACTTTCAGCTTACTTCACTTTGAGATTTTGTTTGGATTTGTTCGATCGTATAGATCGAGACCCAATCCGTAGCTCAATTCTTTGTCAAATTTATCTAGCCTCGAAAGGTGAGCAATCACTCACGATTAACGTTCTTTTATTTATTAAATTTGATTTCAATTGAAACGACAATTGAAATATGTTGCTGTAGTTATTTAAATTGTTATATATGCTATTATCTACAACTGTTCACCTGTGGGATATGACACCATATCTTGTTGTTTATATTAAATTGTTATTGCTGATATATATGCCTGTTATATTATTTTCATATCTGTTATCACTCTGCAAGTTCCCTATTAGTATAGAAATCACTATGGGTTGAAATGATACATACCCGAACGGACTTTAGAATAGGAGAAAATCGTTATGGGTTGAAATGATAGACCCAAGCGATTTTCATTTGGACTGAATTAGGATTTCGGGTCGAAATGATATCTACCCGTATATATATATTTAATTACGGATTGAAATGATAAATATCCGTATCACTTAACCATAGACAGGAAATTATATACAGACACCGTTGGTCCATATATAAATATTTTGAAAATAAATTCTATGGTTTTGAAAAGAATTATATGGTTTTAATAAATGTTGATTCTTAAATTTTTATATATAAATGGTAATGATATATATAGATTTAATAATGACATTTAATTTAATTAAGATGGATTTAATACATATAATATGTTAAGTAAAAAAAAATTATCTTTCAAAATAGATTTCAGTAATAATTTGAATAAGTTAAGGTTGGGAAGATAATTTGAATTTAGTAAAGAATTTCATTTAATTAAACCGATTTAAAACTTATTGAAATTTAGATTTATGATATGATTTATAACTTGAGTTTGATTTAAATAATTTAATGAATTTTTCTTGTTTAAATAAATTTAAGGAAATATTTAGTAAAAATGAAATTTAAGGCCAGTTAAATGATATTGAATTTATTAAGTGAATATTCCCTGATTAAATAATAATAAAGTTAAATCAAGAGCTATATGAAACTGTTAAATTTAACTTTGAAAATGTTGACTATTAAAGCTTTGAAAGATATTGGAAATTTAAATGGTATATTTAGAACTGAATTGAATTGATGAATTGAGCTTTGCATAAAATTTGAATTTGTAATTTGAAGTTGATTTGAAACGATTTGTTAAGTTGAGGAAATTGGAAATACTTTACTTTATAAATTATTTAATGTATATAAATACTATTTTGGGAAATATAGAGATATTTGAAATGAAAATGATATTGGTTTTGAAGTATAAATGACCACGGTGTTATAGTGTATATTTCTACCTTGTAGATAGTTCTATGGACCCTTAGAGGATGGTTATCCCAACATCCTTTAAGTTATTTGTATTTCAGTTGATATTTCACTTGGGTTGGATTTATTTATATAAGAATGTTAATCCTGACTCGAGTGTTTTGTGTTTTGCTTTACGCTCGGGTCAGACCGAGTGATACAGCATTTGAGACTCACCCCTGGAGTTTGGAGCTTCCTTTGGAGATCCAACTATCGCCTCAGCTTTCAGCTCTTCTAGTTGATTTGTCCAGAGAAGTCATCTGTTGTACTGGAGACTTCACTGCATTTGAGATATTCTGTTGTATTTTATTTTTAACTCTGATGTTTATATAGTAGCTTCATGAACTACTATTTTATCTATTCCGCTGCGTACTATTGTATTACTCTGTGTCTGTGATTCTGTGATTGATTTATTTACTGTATTATGCTGAGTTTTGCCAAATTTTAAATTAACAATCTGATATTTTGAATTATTCAAGTCAGACATGTGTGGATTATTGTCGATTTGAATGGTCTAAAATAACGGGTCGTTACAGTGCACTTGGTAGTTTATTTGTCATTCTATGCGGTTAAAAATTTCTGAACCCGAACAAACCATTTGTTTGTTTGCTATGGATGGATAGTTGATTCTATTGATTTCATATGATGATTGTATGCCGTGGTTATCAGTGATTGTTGTTTATATTGATTTGTTTGTTAGTGGTTGAAACAATTTTAAACATTTCATTTTATATAATTATTAACTCTTTTAGATTATATAAGTGAAATACAGGTTATGAAAGCAATTGCCACTGCTTTTGGTTTTGTAATTAAGCGTTATTTGCTCGACAAATAGGTACATTCTCGGATTACGGATTTCTAGCCATATTATATTGTTTTTCCCGCTGTTGGGGTATATTA
This sequence comes from Allium fistulosum, assembly GCA_030737815.1. Taxonomy (NCBI): domain Eukaryota; kingdom Viridiplantae; phylum Streptophyta; class Magnoliopsida; order Asparagales; family Amaryllidaceae; genus Allium; species Allium fistulosum. Next base: position 527,829,425 of record CM060906.1, read on the forward strand.
TTGATATTATTATTTCTTCCGAGCCTCTCCATACAAAGGAGACTCTACCGAAATTTTCTGAAAATTTTGGACTTCGAAAATTTTATGAAATGTTTTCCAAAGTTTTGTCAACTTGAATATAAAGGATTTAAGTGTTATAAATTGATATATTTTATTTAAATTATTTAATTTTGTAGAATAAGATACGTTGATTACTTAATTTTCTTCTTTCCCATCTTTTTCCTTTTCGGGGATGAAAAGTTTTGAGTGGGGGAGAGTGTAACGACCTGTAAATTTTCGATAATTAAAATTTGTTAATATAACGAGATTTGGGTAATATAAGATTTGTAGAAGTAAAATTGGTGAATTATTAATGAAATAATAACTAGAATGAAATACAATAATGTTAATTTGAGTAAAATCATTAACAACTTTAATGAAATTCCAATAAATGAAATAGTGTAAATGTTATACTAGGCTATAAATTGAATATAAGAAAACAAACGTAAATATTGAATTAATTAATGAATTAATATATAATGAATGGTAATTGAATAAAATCAATGTTCTGTAAGTAATTATAATATCGGTTTGGAAATGATAAACTTATAAAAATGTGATTGAGAGTTAATGGAAACAATTATCATAAGTTACATATATATTTAATCTGTTAAATTGAATTGTTATTAATCGCAATAAATCTAAATTAAATATTATGTTAACGTAAATAAATGGGAAATAATGTTAATTTTATTCATAATATAACAATAGGTTGAATAAAAAGAATGGAAATCAAGATTTATTAATTTATTGGAATTCAAAATTATAATAATTGGATTAATTGCAAATAAATGAAATTAAATATTTAAATATTACGTTAATGGAGATTGAGATGAAATTTGAGAATATTAATGTAATAGATCATGAACCAATGTAAATTTTATCTATTTGATAATAATGGATTGAATAATAGGATGAAAGGTCAATTAAATGGAATTATTGGACATTTGATTTATAATTACTAAATTTATTGAAATTGGAAGTAAAGATGGAAATTATTGAAATAATTAACATTGAATTAACCTGAAAATTTCTTTTAAATTGCTATAAATGTCTAAGTAACCAAAAGTGATAAAATTTGTTAATTATAGAATCAGAATTGAAAAGAGATTTAATTAATTAATTATTAATTTATTTAATTAATGTGAAAATAACCATTTTGGCCACTGACTCGAATTTCGACGAAACCAGTTTCATTGGATCCGTAACAGTGAATTATTGTAGGATTTCAAGTTTTGGAACGATCTGACTTGTCATTTGATCGTACGGGCTCGAAACGCCTTGAAATCAATTTAATTGAAATCAATTTGAAATAAATTGATTTTACCATAACTTCTACATACGATAGAATTAGGACTTGAAACCTCTTCCATTGAATTTGAAATCATTAAAAATATCTATTTTGATATATGGGATTACCCATTTTCGTTCCGGAGACAGAACGTGCTTTTCGGGCCATTTATCGTTCAACGTTATAATCAAATCTTATCTGTTCTTTCTATTTTTCTGATCTGCCTATAAATACCTCGTTATAAACCCTAGTCACTTTTTATTCCTCATTTCTATACGTACAATTCCTTCTCAACTCCTTATTTCAATGGCAGACAAATCAAAACAAAATTCCCAATTCAAATTCAAATCAAAAATCAAATTCCTCGAAACAAAATTCGAAAAATTATAAAATCGAAGAGCTCAATGATTCGAATCTACGTCTCGTGTCTATTTCTGCAAATGATGCTCGAATCAATTGCAAATCGTGGTCAAAGGCCCAAATCGCGAAATCCTAGATGTCGATTTGGGCGATCTCGATTCAGGCGATGATACTTGAAATTATTTGCTGGAATGGGTGGAGATCGTGATGCTGAGTCACGTGGTAGTGGTCACTGGTTCTGGAACCGCCTCCGGCGATTGAATTTTGGTGATTAGGGTTTTTTTTATCACGGGTTGAACGTGGTGGCAGAGGGGGGCTGGTGTCCATCGGGCCTAGGGTAGATGAAGAAGGGAGGTGAGACGAGTCTACTGGTGGCCGCGCCTTAGCCAACGGCGGCCAGTGGCGGCGTGGAATGTAACGACCCAGAATTTTGAACAAATTTAATTGAGAATATTTAATTAATTTTAAATATTTGAACGATGGTTTAATTTGAATCCCCGATATAACTTTGAATTTGGCGATTAAATTATAAAATTTAATCTATTGAAACTGAATAAAAATTTGAATCTTCAGTTTTAAGCTGAAGAAAAATATTTCAAAAAGCTTTTAAAATTCGTATTGATAACACTGAAGATAATAGAAGCTTCAGAAATTGATTTGGAAACAATCTGTTCAGTTTTGAAATTTATATCGTTCAACTGATATTTGAAAATAGCGTTCCGAGGCACAGTCTCGGAATTCGACGAAACCAGTTCCATTGGATCCGTAATATTGTATTATTGTCGGATTTCAAATATCGTATTTTTCGGTGTTTATATGGGAGCACACGCCGTGTAAACGCATCGAAATTTATTCGAATTCGAATTTAAATTTAAATTTAAATTAGTCAACAATCAGCCACCAAAATGTCTCCCCTCGTACAAAACACCATCAAAAACTTTATGCCTTCTCTGTAGCGAACATTGCCAGGCACGCTAATAATTTCCACGCGCAGAGATCAAATCATGATCCTCTTTCTTTTGCAAAACCATACGAGATAAAAGAAAGGAAAGTCTCGTTCATTTCAAAAATCTCCAGTTGATTTAAAACCGAACAATGGCAGACCCAATTTGCGAAAAAAAAAATCTCCTTCCTCTCTTTTAATTAACAGCCGAAGCTTTGTTCAAAGGAAAACAAAAATCACGACAAAAAGGCCACGGCAAACCAAATTGTTCGTCTCCAAATCAAATCCATTTCCCCTCTTCTCTAAATCAATTCGTTCGAGTCACTCACGAGGGAGATACCGCCATTCGAGTTGCCTCCATTCGTTCGAAGCCAGTTCGTCAATCGCGTGGAGTCTGGCGTTCGTGAGGGCAACTCAGGGTAGGTCGCGTGGGTTCGCGATGATGGCCGAAGCAAGCGAAGGTTAGCAGCGATTTGGAAGTGGAGCGATGCTACGTGGTCTCGAACTGGGTTCGAGCTAGAGGAGTGAGGTTGCGCGATGAGTTGGAAGGCGCGATGTCATGGTGTTTAGTGGACATTAGGGTTTGGTTTCGAGCACAACAGACGCAGCGGCGACAACACGAAGTCGCAAATGGTGGTACCGGTCAAGTCGAGGTCGCGTTTGAGGGTGGCTCACATATGCACTCAGGCGGATGAGTCTCGAACTCGAGTTCGAGATTCGACAGGAAGGGTGTCTTCATGTGTGATGTGATGAGTGCAGTGACTTTTGGTGGTGGTGGAAGGCCTGTCGTCATTCCAAATGGGGGTAGCTATACTCGATCTAGGTGTTAGATTTAACAGCAGGTATCATTCTATTTTAATTTAGAATATAATAACAGAGAAATTTTTTTTCTTTTCTTTTTTCGTACGTATAGATCTGAAGATAAATATGTAGTAGTTAAGTTATGCTCTCAGGTTAGAAAATAATTTTATGAAGATATAACTGGAATTAAATACTGTTTATCACATTTAAAACTGGTAAGAATATTTAATAATTGCATGAAGATGATTAACTCGTTAATAAAACTTATTTATTGTTTTAGTTACTAGAAAGAATTTTTTTTTAAAAGGAAATAAAAGAGAAGATTGGTTTAAAAAGAATTATCAGCTAATCAAAAACTATTAAACAGAAAATTAATTGATGGATTAGCTTAAATAGTAATAAATCGTGAACTGTTTATACAAGGTCTAATCCAGTGAAGAAATCAAGAAGAAATGGTCAAAATAGAAATGGATGGCAAATTAAAAGCTAAGGTGAGATCTTCTCACTCAAAATAAATGTGGAATTTTTGCAGTTATTGACTGTTTGATTGTTATTTGGATGTGATATTAGATATGGTAGGATATATCTATATATAGCAATATATACATATTGGCATATGTATATATTGGGTTGATTGATTTCCCGCCTCGTATAGCGGATGAGACCCTATTGCGTCGTTAGTAAGCGGATAATATTTATTAAACCCATATACCGCGATAATTCCGTACTGGAGCGGAATTGGTATTGTGCTAACATCTGTGGATGCAGAGAAACAGGTTGGAGGGATCCGACTGGATTCCTCACCGTATTGATTTTTTACAGATATTTTGATATATTCTGTTATCATATGATGATATATGATATTTGATTGTTGTGATTGATTATTTGGTGCTGTTGCATCATCGGATCCATTTTTGGAGTTTAAAAATAACGATATTATTTTTAAAAGGATTTCAAAGTGATTTTTGAAAGTATACGTTTTATTGGATTTTGGAATTAATTCATTTTAAATAAATAAATGTTATAATTTTTGTGTTATAAAAAATTATGAGATTTGTGAAGATATAATAAGAATGTAGTTTTTGAAATATAAGTTGATTAAATTGAAATTGGTTTAAAATTGAAATTTTCGACTTATTATAAATGGATTATATTTATAGAAGATGTATAAAATTGTTATTTTATAAATAAAAATAAGGAGATTATCTAGGAGTTCTATAAATGTTAAAATGAACTTATAAACAGATTTTATAAGTAAGTAATATTGGTAGATATACGATTTGTGAAGTTATAAGATGAAGGACTTTGAAACTAAATGAATTATAAGTTATCAACTTATGATTTGAATTTTTGTTATATAAATGAGTCAAATGGAATTGTTTAAATAAAGGGATTTCATAACTTGAAGTTGTTATAAAATATAAAATTGTGATTTATAAACGTTGTTTATAAATTCGAAATCACTTATTTTGATAAGTGAATTGTAGAAGTTAATTAAAGGAATTATATCCACGATTTTGGACAGTGGATAAGCTTTTAAATAAAATGTGTAGAAATGTTGAATTTGGATAACGAAGTATATTCACGATTTTGGACAGTGAATATATTATTAAATAAAATGGATATGTTTTGGGAAAGCGATATTATAAAATGAATTAATTGTTTTAAAAGATGTTTTAAAACGTGTTAAGTATCGAAACATAGATTTCAACATTTATTGTTGAAATAGACGTCTCGAGAAAATAAGGAAATGATGGACTATAACACTGTTGTTATAGTAAATGGTTTCCGAAAGGAAATATTTTTGTATAGTATTGAGATTTATATATCTATCTAAATTTCGAATCCCTATACTAGTGATTTCGAGTCGTCGTAACGATGTTTTACGCAACATTCGTTTTGACTCAAATAAATGTGCTTAAGAGAATGATTTCCTTAAAGAATGAAATGTATACTTAATTTTGATTTAAGTATAACGAATATTTTCAAATGTTGAAAATAAATAGATTTGTGAATTACTTATTATTAAATAAGTATGGAAATGCTTTTCCAAAATGAAATGAACTGTTTTGAGATTTTATCTTCAAAGATAAATTGAAATGTGGAAATTGATTTGAAATTGTTTTCAAATGGTTAAGTGTGGAAATAATATATCTAGTAAAGATATTTTTGGAAATTAAATAATTTGGAAAATTATTTGGAATCTGATGATGTTGCGCATCTTTATTGATAGTTAAATAACCGACTATCAATAATTACCTTGAATATGGTATTTGTTGTGAATTGGATGAATTTGAATGCCACACTTATTTTTGAATAATCGCTCACTATTCGGGTTAGCCGGGAAAGGACCATGGGGTCGTATAACCCATTCCGAATATGTGATACGTCGTTATGAATTGCATTCGAAGACCGGTGTTGAAGACCGGATATTTTTGAAAACGGAAGGATTACCGTCGAGTTACTCTACATCGGCTGATCTCCGGTTTAGAGGTTTTATCACCCTTAGTGACGGGAAGTCCCAACGTGATTAGAAATTTATCCGGATGTGCAAGGGCTTCGTGAGAAGTGCCTTCGGTTCTGTTCGATCCCGGAACAGACTTGTATGGATTGTGTGTCTGACGTTACAATTTGAGATATAAAGCTGATTTCTTTCAAATACATTTCTGTTGGTGGCGGAGAATTTATTCTCTTAGCTTAACACCCTTCTCTGAGACGTACGAGCTCAGAGGTTATGTAGTTGAAATTCATCAGCGATATATCCCAATTTGGTAACGTGGCATACTGAGTGTTGCTGTGAAATGATCAGTGTTTGATCATTTGCGATATGATCATTTGTTTGAACTTATATCTTTGTGATCATAGGTTGATCATTTTTGTTTGACCCGAAGCAGGGCTTTGTAGAAAGCGTAGCTTTGTGGACGAGACTTCGTCGAGCCTCACACCCCGGAAATGGTCGAAACAGGAAGGATGCGGCAAGGTTCTAGGGAGTAGCGCCCCTTAGTGTATGTCATTCCTTCTGGATAAAGGTGGTATCAAGGTATGGAGCCCAGACACTTAACCTCTGTGGTTACTGCATTATTATTACTTTGTTGTTGTTGCGAATCGGGGATCCTCGGGAAGATCGGTGACGATCGGGGGATGGCATACGCGTGTCAGTAGTTACCTATTTTTGCAGAGGTAACCCGGCCTTGTGTTGGCAGAGATCCGGTTAGGTTCTCGGGTCGTCTATTCCAGGGACGTACCCATCGTGGAAAAGGAAGTTCCTTAGCCTGACCATTTGTTGGAAATCCAAAGAAACAATACGAGCCTTTACGATTTCAATTGTATAACCTGTCTCCTCAGGAGGCAGCTATAGCAGGCATAATATAATGGTACCTATGCTGGCTAAGATTTATATTATACTTTCGAAATGTTTTCCACTATGCACTAATAATAATATCAAAAATGATTTGATTTTGCGTAGTAAGCATCTTTGACTATCATAAGAAGAAATCTCCTCCAAGTCTGCGTTTGCATTGTGTGTGTGGCGGGAGGTCTTATGGTAGTTTCATTTTCCAAAAGCATTGCGAATTGACTTTAAAATTCTCTGCTATTTATTTTAAAGATAAACTGTTTTACGATCTCACACCAGTCACCATGACTGACTCGGAGTTTATTGTTCCCTTCTAAACTCTGGGTGCCCACCAATTTCCACACGGGCAGCCTAGAGTTATGTTATCAGGACATTCTGGATATTCTGGAGCTTTGGAGATGAGCTGGATGACGAGACGTAGTATTTGTATCTGATAGTATTTATTCCGTTGTGTATTCTGTATGAGGACAAGTTATATAACTGTCCATTTTTGTATATTGACTCTGATGATTGATGTATGTATAAACTGATATAGCTCTTTGTTTTAAAAGACTAGTGTTTATTTATTATATATTGTTCCGCTGCGATGTGTATGATTCTGATATTGTTTTCTGTTTCTATTGTTGTTCTGTTCTCCTTTCTTCTTCTTTTCTTTTTCTTCTATCTTTTTCTTCTTTCTTAAACCCTCGCTATTGGAGTTTCCGGCACTCGATTGCTCGGCAGTCGATAAAGTGAGTATCGATGTCGAATTTTCGAAAGTCGAAAATTCCGGTACGTGACAGCGTGGTATCAGAGCATATGGTTAAGCGACAACCCTGCTCTGTTGGGTGTTACTCATTAGAGATAGAGTCAGTAGTACTCTAGAATGAGTTGAGTGTAATAATAGATACGAGTGCATATTTGTTAGTGAATATAAAAATTGTTTTATATTGTGATGATTGGTTTGTTGAGTGGTATATGGATTCTGGTCGGTATTGTCCGTACAACTCTATCGATAGGGATCTCTAAACACTCGAATAGAACAATTCGGCACAATATTGTTTTAAATAGGGTAAATGAAATAATTTTGCCCAAAACTATTTTTGTATAGAAACGAATTGATTTTCTATGAATTATCATAGTATATGGATGTTTGGTTGTTAGAAAAATGATAACATTGGATTATTATTATTATCATTGAAATTAAATAAGAAATTGAAATTATAACTCCAAAGTTAAGAAATAAAATTCACATACAAATGAAATTTAAGAATGTAAATTATACATGTGAATTGTAATTTAAAACGGAATTCCAGAGAAGTATTTGGAAATGTTTTGAAAGAATTTGAAAATTTTGGAGATTTGGAAAGTTTAAATCTTTTTGGCTTGGAAGTGAATTTCAAAGGTTTTGAAAAGTATTTTGGAGGAATGAAAAGCTCTAAACTCTTTTCGGTCGCTGGAAAATAACTTCGGTAATGACTGCAGCATTATTGATGTGACGACCCGACTTTCCATTCTCGGAAAATCGCATCGACAGTAAGAAAGAAAGGGGTGAGAAGTAGAAAAGAAAAGAAGAGAAAGAAAACAAACACAAATACTCACAGCGGAAATGGAATAAAATATAATATATCACATAACTATTACATAGTATCATATACATCATCTATCAGAGTTACATAGATTACTCATCACATACTAGACAGTTATAAACATCTGTCTAGTTATTACAACTCAATACAAAACAAAGATCTAAACAAGATCAACACAGCGGAAACTACTATCTATATCTACAACGCTGAAACCTCCTGCTCCATTGCTCCTCCAGATTACTCGTCAAGGCTAACCTGAATCCCTTGGCTACTCGTAAAAATTTGAGTACCCAAGAGTTTATAAAACAGAAATAAACAACTTGGGTCAGACATGGGTCTGGTGTGAGTAACAGGTTAAACTTGCTTAACTTCAAAACCCTTTGAAAGAAAAGGTATCACGTAAGACTTCCCACACATAAACATGGGTAAGTTTTTACCTTACGCTAACCAAAACATTTGATAGGAAATTCGATTGTATTATAATAGGGTCTAGGGTTTTCAAATAAATATGAAATAGCTGAAATTGTTACATTATTAAATTCCAGCATACTAGCCACAAAGTGGGTTATACAATCAAAACCGTAAGGGCACGTAGGAAGAATGGGTTTCCATCAATGGCAGGGCTACTGGGGTACCGCCCGTCACAGTACGTGGCCTAGATCACCGTACCGAGGAGTACGCCCGCTCCCCTGCAACACAAAGCCGGAACCATCCCTTACTGGATAATTCCGAACAAGATAATCCCGTAGTTGGCGCGACCAACCACACACTAAGCCGAATAAAAGAAAAGGGACCTCTAGACAGGGATCTATCTTGCCCTCAGTGGGTGCTACCCACGAAACCTTGCTGCACCTCCCCTGTTATAGCCATTCCCGGTTGATGAGGCTTGAGGTTACGATTACCTTTAATCAGAACATATCACTTAGAATGCTCATCGTCCGCCTGACGATGTGCTGAAAGCATTCAATCCATACAAGTTCGTTCCGGGTTCGAACGAAACCGAAGGCATTATCTCGTTACACTCATTTTGGAATCACCCTAGAGTTAACGACAATAACCCTTGCACTCTGAATCTTCATCTTCACTTGAGATTTACGACCTATCGTTAATTTGGATCGATGTGGTATTCGGGTCTCCAGACCTGGAATACCGGTATACGGAAACCCGATCCCGGTCTCATCGAAATCCAAAACGTATCTTTTAAGGCCAAGTTGTTTAAAGGTTTAAACAATTTAACTTATCTATATACACAAAGATAGATAATTCAATAGATAATCTACATTATCATACCAAACAGATAATTCACATTATCATTATAATTCAACCAAACATCCATATCATATATCAGTCATATCTCATCAGAGATATCAAACAATGAAATACATTCAATCTCATTCATCCATTCTTAAGCAATGATTTATATCATCTAATTAATTTAAAGTGAATTAAACTAATTACTTCATTCTATAAATCATGCTTACTTAATTATTAATTAAACCAATTAATTAATCATTACTCTAAGTATCCATCTTAATTAATCATTCCTGATTAATAATCCTTTAATTACTTTAAGTAATTAATACTTAATTAATTTCACAAATTAATTATCTTAAACCATTCAGTAATTAATCTTTAATTACTTCATTAATTAATTAATTATACTTAATTATCTTAATCCTTAATTAATTACAATTAATTAATTACTTTAATCACTTATTATTTATTAATTAATCTTAATTAATCAATTCTTAATTACATCATTAATTTTATTAATTAATGATCCTTAATTACTCTTAATTAATTATCTTATTTAAATTAATTACATTTAATAATTTATTAATCACATTTATTAATCACCTTTGATTAATCTCATTTAGTAATTAACTTCCCTTAATTACTCCACTTCATAAATTAATTACTCCTTAATTAATTATCCTTTAATTAATCCCTTGATTAATTATTCAAAAGTAATTAACTCAAATTTCTTTTATTATTAAATCATCTTCAGTTAATTACATCCAGTAATTACCTTTAATTACTTTCCTAAGTAATTATACTTTCACTAATTACATTTAAGTAATTATCAAATTTCCAAATCATTATCTTAAATTAATTTAACTAATTAATTTAAACTTATCAAATTTATTTAATTAATTACCTTAAGTAATTAATTACCTTAATTACTTCCATTAAGTAATTATACTTAACCCATTTTCATATTAACTAATTAATCTAATTGATTATCAAATTTAATCATGTTAATTAATTAATTACTTATTTATCTAATAATCCCTAATTAATGATCTTTCATTAATTATTAACAATTCTTTAACTACTTCCTAAGTAATTAAACTTTAATCAACTATTTATAAATTACAACTTAATAAATTCTTAATTACCAATTAATTTAACTCTATTACTTAATTAATTGCTAAATAAACCTTTAATCACTTGATAAATAAATTTCTAATCATTTATTAAAATCTATACTTATCTAAATAAATGATTCTTAATCCCAAATTAATTAACCCTTAATTAATTAACTTAAAATCCTAATTATTTAATTAATTAACACTAAACCATTAATTAATTAAATTATTCTTTAATTATCTTATTAATTTAATGACTCCTATATCATTAAACCTTAATTACTTTCTAAATTAAAGTATTAACCTTTAACTACTTTAATTATTATTAACAAAGACTTTAAAACATTTTTACTTTAAAATCTTCTTTTAATTCATTTTAAAATAAATTACAAATTTAACTTTATCCAATTTTTAAATCAAATTTACAAAATCTTCTTAAATTCAAATGTTAAGAACACTTAACATTTATAAAGGAAATTTATAAGATTTTTAAATTCAAACCTTTATAAAATTATACCTTTAACATTTTTAATTTTGTTAAAACATTATAAATTTTTATAAACTTATTAATCTTAAAAATCTAGAATACCTTTTTAGATTTTGAATCCAGACTTAAATTTTGATTTAAAACTTGGTTTTAAATTCTGCTTTTAATTTAAACTTATTTTAAAAATTCTAAACCTCTGACTGGTTTTAAAACTACAATTCTAAATGACCCGAGACCATCACACTTTGCTTCGAGTAAAAACCCTAGCTGCTTCGAGTTATTCACGCTATCACTCGAGAAATACTCGAGACCTTCTTCTTCCTCTAACCCAAATACGAAAACCAACCATTGCCGATACACTTGTGCACGTGCACAGATCAACCCAGCCTCTCCGATCACCTACGACCACTTCCTCAAGTCGACGATCACCTTCACACTAAAATCCGATCATCAGAGTTTCGGCAAGTACTCGAATTCAAAATCGAGCTTCACATCCCACCTGGAACAAAAATCCTGGAACAACACTTCAACCTGGAAGCATCTCGAATTCGCCTATCCGATCATCAGAACATCTGAACGTCTGGCCGCGACTTCGACTACGTCCCCACTTCAATTTCCCACGGCCTGGTGGAACTCGATCCACCAGAGCTTCCTTGACCACCAATTTCTCGACCATGCCAAAATCTAGGGCTACAGCCTAAATCAATCACCAGCCACCACTCCGGTGATTTGAATACCTTCCTGGCATTTTTCTCGAATTCTACGATCGTTCTTCTACCTCCATTGAAAACTTCGACCTCTCCGATCAACTAGATCGCCAGAGATTTCCCAGAATACAAAATCTGTTCAACCTCAAACTACTCGTTCAATACCCCTCTAAAAATGGTGATTCGAATCTTAAAAATCATGGTTTCAATCAGGTATTCAGATCATATGCCTGAATAAATAAATTTAGAAGTTTAATTTTCCACTTATATTTGACTTGCTCTGTTGTTTTGATTTTTCCTGGCCATTCCAGTTTTTTTTAAACTTAAATTAAATTCTAAATTCTAATGTATGATAAAACAAACAATATTTGTTTATAACTTAAATCATAATCTTAACTAAGTCAAAAGTTACAGAATTTTAATCAAAATTTTGAACTTGAAGCTGGTAACAGAGATACACATAAATAACAGACATGCACACCAATTTACATCCATATATAAAGATATACACACATACCAAACATATTAAACAACATGCAGGCATATTACATCATAGATTCAAAGATTTATAGCATGCAAACAGATATCATATACTTAAACATTTAATTAGTAATGTTACTCACCAATTTTATGATGAACAGAGCCCTCTTTTAGAAACAGTTTTGAAAAGCCTTAGCCTCTGGTTTTTGATTTAAAACTTGAGTTGTTAGCTTTATAAACTTGCATGCAGACTTGATTTATTGAAATGTTGCTCTAAATCAGGTTGCTTGCTTTTGAATTTCCCTTAGATCTTGCTTCCAGATTACAGAAAATATGCAGGCTTTCAGATTTGAAGAGAAAAACAGGCTTTGCCTTTGATTTTTGAATAATGGATTACAGGGTTTACACTTGCAGGCTTTGTTTTGAGATTGAAGAAATGCATTACAGGTCTTGGTTTTGAAAATGAATTATGATTTGAAGAAGAAGCTTTACAGAGGATTGATTACAGGTTTGTTTGGAGAATGGTTACAGAGATTTTTGCTTTGAACTTGAAAAATGTATTACAGGCTTTTGTTTTTGGTTTAAGGAGTTGATTATAGATTGTTTTGAGAATTTTGTTTGAGGAATGTTGAATTTGATTTTCTGGTTTTGCTTTTAGAAGTGGAAAACGAATTTCAGATTTTTGAAATGAAGATTAGAAAGAAAGGAAGAGGGTGGAAACATGTTTTATAAGTATAAATGATTTATTTTTAAAATAAAAAGAAAAATTGGAACAAAAATGACACTTGTCTTTCTCATACTCTAATTTTACAACACATGTTATATTAAGCCTTATAAAATTACACTTGTCCTTTTAATTAATTTATATTTATTTTAAATGTAAAAACCTTTTTCTTTATTTATTAAATACTTATCTAAATATATATATAAATTACTTTAAAGAAAATAAACTAATTATACTTATAAATAAAAGCTTATACATATATTTTAAAATCCAAATATTTAAATATCTATCTTTGAATTTCAAAACTAATTTACATTCAAATTCAAATTATATTTAAAATCCAATTTAAAGTCAATTTATATACATACATATATAACTACACATTTAATTTGAAAATAACAATCTTATTTTATTAAAGTCTATTTATATCTATAAATAAAACAATACACTATTAATATTGTATTTTAAACTTACCTATATATATATACTCTTAAATCTTATTTATTAAGCAATATCTCAAAAAGAAAATAACCTTATTATTAATCTTATTTAAAACCATATAGATATTTTGTTTAAATAACTTTGAAAAGCAAATATTAAAATTTCCAAACTATCAATATATATATATTAGAAATTTAAAAACAAGATTTTATTTATTTATTATATTTCAACCCAAAGCTAATCTATTTACAATATATATACTTATATATATATATACATTATAAATAGAAATCATTTTATTGGTTTTTAAAAGATACATTCACTCAGTAAATATTTATTTAATCAGATTATTAAACCAATTCAAATTTTATTATCAAAAATTTATTAATCAATTTAATTATTTAAACAGATTATTAAATTGATATTGTCCAAAAATTCCGGGATATTACATTCCTCCCCCCTTAAAATAATTTCGTCCCCGAAATTTAAAACAAAGGTAATTTAATAATCTATTTAAATCACAATCACATATTATCATCCATATGCTAACAACCATAGCAACCAATTCATCCAATCAAACAATTCTAATTATCCAGACAAAATTCTAGATAAAATTTCTTAGAGTTTCTCAAGTATAAATACCGGAATACTCGCTCTACAGAATCCAAACAATCAACATCACTAAGCTATAAAGCTCCTACTCATCTAGATCTACAGAACTAAACAGAATATCAGACTACAGACGAGTCTGACTCAATAACCAAATCTCCCGAACTGCAGACGGGTAAAATTATTTCACCTTCCCCTTTTTAAAACAATATTGTGTCCGTTGGCCTGGTCCAAGTGTTTAGAGATCCCTATCAATAACGTTAGCTACTCGTATTGACCAGAATCCATATACCACTCAACCGATCAATTAACACAATATAAAACCATTTTATATAACTAACAAATACGCGCTCTCATATATATATACACTTGGACTCAAACAGGTTGCTACAGATCCTATTTCTAAAGAACAATCCTTCCGAACCTAGGTATTCACTCAACCTAGTGTTCTGATATTCACTTAACCAAAAGCTTAGGCATTCGCTCAACCTATGCTCTGATACCACGTGTGACGACCCGACTTTCCATTCTTGGAAAATCGCATCGACAGTAAGAAAGAAAGGGGTGAGAAGTAGAAAAGAAAAGAAGAGAAAGAAAACAAACACAAATACTCACAGCGGAAATGGAATAAAATATAATATATCACATAACTATTACATAGTATCATATACATCATCTATCAGAGTTACACAGATTACTCATCACATACTAGACAGTTATAAACATCTGTCTAGTTATTACAACTCAATACAAAACAAAGATCTAAACAAGATCAACACAGCGGAAACTACTATCTATATCTACAACGCTGAAACCTCCTGCTCCATTGCTCCTCCAGATTACTCGTCAAGGCTAACCTGAATCCCTTGGCTACTCGTAAAAATTTGAGTACCCAAGAGTTTATAAAACAGAAATAAACAACTTGGGTCAGTGTGACGACCGCCCATGACCCCTGCACCGAATCTAGAGATAGAGCGCTGTAAAGTGTGCCAGGCGACCATGGACGATTGTCAAGGTAAGATTTAAAACATAAAGAATCTATCGTATTACTCACAGCGCATGGACAAAATACAATAGAACATATGTATAGTGAAGCTTTACAGAACAAAATGACATCATATAAAACTCCATAATAGTTGAATACAAGCATCCACATAGTCAATACATCCAGCCTCACTACATATCTCTCAGAGAATACAAAACAGCGGAATATCCAGTACATATAATAAGAAGATAATATGCAACCCTCCAGCTCGTCTTCGATATCAGCATCGTGAGAGGAGAACAGCACCTGTCACCTGCTACCTAGTCTGCCCGTCCCAACACGGACGAACAGCCCAAGGCAATAAGAATTAAAACATAAAGCCTTGAGTCAGACAACAGTCTTAGTGAGCAGTAAATTAACTAACAACAAACCAAAAGAGCATAAAGGAAAAAGGAATAGGAATACAACCCTCCCACTCCAGCCTCATTCTACAGTGATAGCCCCCAGACACACACTAAGCAGAAGCAAACATAGCAGAGCATACAATTTAAAGTAAAGCTACTATCACTCGAGTCAAGGGCGATGTTTTCCAAGTACCAAGGCCTAAATCAGATAAGCACCCAGAAAATACCGCTCTTGAGTCCGAATGACGATACAACCAAACATCCATGACTCTGGCTATCACTGTTATCATTGCTTCGATATCACCGTTAATTGAATGACCGGCACATTCTTTCAGCCGTCCGTCAAGGGCTAATGGAAACCCCGGTTCTAGACATAACTCCCGCACGTCGTCGCAGCCCGTGCCTAGGACTATCGAATCTGCCCAGAGTACTCGACCATCAACAGTTGGCCGTTGGGACTATCGAATCTGCCCAAACGTACTCTTGCTTAGAGCATGCTAGAACCTTCAACAACGATGTTATCCAAGCCTCCTAGTCATCCTCCTCGACGACTATTCTCATATCCATTCATTATCTTCAACTCGAATCATATCACCGAGTTATCAACATGCTTGGAATGATCCCGTCTGGATTAGACCAAGTCTTCATCATATGATGCCTCGCTTCATTACACCCTTGCAAAGCTTCATCTCAACTTCACATCATCAAATCTATGCATAAGAGCTTCATCATCCCGCTACATATGCCACGAGCAGCTTTTCCAATTCAAGAGCCTTTCCCTTAGCTTTTGAATCACCTTCGATCTAAATCTAGTCATCAATCATCTAGTTCATAACAATCAATCAAATCAAACATCAATCCAAGCAATCAAGCATTCAAAAATGATCTAAGTAGACAATTATAACAATAATGGCATTTTCGTAATTAAAGAGTTGAAAGTCTAATAAGCATGAAAACATGTATTATATCTCTACAAACTTGATGAATGAACTTGCATAGGTTAACATATGATAAAGTGGATGCAACATCATCATGAACAATGGATCTATATGGATCTACACATAGGATGAAGAAAATGCATGGAAATCTCTATTTTAACACCAAAACGAGCCAACAATCCGATATACTCCTTTGGATCCGTGTGAGAGATAATCACCACTCACCAAATCTCCTAAACAATCCAAAAGATAACAACTTCAGATCTGGACAGCGAAGAACTAAGCTAGATCCGACAAGATCTCACTTCAAACGAAGAAATCTCTCTTGAAAAGATGAAGATCTTCAATCTAAGCTCTTGAATCTTCAACCTTGATCTTCGATTTGGATGGATGGAAGCACTAGATTAGAGTGGAGAAAAGAAGTGAAGAAGTGTAGAAGTCGAGCTCTCAAAATGGCAGCACTTCGTCGCTTCAAAATCCGGATCCCAAAAAGTGAGAACAACTCCTCCTATTTATAGCTGAAATCTGTCCTTAAGTCGAAATCTGGCTATCTCCCTAAGTCGTTTCCGACCTAAGACTCTCCGACCTAAGCTTCTCCGACCTAACGACTTAGCCAGACCCAGCGACTCATCGCACGCGCGACCTAACCTCTTACGCGCTTAGCGACCTAACAGGCCTCCCCATCTTACGACCTAACACTTAACTCCTAGGTCGCTTTCGTCTTAAAGCATAGGCTACGACCTAACACTTAAACTATCTAAGCGACTTAACAACCTACGACTCAGTTGGGTTGCGACCTAACAACTTAGGCTCCTACGCGACCTAACACATGTCGACCTAAAACAACATACGACCTAACAGTTAGATCCACGCGACCTAACACTTAAACTATTCTAGCGACCTAACAACTCACGCGACCTACGACTCAGCAAACTCGCGACCTAACACACACGCGACCTAACCATCTTAGGTCGTTTACGACCTAACTCAACACAGATCTAACGACCTAACTACGCTAACACTTAGGTCGGTCAATCCCATAGGTCGCTAACTCGAACTGCCGACCTAACACTTAGGTCGCTCACACATTTTCTTAGGTCGCCAGAACCTCTTAAGTCGGTCACGACTTAACCCCTTAGGTCGCCTACGACCTAACCAAAGCCAACAACTAGTCTTCCTTAAGTCGGTCAGTCTTTAGGTCGTTAACTCGCCCTGCCGACCTAATTACTTAACTAAATCCTAGGTTGCACAATTCTATAGGTCGCTCCAACTAACCCACGACCTAACACTAACTCGCCGAAGTCCTTAACTCGGTCACGACTTAGCTCTTAGGTCGTCCACGACCTAGGACTTAGACAAATTTCCACAAAAATCTGAAATGACTTAAAAATGCAAAAATTCCAGATTTTGACGAACTTGTCGATCCGTAAAAATACGGGTCGTTACATTCTCTCCCCCTTAGGAATTTCGCCCCCGAAATTCCAAGCAATCAAAACTATTCTGTACGCCTACCATCCATAGCAATCAACAAACCATGCATCCAATTCTAACTTAGCGTACAGAATTCTAAAATTAGAACAAGTTACAATATCGTGAGATGACACGACACCTTAGGGCCATACCTTGAAGAGTTCAGGATGAGCTGCTTTCATCCTCTCTTCCACCTCCCACGTACAGTCGTTATCATCTTCACTCCATTGTATCTTGAGCAACTTAACTACCTTCCTCCTAAGCTGTTTCGTGTCGGTTTCAACAACACGAAGCGGCTTACGAGGTCTTCTATCAACTGGATCAACTTCTAAGTCTTCACAGCTATCAGCAGAAACCACTGTTCTCGAGTCGTGCACATACTTCCGTAGATATGATACATGAAAAACATTGTGCACACTCGACATCTTCTCTGGTAACTCCAATCTGTAAGCGAGCTTTCCAATTCGCTCGATAATCGGGAATGGTCCAACAAATCTCGGAGTCAATTTTCCTTTCTTCCCGAATCGGATAACATTCTTCAGTGGAGAAATCTTCACAAAAACCATATCTCCTACGTCGAATTCCAAATCCTTTCGACGCTTATCAGCATAACTCTTCTGACGGTCTTGGGCTGCCTTCATTCGTTGCCGAATGATCTCTATGCAATCCGAAGTCTGTCGAATCATCTCTGGCCCAAGTATCAGCTTTTCTCCAGTTTCCAACCAACATGTCGGAGAGTTACACGGTCTTCCATACAATGCCTCATACGGTGCCATACCAATGCTTGACTGGTAACTGTTGTTGTACGCAAACTCCACCAAATGAAGGTGATCTTCCCATGATCCTCCGAAGTCCAAAACACATGCTCTAAGAAGATCTTCCAAAACTCGGTTGACTCTCTCGGTCTGACCATCTGTCTGAGGGTGATAAGCTGTACTCAAACACAACTCGGTTCCCAAAACTTCCTGGAAGCTCTTCCAAAATCCACTAGTGAACAATGGATCTCGATCGCTCACTATACTCTTCGGAATACCATGGAATCGAACTATCCACTTCACATACAACTCAGCCAACTTTGATGCAGTCCTAGTCGATCGAACAGGAATGAATCGTGCACTCTTAGTCAGACGATCCACAATGACCCAAATCCCTTCATTCCCCGTTCTGGTTCTAGGCAATCCATCAATAAAATCCATCGACACTTGTTCCCACTTCCATGTAGGAACTTCTAAGGGTTGAAGCAATCCACTTGGCTTCTTCTGTTCAGCCTTTACCAACTGACAGTTCATACACTTGGAAATGAAATCTCCAACATCCTTCTTCATGCCTTCCCAGTAGTAGGTTCTCTTCATATCCCGATACATCTTATTCCCACCTGGATGAATTGTCAACTTCGAGTGATGACTTTCCTTCAGAACTTCAGTCCTCAACTCATCTATATCGGGAACCACTAGTCGTCCTTGCTTTCGAAGCCAACCTTCTCTATCGACCTCGAATCCTTTATCCTTTTCTGGCTCCAATCCAGATTCCAATTCACGGATAATCTTGACAAGCTTATCATCTCGCTTTTGACTCTCGCCAATCCTTTCCACAAGAGTCGGTCTTATCGATAAGTTTGCCAACATTTCAGGTTCCAATTCGCATCTAGGCCTGAAGTCAAATCCAGCTAAATACTCGAGATTCTTCCATTCAGAAAACATGGCTCCCAATCCTGCATGTCTTCGACTTAACGCATCTGCCACTGCGTTACCTTTTCCCGGAGTATAAGCTATACCAAAATCATACGATGCCAAAAACTCTAACCAACGTTGCTGCCGAAGATTCAAATCCTTCTGGGAGAAAAGATACTTCAACGACTTATGATCCGTAAACAACTCGAATCGAACTCCCAACAGATAATGTCTCCACATCTTCAGAGCAAATACAATCGCCGCCAATTCCAAATCATGAGTTGGGTAATTCCTTTCATGCGGCTTCAGTTGTCGACTGGCATACGCAACAACTTTATCCTTTTGCATCAGCACTGCTCCAAGTCCAGTACCACATGCATCGGTGTAAACCACCATCTCATCATTCCCACTTGGAATAGTCAAAACAGGAGCACTCGTCAATCTCTCCTTCAGGATTCCGAAAGCTTGCTCACACTTAGCATCCCAACTGAACACTTGGTTCTTTTTCGTCAATCCTGTTAACGGTGCAGCTATCTTGGAGAAGTCTTTGATAAACCGTCGATAATATCCTGCTAATCCAAGAAAACTTCTCACATCAGATGCATTCTTAGGTCTAACCCAATCCTGGATTGCTGCCACCTTAGCGGGATCAACCGCTATTCCATTTCCAGAAATCACATGGCCTAAGAACCTCACTTCACTCTTCCAGAAGTGACACTTCGAAAACTTAGCCTTCAGCTGATGTTTCCGTAAGATCTCCAAAACAATACGCAAGTGCGTCTTGTGCTCTTCCTCCGTTCTGGAATAAATCAGAATATCATCCACGAACACAAGTACGAACTTGTTCAACTGATCTCTGAACACTCTATTCATAAGATCCACAAAATATGCTGGCGCGTTAGTCAATCCAAACGGCATTACCAGCCACTCAAAGAAACCGGATGGTGTCCTAAAAGCAGTCTTCGGCACACTATCCTTAGCCACTCTCAACTGGTGAAATCCCGTTGCCAAATCCATCTGAGAAAACACCTTGACTTCGTGAAGCTGATCAAACAAGTCATCTATTCTCGGCAATGGATACTTGTTCTTCTTAGTCACCTTATTCAGCTCACGATAATCGACGCACAATCTCAACGACCCATCTGCCTTGGTTGCAAACACAACTGGTGCACCCCATTCGGACACACTACGCCGAATGAATCCTTTCTGTAAAAGGTCATCAACTTGCACCCTCAACTCCTGCTGTTCCCTAGGCGCCATCCGCCTAAGAGGCATCACAACAGGTCTGGCTCCTTCAACTAGATCTATTCGAAACTCGATCTCTCTACGCGGCGGCAACCCTTTGACTTCGTCAAAGACATCCTCGAATCCATTAGCGACCGGCACTGATGACAGTCCATCCCGTGGAACAACTAGCGAATACATGAAGCTCATGAAGACGCCTTCTTCATGCTTACATCGTATCACAATCTTTCGCCCTTCCACATTCTCGACTGTCACTTCCAACCTTTCGCAATCAACCTTAGCCGCATACTTCCTAAGCCAGTCCATACCCAAAATAATTCCGAACCCCGCAAAGTTCAGAACAAAGCAATCACAAACAAAAGAGCAACCATGACTCGACACAACCAGACCACGGCATAACATACACAAACAAGACGAACCCCCAACTGGATTAGTCACGACCAATGGCCTATCAACAATATCCGGTGTCAAACCTAACCGGCCAACGAGTTCATTACAAACAAACGAATGCGACGCTCCAGTATCAAACAGAACTCTAACTGGAACACCACATAGGAAAAGAGTACCTTGAACAACCACACTCTTTCCCTTTTCTTCAGCAGTAGGAGCTTTCGAAGACGACGGAACAGCCCCCAAAGCATAGGCTTGCACAATCTGCCTGTCCTTCCTTGGTTCTGGACAATTCTTCCTGAAATGTCCCGGCTTGTCACAGTTGTGACACTTCATCGGTGCCTTCGGATTCTTACAATCCTTAGAGAAATGGCCCTTCTGTTGACAATTGTAGCAAGTCACCTCGCCTTTCGGCTTCTTCTGGCCATCCTTACCTTTCTGCTGCTGCTGCTTCCTCTTCTGGTTTCCACCCTGCTGTGGTTTAGATTCTCCCTTGGTAACAGCAACAACAGGTCCTTCCTTAGGAAACAAACTCTCATGCCTAAGAGCTTTCTCCACAAGCTTCTCAAATGAATCGTCCAAATGATCCACCAATTGTCTCCCAAGATAACTGTCCAAGCCGGTCACAAACTTCTCATTCTTCTGATAAGCAGATTCAATATACGACCGGGCATACTTGGACAAAGCTTCGAACTCAGAAACATACTCAAGAACTGATCTTCCACCTTGCTTGAGCTCCACAAACCTCTTGAACAGAACAGACTTCTGAGCTGTAGAAATGAACTTAGCTTCAAATCTAGCTTGGAATTGCTCCCAAGTAATCTCTTCTTCCGGAGTAGTGATGGTAATAGAGTTCCACCAATCAGAAGCTCTCCCTTGAAGCTGCCTTGATGCCAACTTCCTCTTAGTTGCATCATCAATTCCCAAATCACCAAAGATCCTTCTACAAGCATCTATCCACCTCTGGACCTCAATGGTAGATTCTGTTCCCAAGAAAACCTTCCCTCCAAGAGCAGTATAATCCTTGCACAGCTTAGCAAAATCCACTGGTTTCGGAGTTTGGACTTGAACTCCAACATCAACTGCCGCCCCCGGAACTGGTATCCTTCTCATGATCGAAGTTATCATAGCTTCGAACATGGCTGCATAATCAGCAGTCTCTTCAGTAGCGCGACCTTCCCTAGCAGCTGGTCTCCCTCTTCGACTCATTCTCAATATCTATAAAAAGGAATGATCAGAACATCTAGAGAAACAACTGCATAAAGGACTCAAACTCTACCAAACTACTATATTATATATAGTAATCATCCATCAAAATACAATTACGTCTCTCATACGTAGTTACTTCAGCGAGCGTTGGGTAAAATCGATTAACCAATGCTCTGATACCAAATGTGACGACCGCCCATGACCCCTGCACCGAATCTAGAGATAGAGCGCTGTAAAGTGTGCCAGGCGACCATGGACGATTGTCAAGGTAAGATTTAAAACATAAAGAATCTATCGTATTACTCACAGCGCATGGACAAAATACAATAGAACATATGTATAGTGAAGCTTTACAGAACAAAATGACATCATATAAAACTCCATAATAGTTGAATACAAGCATCCACATAGTCAATACATCCAGCCTCACTACATATCTCTCAGAGAATACAAAACAGCGGAATATCCAGTACATATAATAAGAAGATAATATGCAACCCTCCAGCTCGTCTTCGATATCAGCATCGTGAGAGGAGAACAGCACCTGTCACCTGCTACCTAGTCTGCCCGTCCCAACACGGACGAACAGCCCAAGGCAATAAGAATTAAAACATAAAGCCTTGAGTCAGACAACAGTCTTAGTGAGCAGTAAATTAACTAACAACAAACCAAAAGAGCATAAAGGAAAAAGGAATAGGAATACAACCCTCCCACTCCAGCCTCATTCTACAGTGATAGCCCCCAGACACACACTAAGCAGAAGCAAACATAGCAGAGCATACAATTTAAAGTAAAGCTACTATCACTCGAGTCAAGGGCGATGTTTTCCAAGTACCAAGGCCTAAATCAGATAAGCACCCAGAAAATACCGCTCTTGAGTCCGAATGACGATACAACCAAACATCCATGACTCTGGCTATCACTGTTATCATTGCTTCGATATCACCGTTAATTGAATGACCGGCACATTCTTTCAGCCGTCCGTCAAGGGCTAATGGAAACCCCGGTTCTAGACATAACTCCCGCACGTCGTCGCAGCCCGTGCCTAGGACTATCGAATCTGCCCAGAGTACTCGACCATCAACAGTTGGCCGTTGGGACTATCGAATCTGCCCAAACGTACTCTTGCTTAGAGCATGCTAGAACCTTCAACAACGATGTTATCCAAGCCTCCTAGTCATCCTCCTCGACGACTATTCTCATATCCATTCATTATCTTCAACTCGAATCATATCACCGAGTTATCAACATGCTTGGAATGATCCCGTCTGGATTAGACCAAGTCTTCATCATATGATGCCTCGCTTCATTACACCCTTGCAAAGCTTCATCTCAACTTCACATCATCAAATCTATGCATAAGAGCTTCATCATCCCGCTACATATGCCACGAGCAGCTTTTCCAATTCAAGAGCCTTTCCCTTAGCTTTTGAATCACCTTCGATCTAAATCTAGTCATCAATCATCTAGTTCATAACAATCAATCAAATCAAACATCAATCCAAGCAATCAAGCATTCAAAAATGATCTAAGTAGACAATTATAACAATAATGGCATTTTCGTAATTAAAGAGTTGAAAGTCCAATAAGCATGAAAACATGTATTATATCTCTACAAACTTGATGAATGAACTTGCATAGGTTAACATATGATAAAGTGGATGCAACATCATCATGAACAATGGATCTATATGGATCTACACATAGGATGAAGAAAATGCATGGAAATCTCTATTTTAACACCAAAACGAGCCAACAATCCGATATACTCCTTTGGATCCGTGTGAGAGATAATCACCACTCACCAAATCTCCTAAACAATCCAAAAGATAACAACTTCAGATCTGGACAGCGAAGAACTAAGCTAGATCCGACAAGATCTCACTTCAAACGAAGAAATCTCTCTTGAAAAGATGAAGATCTTCAATCTAAGCTCTTGAATCTTCAACCTTGATCTTCGATTTGGATGGATGGAAGCACTAGATTAGAGTGGAGAAAAGAAGTGAAGAAGTGTAGAAGTCGAGCTCTCAAAATGGCAGCACTTCGTCGCTTCAAAATCCGGATCCCAAAAAGTGAGAACAACTCCTCCTATTTATAGCTGAAATCTGTCCTTAAGTCGAAATCTGGCTATCTCCCTAAGTCGTTTCCGACCTAAGACTCTCCGACCTAAGCTTCTCCGACCTAACGACTTAGCCAGACCCAGCGACTCATCGCACGCGCGACCTAACCTCTTACGCGCTTAGCGACCTAACAGGCCTCCCCATCTTACGACCTAACACTTAACTCCTAGGTCGCTTTCGTCTTAAAGCATAGGCTACGACCTAACACTTAAACTATCTAAGCGACTTAACAACCTACGACTCAGTTGGGTTGCGACCTAACAACTTAGGCTCCTACGCGACCTAACACATGTCGACCTAAAACAACATACGACCTAACAGTTAGATCCACGCGACCTAACACTTAAACTATTCTAGCGACCTAACAACTCACGCGACCTACGACTCAGCAAACTCGCGACCTAACACACACGCGACCTAACCATCTTAGGTCGTTTACGACCTAACTCAACACAGATCTAACGACCTAACTACGCTAACACTTAGGTCGGTCAATCCCATAGGTCGCTAACTCGAACTGCCGACCTAACACTTAGGTCGCTCACACATTTTCTTAGGTCGCCAGAACCTCTTAAGTCGGTCACGACTTAACCCCTTAGGTCGCCTACGACCTAACCAAAGCCAACAACTAGTCTTCCTTAAGTCGGTCAGTCTTTAGGTCGTTAACTCGCCCTGCCGACCTAATTACTTAACTAAATCCTAGGTTGCACAATTCTATAGGTCGCTCCAACTAACCCACGACCTAACACTAACTCGCCGAAGTCCTTAACTCGGTCACGACTTAGCTCTTAGGTCGTCCACGACCTAGGACTTAGACAAATTTCCACAAAAATCTGAAATGACTTAAAAATGCAAAAATTCCAGATTTTGACGAACTTGTCGATCCGTAAAAATACGGGTCGTTACAGTCAGACATGGGTCTGGTGTGAGTAACAGGTTAAACTTGCTTAACTTCAAAACCCTTTGAAAGAAAAGGTATCACGTAAGACTTCCCACACATAAACATGGGTAAGTTTTTACCTTACGCTAACCAAAACATTTGATAGGAAATTCGATTGTATTATAATAGGGTCTAGGGTTTTCAAATAAATATGAAATAGCTGAAATTGTTACATTATTAAATTCCAGCATACTAGCCACAAAGTGGGTTATACAATCAAAACCGTAAGGGCACGTAGGAAGAATGGGTTTCCATCAATGGCAGGGCTACTGGGGTACCGCCCGTCACAGTACGTGGCCTAGATCACCGTACCGAGGAGTACGCCCGCTCCCCTGCAACACAAAGCCGGAACCATCCCTTACTGGATAATTCCGAACAAGATAATCCCGTAGTTGGCGCGACCAATCACACACTAAGCCGAATAAAAGAAAAGGGACCTCTAGACAGGGATCTATCTTGCTGTCAGTGGGTGCTACCCACGAAACCTTGCTGCACCTCCCCTGTTTTAGCCATTCCCGGTTGATGAGGCTTGAGGTTACGATTACCTTTAATCAGAACATATCACTTAGAATGCTCATCGTCCGCCTGACGATGTGCTGAAAGCATTCAATCCATACAAGTTCGTTCCGGGTTCGAACGAAACCGAAGGCATTATCTCGTTACACTCATTTTGGAATCACCCTAGAGTTAACGACAATAACCCTTGCACTCTGAATCTTCATCTTCACTTGAGATTCACGACCTATCGTTAATTTGGATCGATGTGGTATTCGGGTCTCCAGACCTGGAATACCGGTATACGGAAACCCGATCCCGGTCTCATCGAAATCCAAAACGTATCTTTTAAGGCCAAGTTGTTTAAAGGTTTAAACAATTTAACTTATCTATATACACAAAGATAGATAATTCAATAGATAATCTACATTATCATACCAAACAGATAATTCACATTATCATTATAATTCAACCAAACATCCATATCATATATCAGTCATATCTCATCAGAGATACCAAACAATGAAATACATTCAATCTCATTCATCCATTCTTAAGCAATGATTTATATCATCTAATTAATTTAAAGTGAATTAAACTAATTACTTCATTCTATAAATCCTGCTTACTTAATTATTAATTAAACCAATTAATTAATCATTACTCTAAGTATCCATCTTAATTAATCATTCCTGATTAATAATCCTTTAATTACTTTAAGTAATTAATACTTAATTAATTTCACAAATTAATTATCTTAAACCATTCAGTAATTAATCTTTAATTACTTCATTAATTAATTAATTATACTTAATTATCTTAATCCTTAATTAATTACAATTAATTAATTACTTTAATCACTTATTATTTATTAATTAATCTTAATTAATCAATTCTTAATTACATCATTAATTTTATTAATTAATGATCCTTAATTACTCTTAATTAATTATCTTATTTAAATTAATTACATTTAATAATTTATTAATCACATTTATTAATCACCTTTGATTAATCTCATTTAGTAATTAACTTCCCTTAATTACTCCACTTCATAAATTAATTACTCCTTAATTAATTATCCTTTAATTAATCCCTTGATTAATTATTCAAAAGTAATTAACTCAAATTTCTTTTATTATTAAATCATCTTCAGTTAATTACATCCAGTAATTACCTTTAATTACTTTCCTAAGTAATTATACTTTCACTAATTACATTTAAGTAATTATCAAATTTCCAAATCATTATCTTAAATTAATTTAACTAATTAATTTAAACTTATCAAATTTATTTAATTAATTACCTTAAGTAATTAATTACCTTAATTACTTCCATTAAGTAATTATACTTAACCCATTTTCATATTAACTAATTAATCTAATTGATTATCAAATTTAATCATGTTAATTAATTAATTACTTATTTATCTAATAATCCCTAATTAATGATCTTTCATTAATTATTAACAATTCTTTAACTACTTCCTAAGTAATTAAACTTTAATCAACTATTTATAAATTACAACTTAATAAATTCTTAATTACCAATTAATTTAACTCTATTACTTAATTAATTGCTAAATAAACCTTTAATCACTTGATAAATAAATTTCTAATCATTTATTAAAATCTATACTTATCTAAATAAATGATTCTTAATCCCAAATTAATTAACCCTTAATTAATTAACTTAAAATCCTAATTATTTAATTAATTAACACTAAACCATTAATTAATTAAATTATTCTTTAATTATCTTATTAATTTAATGACTCCTATATCATTAAACCTTAATTACTTTCTAAATTAAAGTATTAACCTTTAACTACTTTAATTATTATTAACAAAGACTTTAAAACATTTTTACTTTAAAATCTTCTTTTAATTCATTTTAAAATAAATTACAAATTTAACTTTATCCAATTTTTAAATCAAATTTACAAAATCTTCTTAAATTCAAATGTTAAGAACACTTAACATTTATAAAGGAAATTTATAAGATTTTTAAATTCAAACCTTTATAAAATTATACCTTTAACATTTTTAATTTTGTTAAAACATTATAAATTTTTATAAACTTATTAATCTTAAAAATCTAGAATACCTTTTTAGATTTTGAATCCAGACTTAAATTTTGATTTAAAACTTGGTTTTAAATTCTGCTTTTAATTTAAACTTATTTTAAAAATTCTAAACCTCTGACTGGTTTTAAAACTATAATTCTAAATGACCCGAGACCATCACACTTTGCTTCGAGTAAAAACCCTAGCTGCTTCAAGTTATTCACGCTATCACTCGAGAAATACTCGAGACCTTCTTCTTCCTCTAACCCAAATGCG
The DNA here is from genome assembly GCA_030737815.1 of Allium fistulosum. Classification (NCBI taxonomy): domain Eukaryota; kingdom Viridiplantae; phylum Streptophyta; class Magnoliopsida; order Asparagales; family Amaryllidaceae; genus Allium; species Allium fistulosum. Next base: position 527,857,806 of record CM060906.1, read on the forward strand.
AAAACCAACCATTGCTGATACACTTGTGCACGTGCACAGATCAACCCAGCCTCTCCGATCACCTACGACCACTTCCTCAAGTCGACGATCACCTTCACACTAAAATCCGATCATCAGAGTTTCGGCAAGTACTCGAATTCAAAATCGAGCTTCACATCCCACCTGGAACAAAAATCCTGGAACAACACTTCAACCTGGAAGCATCTCGAATTCGCCTATCCGATCATCAGAACATCTGAACGTCTGGCCGCGACTTCGACTACGTCCCCACTTCAATTTCCCACGGCCTGGTGGAACTCGATCCACCAGAGCTTCCTTGACCACCAATTTCTCGACCATGCCAAAATCTAGGGCTACAGCCTAAATCAATCACCAGCCACCACTCCGGTGATTTGAATACCTTCCTGGCATTTTTCTGGAATTCTACGATCGTTCTTCTACCTCCATTGAAAACTTCGACCTCTCCGATCAACTAGATCGCCAGAGATTTCCCAGAATACAAAATCTGTTCAACCTCAAACTACTCGTTCAATACCCCTCTAAAAATGGTGATTCGAATCTTAAAAATCATGGTTTCAATCAGGTATTCAGATCATATGCCTGAATAAATAAATTTAGAAGTTTAATTTTCCACTTATATTTGACTTGCTCTGTTGTTTTGATTTTTCCTGGCCATTCCAGTTTTGTTTAAACTTAAATTAAATTCTAAATTCTAATGTATGATAAAACAAACAATATTTGTTTATAACTTAAATCATAATCTTAACTAAGTCAAAAGTTACAGAATTTTAATCAAAATTTTGAACTTGAAGCTGGTAACAGAGATACACATAAATAACAGACATGCACACCAATTTACATCCATATATAAAGATATACACACATACCAAACATATTAAACAACATGCAGGCATATTACATCATAGATTCAAAGATTTATAGCATGCAAACAGATATCATATACTTAAACATTTAATTAGTAATGTTACTCACCAATTTTATGATGAACAGAGCCCTCTTTTAGAAACAGTTTTGAAAAGCCTTAGCCTCTGGTTTTTGATTTAAAACTTGAGTTGTTAGCTTTATAAACTTGCATGCAGACTTGATTTATTGAAATGTTGCTCTAAATCAGGTTGCTTGCTTTTGAATTTCCCTTAGATCTTGCTTCCAGATTACAGAAAATATGCAGGCTTTCAGATTTGAAGAGAAAAACAGGCTTTGCCTTTGATTTTTGAATAATGGATTACAGGGTTTACACTTGCAGGCTTTGTTTTGAGATTGAAGAAATGCATTACAGGTCTTGGTTTTGAAAATGAATTATGGTTTGAAGAAGAAGCTTTACAGAGGATTGATTACAGGTTTGTTTGGAGAATGGTTATAGAGATTTTTTCTTTGAACTTGAAAAATGTATTACAGGCTTTTGTTTTTGGTTTGAGGAGTTGATTATAGATTGTTTTGAGAATTTTGTTTGAGGAATGTTGAATTTGATTTTCTGGTTTTGCTTTTAGAAGTGGAAAACGAATTTCAGATTTTTGAAATGAAGATTAGAAAGAAAGGAAGAGGGTGGAAACATGTTTTATAAGTATAAATGATTTATTTTTAAAATAAAAAGAAAAATTGGAACAAAAATGACACTTGTCTTTCTCATACTCTAATTTTACAACACATGTTATATTAAGCCTTATAAAATTACACTTGTCCTTTTAATTAATTTATATTTATTTTAAATGTAAAAACCTTTTTCTTTATTTATTAAATACTTATCTAAATATATATATAAATTACTTTAAAGAAAATAAACTAATTATACTTATAAATAAAAGCTTATACATATATTTTAAAATCCAAATATTTAAATATCTATCTTTGAATTTCAAAACTAATTTACATTCAAATTCAAATTATATTTAAAATCCAATTTAAAGTCAATTTATATACATACATATATAACTACACATTTAATTTGAAAATAACAATCTTATTTTATTAAAGTCTATTTATATCTATAAATAAAACAATACACTATTAATATTGTATTTTAAACTTACCTATATATATATACTCTTAAATCTTATTTATTAAGCAATATCTCAAAAAGAAAATAACCTTATTATTAATCTTATTTAAAACCATATAGATATTTTGTTTAAATAACTTTGAAAAGCAAATATTAAAATTTCCAAACTATCAATATATATATATTAGAAATTTAAAAACAAGATTTTATTTATTTATTATATTTCAACCCAAAGCTAATCTATTTACAATATATATACTTATATATATATATACATTATAAATAGAAATCATTTTATTGGTTTTTAAAAGATACATTCACTCAGTAAATATTTATTTAATCAGATTATTAAACCAATTCAAATTTTATTATCAAAAATTTATTAATCAATTTAATTATTTAAACAGATTATTAAATTGATATTGTCCAAAAATTCCGGGATATTACAATTGATGTCCATTTTCGGGTTTCCAAAAGAGAAATTGCTGCCAATTGTTTTAAATGGAAATTGTTTGGAAAAATTTGGATTTTGTTTTTGAAATTCAAAGGATAATTTGAATTGTTTTCAAAATGGCTTTGAAATGTTGAAAAGACTCTGGACTACTATGAAATATTGTAAGTTGATAACCTATACAAATTGAATTTTGGTAGAATAAATTTAACTTAAAAGAATGAAGTTAAATCAAAGCAAGTATAAGCGAATCAATTAAATGAAAATGAAATTGAAAGTTGAAATTCATTTCGAATTCGTAAGCAAATGAATTAAATTGAATAATGTAAATTGAAAGATGGATTAAAATTCATATGTTATTGGAAATCCAGTTTAATATAAGTGGTTATAAACCAAAATAGTGAATTGAAAATAAATTTGAAACTGAATGTTGAAGACAAATTTGAATAAAGTGAATTAGAATTTGTAATGAATTAGTAATTGAAACTAATCTAAAATAAGCTGTTGTAAATGAAAGTTAATCGATGAAATTCAATATCCAGAAGTAAACTAAATCCAAATTAGATTGGAATTGTGAATTGAATTCGAATGAGAATTGAAATGAAAAATTGAATGGAGGTAACTTCAATAGTGAAGTAAAAAAATGTATAAGCGATTTATATTGGAAATTTTGTAATAGAATTGGCAAAATGGTTTGAATGTATAACTAGATATTATGGCTAGTAGGACATACAGGTGTTATAAAAGGAATTGGAATTTTGATTTCGAAGATAATTTGAATTGCTCGAAAAAGGTATGTATTTAAATTTGAATATGAGATTTGATGACTTATTTCTTTAGCCGCTTGGCTTTTTCTTTTTCTTTTTGAAATCTGAGAGTCCGTAGGGACGTTTTGTAGTCGTACCGTAATAGCCGCGCAAAGGAGACGCTGGCGAAATTTTTCGGAAATTTCGAGTGTTAGAAAATTTTTGAGGAATTTTCAAAGTTTAAAATTTGAATTTAAACTCGAATTTGAATTTTGAAGTAAACAATGCTGTTTAAAACTCATAATTGAAGTTAGAAAGCTAGTTGAATGATAACGAATCTTTAGTAGGAAGATTTGTTTTGATAAATTGATAAAACTATTGAATGTGAAAAATAGTAGACGAGTTAAGGACCATTTTTCCTAACTTGTAATTTCGAGGACGAAATTCTTTTAAGGGGGGAAGTCTGTAACGACCCAGAATTTTGAACAAATTTAATTGAGAATATTTAATTAATTTTAAATATTTGAACGATGGTTTAATTTGAATCCCCGATATAACTTTGAATTTGGCGATTAAATTATAAAATTTAATCTATTGAAACTGAATAAAAATTTGAATCTTCAGTTTTAAGCTGAAGAAAAATATTTCAAAAAGCTTTTAAAATTCGTATTGATAACACTGAAGATAATAGAAGCTTCAGAAATTGATTTGGAAACAATCTGTTCAGTTTTGAAATTTATATCGTTCAACTGATATTTGAAAATAGCGTTCCGAGGCACAGTCTCGGAATTCGACGAAACCAGTTCCATTGGATCCGTAATATTGTATTATTGTCGGATTTCAAATATCATATTTTTCGGTGTTTATATGGGAGCACACGCCGTGTAAACGCATCGAAATTTATTCGAATTCGAATTTAAATTTAAATTTAAATTAGTCAACAATCAGCCACCAAAATGTCTCCCCTCGTACAAAACACCATCAAAAACTTTATGCCTTCTCTGTAGCGAACATTGCCAGGCACGCTAATAATTTCCACGCGCAGAGATCAAATCATGTTCCTCTTTCTTTTGCAAAACCATACGAGATAAAAGAAAGGAAAGTCTCGTTCATTTCAAAAATCTCCAGTTGATTTAAAACCGAACAATGGCAGACCCAATTTGCGAAAAAAAAATCTCCTTCCTCTCTTTTAATTAACAGCCGAAGCTTTATTCAAAGGAAAACAAAAATCACGACAAAAAGGCCACGGCAAACCAAATTGTTCGTCTCCAAATCAAATCCATTTCCCCTCTTCTCTAAATCAATTCGTTCGAGTCACTCACGAGGGAGATACCGCCATTCGAGTTGCCTCCATTCGTTCGAAGCCAGTTCGTCAATCGCGTGGAGTCTGGCGTTCGTGAGGGCAACTCAGGGTAGGTCGCGTGGGTTCGCGATGATGGCCGAAGCAAGCGAAGGTTAGCAGCGATTTGGAAGTGGAGCGATGCTACGTGGTCTCGAACTGGGTTCGAGCTAGAGGAGTGAGGCTGCGCGATGAGTTGGAAGGCGCGATGTCGTGGTGTTTAGTGGACATTAGGGTTTGGTTTCGAGCACAACAGGCGCAGCGGCGACAACACGAAGTCGCAAATGGTGGTACCGGTCAAATCGAGGTCGCGTTTGAGGGTGGCTCGCATATGCACTCAGGCGGATGAGTCTCGAACTCGAGTTCGAGATTCGACAAGAAGGGTGTCTTCATGTGTGATGTGATGAGTGCAGTGACTTTTGGTGGTGGTGGAAGGCCTGTCGTCATTCCAAATGGGGGTAGCTATACTCGATCTAGGTGTTAGATTTAACAGCAGGTATCATTCTATTTTAATTTAGAATATAATAACAGAGAATTTTTTTTTTCTTTTCTTTTTTCGTACGTATAGATCTGAAGATAAATATGTAGTAGTTAAGTTATGCTCTCAGGTTAGAAAATAATTTTATGAAGATATAACTGGAATTAAATACTGTTTATCATGTTTAAAACTGGTAAGAATATTTAATAATTGCATGAAGATGATTAACTCGTTAATAAAACTTATTTATTGTTTTAGTTACTAGAAAGAAATTTTTTTTAAAAGGAAATAAAAGAGAAGATTGGTTTAAAAAGAATTATCAGCTAATCAAAAACTATTAAACAGAAAATTAATTGATGGATTAGCTTAAATAGTAATAAATCGTGAACTGTTTATACAAGGTCTAATCCAGTGAAGAAATCAAGAAGAAATGGTCAAAATAGAAATGGATGGCAAATTAAAAGCTAAGGTGAGATCTTCTCACTCAAAATAAATGTGGAATTTTTGCAGTTATTGACTGTTTGATTGTTATTTGGATGTGATATTAGATATGGTAGGATATATCTATATATAGCAATATATACATATTGGCATATGTATATATTGGGTTGATTGATTTCCCGCCTCGTATAGCGGATGAGACCCTATTGCGCCGTTAGTAAGCGGATAATATTTATTAAACCCATATACCGCGATAATTCCGTACTGGAGCGGAATTGGTATTGTGCTAACATCTGTGGATGCAGGGAAACAGGTTGGAGGGATCCGACTGGATTCCTCACCGTATTGATTTTTTACAGATATTTTGATATATTCTGTTATCATATGATGATATATGATATTTGATTGTTGTGATTGATTGTTTGGTGCTGTTGCATCATCGGATCCATTTTTGGAGTTTAAAAATAACGATATTATTTTTAAAAGGATTTAAAAGTGATTTTTGAAAGTATACGTTTTATTGGATTTTGGAATTAATTCATTTTAAATAAATAAATGTTATAATTTTTGTGTTATAAAAAATTATGAGATTTGTGAAGATATAATAAGAATGTAGTTTTTGAAATATAAGTTGATTAAATTGAAATTTGTTTAAAATTGAAATTTTCGACTTATTATAAATGGATTATATTTATAGAAGATGTATAAAATTGTTATTTTATAAATAAAAATAAGGAGATTATCTAGGAGTTCTATAAATGTTAAAATGAACTTATAAACAGATTTTATAAGTAAGTAATATTGGTAGATATACGATTTGTGAAGTTATAAGATGAAGGACTTTGAAACTAAATGAATTATAAGTTATCAACTTATGATTTGAATTTTTGTTATATAAATGATTCAAATGGAATTGTTTAAATAAAGGGATTTCATAACTTGAAGTTGTTATAAAATATAAAATTGTGATTTATAAACGTTGTTTATAAATTCGAAATCACTTATTTTGATAAGTGAATTGTAGAAGTTAATTAAAGGAATTATATCCACGATTTTGGACAGTGGATAAGCTTTTAAATAAAATGTGTAGAAATGTTGAATTTGGATAACGAAGTATATTCACGATTTTGGACAGTGAATATATTATTAAATAAAATGGATATGTTTTGGGAAAGCGATATTATAAAATGAAGTAATTGTTTTAAAAGATGTTTTAAAACGTGTTAAGTATCGAAACATAGATTTCAACATTTATTGTTGAAATAGACGTCTCGAGAAAATAAGGAAATGATGGACTATAACACTGTTGTTATAGTAAATGGTTTCCGAAAGGAAATAATTTTGTATAGTATTGAGATTTATATATCTATCTAAATTTCGAATCCCTATACTAGTGATTTCGAGTCGTCGTAACGATGTTTTATGCAACATTCGTTTTGACTCAAATAAATGTGCTTAAGAGAATGATTTCCTTAAAGAATGAAATGTATACTTAATTTTGATTTAAGTATAACGAATATTTTCAAATGTTGAAAATAAATAGATTTGTGAATTACTTATTATTAAATAAGTATGGAAATGCTTTTCCAAAATGAAATGAACTGTTTTGAGATTTTATCTTCAAAGATAAATTGAAATGTGGAAATTGATTTGAAATTGTTTTCAAATGGTTAAGTGTGGAAATAATATATCTAGTAAAGATATTTTTGGAAATTAAATAATTTGGAAAATTATTTGGAATCTGATGATGTTGCGCATCTTTATTGATAGTTAAATAACCGACTATCAATAATTACCTTGAATATGGTATTTGTTGTGAATTGGATGAATTTGAATGCCACACTTATTTTTGAATAATCGCTCACTATTCGGGTTAGCCGGGAAAGGACCATGGGGTCGTATAACCCATTCCGAATATGCGATACGTCGTTATGAATTGCATTCGAAGACCGGTGTTGAAGACCGGATATTTTTGAAAACGGAAGGATTACCGTCGAGTTACTCTACATCGGCTGATCTCCGGTTTAGAGGTTTTATCACCCTTAGTGACGGGAAGTCCCAACGTGATTAGAAATTTATCCGGATGTGCAAGGGCTTCGTGAGAAGTGCCTTCGGTTCTGTTCGATCCCGGAACAGACTTGTATGGATTGTGTGTCTGACGTTACAATTTGAGATATAAAGCTGATTTCTTTCAAATACATTTCTGTTGGTGGCGGAGAATTTATTCTCTTAGCTTAACACCCTTCTCTGAGACGTACGAGCTCAAAGGTTATGTAGTTGAAATTCATCAGCGATATATCCCAATTTGGTAACGTGGCATACTGAGTGTTGCTGTGAAATGATCAGTGTTTGATCATTTGCGATATGATCATTTGTTTGATCTTATATCTTTGTGATCATACGTTGATCATTTTTGTTTGACCCGAAGCAGGGCTTTGTAGAAAGCGTAGCTTTGTGGACGAGACTTCGTCGAGCCTCACACCCCGGAAATGGTCGAAACAGGAAGGATGCGGCAAGGTTCTAGGGAGTAGCGCCCCTTAGTGTATGTCATTCCTTCTGGATAAAGGTGGTATCATGGTATGGAGCCCAGATACTTAACCTCTGTGGTTACTGCATTATTATTACTTTGTGGTTGTTGCGAATCGGGGATCCTCGGGAAGATCGGTGACGATCGGGGGATGGCATACGCGTGTCAGTAGTTACCTATTTTTGCAGAGGTAACCCGGCCTTGTGTTGGCAGAGATCCGGTTAGGTTCCCGGGTCGTCTATTCCAGGGACGTACCCATCGTGGAAAAGGAAGTTCCTTAGCCTGACCATTTGTTGGAAATCCAAAGAAACAATACGAGCCTTTACGATTTCAATTGTATAACCTGTCTCCTCAGGAGGCAGCTATAGCAGGCATAATATAATGGTACCTATGCTGGCTAAGATTTATATTATACTTTCGAAATGTTTTCCACTATGCACTAATAATAATATCAAAAATGATTTGATTTTGCGTAGTAAGCATCTTTGACTATCATAAGAAGAAATCTCCTCCAAGTCTGCGTTTGCATTGTGTGTGTGGCGGGAGGTCTTATGGTAGTTTCATTTTCCAAAAGCATTGCGAATTGACTTTAAAATTCTCTGCTATTTATTTTAAAGATAAACAGTTTTACGATCTCACACCAGTCACCATGACTGACTCGGAGTTTATTGTTCCCTTCTAAACTCTGGGTGCCCACCAATTTCCACACGGGCAGCCTAGAGTTATGTTATCAGGATATTCTGGATATTCTGGAGCTTTGGAGATGAGCTGGATGACGAGACGTAGTATTTGTATCTGATAGTATTTATTCCGTTGTGTATTCTATATGAGGACAAGTTATATAACTGTCCATTGTTGTATATTGACTCTGATGATTGATGTATGTATAAACTGATATAGCTCTTTGTTTTAAAAGACTAGTGTTTATTTATTATATATTGTTCCGCTGCGATGTGTAAGATTCTGATATTGTTTTCTGTTTCTATTGTTGTTCTGTTCTCCTTTCTTCTTCTTTTCTTTTTCTTCTATCTTTTTCTTCTTTCTTAAACCCTCACTATTGGAGTTTCCGGCACTCGATTGCTCGGCAGTCGATAAAGTGAGTATCGATGTCGAATTTTCGAAAGTCGAAAATTCCGGTACGTGACAGCACGCTGTCACGTACGGAAATTTTCGACTTTCGAAAATTCGACATCGATACTCACTTTATCGACTGCCGAGCAATCGAGTGCCGGAAACTTCAATAGTGAGGGTTTTAAGAAAAAGAAAAAGTAGAAGAAGAAGAAGATAGAAGAAAAAGAGAAGAAAGAAAGAAGAAGAACAACAGAACAACATCAGAACAGAAAACAATATCAGAATCTTACACATCGCAGCGGAACAATATATAATAGATAAATGAATAATCTTTAAACAAAGAACTATATCATTTTATACATACATCAATCATCAGAGTCAATATACAACTCAGTACAACAATGGACAGTTATATAACTTGTCCTCATACAGAATACACAGCGGAATAAATATTATTAGATACAAATACTATGTCTCGCCATCCAGCTTGCTTCCAAAACTCCAGAATATCCTGATAACATAATAATTTACAGAAAATCATTTCTTTTTATTAATTTCTATAATACACTTATCAAAATAAGTGATTTCGGATTTATAACCAGTTTTTATAAATGGAAGCACGGTCAAAGCTTGGCTTTTGACGAGTTAGGTTCGTTCGACGACTGTGTTGTAGCTCACATGGGAGAAGGTGTTGACGTGTTATAGCAATATTATTATTTTATTTTTTGTTTTAAAATTTAAAATCGTATAACTTCTAATCAACGTAACTTTCACATACGAGGTCCGTTTCATGCGCGGTTTGATCCACTGGGATCGTATCAAAATTTTGGATAATTTGACGCTGTTTTGGACGAATTCTGAGACCATTCAAATTTTGGGTTTAAATTGGATTTAAATTCAATTTAAATTCGAAGGTGAGTGTTTTAACCCCCTCACAACTTCTAAAATTTCTTATGTTTGTTAAATTAAATTTATGATGTGATTAGAAATTTATTTATGATCGTTTGGTATATTTTAAATCATCATCTCAGTTAATTTGAATTTATTTGAATTAAATCGTTATTTAATTTATTATTGCATTTAAATTCCCAGTTAAATACCTGTTATTGATTATCGGTTCTATATTGATATTTATTGATTGATTTGGATGATGTTTGTAATGGATGTTGATTGTTGATATTGGATGAATGGATGTTTTATTTTATATCGTTATAAACTGCAAGTTCACTATGGGTTGAAATGATACATACCCGAATGATCAATAGATTAAGAAAAAATCGTTATGGGTTGAAATGATAGACTCGAGCGATTTTATGGATTTTAAATATTTTTGGGATTGCGGATTGAAATGATATATATCCGTAAATATAAAATTTTAAATTGCGGATTGAAATGATAAATATCTGTATCACTTGACCCTAGGGTAGAGAATTATATACGGACTCTGGATTGGTTTAAATGATTTTGAATCCTTAAATTTTGCATTGAGTTAAATGATATTTTGAAATAAAATTTGGGTTATATAAATCGAATTATTTATCGAACTTTTAGTTTTATATTAAAATCGAATTGTTTTGAAAGATTTGTTGAAGGAATAAAATTGAAATTTTATAGTGAATTTGAAATATAAGTGAAGTTTATCGAAATTGAGTAATTAAAAATCGTTGAAGTATAACTTTGAAATATATTGAAATTGGAGTAATTAAATCGATGTTTTAACATGGATTTAAGTGATATTGAATTTAATATTTATTTAGAATTCTGAATTGGAAAAATTTGAAATTGGGTTTTGGAACATTGTAATGATCAAAAGTTGTTGGAATGGAATAAATAGTTTAAATTGATATAAATTTCAAATTCGTAATTTTCATATAAACTGTTTTAAATATATTATTTTAAAAGACTTTAATTATTAAGATTTTCAAATTTTAATCTAATTAAACCATTTGACTTATTTTAAATCTAATTAATCTATTTTAAAGCTATTTAATCTATTTTAATTATATTTAATCTATTTTAAATCTATATTAACTATTTATGACAATTTATAGCTATTTAAAACTATTTTCTTTTAAATTCCAAACTAAGTAAAATGGATGGGTTTATATTCAAATTCTCGATTTTTAAAGTGAATGTGGTTAAGCGACATTATAACCTAAGTTGGGAATTAAATAACATATTTGGTTTAATATGATAATTTTGAAATGAGAGTTTAACCTATTTTGGAAATATGACTTTTGAAAGGAAATAAAATTTCGAGCTATGATTTCAATATGATATAATTTCAAAAGTAAGTAATGATTTCAAAAATGATATGATTTGAATTGAATATGATATTTTGATATCAATTATGAAATGATTTTGGAAATGTAAAAGAACCATCCGGTGTGTAATAAGCGATTGGTTGTTAAAGAGACCGAGATCAGATATTGGCATACTCTCTTTTGATACCGAAAACCACTTTGACAACTGTGTACGCGGTGGAGATTCCAGAATGAAGTAGAATGGTGGCGACGATCCTATAAGGTATATACGTGGACCCGACTCCCATGAGTTAGCTTAAGGTGGCAAAACAGGAGTAATTGATGGGCTAAGTGAGGTTATTCCTCCGATCGGGCACATTCCATCGATACTATATTCTGACTTTGCGATTTATTTGGTGGCGACCCTCGATTTTTTTTATTCGGGAGTGTGTTCCGAGTTGGGCGGTAGTTGCGGCTATGCGTTACCAATAGTCCGGAAGTGTAATTGGTATATCTACCCTGGCATTGTCTAGTTGTGCCATGTCACCTACCCTAGCACGCCTTATACGAGTTTGTTTTATGTCGTACCTATGTGGTATCCTTTGGTGGCCCTAGTTTATGGGGATTTACGGTACTATATAGACTATTGGCATTATAAAAATGTGTTAAGGGGGATATGGGTAACGCCTTAACGCTATTTTAATACTTTTACTGTACTATAGACATATTATAATAGCGTATTGTACTACATAGTAGATAGTTTAACGGATCCTTAGGAGATGTGAATCCCGAAAATCTCTTAAGTTACTGCACTCATGTTAGACACTAGATAAGAGATGTCAAACCCCGTAAACATTTCCGACGCCATTTACACTCATATTTATTTAGCGTTGATTTGACTTACATAAGATCTTTTAGTTCTGACTCGAGTGTTTTGTCTTTTCAATTCGCTTGGGTCAACCCGAGCATTTCAGGATTTGAAGACCTTATTTCTGGAGGTCGAAGACGAAGATTTGTACTACTATTATTACTATATTTATTCCACCGCATCATACTGTTCTGTTGCATTATTATTTGTTTATCTCTGATATGGGTAACTCTGATTCTGTATTGTATAAGTATAATCAAATGTTTTGTAAACAGCTTCATGAACTGTTATTTGATTATTATATTTTGTCATTCCGCTGCAAAATTCTGTTTTGTTTTTTCTTTCTCTGCTTATTCTTATTCACCCCAATAACAATCCACCCTTCTGTATGGTTTGAGTCGACATGTGTGTCTGCTTAAAGCATGCAAAAAGGCGGGATGTTACAAAATTTCTAGCATAGCTATGTCAAAACACCAATTCTATACAAAGCAATTTTGAGCTCAGAATCTAAATTTCGAAAATGGTCCATCTTCTTTGGACCATAACTTCTTCAAAGAAAATAAAAAATGAGTGATTATTTTTTAAATGATAGAGAAAAGAAATTTCAATAACTTTCTCATTCAGTGCTTTTGGAAATTCCATGAGTAGGTAGTCCTAAAATTAGTTGCAAAATGACCTATTTCGGGTTTATTATTGAGAATTTGATGTTTATCCGAAGTCGCTACACCTTACCAAAACAATTCTCGCTTCCTCTTCCCTTCAAAGCCGAGCCTACCTAGTGCATTTAGGGTTCAAGACTCCATCTTGTTGCTTAGGAATGGAAGTGCTATGTCATACTCTAATTTAGAGAGAGTTTGGATAGCTTTCGGTGAGTAAATTTCTAATCTTTTGGAAAGAACGTTCCTTTATATGTTGTGTTGATCCTTAGCTATATGTTGGATCTTAGCATGTTTGAAATGTGATGATAAGTGCTAATGTATGGGTCAGTGTTAGTACTCGAGTGGATGTGTTATTGCAACGTTAGTAATTGTATATATATTGGTATATGCATACAATTTGTTATATGAATGTGATGTGTGAATATAAAGGGTTGATGATGAACTTGACTATAGTTATGATGGGTTGAAAACAAAGTTGAAGCCTTGTATGTAGTCGCGATGGATTTGAGGTCGGATTTGAAATCAAACTCGTTTCAAGAGTTTAAAGTTTAGATTTTGGTTAAAGTTTGCGTAATTGGTTTTAAAATGTGAAAATTTACTAAGGTATGTTTCAATCATTGTGACGACCCTGGATTTTTGACATTGGAAATTTGAATATTTAATTGATTTTAAATATTTGGAAGATAGTTTCATTTGAAATTCAAATATCGGAATTTATTTGGCAATTTAATTATTGGATTTAATTATTGAAATTGGGTAAAATATTGTATCTTCATTTTTGAGCTTGTTAAAAATGATTTCAAGGCTTAGAAAATCTATATTGATAATACTGAAGATAATGGAAGCTTCAGAATTGAATTTAACAGTGTTTTGTTCAGTTTTGAAATTTTATCGTTTAAATCGATATTTAAAAAATAGCCTTCCGAGGCGCAGTCTCGGAATTCGACGAAACCAGTTCCATTGGATCCGTAATATTGTATTATTATCGGATTTCAAATTTCGGAGCGTATCGTACGATAAGCAAACGCGCTGAAATTTATATCGAAAATTAATATAATAAATAGGTCTGAAAAGCTATCTTCTCCATACGATTGAATTAGGACTCGAAACCTTTTCCAATGTGTTCGAAATAGGCGTATAACATTATAAACGACTAGCGGCATGCCTGAATAGGAGTTTGACATTTTGAGTTATGATTTTGAGATGATTTAAATTTAAATTTAAAATTTAAATATAAATTTTTATTGACTGGTCAAAAAAAAAAAGAAATTATTACTTCCCATCGGCTTTATTTTCTTTTCAATTCACTGTGTGTTTGTTCAAACACGCATCCATCATATCCAAGCCGACAACACTTTTTCTTTCGCTCAATCAGTTCAACAACTATTCAAGTACCCGACCTTATCTCTTTCTTTCTTCGTTCTCAAGCTAGTAACGAAAGATAAATTCCATTTCCCCTTCCATTTCTGTTCGAACAAAATCTTCTTCTTCCTTTTTCTAAATTAAATCAGTTCATTCGAAAAAGAATAGCCACGACGAAAAAAGAAAAGAAACGATGTATGACGATCAAATTCGATCGGCGACTTCGTTTTCGACAAGAGGTGGAGGCCGCGTTCTTGATTCGAGATGGATTGCGACCGTTTGAATCACGTAGGTGAGGGAACGAGGTTCCATTCAGGGAATTCGTGGCTCCTCGAACAAATCCATACGCGTTTGACTAGGAAATCAAGTGGTGCTCGATTGTGTGGAATCATAGGGGAATCAGCATTTGTGGGTTTTCGCTCGCGTTCGTTTGGGCGAAGTATTGAATCGCGAGGTGGGTTCGAGCAATGGTCGCTGTGGGAATTGACGCGCGAGCAGGCGAGGTCGAAATGATGATCTGGGTTGCGCGTATGGCAATCGATTTAGGGGAGGGCTGTGATGGATATTAGCAGTAAGGTATTAATCTTTTTCAATTTAATATATATAATAAATTATGTGTGAGCTGCGAAAAATATATATAGATTAGAAGATATAAAATATATACTCAGTAGATTGCTGTTTAATTTAGAAAGGTGTATAGTGGAAGTCAGTATATATAAGACTTAGAAAATATAGCAATTTATATAAAAATTTGATTTTTAAAAATCTATATAAGTTATTTTTTTAGTACCTGCAGTTCCAAAGGGAAAATTAAAATAAATATACATATACCTTTTTAACCATATACATTTTAAACCTACTAGATTAATTTAGATTAATGTATTTTGATGGTTAACTCATTTGATAAACCTATTTAATTATTCTAGTTACTAAAAAGAAAAAAATTATTAGTTGAATTAAAATTTTAAAATGGAAATTGAATTGTTCGATTTATTCGAATATTAATAAACTGTATAAATTGTTTATACAAGGTCTAATAAAATGAAGAGAAACAAACTGGAATGGAAAATGGATTGCAAAACGGAAAGCAAAGGGGAGATCTTCTCACTCAAATCAAAATTGAAATTTCAGTTATTGATTGATTGCCTGATTGTGATAGCATATATAGTAGTATTATATATATATATATACATACATATATATATATATACATACATATATATATATATACATACATATATATATATATATATATATATATATATATTTGGTGATTGATTTTCTGCATTATATAGAGGATGAGACCCTATGTGCCACATAATAGCGGATGATATTTTATAAATCCCATATACCGCGATATTCCACCTCGAAGTGGAATTGGTATTTAATTGTTGTGCTAACATCTATGGATGCAGGGAAATAGGTTGGAGGGATCCAACTGGATTCCTCAAATATTTGAATTTGTTTCAATGTTGTGTGTTGATTTATTTATAATCTATGAATGATTATATTGATGATTGAATTTGTTAAAGGCTAAAATTTAGCCGAATGTATTTTTGGTATCGCTGGATACCAGAAATAAATAAAATTGGATTTTGGAAATTAAAGTAGAAAACTTTAAGTAAATTAATTTTTAAGAGTTGAATAAACTTGAAAGAAGTAATTTAACAGTAAAAAGTTGATTTTTGTAGTCTTATCAAATTATTTCCGAAATATGGGAAAAGATATAAATAAATGGGTATTGCATAATATTGTTTAAAAGTAGAAGAATTTATTGGAAATGGAATTTTGAATAATTTGGAAAGAATAAAGGGATTTGTTTAAAAGGTGATAAATTTGTTTGAAACCCATTTGACAATTAATCTGGTATTGGAAAATAAATCTTTAGGAAATTAATAAGATAATTGATTTGGTGTTTGAATGAAAATTTATTTTGTGCTGAAATAAACTTAGAAATCAATTTATAAGTGCTTTGTTATTTGAAATAAACTTGGAATCAATTTGTAATTGATTTAATGTTTGAAATAAATTTGAAATCAATTTGGAATTTGATTCGGTGTTGGAATGTAAATTTTGAAATCAATTTGGAATTTGATTTGGTGATTGAAATGAAATTGAGAAATCAATTTTGAATTTGATTTAGCGTCTGAAAGTGAATATTTGGAAATTTAACTTCACAATGGAATTTGTAAAGAAAAAGGGAAATAAAAAATATCGGGAATTTTATTCCGCGAGTGAAAAGTGATTTGAAATTGGTTTTCAAAATGTTAAAGTGTGGAAAAATATATATCTTGTAAAGATATTTTGAAAATAAATAATTTGGGAAACTTATTTAAATCTGATGATTGTTGTGAATGTTGTTTGATAGTTAAATAACCAACTATCAATGTTTTCCTTTGAAATGGCACTTGAATTTGTTTTAAAAACTAGCGCTCATTATTCGGTTTAGCCGGGAGAGCACTTTGTGTCATATAACACATTCCGAATAATGATACGACGTTATGGATTGCAATTGAAGACCGGATTGCAAGGGCTTCTTTGGAAGTGCCTTCGGTTCTGTTCGAACCCGGAACAGACTTGTATGGTTGTATGTATGACACTACACTTTGAGATATAAAGCAGATTTCTTTCAAATACATTTTTGTTTGGTGGCGGAGAATTTATTCTCTTAGCTTAACACCCTTCTCTGAGACGTACGAGCTCAGAGGTTATGTAGTTGAAGGTTATCGGTGATATATTCCCAATTTGGTAGTGTGGCATGCTAAGTGTTGCTGTGTGTTGATGATCATTCGTTGATCATTTGTGATCAAAGCATGGCTTTCGTGTAAAGCGTAGCTTTGTGGACGAGACCTCATCAGACCTCACACCCCGGACATGGTCAAAACAAGAAAATGTGGTAAGGTTATGAGGGTCTCTCCCTTTAGGGTATGTCATTTCCTTTTGGAAAAAGTTGGTATCATGGTATGGAGCCCAGATGCTTTACCTGTGTGGTTGCAGCAATCTTATTTACTGTGTGATTGTTGCTTTATGATCAAGGGCCCTTGGATAAAGGTCGCAAACGACCGGGGGGTGGCATACTCGTGTAGTAGTTACCTAGTAAGAGGTAACCCGGCCTTGTGTTGGCAGAGAGCAGTTGTCTCTCGGGACGTCCCTCCAGAGGCGTTTCCATGTGGCATAGGAAGTTTCTTAGCCTGACCATTTATTGGAAAATCCAAAGAAACAATACGAACCTAGTACGGTTTTAGTTGTAGAACCTACCATTTAACATGGCAGCTATAGCAGACATAATATAATGGTACCTATGCTGGCTAAGATTAATATTATACTTTCGAAATGTTTTCCACACTACGCACTAATGATAATATAAAAAAGATTTTGCGTATCAAGCATGTTTGACTATCATAAGGAGAAATCTTCCCCATGTGTGTGATTGCATTGTGTGTATGCCGGGAGGCCTTATGGTAATTTCATTTTCCAAATGCATTGCGAATTTCTTTTATTTTCTTTGTGAAAATAACTTCTTTTAAGATCTCACACCAGTCCCACGACTGACCTAGAGTTTATTGTTCCCTTTCTAAACTCTGGGTGCCCATAAATTTTCCACACGGGCAGCCTAGAGTCAGGTTATCAGGTCATTCTGGAATTCAGAAATTGCTGTGGAGATCTGGAGGCGAGCTGGATGGCGAGACGTATCACTTATACTAGTCTTATTCCGCTGTGTATTATGTTATGTGGACAAGTTTATATGACTGTCCAGTGATGTGTGTTGTTGTTGTAAACTCTGATGATGTATTGTATAAACTGATATAGTTCTTTGTTTAAAGATTATTCATTCATCTATTATATATTGTTCCGCTGCGAATGTGAGATTTTGTTATTATTTCTGTTTCTTTTTCTTCTGTCTTCTTCTACCTCTTCTTTTCAACCCTAATGATTCGGTTTCCTGGCATTCGATTGTGCGACATTTGATTCAGTGGACGTATTAATGTCGACTTTCGAGCGTCGAAAGATCGTATCGTTACAATCATGAAATAGCATGGTTTTAGTAAAGTGGCTTCGTTTAAAGGTGGGTTAGAGCAAACTGCACTCGTAGCGACAGTCGCTATGGATGTAGTTCGACAAAGGTTTTAATTTCTATTTCAAATTTGTTTTATTTTGAAATTAGTTTACAAAGTTTTTTTTCAAACTTAATTAGTGATATTAAAAAGTAATTAAATTGTAATATAATATAATTAATTAATTAGTTAATTAAAAGGTAATTAGCACTTAATTGGTAATTAAGAAGGTGATTAAAGGTTAATCATCATATAAGTTAAGTTAATGACTGTTAATTAAGTAATAAAGTTTTAATCAATGTTTTATATGGTTAAGAAGTAATTAAGTGGTTAATAATTATATAATTAAGATTAATGGTTAATTAATTATTAAGTAATTAATATATTATTTAATTAATTAGGGTTTAACTTTTAAACAATTTGGTTTAACCTTAACCAAGTTGCATTAGTAAGTTAATTAGCACTTAATCAAGTTCATTAAGCCAAATTAGAATTTAATTATAACTTAAGCTTGATTAATAAGGGTTAATTAAAATTTGATTTGGGTTTAAGCTGATTAATCTATTTAAATCTTTTCAAAAGGTGATTTTAAAACTGGACCGAATGTATTTTAAATCAATCTTTTTTTAAAGTGAACTGATTCCAATCCGAGAATCTCTTGTATGGACCTTAAGTAACCCTGTATGATTAGGAAGGCTAAATGACATTTGTTAGTAGAATAAAACACCATTCTGCTATAGTGTAAGTGATTTGATTTTGTGGACAAGTGTTAGCAGAATAAATTCCCGTTCTACTATGAATTGATTGAATTGTTTGGACGTCTGTTTAGCAAGACAAATCACCCTCCTGCTATTATATTATTTGGACACGTATATGATAATTAGTTCATATTGACATGTTATTCCCTGATTTGGATATGAGTTGTATTTACATTATTGTTGCTTATGTAAATAACTGTTAAGTGAATTGGAATTAAATTGAAATAAAATGGTAACTTAAATCAGTACCATTGGAATTGCTAAACCTCATTTGGAATTTATAAAGTGTTGTTTCGAATTTATTTAAATTCTTTAATCAATTTGAGACTTAGGTTTTATGAATTGTTTTTTTAAGTTATATAATTCTTAAAAAGGTATTTATAAATGATAACTTATGTATAGAAAGGGTTTTACTATCGAAAAGGGTTATTATGGTGTTTGACAAATGATGTTTTGTAAATGTATTTATAAAGGAGTATAGAAAGGTTTATATAAAGAGTTTTAAAAATAGGAAAAAGGTTTATAAATCATTTTAGAGATTTGAAAAGAGGTTTATAAATTAACTTAAGAGTTTATAAAAGCGGGTTATAACTTTATTTTGAAAGTTATAAGTTAATTGAAATATGAGATGAGCTTTTAAAAAGGGAATTTTTGATAAAGGATAAGCGGAATGTTTTATTTGGAAGAAATGATTGGTTATTTAATATGGGATTTGGAAAGAAGAAGAAAAATTTGAAAGGTTTGTGAATATACTTATATTGATAAGATAAGTATATAATTTTGTTTTCAAGGCATGAAAAGTAAAATGTTTTGGTAATATACTGATACCATTGAGATAAGTATATAAATGTTTCCCAAGTATAAAGGAAATGTAAGAGGTTTGGAAATATTGTTTTGAAAAGATCTTTCGATCAAGTTTTATAAAGTATTTTATTAATTAAAGAAAATTAATAAAGGCTTACTGGATCCCATATGGAAATTAAACCATGATTGGATGTTTGTTTATTTGATAGTTAAATAACCGATGATCAAGTTTGACCCAATTTGACTTAGGAAGTATGAATGTAAACTCGAGTTCCCCGATAAGGTCTCGAATACTTACTTCCAAAAGAACCGGGAATGAGTCAACTAGAAATTATCGGTTGTTGATACGGGGAGACTGGGATCGGATCTATATCCAAAAACCACTCCGAACCAACATGTACGTTTGAGTAGAAGACATCTTGATGATGATTGAAGATGGTGCTCTTTGAAGTGCAAGGGCTACTGCTACTAATCCCGAGGGTGATTCCAAAATGGATGTAGTAGAATTAATGCCCGGTTTCATTTAGACCCAGAACGAATTTGTATGGATGAATGTTGGCATTGCATTGATGCTTGGAGGGTAGTGTTAGCATTCCAAGATGGATTGCTATTCAGAAAGGTAAAACATAGCCTTAAGTCTCACAACCGGGAGGAATGGCAAAAACAGGGCATGCCGCAGAGCTATGTGGTTAGCTACCATTAGGAGCGGTCACCCCATTCTAGATGTCCCTTTCAGGGTTGGTTTGCGCGCAAATACCATGGTAGTATAAGGCCTCAGTGTCAAGGGGGTAAGGTAATTCGATCTGTCATGTTAAAGGAGCAGCCGGCTCTGTGTTAGCATCAGTGCATTTTCTAGAGATGTATCATCGGAAGGTAGTCCCTAACCTTGCCATTGCTGGAATCCAATCTCCAATACGTGCCTTACTTTTTTTGATTATAGAGCTTAGTATGTTGGAATGTGAGATACAAGCATTTCAGCTATTTTATCTATTTACTTTAAACCTAGACATTATGATAATATCACTGGATTTTGATATAAAATGTTTTGGTTATCGTAAGGTAAAAACCCATCAGTTTTTATAAGCGGTGTGGTATTATGAGATACCCTTTGTTTGAAAAGTTTTCAAACATAGAAATTAGTTTGGTTGTTACTTGTTATCGAGTTTTACTCACGCTGGTTTACCAGACTGACCCGGGCGTTATTCCATGTAATGCTCGGGTCGGACCGAGCATGTTTTTCCTAGGTTTAGTTGGATGCTTTGGAGTTGGAGAGAAGCTGGATGTTCAAGACGTATTCACGTATATTTTTCTTTCGTTGTATTATCGAGTCTATATGTTTGTCAATGTAAGGACAGGTTTCTATAACCGTCCAAATTTAGGATAAGTCTAGTGTACTCTGATGTTATATGAATAAAGATGTTTCCTTTTTGTAAAGACCATTGATGTATTATATATTATTCGCTGCGTTGTGAGATTCTGTGTTGTTTAGTTTTCTTCTATCTTCTACCTTTTTCTTTCACCCTAACAAATCGATATTTCCGGCACTTGAATGTTCGACATGTGATACAGTGGATGTATTAGTGTCGATTTTCGAGGGTTGAAAATCCGGTTCGTTACATAATCTATGACTCTATAACTTATTTTGATATCTTAAATCTTCAAACTTATGAGTCTTAAATCTCTAACTCTTGAATCTTTATCTCAACCTCTTGATTCTGCTCTTGATGCTATACGGTCTTCTTAGTTAATATCTGCCTAATATCCTACACTATATACAATATATATCTTGATAAAAACATTAGTACATATATTTTGTATAATATCATATGGTTGTTGTCATCAAAACCAATGCCTAAGGTACTAACAGTCTCCCCCTTTTTGATGATGACAACCATGTATATAAAATATGATATAACCCCCCCTAAGTTACAAAACTCCCCCTTAATCTATGCTTGGACATTTTATATATTTTTCCCCCTTTGTCATCGACAAAAATATAAGTAAAACTACCTCTAACTAAAGTGCTATATGATATATAAGAGTGATATGTTGATAAATAAGAAAAACCAATATTATTAATCAAACTAATCCAATACATGAAAATCTATATGCAAACTAAATTAAAATCACACAGATAAGTAAAATATGTACACGAAATCAAATCTATATCCTAACAATTCAAACTATAACGTAATAATCTTAGGTCCTAAGGATTTCTCTCGATAATGAGGGACATATGGATGGGATAGAATGGATAGTGAAGATAGAAATTCCCTTTTTGTTCGACGATATTTCCATCTCGATCGACGCATACTTCACCAATGCCTCTGACTTCATCATCATCCTCTTTCTCTTCCTCTTCTTCCTGTTCTTCTTCCTCTTCTTCATTTATAAGATTAGGTTCATCCTCTTCAATCATGATTGGTTTTGTTGGATTATCCAATATATATTTCTAAAGATTTAACAAAATTCGGCCTTGTTTCTCTTGTTCCTTCATCATTCTCAATTGAATAACTTCCATTTCAGAAAGCATATTAAGAGTATGCTTTAGATAACTCTCAATTTTAGCCACTTTGTCCATTGTAGAGGTTTGGAGAGTGTCTGGTGTAGGGGAATTGAAGGAAAATAATGCAGATTCATGTCTTGGACATTTGGAATTAGTAGGTCCATTAATTTATTTTTATTGTTTATTTCTAGAAAGAAAACGATAGTGGTATAGGTTTATTTTCGAAATAAAGTGGTTATATATAGCCATTTCAAGTTTTAAATTAAGGAGGAAAATTTGAATTCTGAAAATAACTGCATATATCGACATATAGGATGTAGTATGTCGGCATATCTAGTATAATTCTGATGATTTGTTTTTTCTTTTTAATTATTTATTTAAATGCTATTATTTGTATATTTCTGAGAAAGAACATATTCCTAACTCTCTTCTTAGCTTAATAAACGATGTTTGATTTAATGGTTTTGCTAATACATCAGCTATTAAATTTTCATTATTTATAAATTCGAGTGAAATTATTCTTTTATTTATATTATCTCTTAGAAAGTGATGTTGCATATCTATATGTTTAGTTTTAGCATGATGAGTTGGATTTATAGATAAATTAATCGCACTAGTACAGTTGTAGTATATTGGTGATTTAGTAAAATTTAAACCAAAATCATTTAATGTTTGTTGCATATAAATAACCAGAGAACAGGCTAATGCTGTTGAAACATATTCTGATTCTGTTGTGGATAAAGATATAGGATTTTTCTTTTTGCTAAACCAGGAAACTAGAGAGTGTCCTAAAAAGTGAAAAGTTCCACTTGTACTTTTTCGGTCTGATTTGCAACCAGCATAATCAGCATCACTATATGGAATTAAATCAAAGGAATCTTCTTTTGGGTAGAAAGGTCCATAGTCTAGTGCGTTATTTACATATCTTAATATTCGTTTTATGGATTCAAGATGTGTTTCCTTAGATTGATATTGATCTCTTACACAGAGACAAACACTATGCATTATATCAGGTCTACTTGCAGTGATATAGAGCAAAGATCCTATCATACCTCTATAAAGTTTTTGATCTACATCCTTTGAGTTATCTTCTTTATTTAATTTTTTATTAGTTACCATAGAAGTTGTTTTACCTTTGGTATTAGATATACCAAATTTATTAACTAATTCTTTGGCATATTTTTCTTGCCTTATGAAAATTCCATTATTTAATTATCTTATTTGTAATCCTAAAATGAATGTTAATTCTCCCATATGACTCATCTCAAATTCTTTTATCATAATATCAGAAAATTCATTGTTTAGTTGTTCATTTGTTGATCCAAAAATAATATCATCTACATATATTTATATTAGTTGAATATCATCGTTGTGTCTTTTAATAAATAGTGTACTATCTACTTTCCTAATTTCAAAATTAGATTGTAATAAATATGATTTAAGTCTACCGTACCATACTCTAGGAGCTTGTTTTAAACCATATAGGGCTTTCTTTAATTTATAAACATGATTTGAAAATAATTTCATCTTCAAATAGAGGGGGTTGTTCTACATAGACATCTTCTTTAATAAAACCATTTAGAAAAGCACTTTTAACTTTGAAATAATTTAAAATTGGTTTTGCAAAGGCAAGTAAGAGTCTTTTTGCTTCTAATCTGGCTATAGGTGCAAAAGTTTCATCAAATTCTATGCCTTCTTCTTGACTATATCCTTGAGGTACTAAGCGGGCTTTATTTCTAACGACCTCTCCTTATACATTTAATTTATTTCTATATTCCCATTTTATTCCAATTATAGATTTATTTTTTGGTCTAGGAACAAGTTCCCAAACATCATTTGTTGTGAATTGATTCAGTTCTTCTTGCATAGCAGGAACCCGTGAATCATCTAATAATGCTTCTTTTGGATTCTTAGGTACATTAGTTGAGATAAATGCTATGTTACTCATTTTATTCAATTGATTTCTTGTTCTTACTATTGATTCTATATTTCCTTAGGATATTTTCTATAGGATGACCTTTTAATAATTTGGCTCTCTTATTTGGATATATATTTTTAGTATTATTATTCTCATTATTTGTTTCATTATTTATGACTTCAATATTGCCATTTCTTCATCGTCACAATTGTTATTATCGATTTTAACATTTTCATCAATTGACACACATAATGTCTCTTTAATTGTGTTAGTCGTGGTATTGAAAACTCTATACTTCTGTTTGAATATCCAATGAAAATACCTTTAACCGCTTTAACATCAAATTTATCTAAATTTTCTTTAGTATTAAATATAAAGCATTTACTGCCGAAAACTTTAAAATATGATACTTTAGGCTTTTTATTATAAAATAATTCGTATGGAGTTTTCTTAGTCAAAGGTCTTATTAAAATTCTATTAAATATATAACATGCTATAGCAACTGCTTCAGTTCAAAAGTTTTTAGGTAAATTACTGTCATTTAACATAGTTCTAGCGCACTCTTGAAGCATTCTATTTTTACGTTCTACTACTCCATTTTGTTGAGGTGTTCTTGAAAATGAAAATTTATGTGTAATACCTTTTCATTTTCGAATTCTCCACCATGATCACTCCGAATAGTTTTAATTTTAATAGACATTTGATTTTGAATTCTTTTTAACAAAGGTTTTAAACATTTCAAAAGCATCACTTTTAAGTTTTAGGAAAATCATCCATGTAAACCTAAAAAAATCATCTACGATTATAAAGACATTTCTATTATGATTTATAGATTGTATTTGCGAAGAACTGAAAAGATCTAAATGAAGAAGTTCAATGGGTTGAGAGGTAGAAATCTTATCTTTTGACTTAAAGGAACTTTTTCTAAGTTTTCCTAATTAACACACATAACATAGATTGTTAACATCAAAACTTATTTTAGGAAGATACCTAACTAGATCATATTTGTTTGAAATTCAAATAACCAAATCTTTTGTGCCAAGTCCAAGGGTGTAACACCCCATATTTTTAGTAACATTATTTAGGAAATTAAATTAGCTAAATTAAATTAAATAATGTGTTGATCAGGGGATTGAGATTTGTGATTAAACTAAGGGGTAGCCGTGCCATAACAAATGAACTAAAGAAATAAAAGGGAAAAGGAAATAGGTGAGGGGCAAAGTTGGAATAAGAGTATTCTAATGCCCTAAACCCTTATGAATTCATTTCTCACGTTTATTCATTCATAATTCACAAACAAAAATAGAAGTTAAGGCCAGCCACCATTAGCAAGAGCAAGAGGAAGAAGATAAAGAAATCAAGAGGAAGAAAGATTAATCAATTGAAATCCATTCAAATCTCAAATCCTTAATCACAAAGCTAATGTAACGACCCGATATTTTGGACCATTCGCATCCATTATAAGTGTATAGGTAGACACTCATGCCGGAGTTGAATTGCTCAAAATACCGCGTTGTTAATTTAAATTTGGCAAAACTGAACATATACAGTAAATAAAATAATCATAGATCACAGACACAGAGTAATAATTTGTAGCGGAAATAAAAGAAATAGTAGTTCATGAAGCTACTATATGAATATATAAAATACATCAGAGTTTACAACAGAAGAGTAATACGATACATCAGAGTTAAACCAGATACAACGGAAGAGTAACACGATACATCAGATACAAATCAGAATACATCACTGGAATCATCGAATACAGAAAGCAGAATAGATGGCTGGATCTTCAAGCAAAGCTCCAACTCCAAAGGTGAGTCTCGAATACTGATACACTCAGTCTGACCCGAGCGTAAAGCAAAATATAAAACACTCGAGTCAGGATTAACATTCTTATATTAATAAATCCAACTCAAGTGAAATAGCAATTGAAATACAAGTAACTCAAAGGATGTTTGGAATAACCATCCTTTAAGGATCCGTTAAACTATCTACTAGGTAGTAATATACGCTAAGTAGATAATGTCTATCAGTAATATAAGAAGATATCAAAATAGTGTTAAGTCATGGCCCATTCCACCCTTAACACATTTTTATTCCCAAAAGCATATACAAGACCGTAGTTTCCCCAAAACCGGAAGTCACCAGAGGGCAATCCATATACTAAAGGTACAAATCAAAATCGTAGTGGTCGCGTATAAATGGAATACAAGTATGACAAGGCACATGAGGCAATACCCAAGGTAGTGATACTACCGTTCGCCTGATCCGGACTGGTGAGAACGCAACGCCGTAGCGCCCGCAACACCGTGAAACAACACTTCCAAAATCAAGGGTGTACCAATCGACAACAAGTATAAGTAGTTCGAAGAAGTGTGTCCACTTGAGGTAGCTAATCCTCCATTGGCCCGGCACAGCTCCTGTTTTAGTCATTTCCAATTTGACACAAGTGTCAAGGCTATCCATTATCGTTCTCTTTCTTCAGTCATCACGTACATCATTCCAACCACTTCATTCTGGATCATCACTCCGCGTATAGTTATTAAAGTGGTTTTCAGTTTAAACAGAGAGTATGTCCATAACCGACTCCGGTCTCTTTAATAACTTTCGTAATTATTACACCGATTGGTCATTTAATATATTTCAAAACTGAATCAATTTCAATTTCAATTGGAATTAATAAATCAACATTTCATTTGTCTTTCAAAAACGATTTCCATAATTTACGTTTCAAAACTTCCAAATTATCATTTCCAAAATCTTATAATTCAATTTCAATCTTTATTTAAACAATCCAAATATCGATTTGAATTCGTATATAAGTTTCATTTCGAAATCACTTAAATAAATTTTATTTAACATTCAAATCAATTTAACTTCATTTATCGATTTCATTCAATATTCATTAAGTAAATTTATCATTCAAAACAATTCCTTTTAAAATTTTCAATTCATTAAATCAACTACTTAAGTACAACTTCATTATATCAAAACTTACAAATTGAATTAAGTTAAATTCATCAAACCAAATTCTTTAAATTCCAAGTCTTACATTAATTTCAATAAATCACATTTTTTTTCTTGTTAAAGAAATTCAATTTCACCTTTTTAATTACTTAAATAATTTTCCAAAACTTAATTAATAAAGAAACTCAATTTCAATTATTTACGAAGTAAAATTCACTTATTCAAAAGTTCAATTTCACATATTAAAGAATTCAATTCAATTTAATCATTAAATAATTCAATCTTATTTAATTATTAAATAATTCAAAACTTAATTATTAAACAATTTCAAAGTTAATAATTTCAAACTTAATTATAATTTCAAACTTAATTATTAAATCATTTCAACTTAATTATAATTTCAAACTTAATTCAATCATTTCTCAAATTAAACATCATTCTTCCATCAATTACATTGTCAATATTTTATTTCATATTATTAAATATTAACATTTTCCCTTCATTAAAAATTTAAATTTCAACTTCATTTCAAAACCATATTATTTATTCAAATAAAATCTTCGTTTTATTTTAAATCAAATTATTGACCAATCGGGTTTTGTTTAATTTCCTATCCTAGGTCAAAGTTTAATTTGGGTATTTATCATTTCAACCCGATTCCAATTCAATTCAAAATCAAAGCATAGTAAAGGGAACTTGCAGTGTGATAATAGGGATGGTGTCAAAGTAAATAAACAAACAATAACAACAACAATAACAATCCAATAATCAATTTAAATAATCCCGAAATAACCGTATTAATTCGTATTGTTATTTGTACGAATTAATATACTTATTTCTAGAATCTACACTATCATTTCATGTAGATTAAAGATTATTACATTACGGTTTTCACTTGTCATCTATTTACAATTTCATACATCATCAATTCAACAATATACATTCAGAGGTTCAAAGTGTAATTAAACAAATCCTACGTGTCAATAATTTAACAGTAAAAGGGGTCATATTTTACAAATGTCAATTAATCAAATCTAACATTTAACTATCCTATATCAAGTTCAATTGCATACTATTTATCATTTAAAATTAACAATTTAACGTCCAATATAAACATCAACAATCAATCAATTATCAGCCAAACTGTATTGTCATCGCATAAACAATTAATAGATAATGGTGTCTGGTGTCATAGGTGAACTGATACAGGCAATAGCATATATAACAGTGTAATTAACTAACAACAGCATATTTCAATTGTCGTTTCAATTGAAATCAAATTTAATAAATAAAAGAACGTTAATCGTGAGTGAGTGCTCACCTTTCGAGGCTAAAGAGATAGGCAATGAAGTTGAGTTACGAAATCCAGGCAGGAATCCAAAAACAAACAAAGTGGCACGAATTCGACGAATAGCTGATAACAGGAATTGATGAGAACGATTAGAATTAGTTGATACCAGTTAAAATGAAACATAAATTTTATCGGTATACATTTTCTCAGAAGTCAATATAAAGTTTAAAACACATACAAATAAAAATAAAATAAAATAAAATACTTGTATTATTTTAATATAACAATATATCCGCATTATCCTACAGAACCCATTTCAAAATCAATACTCATATAAATTACATTTTTAAGCAAGTATATATAACTCAGGCTTTGAAGAGAAAAGATAAGCAAACAATATATGTCTAACTCGTGTGCCCAGATATGACTAATATATATAATGCAAACATTTTTTCATTTAAATAAAGTAATAAACTTTACAAACTAACGAGAATAATCTGGGCCGTGTACGTACTATGCATGTATGAGTGTAAGTGTCGACAAATTCGTGTGTTTGGGAGCAAAACTTGGTGAATTGCGTGTGTGGGTGACCGTATAAACATGTGAGTGGCTAAAGAATCAAAACTATATATATATGCAGACCATTGTACTTTATTTAAATTTCAAAATCAAGGTTTATAAAGTTCAATTTGGCTCACCTATTCACTTATATATTTATATAAACATACTAAAAAGAAATAAATATTTGAGACATATATATACTATAACTAATTATAATATAATTGACCAACAAAAACGCCTTAAAAATCTAAACTATAAATATATACATAACATATACGCAGGCTACCTATAGTTCGTATGAGCTTCTGCCATGCGGATACACCACAATTAATATATACAAATATATAACCTTCAAATACATTTCATGTTATAAAATATAGCCTTTATAAACTTTCAAAATATATACAGCAGATCATAGCATATAGTAACATTGCATATAAACAACTTTTCATACATAGTACTTATATAAACAATATTCAACAGAGGAAGGTTGCTCAGGCATAATTAACAACCCCATGTGTCAAGACCCGCAAATCCGTACCCTTGATTAAACACTAAATTCCATTGATTAATTCAAGATGCACGGAAATACGTACCCTGAGGGGTTTTAAGAACAAGAAAAGGGAGAAGAAGAAGAAAAATAAAAGAAAAAGAAAAGAAGAAGAAAAAAGAAGAACAACATCAGAATAGAAAACAATATCAGAATCTTACACATCGCAGCGGAACAATATATAATAGATAATCACTAGTCTTTTAAAACAAAGAACTATATCAGTTTATACATACATCAATCAGAGTCAATATACAACAATGGACAGTTATATAAACTTGTCCTCATATAGAATACACAGCGGAATAAATAATATCAAATACAAATACTACGTCTTGTCATCCAGCTTATCTCCAAAGCTCCAGAATATCCTGATAACATAACTCTAGGCTGCCCGTGTGGAAATTGGTGGGCACCCAGAGTTTAGAAGGGAACAATAAACTCCGAGTCAGTCATGGTGACTGGTGTGAGATCGTAAAACAGTTTATTTTTCACAAAGAAAATAAAACAAATTCGCAATGCTTTTGGAAAATGAAACTACCATAAGACCTCCCACCACACACACAATGCAAACGCAGAATTGGAGGAGATTTCTTCTTATGATAGTCAAAGATGCTTACTACGCAAAATCAAATCCTTTTTGATATTATTATTAGTGCATAGTGTAGAAAACAGTTCGAAAGTATAATATTAATCTTAACCAGCATAGACATTTCGAACTATGCCTACTATAGCTACCATCCAAACAGTGGGGCGCCACCATAAGTGAATGATAGGTTCTACAACTAAAACCGTACAAGTGTCGTATTGTTTCTTTGGATTTCCAACAAATGGTCAGGCTAAGGAACTTCCTATGCCACGATGGGTACGTCCCTGGAATAGACGACCCGAGAACCTAATCGGATCTCTGCCAACACAAGGTCGGGTTACCTCTGCAAAAATAGGTAACTACTGACACGCGTATGCCATCCCCCGATCGTAACCGATCTTCCCGAGGATCCCCGATTTCCAACAAACCACATAATAATAATGCAGCAACCACATAGGTTAAGTATCTGGGCTCCATACCATGATACCACCTCTATCCAGAAGGAATGACATACACTAAGGGGCGCTACTCCCTAGAACCTTGCTGCATCCTTCCTGTTTTGACCATTTCCGGGGTGTGAGGCTCGACGAAGTCTCGTCCACAAAGCTACGCTTTCTGCAAAGCCATGCTTCGGGTCAAACAAATGATCAACCTATGATCACAAAGATATAAGATCAAACAAATGATCATATCGCAAATGATCAAACACTGATCATTTCACAGCAACACTCGGTATGCCACGTTACCAAATTGGGAATATATCGCTGATAAATTTCAACTACATAACCTCTGAGCTCGTACGTCTCAGAGAAGGGTGTTAAGCTAAGAGAATAAATTCTCCGCCACCAACAGAAATGTATTTGAAAGAAATCAGCTTTATATCTCAATTTGTAACGTCAGACACACAATCCATACAAGTCTGTTCCGGGATCGAACAGAACCGAAGGCACTTCTCACGAAGCCCTTGCATATCCGGATAATTTTCTAATCACGTCCGGACTTCCCGCCACTAAGGGTGATAAAACCTCTAAATCGGAGATCAGCCGATGTAGAGTAACTCGACGGTAATCCTTCCGTTTTCAAAAATATCCGGTCTTCAACACCGGTCTTCGAATGCAATTCATAACGACGTATCACATATTCGGAATGGGTTATACGACCCCATGGTTGTGATATCCCGGATTTTCGGGCATCAGATAATTGGATAGTTATCTGATTTAACTTTTACAAATACTGATTTATAAATTTAACAAATTTAAATGTGATAATCTCCATTTAAAAATTTATTTAAAATTTGGTAAGATTGTTAATTTCAAATC
The DNA here is from genome assembly GCA_030737815.1 of Allium fistulosum. Classification (NCBI taxonomy): domain Eukaryota; kingdom Viridiplantae; phylum Streptophyta; class Magnoliopsida; order Asparagales; family Amaryllidaceae; genus Allium; species Allium fistulosum. The sequence continues at coordinate 527,889,329 of CM060906.1, forward strand.
AATAATAATAATATGTTGTATATATTCATGTATAGAGAATTATTATATACAAATTTAATTTGTGTTTGTTTAAAAATATATGATATATATACATCAAATTGATTTTTAAATTGAAGTTGAATTTAAATCTAGATTTAAATTTGGAAATTCAAAGGGTAGATATTTTAAAATAATATATATAAGCTTTATTTATAAATATAATTGGTTTTATTTTCTTTAAAGTAATTTTTTTTATATATATAGATAAGTATTTGTAAATTAATAAATTAAGTATAAAGCTTTTATTAATATTTAAAAATAAGTAAAGATTACTTAAAAGACATGTGTAATTCTCTAAAGGCTTTGTTTTAACAAGTGTTAATTAATTAACAACTCTATGTGACAAATGTTGAATTTTAAACCAAGTGTCATCTTTAATTTTTAATTTTCTTTTATTTATATTTATAAATCAGCCTTTATAAATACATTGTTTTTCTTCCCTTCATTCTTTTCCTATCCCCTTCTTTTCAAAAACTAAGAGAAAAATGAAAATAAATTCCCAAAAACAAATCTGATAATCATCTTCCTCAAACCGAAATCAACATTTCTTCAACCTGTTAACTCATTTCCAAAATCAAAGTTCAGCCTGCAAATTCTTTTAAAATCTGGAACTCTAGCCTGCAATTCTTTTTCAACATCAAAGCCTGCATATTTTCTTCAAAGTCTGGAAGCAAGTAAACCTGGGATCTATAGCAACACCTAAATAATCAAAGCATGCATGCAAGTTTTCTAGCAAGCATTCAAGTTTAAAAAAGTTTTAAAGATCAAAGGGCATCTCAGTTTAAAAGCATTCAAAGGCTTTTCAAATGCAGTTTCAAAGAGGCTCTGTTCATTTTAAAAGGTGAGTAAACATTTAACTAGAATGCTTAGGTGATAAATGTTAGTGCATGTGTGTTTCTGGATGATGTTTGTGCTGCATGTTTACATATATAGATACGAATCTTTATGAATGTGTATATAGGTATGATCGGTGCATGTGTGTGAACCTGTACTTCTCTGTTTCAAAATACAGAGTTTAAAAGTAAGAAAAATTCAATATTCTTTTATCTGTTCATTTCTGGGTTGTGAAATTCAAACATAATATAATGTTTACATATAGATTAACATTTAAATTTTGTATTCAAGCAAAATAGTTTTGGAAATCTCAGTTCTTAAGTAAATACAGCAAGAATTTTAAAATGTGAAAAAAATCTATTAATTTAATTTATAGATTCAAGTATGGTACTTGAATCATCTTTGAAAATTTTGATTTTTAAAACTAAAATCACGAATTTTAGTTGGGAATTGGGGTAGTATTGTGGTGATGACCAGATTATGATTTTGAGCAAATTCAGGCGATGGGTTCATTTTTGGTGGTCGGGGTTTTCGCTGGAGCAAGTTTGGGGATCGTCGACGTCGAGAAAAATGCCAAACGAATTTATCATCCATCGTGGGGTTGGAAGTCTGATGAACTAGGGTTTAAGCACCTCGTTTGGGTCGTGGTGGAAACTTGACGACTGGATCATCTAGGGTGAATCGAGTTTCACCGGAGCAATTGGGATAGTTGCGTGGATGCCTTGCGATGATATGACCGGAGTTTCAGGAGGAACGGTTGTCGGAGGCGTGATTGCGTGGCATTTCTTTCCGGTGATGTTGTAGTTCTGTTTCGAGTGGAAGGGTCGATTTCGATTTAGGCTAGATGCTTCCGATTGGAGAATCGTAGTCGAGTGTTGAGTTGATTCACGACTTGCCGGAGGTAGTCGAGTTCGTCGGAGGATGGTCGGCATCCTGTGCACGTGCACAACGTGGATGTGTATGTCAGGAGAGATGGAATCGTGGGCGACTCGAAGAAATCTCGGGGATTTTGAAGTTACGCTCGAGTTTTCGTTCATGTTCGTGAGTGTAGATTAGCAGTTTAGATTTTTAAAAGAAAAAGAAACTAGGAAGAAGAAGAAGCTGGGAAGAGAAACTCGAGATGGTCTCGAGTAGAACGTTGGGATGACTCGAAGAGGAATCGTGAGGGAAAGGTTTAGCACGTTGTAAAAGATTTTATAATGATTCTATGTTTAAAACTTTTCTAAACGTTCTTAAGCTTTATTTTCAAGGGTATGTTTGATTAAATTTAAGTTGTTAAAAACTTAAATAAAATGTTTGTAACGACCCGTATTTTTACGGATCGACAAGTTCGTCAAAATCTGGAATTTTTGCATTTTTAAGTCATTTCAGATTTTTGGGGAAATTTGTCTAAGTCCTAGGTCGTGGACGACCTAAGAGCTAAGTCGTGACCGAGTTAAGGACTTCGGCGAGTTAGTGTTAGGTCGTGGGTTAGTTGGAGCGACCTATAGAATTGTGCAACCTAGGATTTAGTTAAGTAATTAGGTCGGCAGGGCGAGTTAACGACCTAAAGACTGACCGACTTAAGAGGTCTAGGCGACCTAAGGAAGAGTAGTGGGCGACCTAAGTATTCTGGGGTTAGGTCGTGGGGTAGAGTTAGGTCGGCAACGACCTAAGGAATGTGGTGAGCGACCTAAGTGAAGTATTGGATAGTTAAGTCGTCTAGACGACTTAGTAGATAGGTCGTATCCCAGTTTGTTCGCGACTTATGTTAGGTCGCGTAGATGTTTAAGGGTTTAGGTCGTAGACGACCTAAGAGATAGGAGACTTAAGAGTTTCTGGCGAGTTAAGGTTTCGAGCGACCTATAGGATGTACTTAGTATAGTTAGGTCGGCAACGACCTAGAGGAGTTGGGATAGCAGGTTAGCGACTTAGTAGTTAAGTCGTTGGACGACCTAAGGGGTTAGTATCTTGTTGTATTGGCTAAGTCTTAGGTCGCGTATTGGCTTAAGTGTTAGGTCGCGAGATTGTTAAGTCGCGCATAGGCTAAGTCGTTAGGTCGAAGACTGTTAGGTCGCGTGGGTTGCTGAGTTGTTAGGTCGCAAGGTTTTATAAGTCGTAGGTCGTAGAGAGGCAGTCTGTGTTAGGTCGCTGGGTTTCGTCTAAGTGTTAAGTCGTGCATAGTTAAGTCGCGCAGTGTTAAGTCGAATGGTGCTAAGTTGTTAAGTCGTCCAGGCGACTTAGGAGTGAAGCGCGCATAAGTTAGGTCGGAGGCTCTGTTAAGTCGTAGGGGTTTTTAGGTCGTAGGTCGGCATAGTGTTAAGTCGGCAGCGACTTAAGGAGATAGCCGAGTTACGACTTAAGGGCAGTTTTCAGCTATAAATAGGAGAGCTTCTCTTCATTTTTGGGATCCGGATTTTGAAGCGACGAAGTGCTGCCATTTTGAGAGCTCGACTTCTACACTTCTTCACTTCTTTTCTCCACTCTAATCTAGTGCTTCCATCCATCCAAATCGAAGATCAAGATTGAAGATTCAAGAGCTTAGATTGAAGATCTTCATCTTTTCAAGAGAGATTTCTTCGTTTGAAGTGAGATCTTGTCGGATCTAGCTTCGTTCTTCGCTGTCCAGATCTGAAGTTGTTATCTTTTGGATTGTTTAGGTGATTAGGTGAGTGGTGATTATCTCTCACACGGATCCAAAGGAGTATATCGGATTGTTGGCTCGATTTGGTGTTAAAATAGAGATTTCCATGCATTTTCTTCATCCTATGTATAGATCCATATAGATCCATTGCTCATGATGATGTTACATCCATTTTATCATATGTTAACCTATGCAAGTTCATTCATCAAGTTTGTAGAGATATAATCCATGTTTTCATGCTTATTGGACTTTCAACTCTTTAATTACGAAAATGCCATTATTGTTATAATTGTCTACTTAGATCATTTTTGAATGCTTGATTGCTTGGATTGATGTTTGATTTGATTGATTGTTATGAACTAGATGATTGGTGATTAGATTTAGATCGAAGGTGATTCAAAAGCTAAGGGAAAGGCTCTTGTATTGGAAAAGCTGCTCGTGGCATATGTAGCGGGATGATGAAGCTCCTATGCATAGATTTGATGATGTGAAGTTGAGATGAAGCTTTGCGAGGATGTAATGAAGCGAGGCATCATATGATGAAGACTTGGTCTAATCCAGGCGGGATCATTCCAAGCATGTTGATAACTCGGTGATATGATTCGAGTTGAGGATAATGGATGCTCGAGAGGCGCTTGAGCTAGTATGGCAATAGTCGTCGAGGAGGATGACTAGGAGGTTGAGATCGCATCGTTGTTGAAGGTTCTAGCATGCTCTAAGCAAGAGTACATGGGGACGCCCAAAAGACTAAGTTGATGGTCGAGTACTCTGGGTAGATTCGATAATCCTAGGCACGGGTCACGATGACGTGCGGGAGTTATGTCTAGAACCGGGGTTACCATTAGCCCTTGACGGACGGCTGAAAGAATGTGCCGGTCATTCAATTAACGGTGATATCGCAACAATGATAACAGTGATAGCCGAGTCATGGATGTTTGGTTGTATCGTCATTCGGTCTCAAGAGCGGTATTTCCTGGGTGCTTATCTGACCTTGGTTTTAGACCTTGGGATTTGTACTTGGAAAACATCGCTCTTGACTCGAGTGACAATTGCTTTACTTTAAATTGTATGCTCTGCTATGTTTGCTTCTGCTTAGTGTGTGTCCGGGGGCTATCACTGTAGAATGAGGTTGGAGTGGGAGGGTTGTATTCCTATTCCTTTTCCTTTATGCTCTTTTGGTATGTTGTTAGTTAATTTACTGCTCACTAAGACTGTTGTCTGACTCAAGGCTTTATGTTTTAATTCTTATTGCCTTGGGCTGTTCGTCCATTTTGGGACGGGCAGACTAGGTAGCAGGTGACAGGTGCTGTTCTCTTCTCACGATGCTGATATCGAAGACGAGCTGGAGGGTTGCATATTATCTTCTTATTATATGTACTGGATATTCCGCTGTTTTGTTTTTGTTTTCTCTGAGAGATATGTAGTGAGGCTGGATGTATTGACTATGTGGATGCTTGTATTCAACTATTATGGAGTTTTATATGATGTCATTTTGTTCTGTAAAGCTTCACTATACATATGTTCTATTGTATTTTGTCCATGCGCTGTGAGTAATACGATAGATTCTTTCATTTTAAATCTTACCTTGACAATCGTCCATGGTCGCCTGGCACACTTTACAGCGCACTTTCTCTAGATTCGGTGCAGGGGTCATGGGCGGTCGTCACATTTGGTATCAGAGCATTGGTTAATCGATTTTACCCAACGCTCGCTGTCGTAACTAAGTATGAGAGACGTAATTGTAATTTGATGGATGATTACTATATATAATATAGTAGTTTAGCAGTAAGTTAGCCCTTTATGCAGTTGTTTCTCTAGATGTTCTAATCATTCCTTTTTATAGATATTAAGAATGAGTCAAGGAGGGAGACCAGCTGCTAGGGAAGGCCGTGCTACTGAAGGGGCTGCTGATTATGTTGCTATGTTCGAAACCATGATGACTTCGATCAGGAGAAGGATGTCAGCCCCGGGGCCATCAGTAGATGTTGGAGATCAAGTACAGGCTCCAAGATTGATGGATCACTTGGACGATTCATTTAGGAAGCTTGTGGAGGAAGCTCTCAGACATGAGAATCTATTTCCTAAGGAAGGATCTGTTGTTGCTGTGACCAGGGAAGAGTCTAAACCCCAGCAGGGTAGAAACAAGAAGAGGAAGCAGCAGCAGCAGAAGGGTAAGGATGGTCAGAAGAAGCCGAAAGGCGAAGTGACTTGCTACAACTGTCAGCAGAAAGGCCATCTCTCCAAGGATTGCAAGAATCCGAAGGCGCCGGCGAAGTGCCACAACTGTGACAAGCCAGGGCATTTCAGGAAGAATTGTCCAGAACCGAGTAGGGACAAGCAGATTGTGCAGGCTTATGCTTTGGGAGCTGTTCCGTCATCTTCAAAAGCTCCTACCGCAGAAGAGAAGGGAAAGAGTGTGGTGGTTCAAGGTACTCTTTTCCTATGAGGTGTTCCAGTTAGAGTCTTGTTTGATACCGGAGCGTCGCACTCGTTTGTATGTAGTGAACTTGTAGGCCGGTTAGGTTTGGAACCGGGTATTGTTGATAGGCCATTGGTTGTGACTAATCCAGTTGGGGGTTCGTCTTGTTTGTGTATGTTATGCCGTGGTCTAGTTGTGTCGAGTCATGGTTGCTCTTTTGTTTGTGATTGTTTTGTTCTGAACTTTGCGGGGTTCGGAATTATCTTGGGTATGGACTGGCTTAGGAAGTATGCGGCTAAGGTTGACTGTGAGAGGCTGGAGGTGACAGTCGAGAATGTGGAGGGGCGAAAGATTGTGATACGATGTAAGCATGAAGAAGGCGTCTTCATGAGCTTCATGTATTCGCTAGTTGTTCCACGGGATGGACTGTCATCAGTGCCGATCGCTAATGGATTCGAGGATGTCTTTGACGAAGTCAAAGGGTTGCCGCCGCATAGAGAGATCGAGTTTCGTATAGATCTAGTTGAAGGAGCCAGACCTGTTGTGATGCCTCTTAGGCGGATGGCGCCTAGGGAACAGCAGGAGTTGAGGGTGCAAGTTGACGACCTTTTACAGAAAGGATTCATTCGGCGTAGTGTGTCCGAGTGGGGTGCACCAGTTGTGTTCGCAACCAAGGCAGATGGATCATTGAGATTGTGTGTCGATTATCGTAAGCTGAACAAGGTGACTAAGAAGAACAAGTATCCATTGCCAAGGATAGACGACTTGTTTGATCAGCTTCACGAAGCTAAGGTGTTTTCTCAAATGGATTTGGCAACGGGATTTCACCAGTTGAGAGTGGCTAAGGATAGTGTGCCGAAGACTGCTTTTAGGACACCATCCGGTTTCTTTGAGTGGCTGGTAATGCCGTTTGGATTGACTAACGCGCCAGCATATTTTGTGGATCTTATGAATAGAGTGTTCAGAGATCAGTTGAACAAGTTCGTACTTGTGTTCGTGGATGATATTCTGATTTATTCCAGAACGGAAGAAGAGCACAAGACGCACTTGCGTATTGTTTTGGAAATCTTGCGGAAACATCAGCTGAAGGCTAAGTTTTCGAAGTGTCACTTCTGGAAGAGTGAAGTGAGGTTCTTAGGCCATGTGATTTCTGGAAATGGAATAGCGGTTGATCCCGCTAAGGTGGCAGCAATCCAGGATTGGGTTAGACCTAAGAATGCGTCAGATGTGAGGAGTTTTCTTGGATTAGCAGGATATTATCGACGGTTTATCAAAGACTTCTCCAAGGTAGCTGCACCATTAACAGGATTGACGAAGAAGAACAAAGTGTTCAGTTGGGATGCTAAGTGTGAGCAAGCTTTCGGAATCCTGAAAGAGAGACTGACGAGTGCTCCTGTTTTGACTATTCCAAGTGGGAATGATGAGATGGTGGTTTACACCGATGCATGTGGTACTGGACTTGGAGCAGTGCTGATGCAGAAGGATAAAGTTGTTGCGTATGCCAGTCGACAACTGAAGCCGCATGAAAGGAATTACCCAACTCATGATTTGGAATTGGCGGCGATTGTATTTGCTCTGAAGATGTGGAGACATTATCTGTTGGGAGTTCGATTCGAGTTGTTTACGGATCATAAGTCGTTGAAGTATCTTTTCTCCCAGAAGGATTTGAATCTTCGGCAGCAACGTTGGCTAGAGTTTTTGGCATCGTATGACTTTGGTATAGCTTATACTCCGGGAAAAGGTAACGCAGTGGCTGATGCGTTAAGTCGGAGACATGCAGGATTGGGAGCCATGTTTTCAGAATGGAAGAGTCTCGAGTATTTAGCTGGGTTTGACTTCAGGCCTAGATGCGAATTGGAACCTGAGATGTTGGCAAACTTATCAATAAGACCCACTCTTGTGGAAAGGATTGGTGAGAGCCAAAAGCGAGATGGTAAGCTTGTCAAGATTATCCGTGAATTGGAATCTGGATTGGATCCAGAAAAGGATAAAGGATTCGAGGTCGATCGAGAGGGTTGGCTTCGGAAGCAAGGACGACTAGTTGTTCCCGATATAGATGAATTGAGGAGTGTGGTTCTGAAGGAAGGTCATCACTCGAAGTTGACAATTCATCCAGGTGGAAATAAGATGTATCGGGATATGAAGAGAACCTACTACTGGGAAGGCATGAAGAAGGATGTTGGAGATTTCATTTCCAAGTGTATGAATTGCCAGTTGGTAAAAGCCGAACAGAAGAAGCCAAGCGGATTGCTTCAGCCATTAGAAGTTCCTACATGGAAGTGGGAACAAGTTTCGATGGATTTTATTGATGGATTGCCTAGAACCAGAACGGGAAATGAAGGGATTTGGGTCATTGTAGATCGTCTGACTAAGAGTGCACGATTCATTCCTGTTCGATCGACTAGGACTGCATCAAAGTTGGCTGAGTTGTATGTTAAGTGGATAGTTCGATTCCATGGTGTTCCGAAGAGTATAGTGAGCGATCGAGATCCATTGTTCACTAGTGGATTTTGGAAGAGCTTCCAGGAAGTGTTGGGAACCGAGTTGTGTTTGAGTACAGCTTATCACCCTCAAACAGATGGTCAGACTGAGAGAGTCAACCGAGTTTTGGAAGATCTCCTCAGAGCTTGTGTTTTGGATTTCGGAGGATCATGGGAAGATCACCTTCATTTGGTGGAGTTTGCCTACAACAATAGTTACCAGTCAAGCATTGGTATGGCACCGTATGAGGCATTGTATGGAAGACCGTGTAACTCTCCAACATGTTGGTTGGAAACTGGAGAAAAGATGATGCTTGGGCCAGAGATGATTCGTCAGACTTCAGATTGCATAGAGATCATTCGGCAACGAATGAAGGCAGCCCAAGACCGTCAGAAGAGTTATGCTGATAAACGTCGTAAGGATTTGGAGTTCGACGTAGGTGATATGGTTTTTGTGAAGATTTCTCCTCTGAAGAATGTTATTCGATTCGGGAAGAAAGGAAAATTGACTCCGAGATTTGTTGGACCATTCCTGATCATCGAGCGAATTGGAAAGCTCGCCTATAGACTGGAATTACCGGAGAAGATGTCGAGTGTGCACAATGTTTTTCACGTATCGTATCTACGGAAGTATGTGCATGACTCGAATGCAGTGGTTTCTGCTGATAGCTATGAAGATTTTGAAGTTGATCCAGTTGATAGAAGACCTCGTAAGCCACTTCGTGTTGTGGAAACCGACACGAAACAGCTTAGGAGGAAGGTAGTTAAGTTGCTCAAGATACAATGGAGTGATGATGATAACGACTGTACGTGGGAGGTGGAAGAGAGGATGAAAGCAGCTCATCCTGAACTCTTCAAGGTATGGCCCTAAGGTGTCGTGTCATCTCACGATATTGTAACTTGTTCTAATTTTGGAATTCTGTACGCTAAGTTAGAATTGGATGCATGGTTTGTTGATTGCTATGGATGGTAGGCGTACAGAATAGTTTTGATTGCTTGGAATTTCGGGGGCGAAATTCCTAAGGGGGAGAGAATGTAACGACCCGTATTTTTACGGATCGACAAGTTCGTCAAAATCTGGAATTTTTGCATTTTTAAGTCATTTCAGATTTTTGGGGAAATTTGTCTAAGTCCTAGGTCGTGGACGACCTAAGAGCTAAGTCGTGACCGAGTTAAGGACTTCGGCGAGTTAGTGTTAGGTCGTGGGTTAGTTGGAGCGACCTATAGAATTGTGCAACCTAGGATTTAGTTAAGTAATTAGGTCGGCAGGGCGAGTTAACGACCTAAAGACTGACCGACTTAAGAGGTCTAGGCGACCTAAGGAAGAGTAGTGGGCGACCTAAGTATTCTGGGGTTAGGTCGTGGGGTAGAGTTAGGTCGGCAACGACCTAAGGAATGTGGTGAGCGACCTAAGTGAAGTATTGGATAGTTAAGTCGTCTAGACGACTTAGTAGATAGGTCGTATCCCAGTTTGTTCGCGACTTATGTTAGGTCGCGTAGATGTTTAAGGGTTTAGGTCGTAGACGACCTAAGAGATAGGAGACTTAAGAGTTTCTGGCGAGTTAAGGTTTCGAGCGACCTATAGGATGTACTTAGTATAGTTAGGTCGGCAACGACCTAGAGGAGTTGGGATAGCAGGTTAGCGACTTAGTAGTTAAGTCGTTGGACGACCTAAGGGGTTAGTATCTTGTTGTATTGGCTAAGTCTTAGGTCGCGTATTGGCTTAAGTGTTAGGTCGCGAGATTGTTAAGTCGCGCATAGGCTAAGTCGTTAGGTCGAAGACTGTTAGGTCGCGTGGGTTGCTGAGTTGTTAGGTCGCAAGGTTTTATAAGTCGTAGGTCGTAGAGAGGCAGTCTGTGTTAGGTCGCTGGGTTTCGTCTAAGTGTTAAGTCGTGCATAGTTAAGTCGCGCAGTGTTAAGTCGAATGGTGCTAAGTTGTTAAGTCGTCCAGGCGACTTAGGAGTGAAGCGCGCATAAGTTAGGTCGGAGGCTCTGTTAAGTCGTAGGGGTTTTTAGGTCGTAGGTCGGCATAGTGTTAAGTCGGCAGCGACTTAAGGAGATAGCCGAGTTACGACTTAAGGGCAGTTTTCAGCTATAAATAGGAGAGCTTCTCTTCATTTTTGGGATCCGGATTTTGAAGCGACGAAGTGCTGCCATTTTGAGAGCTCGACTTCTACACTTCTTCACTTCTTTTCTCCACTCTAATCTAGTGCTTCCATCCATCCAAATCGAAGATCAAGATTGAAGATTCAAGAGCTTAGATTGAAGATCTTCATCTTTTCAAGAGAGATTTCTTCGTTTGAAGTGAGATCTTGTCGGATCTAGCTTCGTTCTTCGCTGTCCAGATCTGAAGTTGTTATCTTTTGGATTGTTTAGGTGATTAGGTGAGTGGTGATTATCTCTCACACGGATCCAAAGGAGTATATCGGATTGTTGGCTCGATTTGGTGTTAAAATAGAGATTTCCATGCATTTTCTTCATCCTATGTATAGATCCATATAGATCCATTGCTCATGATGATGTTACATCCATTTTATCATATGTTAACCTATGCAAGTTCATTCATCAAGTTTGTAGAGATATAATCCATGTTTTCATGCTTATTGGACTTTCAACTCTTTAATTACGAAAATGCCATTATTGTTATAATTGTCTACTTAGATCATTTTTGAATGCTTGATTGCTTGGATTGATGTTTGATTTGATTGATTGTTATGAACTAGATGATTGGTGATTAGATTTAGATCGAAGGTGATTCAAAAGCTAAGGGAAAGGCTCTTGTATTGGAAAAGCTGCTCGTGGCATATGTAGCGGGATGATGAAGCTCCTATGCATAGATTTGATGATGTGAAGTTGAGATGAAGCTTTGCGAGGATGTAATGAAGCGAGGCATCATATGATGAAGACTTGGTCTAATCCAGGCGGGATCATTCCAAGCATGTTGATAACTCGGTGATATGATTCGAGTTGAGGATAATGGATGCTCGAGAGGCGCTTGAGCTAGTATGGCAATAGTCGTCGAGGAGGATGACTAGGAGGTTGAGATCGCATCGTTGTTGAAGGTTCTAGCATGCTCTAAGCAAGAGTACATGGGGACGCCCAAAAGACTAAGTTGATGGTCGAGTACTCTGGGTAGATTCGATAATCCTAGGCACGGGTCACGATGACGTGCGGGAGTTATGTCTAGAACCGGGGTTACCATTAGCCCTTGACGGACGGCTGAAAGAATGTGCCGGTCATTCAATTAACGGTGATATCGCAACAATGATAACAGTGATAGCCGAGTCATGGATGTTTGGTTGTATCGTCATTCGGTCTCAAGAGCGGTATTTCCTGGGTGCTTATCTGACCTTGGTTTTAGACCTTGGGATTTGTACTTGGAAAACATCGCTCTTGACTCGAGTGACAATTGCTTTACTTTAAATTGTATGCTCTGCTATGTTTGCTTCTGCTTAGTGTGTGTCCGGGGGCTATCACTGTAGAATGAGGTTGGAGTGGGAGGGTTGTATTCCTATTCCTTTTCCTTTATGCTCTTTTGGTATGTTGTTAGTTAATTTACTGCTCACTAAGACTGTTGTCTGACTCAAGGCTTTATGTTTTAATTCTTATTGCCTTGGGCTGTTCGTCCATTTTGGGACGGGCAGACTAGGTAGCAGGTGACAGGTGCTGTTCTCTTCTCACGATGCTGATATCGAAGACGAGCTGGAGGGTTGCATATTATCTTCTTATTATATGTACTGGATATTCCGCTGTTTTGTTTTTGTTTTCTCTGAGAGATATGTAGTGAGGCTGGATGTATTGACTATGTGGATGCTTGTATTCAACTATTATGGAGTTTTATATGATGTCATTTTGTTCTGTAAAGCTTCACTATACATATGTTCTATTGTATTTTGTCCATGCGCTGTGAGTAATACGATAGATTCTTTCATTTTAAATCTTACCTTGACAATCGTCCATGGTCGCCTGGCACACTTTACAGCGCACTTTCTCTAGATTCGGTGCAGGGGTCATGGGCGGTCGTCACAATGTTTTAAAACTTAATCATTTTATAAATATAATTAAATGTTAATTAAAGGTTAAGTTTAATAATGTGAATTAATAATTAACAAAGGAAATGGTTTGTTAAAGATAATTAAGATTTAGATAAGTTAATAAAGAGTAATCAATTATTTTAATTATTAATTAAGTAATAATAAATAAATAGTTAAAGATTATAATTAATTAATTTAGGGTTTAATTAATTTGTAATTAAGAATTATTAATTAGATAATTAAAGTTAATTAAATTAATAATCAAAAGATAATTAATTAAGAAATTAATTAGGGATTTATAATTAATTAATTAATTGGTAATTAGTAATTAAATAAATTGATAATTAAGGGTTATAATTAATTAAAGATTAATTAATTATTAAAGATTAATAAATGAAAGTAATTAGAGATTAATTACTCAAAATGATAAATTCTTAATATAAGTAATTAAGGATTAATTTGACAAGGGTTAATTAATTCAATTTGTAATTAAAAGATTAATGTAATTAGTTAAAAGAACAACTAATAAATGTAAGTGATTAGAAAATCTTTGATTGATAAGAGTAATTAAGGGTGGATAAATGTGAATGGATAAAGAATAATTAATCATAGATGATTAATTAAGCTGAATAATTAAGGGATGATTTATTAATTGGTTTGAAATTAAATAATCATTAAGTATGCAAGATTTAAAGGTAATCAAAGTAATTAATTTAATTCATGGGTGGTTAATTAAATTAATTAGAAATGGTGTGACAAATTTATCTTGCTTATGGATGATTGTATGATATAGAATGCCTCGAATTAATTGATATATCTGATGTATGATTCGTGATACTATGTGAGATGATATGTTGAGATTTAACTGTGATAAAATGGATTATCTATCTGTGATGAAATGCTGTATTCTGAATTTTAAATTTAATTGTATTCACTTAAACAACTTGGTTTTAAGGATGACATTGAATTCGAAGAGACCGGGGTCGGATATCAACAATATCCGGAACCACTTCGATTAGTAATCTTTAATTCATTATAGATGTGAATATGGAATCTAATAGGCTGGAATGAGATAAATTTAAGTAAACCGAACTATTTAAACTAAGTAACGGTACTTAGTATTGTTTTGTGGAATAAGTGTTGGCTATAACTAGTTAAGAGCTCGTACTAAGGAACGAGTTACCCTGGTTTGCAAATAAGTTTTTAACTTGGCATTAAAAATTATATGGGTTTACTCACGCTAATTTCCAGCCTGACCCGGGTGTTACTTTGTTGTAATGCTCGGGTCAGACCGAGTATTACAGTTTTTCAGGTTAGGACGTTCTGGAGCTCAGGAGGCGAGCTGGATGGCAGAAACGTATAGAGGGTTTTCCGTTGTGTATATGAGATTGTGTAGTATATATAGATTGTAGTCTGGAACGGGTTAATTGTATCTGTCCAGTGATTTGAGTATATGTTGTAACTCTGATGTATTAAAATGTAATTAACAAATACAGTTTTTTTTTGTATAACTGATATTATTATTTGATATTATATTTTGATCCGCTGCGAATGTGAGAATCTGTGTCTTGTTCTGTTTCTTTCTTCTATCTCTTTTCTATTTCTTCTAACTATCTGGAATTTTCGGGTTCGAAATTTCCGGGTCGTTACAGTTGGTATCAGAGCGAAGGTTAGACGAGAACCTTGGCTCTACTGGGATTACTCGTTAAGGATAGGGTCAATGGTACCCTAGAACGAGTTGAGTGTATATATATATGAGAGCGTACTTGTTATTTTTATATATAAAGATTTTAAATGATTTTATATAAGAATATATTTTGATATATAAAATGATATTTCTTTCTAATAAATATAAAGAAATTGGTTGTTAAAATATTGGAATTAAATTAAGTGGTAATAGAAATAAAGCCAAATTAAAATTGAATGAAGATAAGTTTGAAATGAATTCAAACTAAAATTAAAATCTTGAATTTGTAGAAATGTTATCAAGAATAAAGGTAATAATGAATGTTGTTAATGATTTAGCAAAATGAAATGTTTAGGGAAGTAAACATTTAAGTGAGTATAACTTATAAATTGGAATTGAAGATAATTTAAAATTGTGAAGTTTTAAATCTAAGTCCAGAAAACTTGAGATTGTTTTAAAGAAATTTGTTTTGAAATTAAAAACCAAGAATGGTTTAAAATTTAAGGTATAACTTGGTGTGTTAAGGAAATAAACATGTATATTTGAAATAAACTCTAAGTGTTGAGTTTTAAAATTTTCCTGGGAATGTGATGAGAAAACCCTAAGTGAATTAAGTTTTTAAACTTAAAGGGGAAAGATTATTAATCTGAAGTTTAAAATTTGAATGGAATTCAAATTGTGTAAAATTGACCGGATTAAGTAAATTTAATTTAACTTGGAGGAAGTTAAATAAGTTTGAATGAGTAACTTGAATTGGAAATTTCAAGATGAAATTTAAATTTAACTTGGGTAGTTAAATGGTTGGGTTTAAATGGGAGTTATGAGTAATCTCAAAATGGGTTTGAGATCTGGAAATTGAAATGGGATGTTGTTAATTGGTGTTTGGATAAATTTGGATGTTTATTTATCCTGATATCATTCTATTGTTATAAATAATCTATGAAACTAAGAATTTATTTTAAAGTTAGAAATGGATAATAAATTAGAATCTGAAGATTAAATTGTTTTTGAATTCTTATTTGAACTTTGTAATAAGTTAAGTAAAGATAATTTTAAAATAGAATTTTGAAATTTGAATTCAGAATTAAATGGTTTAAAGATTTAATTTGTTAAAATTAAAAATAAAGGTTGATTTGATTTTAAAGTAAAGGTTAATTTGATTTAAAGGATTAAATCAACATTTAAAATATTTAACTCGAATTTATATTATTCGAGATAGTTTAAAATTGAGATTTAAATTGAATTAGTTCAAATTGAATTTGATTTGAATAAATGGGAATTGTGATTTAAGATGGATAAGTTTAAAATTCAAATGGAAAATTTGAATTGAATTAATTTAAAGTGAAATTGAAGTTGAATAATTTTAAAAATCAAATGGAATTTGATTTGAATTTGGAAAGGAATTAATGTTAATTCAACTTGAATTGGGATTAAATCAATTTCAATGGAAATTGAAGTATTGTTTAAATGGAAGTGGAATTTAAATTGAATTGATGGGAAATTAATTGGAAATGAAGATTGGGAAATTAAACAGTTTGGCTCTGGATTATTTTCAAAATAAATTGTTTTAATACAAATATATTTTTCCAAACTATTTACTATACAATCTTTCTTCTTAAACCCCAAACTATCTTATACTTATTTTAAAATTATTTTGGAACTATTTAACTATTTTGAAAATGTCTTATAAACTAATTACTATTTTTCAGTTACTTATATCTAATCACTAATTTAAAAATTATTTTGCAATTATCTAACTATTTTATACCTACTAAACTATTTTACAACTATTTTACAAACTAATAACTATTTTTCAACTACTTATCTATTTTAAACTTTTTCAAGCTATTTTTAAATTAAATAGGTCAGAGTTCAAACTGTTTATAATTGAAGTAATAACTTAATTGGAAATGGAAGAAATTGAGAATAAGTGAATGGAATTAAAGGAAATGTGAATAGAAAAGAGAATTGATTTGGCTAATAACCAATAAAGATAAATACGTAGGATGTACGTATATTATTCTATTCGCATAGTGATTTGATCCAGATTCGAACACAGAATTTCGAGATAGTATTATCGATCCGAGTTGGGATTTTTCGCTCGATTTTCGACGGCGAACCTGGATATGGATTTTTGATTGGTTCTGGATATTCTCTATCATAGTTGTGACTATGCAAGGAGAATGACGGTTTCTGATCAAGAAACCAGATCTGAGTCCGCACTAGGAAGTCGGGTGGACGATACTAGTTCGGAAGTGAAATTGTGTGATCGATTGAGTGATCAGATTGATATTGTGTACGGATGATATGTGTACATCGTACGAGTTTGAATAAAATTGATATTGAAGTTTGTGGATAAGAATTGTAAAATGATTTTGAAATGAAAAGTATATTGGTGAAATATAATGGAATTGGATATTTCTTTGATTAAAATTTACTTTATGGAAGTAAGTAAAGGGTAAATAACTTTATAAAGAAATCAAACTTGAATATTTGATTTGGTAATAAATAAAGTTATATTTTATAATATGATAAACTTCCCATATTGGATCTAGCCAGAATAAAAAGGGTTTTTGGAAGTATTTGAAGTATAAAAAGAGGTTTTATACAAGTTTGAAATAATCCAAAGATTTTCAAAGTTATATATATATCTATATATATATAAAGGATTTTATGGGAATGATTTTGGAAAAGGTTTTTGGAACCTATGGATTTTGGAAAGGGCTTTTGATTTTTGAGAAATCAATTTTGGATTTTGGAAAGCCTAGTTTGAGAATTATCGATTTTTGTAATCGATTTTGTGTAAAGAAGATTTTGATAAATCATAAAGGGTATGATTTGAAGATACTATAAGTATATAGTATAAAGTGTTTTGTGAATAGCTCTGGGAAAAAAGGCGCTTCCTTGAAATGAACTTCTCAGGAGTACCACAGGGTGGTACTGCCTTGAGCCCCAAGGGGGGTTTCTAAAGTTGATCCTGTGAGGAGTCCGGACAAAACTAGTTCCTGAGGATTATTTGTGTAGCGAAAGTCGAGGGGCTGGTGCCCACAGAGGCATTTGAGTTATGCTGTGACAACAATTTGACTCAATGTCACTGCGATCTACTGCAGACCATAGCGAAAGTCATGTGTGCCGCTGAGAGCCAACTGTCTGCGTTTGATTTTATATCGGTAGACTGTGACACTATGGTAACATAGCGAAAGTCGTTTGTGCCGCTGAGAGCCAACTGTCTACGTTTGATTTTATATCGGTAGACTGCGACCTATGTGGGAGAAGTTTCATTTTGACAGCGAAATCGTGTGTGCCGCTGAGAGCCAACAGTTACATGGACTTTTGCTGCGATGGCAACGTAACCCTGGGATGTAACTGCGATTTGTTGTGGGTTCCATGCTGTTATCAGTTACATGGACTTTTGCTGCGATGGCAATGTAACCCGTGATGTAACTGTGACCATGGATGGGGGTGATGATTTCCAGAGCATTCTCACCAAAAATATTTCCTCTCTTTTCAAAAATGTTTTCTATATTTTAAAGTAAATTATTTTCCAAGTATTTTCACTGGGTGTTGAAAACGGGTCTGTTAAGTACTTATAGATTTTCAGTCTTACGTCTGATCAACGTATGACCGAATTTCTGTGAGAACGAGGATGGACTTGTGAAGACATCGAGTTATAAAGAGTATTTTATAAAGTCATTTTAGTAATATTATGTGGATTTTTCTTAAAGTATTTTAAAATTTCTTAATAAAAAGAGTTTATAGTAAAATTTATCAAAGAGTAATTTTTCTTATAATAATCATTTTAATAAAATTCTTGCTTCGTTCCTTTTCGAGGACGAAAAGATTTAAAGGGGGGAGGAATGTGATATCCCGGATTTTCGGGCATCAGATAATTGGATAGTTATCTGATTTAACTTTTACAAATACTGATTTATAAATTTAACAAATTTAAATGTGATAATCTCCATTTAAAAATTTATTTAAAATTTGGTAAGATTGTTAATTTCAAATCAATAATAATAATATGTTGTATATATTCATGTATAGAGAATTATTATATACAAATTTAATTTGTGTTTGTTTAAAAATATATGATATATATACATCAAATTGATTTTTAAATTGAAGTTGAATTTAAATCTAGATTTAAATTTGGAAATTCAAAGGGTAGATATTTTAAAATAATATATATAAGCTTTATTTATAAATATAATTGGTTTTATTTTCTTTAAAGTAATTTTTTTTATATATATAGATAAGTATTTGTAAATTAATAAATTAAGTATAAAGCTTTTATTAATATTTAAAAATAAGTAAAGATTACTTAAAAGACATGTGTAATTCTCTAAAGGCTTTGTTTTAACAAGTGTTAATTAATTAACAACTCTATGTGACAAATGTTGAATTTTAAACCAAGTGTCATCTTTAATTTTTAATTTTCTTTTATTTATATTTATAAATCAGCCTTTATAAATACATTGTTTTTCTTCCCTTCATTCTTTTCCTATCCCCTTCTTTTCAAAAACTAAGAGAAAAATGAAAATAAATTCCCAAAAACAAATCTGATAATCATCTTCCTCAAACCGAAATCAACATTTCTTCAACCTGTTAACTCATTTCCAAAATCAAAGTTCAGCCTGCAAATTCTTTTAAAATCTGGAACTCTAGCCTGCAATTCTTTTTCAACATCAAAGCCTGCATATTTTCTTCAAAGTCTGGAAGCAAGTAAACCTGGGATCTATAGCAACACCTAAATAATCAAAGCATGCATGCAAGTTTTCTAGCAAGCATTCAAGTTTAAAAAAGTTTTAAAGATCAAAGGGCATCTCAGTTTAAAAGCATTCAAAGGCTTTTCAAATGCAGTTTCAAAGAGGCTCTGTTCATTTTAAAAGGTGAGTAAACATTTAACTAGAATGCTTAGGTGATAAATGTTAGTGCATGTGTGTTTCTGGATGATGTTTGTGCTGCATGTTTACATATATAGATACGAATCTTTATGAATGTGTATATAGGTATGATCGGTGCATGTGTGTGAACCTGTACTTCTCTGTTTCAAAATACAGAGTTTAAAAGTAAGAAAAATTCAATATTCTTTTATCTGTTCATTTCTGGGTTGTGAAATTCAAACATAATATAATGTTTACATATAGATTAACATTTAAATTTTGTATTCAAGCAAAATAGTTTTGGAAATCTCAGTTCTTAAGTAAATACAGCAAGAATTTTAAAATGTGAAAAAAATCTATTAATTTAATTTATAGATTCAAGTATGGTACTTGAATCATCTTTGAAAATTTTGATTTTTAAAACTAAAATCACGAATTTTAGTTGGGAATTGGGGTAGTATTGTGGTGATGACCAGATTATGATTTTGAGCAAATTCAGGCGATGGGTTCATTTTTGGTGGTCGGGGTTTTCGCTGGAGCAAGTTTGGGGATCGTCGACGTCGAGAAAAATGCCAAACGAATTTATCATCCATCGTGGGGTTGGAAGTCTGATGAACTAGGGTTTAAGCACCTCGTTTGGGTCGTGGTGGAAACTTGACGACTGGATCATCTAGGGTGAATCGAGTTTCACCGGAGCAATTGGGATAGTTGCGTGGATGCCTTGCGATGATATGACCGGAGTTTCAGGAGGAACGGTTGTCGGAGGCGTGATTGCGTGGCATTTCTTTCCGGTGATGTTGTAGTTCTGTTTCGAGTGGAAGGGTCGATTTCGATTTAGGCTAGATGCTTCCGATTGGAGAATCGTAGTCGAGTGTTGAGTTGATTCACGACTTGCCGGAGGTAGTCGAGTTCGTCGGAGGATGGTCGGGATCCTGTGCACGTGCACAACGTGGATGTGTATGTCAGGAGAGATGGAATCGTGGGCGACTCGAAGAAATCTCGGGGATTTTGAAGTTACGCTCGAGTTTTCGTTCATGTTCGTTCATGGTCTCGAGTAGAACGTTGGGATGACTCGAAGAGGAATCGTGAGGGAAAGGTTTAGCACGTTGTAAAAGATTTTATAATGATTCTATGTTTAAAACTTTTCTAAACGTTCTTAAGCTTTATTTTCAAGGGTATGTTTGATTAAATTTAAGTTGTTAAAAACTTAAATAAAATGTTTTAAAACTTAATCATTTTATAAATATAATTAAATGTTAATTAAAGGTTAAGTTTAATAATGTGAATTAATAATTAACAAAGGAAATGGTTTGTTAAAGATAATTAAGATTTAGATAAGTTAATAAAGAGTAATCAATTATTTTAATTATTAATTAAGTAATAATAAATAAATAGTTAAAGATTATAATTAATTAATTTAGGGTTTAATTAATTTGTAATTAAGAATTATTAATTAGATAATTAAAGTTAATTAAATTAATAATCAAAAGATAATTAATTAAGAAATTAATTAGGGATTTATAATTAATTAATTAATTGGTAATTAGTAATTAAATAAATTGATAATTAAGGGTTATAATTAATTAAAGATTAATTAATTATTAAAGATTAATAAATGAAAGTAATTAGAAATTAATTACTCAAAATGATAAATTCTTAATATAAGTAATTAAGGATTAATTTGACAAGGGTTAATTAATTCAATTTGTAATTAAAAGATTAATGTAATTAGTTAAAAGAACAACTAATAAATGTAAGTGATTAGAAAATCTTTGATTGATAAGAGTAATTAAGGGTGGATAAATGTGAATGGATAAAGAATAATTAATCATAGATGATTAATTAAGCTGAATAATTAAGGGATGATTTATTAATTGGTTTGAAATTAAATAATCATTAAGTATGCAAGATTTAAAGGTAATCAAAGTAATTAATTTAATTCATGGGTGGTTAATTAAATTAATTAGAAATGGTGTGACAAATTTATCTTGCTTATGGATGATTGTATGATATAGAATGCCTCGAATTAATTGATATATCTGATGTATGATTCGTGATACTATGTGAGATGATATGTTGAGATTTAACTGTGATAAAATGGATTATCTATCTGTGATGAAATGCTGTATTCTGAATTTTAAATTTAATTGTATTCACTTAAACAACTTGGTTTTAAGGATGACATTGAATTCGAAGAGACCGGGGTCGGATATCAACAATATCCGGAACCACTTCGATTAGTAATCTTTAATTCATTATAGATGTGAATATGGAATCTAATAGGCTGGAATGAGATAAATTTAAGTAAACCGAACTATTTAAACTAAGTAACGGTACTTAGTATTGTTTTGTGGAATAAGTGTTGGCTATAACTAGTTAAGAGCTCGTACTAAGGAACGAGTTACCCTGGTTTGCAAATAAGTTTTTAACTTGGCATTAAAAATTATATGGGTTTACTCACGCTGGTTTCCAGCCTGACCCGGGTGTTACTTTGTTGTAATGCTCGGGTCAGACCGAGTATTACAGTTTTTCAGGTTAGGACGTTCTGGAGCTCAGGAGGCGAGCTGGATGGCAGAAACGTATAGAGGGTTTTCCGTTGTGTATATGAGATTGTGTAGTATATATAGATTGTAGTCTGGAACGGGTTAATTGTATCTGTCCAGTGATTTGAGTATATGTTGTAACTCTGATGTATTAAAATGTAATTAACAAATACAGTTTTTTTTTTGTATAACTGATATTATTATTTGATATTATATTTTGATCCGCTGCGAATGTGAGAATCTGTGTCTTGTTCTGTTTCTTTCTTCTATCTCTTTTCTATTTCTTCTAACTATCTGGAATTTTCGGGTTCGAAATTTCCGGGTCGTTACAATGGTCCTTTCCCGGCTAACCCGAATAGTGAGCGCTTATTCAAAAATAAGTGTGGCATTCAAATTCATCCAATTCACAACAAATACCATATTCAAGGTAATTATTGATAGTCGGTTATTTAACTATCAATAAAGATGCGCAACATCATCAGATTCCAAATAATTTTCCAAATTATTTCATCTTCAAAAATATCTTTACTAGATATAAAATTTCCACTTCAAAAATAAATCAACGTTTATTTTTAAACAACTTCCCTTTCTTTTATAAATTACATAGTGAATTTATATTTCAAAAATATCTACTGATATACGATTTTCAAATCGATTCCAATATTCATTTTCAATTTATCTTTAAGAAGATAAAATCTCAAAACGTTTCATTTCATTTTGGAAATGCATTTCCCTACTTATTTAATAATAAGTATTTCACAAATCATTTATTTTCAACACTTGGAAAATATTCTATATACTTAAATCAAAATTAAGTATATATTTCATTCTTTAAGGAAATCATTTACTTTGACAACATTTATTTGAGTCAAAACGAATGTTACATAAAACATCGTTACGACGACTCAAAATCACTAGTATAGGGATTCGGATTTAGATAGATATATAAATCCCAATACTACATAAAAAACATTTCCTTTTGGAAATCATTTACTATAACAACAGTGTTATAGTCCACCATTTCCTTATTTTTCAAAAACGTCTATTTCAACAATAAAATGTTGAAATCTATGGTTTCGATATTTCCCACATTTTTAAAAACATCTTTAAAATGTTTACTTCATTTTTAATGTCACTTCTTCAAAAATGAATCCATTTTATTCAATAATATATTCACTTAACCCAATTTCAATCATTTCTACGCATTTTATTTCAATAAAAATTCGCTATCCAAAAACGCGAATATATCTTCTTTGATAATCTTCTATATTTAATTTATCAAATTCAATTGATTTTGAATTTATAAAACAACGTTTATAAATTCTATTTCTATTTATAAAAACTTCAATTTATAAATCTTCTTTATTTACCAATTCAATTCACAATTCAATTTTTATACCACAATCCATATTATAAGTTAAATACTTATAATTTCATTTATTTACAAAGATCATTCTTTTAAAACTTTACAAACTGGAAATTCTATCCTTTTATAAACCCATTTTAACATCATTTCCAAATACTACATCAATTACAGATTGATTTCCAAAATTTTATCATTTCTAAATAATTTCCTTATTCTTTCCAATTTATTCAATATTCTATTTTTGAAAGAATTCTTCAATTTGAAATCATTTTTTACATTAATTTCCCAAGTTATTTCAATTCATAAATTTAATTTCTAATTGGACTTCCAACTTATTTCATTTTAAATAAATTCCTTTTAAAGAGAATAAATCTCTTTATCTCTTTCAATCTATTTAAAAATCCAAATCTAAATTAAATTCTTCAATTTATAATCACTATTTTACGAATCCATTTATTTAACATTTTCACTTTAGTCTGGAAATAAATTCGATAAGATTATAAAATCAACTTTTTATGTTTTAAAATTCTTCTTTCTTCAAATTTATTCAATTTCTAAAATTAATTCACTTAAAAATTTCTACTTGAATTTCAAAAATTCAAATTCGTTTATTTTTGGAATCCAATGATATCAAACATCCATTCAGCTAAATCTATAGCTTTCAAACAACTTCCAGACATCGATATGATCAATAACATCAATATAATCATTCACAGATTCATATCACAGTATAAATAAATTCAATCAATATGAGGGGTCCAGTTGGATCCCTCCAACCTGTTTCCCTGCATCCAAAGACGTTAGCACAATACCAATTCCACTTCGAGGTGGAATATCGCGGTATATAGGTTTTATTAAAATCATCCGCTTACTAACGGCGCAATAGGGTCTCATCCGCTATACGAGGCGGGAAATCATCAATCCAATATATACATATGCCAATATGTATATATTGCTATATATATAGATATATCCTATTATATCTAATATCACATCCAAACAGCAATCATCAATCAATAACTGCAATATCAAATTTCATTTTGAGTGAGAAAGATCTCACCTTTGATTTCAATTCGCAATCCCATTTCCAATCCTTTTTGTTTTAGTTTGTTTTCTCCAAATTTTGACCTTTTATAAATAATTATACAATTTATCAATATTTGAATTAAATCGAACAATTCAATTTCCCATTTAACAATTTAAATTCCCAATAATTTATCTTAAACAAATTTTCCTTTAATAATTAAATGGGTAAATTTAAACCAACTAGTAAAATAACTTGTACATTTATATATTTTTATTTTTTTCTCCACTGCTGTATAAATTTCCAAGCTGACTGTCTATATT
The DNA here is from genome assembly GCA_030737815.1 of Allium fistulosum. NCBI lineage: Eukaryota > Viridiplantae > Streptophyta > Magnoliopsida > Asparagales > Amaryllidaceae > Allium > Allium fistulosum. Next base: position 527,913,584 of record CM060906.1, read on the forward strand.
GCTTTAAATTAATATAACCAGAATAAATTTCCAAGCTTAGACAGATTAGAAATATATTTTTACACAAATTTCTATTTCCAGTTATATGCAGTTTCAAGATTCTAAACTAAAGATAATACCTTACTGAAATTTATTATCTTGTTTTATTATTATTGTGTATATATACATAAATTGGGAAAAACGACATATACCTCATTGATACGACACGCTCGAACCAGCCTGGCCTTCACTGTCGACTTTGCCACCTCTCCGACCACGATGCTACCATCACCACTCGAAGAACTATCCTGAGTTTGCCCCAAAAGCGAAGTCGCCGCTGTCAAGAACTAACACGAAACCCTATTCCCAATCGTGAGCCTTCCCAGTTGAGTCGCCGCCGCGTTGCCTCACGCGAACAAATCGCGAGCTCACCTGACTGTAGCAGGACCTCAAATCGGCAGTAGAGAATATCGCATAGGAGGCAAGGATGAGCCGCGATGACTGATGGAATAGTCAAGTATGCAGCGATGATTATTATGAAGGCGTTGATTTTCGAAACCCTAGTTTCTCTCGGGTTCAAGCATCGCGACATGGAGATTTCTATTGAACTGTAACTTCGAACGAAAGGATTCGATTTTTTGATTAGAGAGGGGAGGGACGGCCATTTATTTCCTCTGGAAATTTTGATTTTGAATTGAGATGTTTTCGTGAGATTTGTAATGAACGGGGAGGAGACAAGAGAACGTGAAGCAGAGAGTAGGTCGACGCAAATCAGAAACTAGGGTGGCTGGTGATTTGAGTATATAAATTGATATTTAAATTAAATCGATTAATTACTATCCAGACGTTTTTATCTCGTATGATCACACAATCAATCCGAATGCTACGAAATTTGAAATCCGACAATAATTCAATATTATGGACCCAATGGAACTTGTTTCGTCGAATTCCGAGACTGTTTGAAAAATGACTATTTTTAAATATCGGTTCAAACAATTAAATTCAAAACTGAGCAAAACAGTTTAAAATTCAATTCTGAAGCTTCTGTTATCTACAGTATTATAAATACGAATTTTAGAAACTGTCGAAATATTTTTCTTTAGCTTAAAATTGAAGATTCAAATTTAATTCAACTTACAATAGATTAAATTTTATAATTTAATCGTCAGCTTCAAAGTTATATCCGGGATTCAAATTAAATTATCGTTCAAATATTTAAAATTAATTAAATATTTTCAATTTAATTTGTTCAAAATTCTGGGTCGTTACAGACTTCCCCCCTTAAAAGAATTTCGTCCCGAAATTACAAGTTAGGAAAAATGGTGTCCTTAACTCGTCTACTATTTTCAACAATCCACTAGTTTTATCAATTTATCAAAACAAATCTTTCTACTAAAGATTCGTTATCAATTCAACTAGTTTTTCAACTTCAATTACAGGTTTCAAAACAACATTGTTTTCTTAACAATTCAATTTTAAGTTTAAATTCAAATTTAAACTTCCAAATCTTCTCAAAAATTTTCTAACACTCGGAATTTTCGAAAAATTTCGCCAGCGTCTCCTTTGCGCGGCTAACACGGTACGACTACAAAACGTCCCTACGGACTCTCAGATTTCAAAAAGAAAAGAAAAAGCCAAGCGGCTAGACAAGAAATCATCAAATTTCATATTGAAATTTAAATACTTACCTTTTGTCGAGCAATTCAAACTTATCTTTGAAATCAAATCCAATTCCTTTATAACACCTGTATATCCTACTAGCCATAATATTTAGTTACATATTCAAACTATTTTGCAAATTCTATTACAAAATTTTCAATATAAACTTCTTATACCTTTTTTACTTCACTGTTGAAGTTATATATCTATTTTCATTCAATTTTACATTTCAATTTTCATTTGAATTCAATTCACAATTCCAATCTAATTTGGATTCAGTTCAACTTCTGAATATTGAATTTATCAACTATCTTTTATTCACAACTGTACTATTTTAAATTAGTTTCAATTACTAATTCATTACAAATTCCAATTTCAAGTTCTATTCATTTTCAAATCTTTTATAAGTTATCAACTTATTTACATTTCGATTTATAAGATCATTGATACATTCACCTTACTAATTTCATTCCATTAGAATTCTATTTTCAATTATAAATTCATATTCACAATTTCATTCCATTATTGAATTTTAAATTTTCAATTACCTTCTTGAATTCTATTACAAGTTATAAATTCATTTACAATTTGAATTTTATTCCAATCAGATCTCAATATTTTATAAGTTATCAATTTCATTTACTTGCAATTGTAAATTTCATTCATTGAAAATTTATTTATAATTACTTGAATTTATCTTTAAATTCGAACCATCTCTTTTATTTAGTTCACAATTCAAGTTTCAATTTATTTATTTACAAATGTTATCTCGTTTGTTCATTTACAAACACAATTTAATTTCATTTAACTTAATTCCAATCAGATTTCAAATATGTTATAAGTTCTCAACTTGTTCATATTTCATTATTGAATTTTGTTGCAAATATTCTTCTGAAACTCTATTTCAGATTAAAAATCACATTAATATTTCATATTCACAAATTCTATTTGTATATGGATTTTATTTCTTTAAGTTAGATTTTTGTTTAAACTTTAAACTTTACAAGTTATCAACTTCATAATATTTCATAAATATTTTTATATAGTATTCCAGAGTCTTACTAACATTTCAAAAATCATTTTGAAAACAATTCAAATTATCCTTTGAATTTACAAAACAAAATCCAAATTTTTCAAGCAACTTTCATTTAAAAACAATTTGGCAGCAATTCCTCTTTTGGAAACCCGAAAATGAACATCAATGATGCCGCGGTCATCATCGAAGTTATTTTCCAGCGACCGAAAATAGTTTAGAGCTTTTCATTCCTCCAAAATGCTTTTCAAAACCTTTGAAATTCATTTTCAAATCAAAAAGAAATTTAAATTTCCAAATCTCCAAAATTTTCAAATTCTTTTCAAAACATTTCCAAAAACTTCTCTGGAATCCCGTTTTAAATTACAATTCACATTTATAATTTACATTCTTAAATTTCATTTGTACATGGATTTATTTCTTAACTTTGGAGTTATGATTTCAATTTCTTATTCAATTTCATTGATAATAATTTAATATTATTACTTCCTAACAACCATGCATCCAAATACTATGATAATTCATAGAAAATTATTTCTTTTATATACAAAAATAGTTTTAGGTAAAATTATTTCTTTACCCTATTTAAAATAATATTGTGCCGAATTGTTCTATATAAGTGTTTAGAGATCCCTATCGATAGAGTTGTATGGACAATACCGACCAGAATCCATATACCACTCAACAAACCAATCATCACAATATAAAACAATTTTATATTCACTAACAAATACGCACTCATATATATTATTACACTCAACTCATTCTAGAGTACTACTGACTCTATCTCTAATGAGTAACACCCAACAGAGCAGGGTTGTCGCTTAACCATATGCTCTGATACCACGCTGTCAAGACCCGCAAATCCGTACCCTTGATTAAACACTAAATTCCATTGATTAATTCAAGATGCACGGAAATACGTACCCTGAGGGGTTTTAAGAACAAGAAAAGGGAGAAGAAGAAGAAAAATAAAAGAAAAAGAAAAGAAGAAGAAAAAAGAAGAACAACATCAGAATAGAAAACAATATCAGAATCTTACACATCGCAGCGGAACAATATATAATAGATAATCACTAGTCTTTTAAAACAAAGAACTATATCAGTTTATACATACATCAATCAGAGTCAATATACAACAATGGACAGTTATATAAACTTGTCCTCATACAGAATACACAGCGGAATAAATAATATCAGATACAAATACTACGTCTCGTCATCCAGCTTATCTCCAAAGCTCCAGAATATCCTGATAATATAACTCTAGGCTGCCTGTGTGGAAATTGGTGGGCACCCAGAGTTTAGAAGGGAACAATAAACTCCGAGTCAGTCATGGTGACTGGTGTGAGATCGTAAAACAGTTTATTTTTCACAAAGAAAATAAAACAAATTCGCAATGCTTTTGGAAAATGAAACTACCATAAGACCTCCCACCACACACACAATGCAAACGCAGAATTGGAGGAGATTTCTTCTTATGATAGTCAAAGATGCTTACTACGCAAAATCAAATCCTTTTTGATATTATTATTAGTGCATAGTGTAGAAAACAGTTCGAAAGTATAATATTAATCTTAGCCAGCATAGACATTTCGAACTATGCCTACTATAGCTACCATCCAAACAGTGGGGCGCCACCATAAGTGAATGATAGGTTCTACAACTAAAGCCGTACAAGTGTCGTATTGTTTCTTTGGATTTCAAACAAATGGTCAGGCTAAGGAACTTCCTATGCCACGATGGGTACGTCCCTGGAATAGACGACCCGAGAACCTAACCGGATCTCTGCCAACACAAGGCCGGGTTACCTCTGCAAAAATAGGTAACTACTGACATGCGTATGCCATCCCCCGATCGTAACCGATCTTCCCGAGGATCCCCGATTTCCAACAAACCACATAATAATAATGCAGCAACCACATAGGTTAAGTATCTGGGCTCCATACCATGATACCACCTCTATCCAGAAGGAATGACATACACTAAGGGGCGCTACTCCCTAGAACCTTGCTGCATCCTTCCTGTTTTGACCATTTCCGGGGTGTGAGGCTCGACGAAGTCTCGTCCACAAAGCTACGCTTTCTGCAAAGCCATGCTTCGGGTCAAACAAATGATCAACCTATGATCACAAAGATATAAGATCAAACAAATGATCATATCGCAAATGATCAAACACTGATCATTTCACAGCAACACTCGGTATGCCACGTTACCAAATTGGGAATATATCGCTGATAAATTTCAACTACATAACCTCTGAGCTCGTACGTCTCAGAGAAGGGTGTTAAGCTAAGAGAATAAATTCTCCGCCACCAACAGAAATGTATTTGAAAGAAATCAGCTTTATATCTCAATTTGTAACGTCAGACACACAATCCATACAAGTCTGTTCCGGGATCGAACAGAACCGAAGGCACTTCTCACGAAGCCCTTGCATATCCGGATAATTTTCTAATCATGTCCGGACTTCCCGTCACTAAGGGTGATAAAACCTCTAAACCGGAGATCAGCCGATGTAGAGTAACTCGACGGTAATCCTTCCATTTTCAAAAATATCCGGTCTTCAACACCGGTCTTCGAATGCAATTCATAACGACGTATCACATATTCGGAATGGGTTATACGACCCCATGGTCCTTTCCCGGCTAACCCGAATAGTGAGCACTTATTCAAAAATAAGTGTGGCATTCAAATTCATCCAATTCACAACAAATACCATATTCAAGGTAATTATTGATAGTCGGTTATTTAACTATCAATAAAGATGCGCAACATCATCAGATTCCAAATAATTTTCCAAATTATTTCATCTTCAAAAATATCTTTACTAGATATAAAATTTCCACTTCAAAAATAAATCAAAGTTTATTTTTAAACAACTTCCCTTTCTTTTATAAATTCCATAGTGAATTTATATTTCAAAAATATCTACTGATATACGATTTTCAAATCGATTCCAATATTCATTTTCAATTTATCTTTAAGAAGATAAAATCTCAAAACGTTTCATTTCATTTTGGAAATGCATTTCCCTACTTATTTAATAATAAGTATTTCACAAATCATTTATTTTCAACACTTGGAAAATATTCTATATACTTAAATCAAAATTAAGTATATATTTCATTCTTTAAGGAAATCATTTACTTTGACAACATTTATTTGAGTCAAAACGAATGTTACGTAAAACATCGTTACGACGACTCAAAATCACTAGTATATGGATTCGGATTGAGATAGATATATAAATCCCAATACTACATAAAAAACATTTCCTTTTGGAAATCATTTACTATAACAACAGTGTTATATTCCACCATTTCCTTATTTTTTGAAAACGTCTATTTCAACAATAAAATGTTGAAATCTATGGTTTCGATATTTCCCACATTTTTAAAAACATCTTTAAAATGTTTACTTCATTTTTAATGTCACTTCTTCAAAAATGAATCCATTTTATTCAATAATATATTCACTTAACCCAATTTCAATCATTTCTACACATTTTATTTCAATAAGAATTCGCTATCCAAAAACGCGAATATATCTTCTTTGATAATCTTCTATATTTAATTTATCAAATTCAATTGATTTTGAATTTATAAAACAACGTTTATAAATTCTATTTCTATTTATAAAAACTTCAATTTATAAATCTTCTTTATTTACCAATTCAATTCACAATTCAATTTTTATACCACAATCCATATTATAAGTTAAATACTTATAATTTCATTTATTTACAAAGATCATTCTTTTAAAACTTTACAAACTCGAAATTTTATCCTTTTATAAACCCATTTTAACATCATTTCCAAATACTACATCAATTACAGATTGATTTCCAAAATTTTATCATTTCTAAATAATTTCCTTATTCTTTCCAATTTATTGAATATTCTATTTTTAAAAGAATTCTTCAATTTGAAATCATTTTTTACATTGATTTCCCAAGTTATTTCAATTCATAAATTTAATTTCTAATTGGACTTCCAACTTATTTCATTTTAAATAAATTCCTTTTAAAGAGAATAAATCTCTTTATCTCTTTCAATCTATTTAAAAATCCAAATCTAAATTAAATTCTTCAATTTATAATCACTATTTTACGAATCCATTTATTTAACATTTTCACTTTAGTCTGGAAATAAATTCGATAAGATTATAAAATCAACTTTTTATGTTTTAAAATTCTTCTTTCTTCAAATTTATTCAATTTCTAAAATTAATTCACTTAAAAATTTCTACTTGAATTTCAAAAATTCAATTTCGTTTATTTTTGGAATCCAATGATATCAAACATCCATTCAGCTAAATCTATAGCTTTCAAACAACTTCCAGACATCGATATGATCAATAACATCAATATAATCATTCACATATTCATATCACAGTATAAATAAATTCAATCAATATGAGGGGTCCAGTTGGATCCCTCCAACCTATTTCCCTACATCCAAAGACGTTAGCACGATACCAATTCCACTTCGAGGTGGAATATCGCGGTATATAGGTTTTATAAAAATCATCCGCTTACTAACGGCGCAATAGGGTCTCATCCGCTATACGAGGCGGGAAATCATCAATCCAATATATACATATGCCAATATGTATATATTGTTATATATATATAGATATATCCTATTATATCTAATATCACATCCAAACAGCAATCATCAATCAATAACTGCAATATCAAATTTCATTTTGAGTGAGAAAGATCTCACCTTTGTTTTCAATTCGCAATCCCATTTCCAATCCTTTTTGTTTCAGTTTGTTTTCTCCAAATTTTGACCTTGTATAAATAATTATACAATTTATCAATATTTGAATTAAATCGAACAATTCAATTTCCCATTTAACAATTTAAATTCCCAATAATTTATCTTAAACAAATTTTCCTTTAATAATTAAATGGGTAAATTTAAACCAACTAGTAAAATAAAATGTACATTTATATATTTTTATTTTTTTCTCCACTGCTGTATAAATTTCCAAGCTGACTGTCTATATTGCTTTAAATTAATATAACCAGAATAAATTTCCAAGCTTAGACAGATTAGAAATATATTTTTACACAAAATTCTATTTCCAGTTATATGCAGTTTCAAGATTCTAAACTAAAGATAATACCTTACTGAAATTTATTATCTTGTTTTATTATTATTGTGTATATATACATAAATTGGGAAAAACGACATATACCTCATTGATACGACACGCTCGAACCAGCCTGGCCTTCACTGTCGACTTTGCCACCTCTCCGACCACGATGCTACCATCACCACTCGAAGAACTATCCTGAGTTTGCCCCAAAAGCGAAGTCGCCGCTGTCAAGAACTAACACGAAACCCTATTCCCAATCGCGAACCTTCCCAGTTGAGTCGCCGCCGCGTTGCCTCACGCGAACAAATCGCGAGCTCACCTGACTGTAGCAGGACCTCAAATCGGCAGTAGAGAATATCGCATAGGAGGCAAGGATGAGCCGCGATGGCTGATGGAATAGCCAAGTATGCAGCGATGATTGTTATGAAGGCGTTGATTTTCGAAACCCTAGTTTCTCTTGGGTTCAAGCATCGCGACATGGAGATTGCTATTGAACTGTAACTTCGAACGAAAGGATTCGATTTTTTGATTAGAGAGGGGAGGGACGGCCATTTATTTCCTCTGGAAATTTTGATTTTGAATTGAGATGTTTTCGTGAGATTTGTAATGAACGGGGAGGAGACAAGAGAACGTGAAGCAGAGAGTAGGTCGACGCAAATCAGAAACTAGGGTGGCTGGTGTTTTGAGTATATAAATTGATATTTAAATTAAATCGATTAATTACTGTCCAGACGTTTTTATCTCGTACGATCACACAATCAATCCGAATGCTACGAAATTTGAAATTCGACAATAATTCAATATTACGGACCCAATGGAACTTGTTTCGTCGAATTCCGAGACTGTTTGAAAAATGACTATTTTTAAATATCGGTTCAAACAATTAAATTCAAAACTGAGCAAAACAGTTTAAAATTCAATTCTGAAGCTTCTGTTATCTACAGTATTATAAATACGAATTTTAGAAACTCTCGAAATATTTTTCTTCAGCTTAAAATTGAAGATTCAAATTTAATTCAACTTACAATAGATTAAATTTTATAATTTAATCGTCAGCTTCAAAGTTATATCCGGGATTCAAATTAAATTATCGTTCAAATATTTAAAATTAATTAAATATTTTCAATTTAATTTGTTCAAAATTCTGGGTCGTTACACCATGTATAGGAACCCAGCATACGAAATAGAGATGCAGACTGCCCTCGACACAATATTTCATATAAGAGACAATATATATATATATATACTTAAAAAAACGTAAATATTTTTAACAGTTTTTTTTTCTTCAAACAATATATAATAAATAAATTACCTATCTATAGAAGAAAAAGAGAAGCCAAAGTGATAGGCGAATTTGGCGCGGTGGAAGGGGAGATGCTCGTCAAGGCGATGGTGGCGGAGATGTGAGCTGCTGTTGAGGTCGTGGAGATGGGACGGGCTGGATCTGGTTGACGGCTTCGGCATGTGAGGTGATGAGGTGTAGGCCCGGTGCTGGCGGATGGTGACTAGGTGCGGGTTGCTCCGATAGAAGCCGGTCTTGCTGGCCATGGCCTGGAGGCGATAGGAGCAGGGGAGAGGGGTTTCAGAAGTGGCCATGGAGATGCTCGGCACAGATGAGGGTGGTGAAAAATGACCGGTGTGTTGGATCTATGGTAGAGGAAGGTGGGCTGCTGGTTTCGGCTGCATGCCCCAGCTGGTCGCGGCTAAGGTGAAGTGGTGTGGTGGTGGTGCTAGCCGTGTTGATGGAGGTGGTGGAGGGTATTCGGTGGGGCTTTGTGAAGTGGAGGCAAGCTCGGGTTGTGATCTGGGAAGGATGGGTGTGAGGTTGGAAACATTATCATGACAAAGAAGATGAACAGGAGTAGGAAGGACGTGGCTCAGAAATAAAATGGACAGAACAAAAGTATGAGAAAAGAATATGGATCAAGTTATAGGTTATATTGGAAATAGTTATAAGTTATATTGGAAATAGGGGAAAGGTTAAAAGTCATACGTTGAATTCAAAAGTATTAATGGAAAATGTCTTTTGGCTTAACCAAAGGAATGAATAGTCAGTAGAAATTCAAAAGCCCAATTTTGAAACCGATATGGTTATCTGTTCGCGGTTATCGCTGCGAACCGGACTTCAAAATTGACAATTGACTATACCGTAGAGATCAGCACGACGAAACGATCAAAACGGTATACAGATATCAGTGATACGATTTGATTTATAAAAATTTCAAATTTTCTACTGGGAAAAATGCAAGAAAAACACTGAAAAATAAGATCGACGGAGCCAAAGATGTCCGAATTTGGAAAAACGACAAACTGACATCTTGCTCAGAAGATGGTTTAGAATTTTTCTATGTAAAAATATTTAGGTTTTGAAAACGTTTTATTTTCAACGCTTTTTAACTGATTAAATTGAAGTGAATTTTCGCGCGAAATAAACTTTCATATTTTCGGACGAAAATTTACCAGTTGCTATGTTTAACTAAACGTATTTCAAATATCAAATTTATATTTCAAAATTTTATCGTTTAAAATTTCACAAAATTTCAACTAATTATGTTATTAAAACAGTTGAAATTTACGGGTCGTTACAGCTAAGGTGAATAATGACTACATCTCATGTTTTCGAATTATTTTTGGTTTTAAGGTCAAACCCGATTTATTTTGCAAGATTATGCCATGTTTTGAATGATTAAATGTTTATATATGCTTGTTGATGAATTATGCTTTTTCCTATAGATTTTAAGATATGTTTTTATATGGAAATCCTATTAAATGACATCCAAATGCCTTGCGATTTTAGATATAGATTAGAAATGATATTTTAGAAACGAGTTTCAATTTTCATAACATTCTGAATTAATGTGGATTTAATATTAATTTTCTAGAGAGGAAATTGATTATTTGGGTTTAAAATAATTTACGGCAAAATTATTTATGTTCTTGGTTTGAAATTAATATATGTTAGAATACATATTAAAAATGATTTTCTGGAATTTTTGTAGAATTTTCATAAGTGTTTTGTTGAATATATAAAATTATTTAAGGTATGAGACTTAAATGTTTTATATATTTATAAAAGGAGAAAGGGCGTTTTGTAAATTAATTAAATTGTTTATTTTTGAAATATTGGCAGCAATTTTAGAAAAGAAATTAGCAACCAATCATTTTAACAAACATGGCAGGTTAGTTGAAAAGATTACTTTAAAAAGATAAAATTCAGTTTAAACAGATTTTTTTACTCGTTTCGCCACTTTCGGTACCGGGGGTTCCGACATAGTAGTTCCACCACCATCACCATCAAAACCAATGTGCATGGCATCAAAGCCTTGGTGCACAGTGAATTAGATATAAGCGGAAAGTACTGAGTCGAAACCAGAGGTTTCGAAGGGGTCGAAGTTCTACTTTGCTTTCAGATGAAAACGCGCCTGCTTTGCTTTCAAAGGATATGCTTTCGACTTGGTTGGCTTCCAACTGGGTCGAATCAGTTTAAGGAATGGTTTCGAAATGGGTTGCGCCTTTGTCTAAGTAAATGCTTTTGAAGGGGAATGAAACCCCTAGTTGTCGTTTTCTACCTTTCAAAGCAATGCCTTCGAAAGGGTTATTTTACCTTTAAAACATGTCGCTTCTCCAATGCTTTCGGAAGGTTGGTTTCGACACCAATACTTCTTTACTTAGGAAATGAATTCGAAAGGGTGCTTTTGACTTAATAGTTTTATGACTCTTTTGCTCTATTGAAGGTAGAACCCAAAGGTTTCGAAGGAAATAGTTTTAAATGGTTTCAAAAGGTTATTCCACATGATTTACTTGAACTCAAAGACTTTCAAAAGGTTTGATGTTTTAATGCTTTCGAAAGGTTTTAATGAAGGTTTCGAAGGGGTGGTTCCCCAATGTTTTCGAAGGGGTGGTTCCCCAATGGTTTCAGAATTCGAAAGGGTTTACTTGGTTTTGAAGGGGTACTTTCAATGGTATCGAAAGGGGTACTTTCATTGGATTCGAAAGGAGTACTTTCAAAGGTTTAAATGTTTTCATCAATAAAGAATTGAGTAAAGTATATATAACCTGGAAAGGTGATTTTGAGTAAAGCATAGAGTATATATTTTCCTTATTTAAGTTTGATTTAAAGGTTTTAAATCAATTTGAGATGAAAAGGTTTTCAAGGAAAATTTATGGGTAGTTAACCCTAAGTAAAATGACTCGGATATTTATACACCAGATGGGACTGGTATAGGGTCGTGCCCTATACATTAGTTATTAGCCCCAAGCTAATTTGCTCCAAAATTCTAGTATGTAGGGCTTTGTCACAGGTAAGAATAAAATGATGTTACACACAGAAAGGAATATATTTGTACAGTGGTAGTTTATTGGTGAGCCCGCAAAACCATTAGGATTAGTTGACCCGGAGAAAGTAAGTTTGGGACAGACCGTCCAGAAGAGGAGTATCTAACAGATGTTAGATTATTTTGTTTATATTTTCTGGTAGGCCTGAGTCAGCCAAAGGTTAGTGGTTAGCCAAACAAAACTATAGTTTTCAGACAAATAGTTCATTTATTACCTCATGTGTATGTTTACATGTTAATGCTTTACAGTTTTAGCCAGTTTTGGCTACAGGATTATGATGTTGAAAAGATATGTTTTAAAAGGATATTAGTGAGGGGAAACCCTTTCCGCTAAGCGGCATGGTCTCACTTAATATCAGATAACCGAGATGTATAGTATTATTCACACCACGCTTTATGTCTGACTCGAAGTTTATGTTTTTCCCCTTAAACTCTCGGGTGCTGTAACGACCCGGAAAATAACGTAATTAACTAAATTTTCATGAAAATTATATAATAAAATTTAATAGTGAAAATTTGATATTTGGTATGCGTCCATTTAAACATAGCAAATGGCAGATTTTCATTAGAAAATATATATGTTAGTTCTGTTGTGTAATTTCAATTTTTAATTTAAAATCAGTTAATAATTGATGAAAATAAAATATTTTTGAATTTTGAATATTTTTATAATAAAAATGTTTATCGTTTTCTGAGTACGACGTTGTATTTCGTTTCGCAAAATTTGGACTGCTATAGCCCCGTTTATCTTATTTTTGGTGTTTTAGCAGCAGTTTTGGCTGCAAAATTCGAGTTTCATAGGATGGTCGTATCTCCCATATTTGTCTACCATTCTGTTCATCTCATCGTGCTGATCTCCGAAGTATATTCATTTGTGTATTTGGCATCCGATACGCGGCGAAATCTGCAAAACAATTAGCCGTACGGTGCCCGTTTTAAAACTTTTGGATTTCTATGACCTTTCAGTTATCCACCATGAAACCAAATAGCCACTTGCCATTATTATTTTTCCTGAATCCAACTATTGAATTTTGATATTCTTTATATTTATTATATTTTTCCTAGTACGTTCATTCACTTTATTTTTCCTGACTCTCTCCTTTCACTTTTTCACTGATTCATGCAGGTTGAAAAGAAAATATATATTTATATCAATGGCTGTCATGTTTGCGTGAGCCTACTTGTTTCCATAACTGTCCTCCTTCTCTTCTCTTTCTTTCATCTGACATGCTTTATATATATATATCAAAGTAAATATTTGCTTGAGGAATACTGCTCATCTCCCTCGACTTTTGGCCTGCTCATCAAAATCATCTGGTCATCAAAGAATATATTCCAACCGAAACAACTTTAGCCGCAGCCTGTAGGGCTGTCTATGGATACCTGAAAAGTCCGAAATCCATCCGCATCCGTATCCAAAAAGCGGATAATATCCGATATCCGAAAAAACGGATGCGTATACAGATACGAAGACATCCGCATTCGAAAATTATCCGTCCGGTCTTTGTCAATATTATAGTACAAATTGTGTGTATTTTAGTATAATGAAAGATATTTATTTGTTGTTTTATCAAGTTAATAGTTTATATTATATACATTTAATGCTTATTAACCACTCAAAACTATTTATTATCGCCATATTTGTTTATATTTAACACTTTTATGATCAATTGGATTGAAAAAAATATATGCTAAACTTAAAAAAAAATATTTCTTGATTTATCGGTCGTTAGCGGATAGGATAATTATCCGATATCCATCCGCATCCGCGGATGTGGATATCCGAAAATCATTTCGGATGTGGATGCGGATATGGCACTATCTGCATCCGAAAGTATCCGTTGACAGGCCTAGCAGCCTGTGCCGAAGCGACAGCGGCCACGTCACCCACCACAGCTGTCCGCTTCCATCTCAGCCGATAGCCCACCAATAGCCGCTTCCCCTCTTCAGCCAAGCCCTTCCACGAAACAAGCTCCGACCATGCTCCTCACAGCCATAAAAACCAGCCCTTCACCTAAACCCGCCACCAGCTCTCAAATGCACCATGCAACCAGCCTCTCATCTCCCCTCCTCTGCGCATACAGCCTAACCCACCAACTGACCCACTGAACCTCCCTTCTCCATTTCCGACCTCAGCCCTTCCTTGCCACCACTGCAGCTTGCAACCGCGTCCAGATCCACCTTCAACACACATCATCCACTTTCAACTCCGCCCAGAGAGTCTAGCTCACCACCCTCTTCCCCTTGAACTTCGCCCACCGTACTGCAGTTCAACCGCAGCCTCACTCAGCAAACTCCCACTCCTTCCTCCGCCTTCACATCAGCAACAACTCACGTGTTGTGCCAACCCTTGCCATCAGCCATCTCCACGATCATCCCACTGACCATCCTGACTCATTACCGAGCTCGCCAATATATATATATATATATATATGAATTATATATATAAGTATATATATTAGAGATTCTTGTGGTTTCCTTTTCCATGCAACCTGTTGCTCGTTCGCCATCAGCCTCCCTCACCCAGTTTAGCCTCTCTCCTCCTTTTTGTTTACATATATTAATATAATATGTTAGTATTTTTAAGTGTGTATATATATAATATGCTTATATTGATAATTTTGAAATGAGTATATATATATATATTATGTTTATGTTAGTATTTTGGAATGTGTGTATATATATAATATGTTTTGTGTAACGACCCGTAAATTCTTAATAATTTTTATTTGTTTTATTTATTTAATCAATTGAATTTTGTGAAATTTTAAATAATAAAACTTTGAAATAAAAATTTGATATTTGGAATACGTCTAATTAAACATAGCAAATGGTAAATTTTCATCAGATAATATGGAAGTTTATTTTATTGTGTAATTCTATTTCAATTTAAATCAGTTAATATTGATAATAATAAAATGTTGTCCAAATCTGAGTATTTTTGTACAATAAATTTGTAAATCATCTTCTGAGTGAGACGTCATATTTCATTTCTTCAAACTCTGACTGCTATTGCTCCGTTTATCTTATTTCTGGCAGATTAGCAGCATTTTCGGTGCCGATATCGATTTTTAATATGTCAATCGTATCTCTGGTATCTATATACCGTTTTGATCGTCTCGTCGTGCTGATCTCCACAGTATATCCATTCGTGTATTTCGGAGTACCGGTACGAGGCGGAATCCGTGAAAAAAAACGATTATCCGAATCGGTAATCGTTTGAGCCCTTTTGTTTACTTTATGTCTCTCCATTCTCCGCCGTGAATAACCAACGGCTATTTGCATTGATTTCCATCAGTTCACGCATGCAACCTTTCCATGACTTTTACAATTCCAAATTCCGATCGTCATATTTATATTTTGCTCTGTAACCTTTTCCTTTTTTTGCATTGAAACTGCTCTGTGACTTTATATCTTTTCTATTTTCCCTTCCACCATTCTTGCCTCTCCCCTCACGTTCATTCTCCACATGCAATCGACCAAACCATGAAGCCATTTCCATCTCCTACTCTCCCGCTCCATTTTCCCATCACATAACAATCACCGACCCTCCACCTTGAACCACCATCACCTCCATCCGCTCTCGGCCTTTTCCCCCTTTCGAACTCGAGACCCAACCACCACCACCCAAGCTTTCTACGTCCAAACCCAATAACCCAAACCTTCCTGTGACCCTGCTCCGCCATTTCCACCACAAATCTGCCAAGTTCAATCCAACTCCGCTTAGCCGCATCTCAGCTATTCCGCTGACCCACACCGTGCACACCCAGATCCATGTCCTCATCTTCACTTCCCATGCGAAGCCGCATACGCATGCACCATAGCCACCCTCTGCTCCTCCCCTTCGCCTTCCAGTAGCCGAATAGCTTTACCGCCTCTGACTTCCACCCCTGAGAGCCGCGTGCAATCCGAGCCGCTCATCTTTCCTCTCAGCCTCCTTCTCTTTCTCTTTGTATAGGTAAGGTTATATAATTTTATTATAAATGAATATATATAAGAGTAGATATGCTTATATGATTATATATTATGGTCTGTTAGTCTTAAATATATTCTCTATGTGTAAACTATATTCCTTATTGTGTTTTCAAAAAAAATTATATATGAAGTATGTCTGCGTGTATATAATAGGTCTGCATATATATATATTTATGCATTGCACAGGTAGTTGCTTACTTATATAAATAGATTACATATATGATTATATATATTGTTTAAAAACATAACTCGTATGTATGTTTTGTATGCATGTTTTGGGTGCTTATATGTAGTTTGCCTGTATATAATTGTATATATAAAATGTTAATGTAGCAGTTATATGTATATATATTAGCTTTGATATGATGTTGCATAGAATGGCCAATATGAAACAGTATGTAAACAGTATGTATGTATGTATGTGTGTGTGTGGATATATATATATATATATATATATATTACTTTAGTTAATCTATTAGCCAAGATGAAGACAGTACATTGTGGTGTTGCTGTATACATATATAAGCTATATTTTATTTCATAAGTTTATCATATGTATGTTTCTGTATCGGGTTATATAAATTATATATCTCATGCTATGGTATAAGAGAAATATATTTATATATTTAAAGTGCTATCTTATCTATATATATTACTAGTTTATATAATATATAGGTTCGGGTATTGGTATATGTGTGTTTAGTATATTAGATTTTAAAAGTTGTATGTTATTGTATATAATATATTTTGTTGGTATATTAAGAATGTAGTATAAGTTGATCTGTTTGTTATACAGTAAATATATATGTATATGTTTTGGGTTATATATATGTTTTTATATAAGTATATAAATATATAGGTTAATTTGTTAAAATCTAAGTGTACGGTTACAAAATTTATTTTTATGTTTGACTTTACTATTGGAGTTTAGAGTAAACAATGGTTTTTCTGAAATACATGTATATATATATATATTTTAATATGTGTTTGAAATTAGAATGCGATTTTGTATATATATATAAAATTTTATATGTTGTATGATATATATCTTATGTATTGTGATACATATACGTTATTGATTTCAAAGTATATATATAAGTGATATTATGTAATTTCAGTTTTAAGACTATACAAATAATAAGAGGTATACATTATATATACTATATATTGTATATAAGTGATTTTGAAATATATATTTAATTTAATATATGCTTGTAATTAGTATATATATATATAGTTATATATCTATATACGTTCACCTATACCCATTTATCTTCATCAACCCAATTCTGATTTGTTTCGTCTATTCCTTTTTATCAGTTTTGATCATCGAATTCGTGCTTGGATTCGTAACCCTATTTCTGTGTCTGTTCCTCTGTGCATATCCATGTCATCTCCTATTCTCTCTAGCCTCGAAAGGTGAGCAATCACTCACGATTAACGTTCTTTTATTTATTAAATTTGATTTCAATTGAAATGTCAATTGGAATATGCTGCTGTTAATTATTTACATTGCCATATATATGCCATTATCTGTATCTGTTCACCTATGACATCTGACACCATTATCTGTTATTTATATTGATGATATATGCCTGTTATATTATTATCATATATGTTATCACTCTGCATGTTCCCTGTTAGTATAGAATTCACTATGGGTTGAAATGATACATACCCGAACGATCTTTAGAATAGGAGAAAATCGTTATGGGTTGAAATGATAAACCCAAGCGATTTTCATTTGAATTGAATTTGGGATTGCGGGTTGAAAAGATATATACCCATATATATATTTAAATTGAGGATTGAAATGATAAATATCCGTATCACTTGACCATAGGATAGAAAATTATATACAAACACCGTTGGTCTATATATAAATATTTTGAAAATGATTTCTATGGTTTTGAAAAGAAATATATGGTTTTAATAAATATTGATATTTAAGAATTATCAAAGTTGATTTAATAAAGTTGATATATATAATATGTTTAAGTATTTATTTAAACATATATTTTCAAATATAGAATTTATAATGATTCAGGTTGGAAAGATAAATTTGAAATTGAATTGAAATTATATTTATTTAAGAATTTTACTTAAATAAGTTTGATTTGAAATTTATTAAATTTGAAATTTTAAAGATATGTTTTTATAACTTGGATTTGATTAAAAGTGACTTAAATAAATATTTCAAATTTACATAAATTGAAATGGGATATTTTGTTGATTTAAATTTGTAAATTGAAGTTGTATTTAGATGTTATTGAAATGATTAAGTAAATATTTCAAAACTAAATAATAGTAAAGCGAATTTGATATATATATATGAAATTATCGAATTTAGTTTTGAAATATTGAATATATAAAGCTTTGAAATATATTGAAATTGAAATTGTTTATTTTGTGGTTCAAATCTGCATTTGAAATCAATATAATTTGAAATGGTTTATTGAGAAACTGAATTTAGTGGAAATTGATGAATTAAGATTTAATTAAATTTGAATTTTGGAATTCGAGTTGATTTGAATCGATTTGTGAAATTTGAGGAAACTATTTTATTATATAAAGTATTTTTAACTATATATAAAAATATTTTATATTTTTCAATATAAATTATTTAATATAAACTATTTTAATATACTAACTATTTTATTATAAACTATTTTAACTTATAACTATTTTATATAAACTATTTTATTTTATAAACTATTTTATTATAGTTACTAATTTTAATATCTAAACTGTTTAAGAGGAAAGTGTTATGGATTCCAAAATACTATGATTTCAAAGTGTTATGAATTTCAAGGTTTTGATTTCCAAAGTGTTTTGATTTTAAAAGACTTATGATTTCAAAAGCGTTATAATTTTGGAAAGTGATATGATTTTGGAAATGATATATAGAGGTGGAAACATGTAACATCTTGAAATTTTCAACCATTTGCATCCGTAGATGTCGGATTTGAATTGCTCAAAATATCAGATGTTACATGTGGTATCAGAGCTCTGGTTTTAGGCAAAACTTAGCATATATGGTAAGTTTAATTACGGATTCACCTTCGTTCGAGCTTGAATTCCTTCCTATTTGATTCGAGTTTCTTTTGAATTTTGGAACGTTCCCCTCAGTTCCAAAATCCATTCTTGTCTTCCCCTATCCAAATTCTTTTGATTCTGGAGTACCCCATAGCTCCACTAAATGATTGTAAAGGGGTGAAACACCTTTACAACAGGCATTGATTCACCGAAGATTTCTATATCTTCGGTTTACGATGCTGCTATCTCTCGCTATGACCGAATTCTATTCTCTTGAGATCGGATGTCGAATTTGCCTCTGTATTCTACATCGATCTTATTTCTTGAAGTCACAGTTGACCCGGCTAAGGTCCGCGCGATTCATAGAAGTCTATCCATCCTTCCACTTTTGTAATCTATCCATCTTATCTTCTGAGTCCATTTGCTTAGTTAGAATCCTCATTGATTAAGGTCCTCTTTGTATTTGAATCTTCATCCTTGATTTGAAATCCATTCATGTATCGTCGAGTGAGGAAGTGTATTTGTAAATTAATATAAATGCTTTATATTGTGTTATTTGAGTTGTTAAGTTTGAATTCTGGGTTTCGATCGATTCTTCTAGCTAACGCTATCGATAGGAATTCCAAAACACTCGAACAGAGAAAACTGACACAATATTGTTTTCAAAATTTGGTAAATGAAATAAATTTTGTATGATTATATTATATATATAAGTATAAATTTTTCTGAAAGATAATAGTTAATTAAATTGGTTGTTTGAATGACAATATTTGATTATCATTTATTGATCTAAATGAATTTATAACATGGTTTATAAATTGATTTGGAATTGAAATGAATTTAAAATCAGGAATTTGAGAATTTAATTTTCGATGATTTCAAACTCTGGTTTTAAAAGTTTTAAACTGCATATTATTTAAAAGTATTTTCAAATAGAAATTGTTTTCTAAAGAATTTTAATGTTTAAATCATTACTCTTCTCTATTGTCGCTGGAAAATAATTTCGGTGATGACGGCCGCATCATCGACATTTATTTTTAAGTTTCAGAGTGGAGAGACCATTCTATAGCTTTGCTACACTTTTATTTTGGAAATTTAATTAATCTGAATTTCTAAAGTATGATTTGATGTACATATATAGGAATACGGTTATAGATTTGATTTGATATATAGTGTATATATATATACATTTGTCTCTAAATTGTTGAAGTTAATCGGAAATTTAAATTCTTAAATTTATGATTTAAAGATGATTTCAATTATAAAATGAAGCCAAAATTTGGAATAAATGTTTAAAACTTGAATAATTGAATTTGGAAAATTTTACCAGTGTATTACTCAATTACATTCCAATATAACTTACCTAAATTATTCAGAAGTTGAATATGTAATTGGATAATATACAATATAAAATGATTTTATAAATAAACTTTGAGTGGTTATAATAAATGTTATACACTTAGATTTTAATTATAAAAATGTTAATAGGAATAAATAAAATAATAAGTTAATTGAATAATATATGAGACAAATAAATTTGTTTTGAAGGGATTAATAAATTGAAATTAGATTAACTTATGGAAATACCTTGAATTTACAATCAATTATTGAGTATAAATTAATTTAAATTGAAATTTATATGGTTTAAATTAATTTATATGGTTTAAATATATGTGATAAGATTTATTAAGTGGAATAAAGTTAATAATAAATTGGAATAAAAGAATTAAATTTGTTGAATAAAATATGAGTATAATAAATGATTATACAAATTGATGATTTAGAAATTATTAATTGAGGATGACTAGATAATAAGATAATGAATTTTGAAATAGATGGATTGATTTAACTTAAGTGAACTCAAATGGATTAAACTAAAATGTTTAATATTAATTAGTTTAATTTGAAATTCATATGGTTTTAAATTTATTGTTTATTTTGAATTCCAAATCTATTCTTTCTTTCTGGTTATTTCTATTCTCCTACCTCCTTCCTTTTCGGGGATGAAAAGTTTTGAAAGGGGGAGAGTGTAACGACCCGTAAATTTTAGTGGTTTATTAGTTTAATTAATTGAATTTTTATGAAATTTTAAATAATAAAATTTTGAAATATAAAACTTGATATTTGGGATACGTCTAATTAAACATAGTAACTGGTAAATTTTCATCAGATAATATGGAAGTTTATTTTCTAGTGTAATTTTATTTCAATTCAAATCAGTTAATATTAGAATGATAATAAAATGTTTTCCAAACCTGAATATTTTTCTATAGAAAATTTATAAATCATTTTCTGAGTGAGACGTCATAATTCGTTCCTCCAAATTTGGACTGCTATTGCCCCGTTTATCTTATTTCTGGCAAATTAGCAGCATTTTCGGTACCGATTATCGACTTTTGATAGGATGGTCCTATCATTGATATCTACATCCGTTTTGATCGTCTCGTCGTGTTGATCTCTGCGGTATATTTAATTCTGTGTTTCGGTTTTCGATACCTGATGAAATCCATGAAACGGGTAATCGTATCGGTACTTCTTTTGGTTTCCAAGGACCATTCATTTTCCACTGGTTGAGTATAAATGGTTCTAACTTTTAACATTCCTAGTAATCGACGTGACCTTTACCATTTCCACTTTTCAAAAAAAATCTGTTCGTTTCTTTTGCCTGATGAAGTTCATTTTCTTTATACCCAAACCATCCATAACCAAAGAAAACAAAAAATTGCTCTACCCTTATAGACTCGAGCTCCACATCTCCCAGAGCTCCTTCTCTCCCCTCTTTTTCCCGTCGCCTGGAGCCTACCACTTCGCCCATGCCCTTCCTCCGACCTCCGCATCTCCACTCACCCGAAGCCACGACCACAACAGCAAACCTGATCCGCTTCTGATCCCCTCAACACCTCTATCGTGTTGCGCAGCCGAGGCAAGGTATATATACATACATATATAATATATTTATTTATATGTTGTATATATATAGTTTGTCTGCTGGTTCGATATATTGATTGCAGTTTTATGTATTAGTACATATATATGTTTCAGGTTAGTTTGCTTATATATTTATTTATGTTACATAGACCTGTTGTATACTAAGCTTTTACTGTTTGATATGTATATATTAATACTTGATTTTTGTTTTACTATTTCTATTCATAGGTTCGATTATATATATCTCGTATATATATTTTGCAGTATAATAGATATTTATATATGTGTGTGTGTGTGTGTCAGATTTGTTAATTATTTTAAACTGTAATATATATAAAAAGCATATATTTTGTTTGTGAAGAAGCCTGTTCAGACCAGACACATATATTATATATATAGTAGTGTTGTATAGTATCTTGTTATATGCTAGCTAGCTGGAAGTTGTACATCCATTTTTATATATCTTTATACTGCTCTGACATATCATATTATATATAAATGATCTCAAATACAGGCGTATATATGTTTGGACTTTGCTTACAGGCAGCTCATATACATTTGTTAAATAACTTACGCATATAGATATATTTACTTGTATATATTCTATGTTATATTTACGTTTATATTGTATTTTGAAAAGCATCATATGTATACAGTTATTCGTGATATATATATTTATAGCTATTTGTTGGTGATATATGTATAGGAAAGTGTCATAGCATATTTTGGATTTGAGGTATATATGAATACATATAGGTAGTTTACATATAAATCTTATACATATATATGAGTATGCATCTATCTTAATCTGTTTTTTATATATAAAAGTACGTTTATAAAATGAATTATATGATATATAAGTGTATATATAGAGTATTTTATATGTTGGTTATATTTTACATACGTTGTAACAACCCAATATTTTGCAATTATTTTTAAATTATTTTAAATTATTTTAAATTAAATTTTATGTTAATATTTTATTTTTAAAACATTTTAGAAGTATAGTCATAATTTTTCAAAAGTTAATTGTATTTTTGTTTGCAATTTTTAATCTATTTTCAATATAATAAGCTATTTTCTCTATCTATTTTTATTTTCTTTTCATTTTTCCTATGAATAATTATTTATTTTAATTTTTTACTTTAGTTTTGTTTGTCTTTTATTTATTTACTTGATAATTTATTTGTTTATATTGAATTAAAAAGAATTGGAAATTCAAAGAGGCAAAGTCCTTTTATTTGCTTGACTTTTCACTTTCTAGTCTTTTCATTTTCTTTGGCTTTTCATTTTCTTTTGTAGCCGTGTATTCCTATTGCTATTCATGTGAAAATTCCTTCATTCCATCAAAAATTTTCGGCCATAAACATTTCTAAAATTTTGGTAATGGCTTCTCCTTCTTTTTCTACTTTTTCTTCATTTTTTTCATTGTTTTGCTTGATTTTTGCCTTGACTTCCTCTACAAGTTGCTCGGCCATAACTCCATCATCTCCACCGGCCAACACCTCCTCCTCCTCCCCATGATCCACGGCAACAATCCCTCCTCCTCCTCTGACCAGTTCAGGCCGTGACACCCTATGATGCAAAACATCACAAAAACAATGTCAAAACTCCAAAACAATGTGTAGCCGAGCCTTGCCTTCAACATCCCATTCATATTTGACCACGGCCACCACCATGAACCATTACCACCTGTTTGATTTGACCCCTGACCATCTTGTTTCAGATCTGACCTGACCTGTACTTGCCTTTGGCCGATCCCATAGATCCATGGCCAAGCCTAAAAGATGAACCAAACTCCACTTTTGCCTTGTCTATTTGCCTTCCTTGCTTTATAACTCCTACCCCTTTGTATTCCACTTTGTAACCATGCCATATACAAATCCAAGCCTTTTCAACCTGAAATCATGTTGTGGCCGAGCCTATAACATGTCTGGTCGAGCAAAAGTTGTTGGTGAATAAGCAAATTTGGTTAAAAGATTGGTTATGCCTCTTGTCTAATTCTATTTCCATTTTGTTTCAATATAATCTTTCGTATTGTATTTATATTTATATTTTTCTTTGTTTATTTTGTGAATACAAGATTTACATCTTGGCTCTCTCTCCATTCAAATCTAGTCGTGCTATCGTGCTTTCTGGATTTTCATTTGTGTGTTTTATATGCAAACTCCAGCGTAAAAAGGTGAGTTCACACACGACATCTATACTTATATAAATTGTGAAGTGACAATAAGTGAATATGTATAAATATTATATAATGTTATACCTACCTGTGATGTTAATTATATGATGTTAAACCCTGTTATATTTTATTTTATTTTATTGTTTATTCTATTCTATTTATCACACTGCAAGTTCCCTGTAGAATAGAATCACTATGGTTGAAATGATACATATCCGAACGGACTTTAGAATAGGGAAAGATCGTTATGGACTGAAATGATAAGCCTGAGCGATTTTTATTTAATTTTATTTACTTGGGATTGCGGGTTTGAAATGATAAAACCCGGATTTTCTTTGTAAATTACGGATTGAAATGATATATTATCTGTATCACTTGACTTAGGCTAGAAAATATTATACAGACCCGTGGTTATTTTATAAAATTTTCTAGAAACTTTTTTGTATTTTAAAATGTAAAAATATGATAATTTGATTTAAATTGAATTTAAAATGATTTAATAAAGAAATAAAGATTTTTCTATGTATTAAAAATGTAAATAAATGAATGGAAAATTGTGATTTGAAACATAACTTAATTTGGAAATTTGTGATTTGATTTTTGATGAAAGTTTAAGTTAATTAAATAAAAATGGAAATTAAGTTTTATTTATGAAATGAAATTTAAATTTAAGTGTAAAGAGAAATTGTTAAAAATGAAAAGAATAAGAAAACGGTACACTTGAATTAATTTTTGGAAAATTTGATTTTATTGTAAAAATTCACTTTATAAAAATCATAAGTTAAAAGGTATTTAAATGACTATTTTTGATGTGGAAAAATGTTATTTTATAAGTTAAATTGATTTAAATTGAAGTTTATTTATGGCTGGAATTCTATTTAAAATCTGAAAATTCATTTAGTAGCACTTCAGAAATGCTATCGTTTCTGGAAATGAACTAAAATTTGAACTAAGTAGAATCTGCAGCACTTTGTAAGTGCTGTAGTTGCAGAAGTGAACTAAAAGGGTAATTTAACTTAGGGCTATGACAGCACTTTGTAATTGCTGTAGTGGCAGGAACTAAACTTGAAACTGAAATTAATGAAAGAGCTATTGTAGCACTTGTTAAGTGCTGCAGTTGGCTGAAATAAGATTTTTGAATATAATTGAACTACTGTAGCAGTTTTGTAAACGTTGTCTGTGCTGAAATGAATTAAATCTTTTAATTTGAACCCTGAACTATTACAGCAGTTTTGTAAATGCTGTCTTTTCTGAATTGAACTATTTTTCCACTAAAACTGAACTATTACAGCAGTTTTTAAATGCTGTATTTGCTGAAATGAATTGTTTTCAAACGTAACTTACCACAACATCTTCTAAATGCTGTGAAAGCTGAAATTTTAATATTTTAAAGTATTTAGGTAAATAAATGAACTCAGAAAAGACTAAAATTTTAGGAATTGAATATCTGATTTAAAGGTGTAATGACTTTACTTTTAAATGGTTTAAAGGATGTATTTTGATTTGAAATATAATTATTTTGAAATTTATAACCACGGGTTATAATAACGATTGGTTGTTAAAGAGTCCGGGATCGGATATGGGCATACTCTCTGTCGATACCGAAAATCACTTTGACAACTGTGTACGTGGTGGAGTTTCCAGAATGAAGTAGGATGGTGGCAACGATCCTATTGTGGTATGAACGTGGACCCAACTCCCGTGAGTTGGCATAAGGTGGCTAAAACAGGAGCGATTCTCGGGCCAATAGGTAGCACCTCTGATCGGACACACTTCTTTGATACCATTCTATTACTTTTTGATTGATTGGGTGCACCCCTTGATTTGGGAGTGTTGTTCGAGGTGGACGGTAGTGGCTGCTATGTGTTACCACCAGCCCGGATGCGTAATTGGTATATCTACCCTGGCATTGCCTTGTTGTGTCGTGTCACCTACCATATCGAGCTTTACTACGAGTTTCTATTTGTGTCGTACCTATGGAGTATCTTCTCATAGCCTTTCGAGGTATGCAGGTACTGTATAAACAATTGGCACTATTACGTGTTAATGTGGAAAATGTAAAGCCTTAATGCTATTTAAAAGTATGTTTATTTTATAATTAGACATTATTATAATAGTGAATATTACTACATAGTAGATAGTTTAACGGATCCTTAAAGAATGGGCGATCTCAAGCATTCTTTAAGTTACTTGTACTTTTTATTACAGTTCACTTGAGTTGGTTTACATTGTATAAGTATGTATGTTCTGACTCGAGTGTTTGTGTTTTATTTACGCTCGGGTCAGCCTGAGTATTCACAGCTTTGGACTTCACTTTCTGGAGCTAGGAATCGCTGGAGATTCTGCTTGTCTAGTTGCTATTTATTTCAGTTTCAGTATTTCTATGTCAGCTTTGTATTAGAGACATATGTATTTGGGATTTCTACTGTACTTGTTTCAGAACTATATTTGTTTTCGGACTATGTATTTTGTATCTATTTTTGAGACTTTTTATTGTAGTGGCTTCATGAACCACTATTTATTTTATTTTCCGCTGCGAGTTATTCTGATATTATGTGTCTGTGATTTTGTGATTGGTTTTATTTGCTCCAAATTTTATTACAATCTGTTATTTTGCATTATTCAAGTCTGACATTTGTGGATTATTGTCGATTTGAATGGTCCAAAATAGTGGGTTGTTACATTTGGTATCAAAGCCAGGTTTTTAGGCAAACCTTAGCCTAAGGAGCAAAAAACTCATTAGAGATAGGGTAAAAATACCCTAGGATGAGTGAAATCAACTTCAGAATCATTTCTTTGTGAGAGAACGTATTTTCAAAGTATAAAATGATTTTAAAATGATTTTTAAAAGGATTTTTCAAAGATTATTTTGATATAAAATTTTCTTGTTTTAAAAGCAAATTTTCTAAACTTCCTTTCGTATCTACCTTGTTAGAAATTTCTTTAATTAGGATATTCATCCAAGTGATTTTATCTTGTCTTATCTTTGTCTTCTCTGTACCTTTGTCCTAAAATTCATTCTTGATATTTTTAGGATGAATCATGAAAATGCTAGAGCTAGGGGTCGTGGTATTGCCCCAGCTCCTCAACCTGCTGCACCTGTTAGGTTTACCGTTCTCTGTAAGGAATTCTCTCAGCTTGGTGGTACTAAGTTTACCGGTTCAGAGAGCATTATCGAAGCCCAGCAATGGTTACAGAGTTTAGAGAGGATCTTTACCGGTCTCAAGATTACTGATGCCCAGAAGCGTCAGTTAGCAGCTTGGCAGCTGCAAGAGTCAGCCTTGGATTGGTGGGAGTCTGTTACAGCTCACACTAACGAGGGTGATATTTCATGAGAGCAGTTTAGGTATCCTTTGTGTTATCTTGAATTTTGTTCCCATTTCCTTTCTTTTGAATCTATCTTAATTTTTGTTTTTGTATCTTCTTTCCAGGGAGGATTTTGTGGCAAAATGGATGCCCGAAGCCGGTAAATCTCAGCTTTATCGTGAATTCATGGATCTCAAGCAGGGTACCAATTCCTTTTCTGAGTATGAGCGGAAGTTCAATGAACTTTCCAAGTTTGGTCCTGGCCTCATTGACACCCATCTTAAGAAGAATGAGAAGTTCATAGCTGGAGCTCGCCCAGAGTTCTACGATCATCTCATTTCTCATGTTCATGGCACTTTCACTGAGCTTATGGATATGGCTATTCGTTATGAGAACCCTACTTCCAAGGGTCCTGATGTTGCTAGCGCTCTTGCATCTCAGTCTTCCTCTGCTAACTCTAAGAAGAGAAAGCCCAATTTCCACCAGCAGAAGAAGAATTGGCTCAAGCATTCGGGTTTGGGATCTTCACCTTCTCCTTCTCAGAAGCACCCTATCGATCTATCTACCATTACCTGTTTCAAGTGTGATCAGAAGGGACACTACACTAATAGTTGCCCTACTTTAGTTGGTGCTGCTGTTCCTCCATCTTAGGGTACCAGGAACAATCTCTGGCATGTCTGTCTTTTGCCTGGTCATTTCAAGAATGATTGTCCTTTGTATCAGAAGGGCAAGCCATCTGGTATTTTTGCTATTACCTCTGCTTCTTCACCTGCTCCACCCGCACCTGTTCCTGCTCCTAGTGATGATCAAGGTAGTCTTCAGGGCACCTTTTATTTATTTAAGCATCCTGTTCGTGTTTTATTTGATACTGGAGCTTCGCATAGTTTTATTTTTATGGCTATTTGTGATAAGTTTGAGCATCGTCTTTCTCCTGGGTATGCTTCTGTTCCTTTATGGGTTTCTAATCCTATTGGGGGTCCCGCGAACCTTAGTAGGATTTGTAGAGGAGTGAAACTTCTCCATTCTGATCATCGCTTTAGTGGTGATTTCTATGTTCTTGGTTTTGAAACTTTTGATTTATTGCTTGGAGATGATTGGTTAAGGAATCATGATGCTCACATCTCTGGTAAATCCCAAACTGTTTCTCTTAAGGATGATCGGGGTAATTCTTTGGTTATTCAGTGTCATATGCTTCATGATTGTGCTGGCAGCTTTATTTATTCTCTGATTTCTTCTCCTGTTGATCTTCAGTCGACTCGTGTGGTCAAACTTTATCCCGATGTATTTGGTGAAGTCACTACTTTACCTCCTAAGCGGGAAATTGATTTCCGTATTGATCTTATTCCTGGAGCTTGACCTGCAGTTCTTCCTCCTAGAAGAATGGCACCCCGCGAGAAGGTTGAGTTAAGGAAGCAAATTGAGGATTTGTCCTCCAAGGGTTTGACCAGACCTAGCTATTCAGAATGGAGAGCAGCGGTGGTTTTCATCACTAAGTCTGATGGTTCTCTCCGGATGTGGGTTGATTATAGGGAGCTGAACAAGCTCACTATGAAAAACAGATATCCAATGCCTCGCATCAATGATATGTTTGATCAGCTTTTTGGTGCTACTGTTTTCTCTCAGCTTGATCTTCCCACAGGTTTTCACCAGCTCAGAGTTGCTGAGGAAAGTATTCCCAAGACTGCTTTCCGTACTGAGAATGGGTTCTTTGATTAGTTAGTCATGCCTTTCAGTTTGACTAATGCTCCCGCTTTCTTTGTTGATTTGATGAATCGTGTTTTTCGTAATGTGCTTAATAAATTTGTTCTAATCTTTGTTGATGATATTCTCATTTTCTCCAAGTCCAAGAAAGAGCATGAGTCACATTTGAAATCTGTTCTTGAGACTCATAGAAATCATTAGTTGAAGGCTAAATTTTGTAAATGCCATTTCTGGAAGGATGAAGTCCGATTCCTCGGGCATATTGTTTCTGGTAATGGAGTTTCTGTTGATCCAGTCAAGATCACTACGATCAATGTAAGTCGTTCTTTCCTTCTCTTTCCTTGTTTCATTCAATTTATTCTATCTTTCTTGTTGTCCTTATTTATCCCTATTCTGTGCAAGATTGGGAAACTCCTAGGACTCCAACTGATATCCATAGTTTTCTGGGCCTTGCCGGTTATTATTGGAGATTCATTGAGAATTTTGCTCGGATTAATGCACCTCTCACCGCTTTGACTCGAAAGAATGCTAAGTTTATCTGGAGTGATGAGTGTAAAGCTACATTCAGTGAGTTAAAGCACAAGCTTACTTCCGCAATAGTTCTTACCATTCCAAATGGAAATGAGGGATTAACGGTATACACAGATGCTTGTCGTGAAGGTTTGGGAGCTGTTCTGATGTAGGATGGTAAGGTGATTGCTTTTGCTAGTAGTCAGTTGAAGACCCATGAATCCAATTATGTTGCTCATGATTTGGAATTTCTTGTTGTGGTTTTTGCTTTGAAGCTTTGGAGGCATCATCTTTTGGGTACAAAGTTTGAGATTTTCACAGATCATCAGTCTTTGAGATATATTTTCACTCAGAAGGATTTGAATCAGAGACAAGTTAGGTGGTTAGAGTTCCTTGCTTATTATGACCTTGACATCAACTATACCCCTGGGAAAGCTAATGTTGTGGCAGATGCTTTGAGTTGGAAGAAGGCTATGTTGTGTCAGCTTGTTGTTTCTTCTCCTCTTTTGGATCGTATCATAGCTAAGCAGGATGAGGATCGGATGCTTAGGCTTATTAAGGAGAATGTTCAAAGTAGAGTTGGAGGTAGTATAGTCTTGATGGCAGTGGAGCCCAGATCGATGATAGAGGTGTTTTGAGGATTAATAGTAGGATTTGTGTCTCGAATGTTGATGGATTGAGACAGGAGTTACTTTGGGAGAATCATCAGTCCAGACTTTCTATTCATCCGGGAGTGACCAAGATGTATCAGGATATGAAGAAGTTGTATTGGTGGAGAGGTATGAGGCGAGATATCTCCATTTTTTTAGTAGGTGTGCGACTTGTCAGCAAATCAAGGCAGATCATCAGAAGACCCCTGGTTTGTTACAACCTCTTGAGATTCCCAATTGGAAGTGGGAACAGGTTTCTATGGATTTCATTGATGGATTACCGAGGACTAGGAAGGGTAATGAGAGTATCTGGGTTATTGTGGATAGACTGACCAAGTCCGCTCATTTCATTCCGGTCAAGTCTACCCATTCTGCTTCTAGCTTGTCTGAGATCTACATGAGGCAGATTGTTCGTCTCCATGGTGTTCCTCTCAGTATCATTTGTGATCGTGATCCTATCTTTACTAGTCAGTTTTGGAAAGCTTTTCAGGATTCTTTGGGTACTCATCTGAATCTGAGCACTACTTACCATCCACAGACCGACGGTCAAACGGAAAGGGTGAATCAGATTCTAGAGGATCTTCTTCGTGCTTGTGTGCTTGATTATGGAGGATCTTGGGAAGATCATCTCTATCTTGTCGAATTTACCTATAACAATAGCTATCAAGGATAATCTAATCTTTTATTTTAATCTTATCTTAATCTTTTTATCTATCTCATTCCATCTTTGAATTCAGGCTAGTATTAAGACGTCTCCGTTTGCTGCTCTTTACGGATGACCTTGTAGATCTCCATCTTGCTGGATTGAATCTAGTAATCGTTTGGTTCTTGGTCCTGAGATGATTTTAGAAGCTTCTGAGAGAGTTGAGGAGATTAGGTGGAAGATTAGGATTGCTCAGGATAGGCAGAAGAAGTATGCTGATAGGCGTAGGCGGAGTTTAGAATTTGCTGTTGGTGATTTGGTTTTCCTTAAGGTTTCTCACTTAAGGAATGTTATTCGATTTGGTCGTAGAGGGAAGCTTTTTCCTAGGTTCATTGGTCCTTTCCGCATTGTGGAAAGAATTGGTTCTTTGGCTTATCGTCTGGATTTGCCCGAGAAGTTCTCTGGAGTGCATAATGTATTCCACGTTTCTCATCTTCGTCGCTATCTGCATGATCCATCTCTTATTGTTCAGCCTTTTGCTCTTGATAGTTTGGATATTGAGCCTAATCTGACTGTCGAGAGGAAGCCACTTCGTATTGTCGACAGAGGTACGAAGCAGCTAAGAAGGAAATCTGTTAGTCTGGTCAAAGTACAGTGGAGTACTGATGATCGAGATTGTACCTGGGAGACGGAGGAGAGCATTCGTGCTTCGAATCCGAAATTTTTTATTTCAGGTACTATTTGCTTTTCTATCTTGCTTTTTCTTTGTTTTCCTTGTTTCATTCTTTTCGAGGACGAAAAGATTTGAGTGGGGGAGAGTGAACAACCCAATATTTTGCAATTATTTTTAAATTATTTTAAATTATTTTAAATTAAATTTTATGTCAATATTTTATTTTTAAAACATTTTAGAAGTATAGTCATAATTTTTCCAAAGTTAATTGTATTTTTGTTTGCAATTTTTAATCTAGTTTCAATATAATAAGCTATTTTCTCTATCTATTTTTATTTTATTTTCATTTTTCCTATGAATAATTATTTATTTTCATTTTTACTTTATTTTTGTTTGTCTTTTATTCATTTACTTGATATTTTATTTGTTTATATTGAATTAAAAAGAATTGGAAATTCAAAGAGGCAAAGTCCTTTCATTTGCTTGACTTTTCACTTTCTAGTCTTTTCGTTTTCTTTGGCTTTTCATTTTCTTTTGTAGCCATGTATTCCTATTGCTATTCACGTGAAAACTCCTTCATTCCATCACAAATTTTCGGCCACAAACATTTCTGAAATTTTGGTAATGGCTTCTCCTTCTTTTTCTACTTTTTCTTCATTTTTTTCCATTGTTTTGCTTGATTTTTGCCTTGACTTCCTCCACAAGTTGCTCGGCCATAACTCCATCATCTCCACCGACCAACACCTCCTCCTCCTCCCCAAGATCCACGGCAACAACCCCTCCTCCTCCTATGACCAGTTCAGGCCGTGACACCCTATGATGCAAAACATCACAAAAACAATGTCAAAACTCCAAAACAATGTATAGCCGAGCCTTGCCTTCAACATCCCCTTCATATTTGACCACGGCCACCACCATGAACCA
This sequence comes from Allium fistulosum, assembly GCA_030737815.1. Lineage (NCBI taxonomy): Eukaryota > Viridiplantae > Streptophyta > Magnoliopsida > Asparagales > Amaryllidaceae > Allium > Allium fistulosum. The sequence continues at coordinate 527,946,226 of CM060906.1, forward strand.
CCACCACCTATTTGATTTGACCCCTGACAATCTTGTTTCAGATCTGACCTGACCTGTACTTGCCTTTGGCCGAGCCCATAGATCCATGGCCAAGCCTAAAAGATGAACCAAACTCCACTTTTGTCTTGTCTATTTGCCTTCCTTGCATTGTAACTCCTACCCCTTTGTATTCCACTTTGTAACCATGCCATATTGATACAAACCCGAGCCTTTTCAAACTGAAATCATGTTGTGGCCGAGCCTATAACATGTGTGGTCGAGCAAAAGTTGTTGGTGAACAAGCAAATTTGGTTAAAAGATTGGTTATGCCTCTTGTCTAATTCTATTTCCATTTTGTTTCAATATAATCTTTTGTATTGTATTTATATTTATATTTTGCTTGGTTTATTTTGTGAATACAAGATTTACCTCTTGGCTCTCTCTCCTTTCAAATCTAGTCGTGCTATCGTGCTTTCTGGATTTTCAATTGTGTGTTTTATTTGCAAACTCCAGCGTAAAAAGGTGAGTATTCACACACGACATCTATACTTATATAAATTGTGAAGTGACAACAAGTGAATATGTATAAATATTATATCATGTTATACCTGCCTGTGATGATAATTATATGATGATAAACCATGTTATATTTTATTTTATTTTACTGTTTATTCTATTCTGTTTATCACACTTCAAGTTCCCTGTAGAATAGAATCACTATGGGTTGAAATGATACATACCCGAACGGACTTTAGAATAGGAAAAGATCATTATGGGCTAAAATGATAAGCCTGAGCGATTTTTATTTAATTTTATTTACTTGGGATTGCGGGTTTGAAATGATAAAACCTGGATTTTCTTTGTAAATTACAGATTGAAATGATATATTATCTGTATCACTTGACTTAGGCTAGAAAATATTATACAAACCCGTGGTTATTTTATAAAATTTTCTAGAAAATTTTAAGTATTTTAAAATGTAAAAATATGTTAATTTGATTTAAATTGAATTTAAAATGATTTAATAAAGAAATAAAGATTTTTCTATGTATTAAAAATGTAAATAAATGAATGGAAAATTGTGATTTGAAACATAACTTAATTTGGAAATTTGTGGTTTGATTTTTAATGAAAGTTTAAGTTAATTAAATAAAAATGGAAATTAAGTTTTATTTATGAAATGAAATTTAAATTTAAGTGCAAAGAGAAATTGTTAAAAATGAAAAGAATAAGAAAATGGTACACTTGAATTAATTTTTGAAAAATTGGATTTTATTGTAAAAATTCACTTTATAAAAATCATAAGTTAAAAGGTATTTAAATGACTATTTTTGTTGTGGAAAAATGTGATTTTATAAGTTAAAATTGATTTAAATTGAAGTTTATTTATGGCTGGAATTCTAGTTAAAATCTGGAAATTCATTTAGTAGCACTTCAGAAATGCTATCGTTTCTGGAAATGAACTAAAATCTGAACTAAGTAGAATCTGCAGCACTTTGTAAGTGCTGTAGTTGCAGAAGTAAACTAAAAGGGTAATTTAACTAAGGGCTATGACAGCACTTTGTAAGTGCTGTAATGGCAGGAACTAAACCTGAAACTGAAATTAATGAAAGAGCTATTGTAGCACTTGTTAAGTGCTGCAGTTGGCTGAAATAAGATTTTTGAATATAATTAAACTACTGCAGCAATTTTGTAAACGTTGTCTTTGCTAAATTGAATTAAATCTTTTAATTTGAACCCTGAACTATTACAGCGGTTTTGTAAATGCTGTCTTTTCTGAATTGAACTATTTTTCCACTAAAACTGAACTATTACAGCAGTTTTTAAATGATGTCTTTGCTGAAATGAATTGTTTTCAAACGTAACTTACCACAGCATCTTCTAAATGCTGTGAAAGCTGAAATTTTAATATTTTAAAGTATTTTAGTGAATAAATGAACTCAGAAAAGGCTAAAATTTTGGGAATTGAATATTTGATTTAAAGGTATAATGACTTTACTTTTAAATGGTTTAAAGGATGTATTTTGATTTGAAATATAACTATTTTGAGATTTATAACCACGGGTTATAATAACGATTGGTTGTTAAAGAGTCCGGGATCGGATATGGACATACTCTCCGTCGATACCGAAAACCACTTTGACAACTGTGTACGCGGTGGAGTTTCCAGAATGAAGTAGGATGGTGGCGACGATCCTATTATGGTATGAACGTGGACCCAACTCCTGTGAGTTGGCATAAGGTGGCTAAAACAAGAGCGATTCTCGGGCCAATGAGGTAGCACCTCTGATCGGACACACTTCACTACAACAAAATACCCCTTTTACAACAGGCAATGCCCGTGGTAATAGGGGTTTCGCAACGGGCCTAGGCCCGTTTTATTATGCGATGTTGTAATAGAGTAGATAAATTTTACAACGGTTCTTGCCCGTTGCAATAGGGGTCTTTTGCAACGGTTTTTGCCCGTTGCAAAAGTTTCTTTTACAACTGTTTTTGCCCGTTGCAAAACTGTATTTGCCCGTTCCAAAACTGTTTTTACAGTAGAAAGAAGTAGCTATAGAATCAAAAAATAAAACACAAGACTTAGAGACATAAATTTTACTCCTTGGATATCTTTTCTTTACATGAAAGTTGGAAATCGAATAAAAATCTAATCACCAAGATTAACTGTCATTATTGTGCGCATAAATCGAATTTCCCAAAAGTGAAAATGCAAAATCAAAATAATTATCATTACAAGATCTTTTTCAATATGATGGGACGCAAATGGATTAAGCATAATGCTTACAACTAACATATAGCAAATAATAACATTTGACAGATAATGCTTACAACTTTTTTACATCAGTGTAAAAATCATAATACAAATAGGAAAACATTCGACAGATAAAGCAACTAGAAAGTTACCTCATCCAGCCATGAAAGTTTCCAGTTTAATTAAAACCCTACAATAGATCTTTAGGATTGACATAGCAAATAGTATGGTTAGATACCCAGTGAGGCATAAGAACTAGCATATCTTGGTGCAATGATTTGGAATAATCTTCCAAGGCTTCCAATGCAAGCTTAAAGTCGCTCCAGCTAAAAAACTTGTCTGCTAAGTCCAAAGAATAAGTTCCTAATATTTTCTTGGCAAGCTCGTCACAAGGCAAAACCAATTTTGATACTTTCATTTTGTCCATAAGGGAAGTGGCATTGAGTTTGATTTTACTTCCATTTTCTCTTCCAGACGATGAAAGTAGAGGGGATTTCCAGCAATAAAACTGCACTGCCTATTGTTGAATATAGTTTTAATAATAGCCATCAGTAATACTAAAATGTCTAGTACTTACCAATTACTTGCAGATAATGTGGTTATTTTCGTGCCTATTTGAAATAAGCTAAAATATACTTACGGACGTATTCGCACGTGTGCGCCTCATCGCTCAACTTACAGCTGACAAAAACTAATACATTATATATGTACACTTTTCTCTCTAATATGACCGTAGAGTGAAAATTCAGACTAATGAACATATCAACACAAACATATAATTCAACGTTTTTTCCTTCAAAAAATGCTAATGCATACCTAAAGAGCATGCAGCCCATTAACAAACTCCGTGTCATATATTTCGTTATTTCTTCCAAGTAGTAATGGTTTATTAAGAAGGTCCAGATGATCCAGAGATGAATTGTGGAAGATGACATATGAAAAAATATGAAATCCAAGGATGTTTATTCTAGCATAACGTATGTCAAACCCAGATTGGCCATCGGAGAACCAATACATATTATCTGATGCTGGAGAGGGCATGCTAAATCTGGGATTTACATCCTCATGGGTCAAAAATCATTGAGAAAGGAGGGAAATAAGTTTTGCATCCTCGTCATGCTCTTTGTTGCGCGTGAACCAGAGAGTTAATGTTTGCCTTTTGCCATCAAGTACCTGAACATCAAATAAATGGAATGAAAACATAAGACATATGTTTAATAATATGATAGTTGCTTATGAAAAATCTCCAAAGAGTACGAAGTCATAGTTTGAACCCCAGTTATGGCATATAGACCCACCCGGAAATATGTGTTAAGGGCAAACAAGCATCCTTGCTTAATCTTCAGAACAAAAAATAATGCTTATGAAAAGTTTTACCATGTCCAGGAAACATAACCACAAGTGTAGAAACTTCTTAAAAACAATAAAACATAAAAATTCATGACTAGTGGTGAAAACACACTAGTTTGTTATACCATGATGCCAAATTCTTTCCTAACATGCAGCAGCAAACAACTTAAATTATTGAACAGATATGTACGCAACACCGAACGTCATAGATAAGATGCATTTTAGCAACTCCTAGTGCATATTGCAAAGTTATTGTTGACTATAGAACACATGTAAATAAGATTCTAAAAGGGTATGAACAGTAACATTAAAGAGGCAACGATTGATGCAGTGATGAGCCAGCCAAACAATTCACGTAGGGCAATATTTTTTCCTTTTAAGTTTTAATTGTAAGATTTAGGATTTCTGGTACAAATATGGGATGGCATACTATGATTATCAGTGAGTATGGACGGATGAGGGAGTATCAGAAACCAAATGTACGTATGAGATTATTAGTTTGAACTTTGAGTTTTGTGTTTTGCGTTTTCAATATGTATGTCAAAATTCATGGGAGCGGAAGATAGGTGGAAAACTATCAATTTGAAAAATGATTTTAATGTATAAAATTGAAAATGGCTTTTTTTCCGACTATTGGGAAATATTAAAAACTACTTCTTTTTTCCTATCCTTTACCCCTTTGTTTTAATAGCTATGATTTTCCACCCTCTCCCACCTCTTTTAAAATACATATTGAACATTAAACTCAATTTCCAAACCAAAGAAGCCCTCGATTTTTATAAAAGAAACTTAAAAACTCAGGTAGGGCACTGGCCCCATCTCAGCATAGTCCAGATCTGCCTCTGGGTTGATGCAGGTCCACATGTGTATAAAAGAGTTTAAATAAAAAGAAGTGCAGCTAGTAAATTTGTGTAAAATTATTTTGTGAAAGATAAGTAGGTTACCTCATCTAGCGAGTGAATGTTCTGGCTATCGGCAGTATACATTAGAACATCCTGAACATATGTTATCAAGAACATTAGTTTAGGGGAAAAAACATTATTCTAGTCTAGCATTTGTTGTAGTACTATAACATGATTAACATTAATTACTTACTCCAGCAACAGGAGCAACAGACGAAGGTTCCCCATCTTCAAAACGAAAAATTCCACCACTGAAATCCTTTCCATGACTATTCAAATAACATACTGCCTTCATATAGATGCAGGGAGTTGTCGGAAAGTAAATATACAGACAATGATTGATAACATAAGAGTCTAATTTGTGTTTCTTCATATCATTCTATGTTTATATATATGTCAGAACATACAGTTGATGCCTATATATTACGAACAAGAGGACAAAAAATGTAGCTCTATGTTAATTAAACAAACTGAAGGGCGAGTTTGGCATCATTATAAGGGATGAACCAATGAGTTCTCGATCATAGCTTAATGTGAAGTCCTCTGATCTTCAATATGTATAAGGTTTTCATCGCATAGATACATCACACCAGTTATCTACTACTTGTATTGTAAAGCTAATGAAGTAAAAAAGGTTGCAATAGACAATAAGACAACACACACCGCAAAGTCTCTTTGTTTGAGATAAGGCCTATTGTTATCACTATAACATCCAATGCAAGCACCTTTACACCAGCTATGCATGATTAGAAAAACAAGTATCATAAGTGCTATAATTAATAGTTGCACAAGTATCATAAGAAAACAATATATTCAAGTATTTTGAATATAAGAATTACCTTCACAATCTCTACATCTGAAACCCATGACCTCTAGATCCGACTTAAAACTTGCGACCAACTGCTGCACCCAATTTTGAAGCAGCAACCACCGAATTTAGAAACTACTATCTCTAGATCAAATTGCTGCATTAAATTTGGAAACTCGCATCCAACTCGCAACCTGAGATTTGCCCATGAGCCGACATGCCTGAGTGTGTAAGTGGGTTTAATAGAATAAAGCTTTGAAAACTTTATTTCAATTGGGAGACGAGGGGAGAGATTTGGGAATGAGGGTTTAGGAACGTGAGAGGCGGATTTGGGAACGTGAAAGTCGGGTTTGGGAACTAGGGTTTTAGGTAGAGATTTTAGCGTTTAAGTGAGAAGAAAAGGACTAGCAGACGGAAAATAGATTTTTGGGTAGAAAGGCGGGGATTGAAATTGTTGGGGGGAAACAATCTGAATGCTTTAGTATATTACTATTATAGTAAATTGTTACTTGCATATTGTTATTTATACATTATTATTTTAAATTATCCAATAATGTAGTCTTCCATGTTTTTTATTAATAAAAATTAATTATTAAATACTACTTCTTAATTTATTTTTTTTATTATCAATTGTACTTATTACTTCATAGTTATAACTAAATATTAATTATTAATACTAATAATTATGTTTATATTATTAGTTATTAATTATTAATAGTAATTAATCATTAATTATTAAATGGTAAATTAATCAGCATCTATTACAACGGGTCTGGAAGGACCGTTGTAATAACATTCTATTACAACAGGTAGACATTGCCCGTTGTAAAATGGGCATTGTATAGAGCATCTATTACAACGGGTCTGAATGGACCGTTGTAATAGCATTCTATTACAATGGGCAGTCAATGCCCGTTGTAAAAAGGGCGTTGTATAGGGCATCTATTACAACGGGCCTGAAAGGACCGTTGTAATAGCATTCTATTACAACGGGCAGTCAATGCCCGTTGTAAAAACGGCGTTGTAATAGGGTATTTTTGTTGTAGTGCTTCTTCGATGCCATTCTATTACTTTTGTGATTGATTGGGTGCACCCCTTGATTTGGGAGTGTTGTTCGAGGTGGGCGATAGTGGCTGCTATGCGTTACCACCAGCCCGGATGCGTAATTGGTATATCTACCCTAGCATTGCCTTGTTGTGCCGTGTCACCTACCATATCGAGCTTTACTACGAGTTTCTATTTGTGTCGTACCTATGGAGTATCTTCTCATAGCCTTTCGAGGTATACAGGTACTGTATAGACTATTGGCACTATTACGTGTTAAGGTGGAAAATGTAAAGTCTTAATGCTATTTAAAAGTATGTTTATTTTATAATTAGACCTTATTATAATAGTGAATATTACTACATAGTAGATAGTTTAACGGATCCTTAAAGAATGGGCGATCCCAAGCATTCTTTAAGTTACTTGTACTTTTTGTTACAGTTCACTTGAGTTGGTTTACATTGTAAAAGTATGTATGTCCTGACTTGAGTGTTTGTGTTTTATTTACGCTCGGGTCAGCCTGAGTATTCACAGCTTTAGACTTCACTTTCTGGAGATTGGAATCGCTGGAGATTCTGCTTATCTAGTTGCTATTTATTTCAGTTTCAGTATTTCTATGCCAGCTTTGTATTAGAGACATATGTATTTGGGATTTCTACTGTACTTGTTTCAAAACTGTATTTGTTTTCGGACTATGTATTTTGTATCTATTTTTGAGACTTTGTATTGTAGTGGCTTCATGAACCACTATTTATTTTATTTTCCGCTGCGGGTTATTATGATATTCTGTGTCTGTAATTGGTTTTATTTGCTCCAAATTTTATTACAATCTGATATTTTGCATTATTCAAGTCTAACATGTGTGGATTATTGTCGATTTGAATGGTCCAAAATAGTGGGTCGTTACATACGTTTATATTTTCCAAATTAGCATAGTGTTTATACATATGTTTACTTTGTTTGTTCAAGTTCATATTAATTTATATATTTGTTCGTATAAGTTGTTTATAGTCTTCTATTATATATATAATACTAATTTATATATATATATTTGGTTTAAATGTAATTTATGGTTTATTTAAATATTATATAAAGAATTGTTATAGATATGCTATTTTGTATATAGTCTGTGTAGGCTAGTATATATCTATATGTATTATGGTGTATATGAAATTTTGAAAAAAAAAGGTTTATAATAATAATAATAAAATAAGTGTGTACAAAGAATGGTTATACCTGTTGTAACCTGGGTTTTATGATTTTGACTTTAAATATAATAATAATGTACCTATTTTCAATTTATATCAAAATTGATTCGGATGAGTTCTCATCGATTTTCAATTTATCAGCTTTTCCGGCGTGCCTGTTTTCTTCATCGAATCGTGTCCATCGTGCTTTGCTTCGAAATTTCGTGCTTGGATTCGTAAACCAATTCATTGTCAAAACTTCTCTAGCCTCGAAAGGTGAGCAATCACTCACGATTGATGTTCTTATATTTATTAAATTTGATTTCAATTGAAACGACATTTGAAATATGTTGTTGTTAGTTATTTACATTGCTATTTATATGTTATTATCTGTATCTATTCACCTGTAACATTTGACACCATTATCTGTTATTTATATTTATGATAATGCCTGTTATATTATTATCATATCTATTATCACTCTGCAAGTTCCCTGTTAATATAGTACTTCCTATGGGTTGAAATGATACATACCCGAACGGTCTTGTAGAATAGGAGAAAATCGTTATGGGTTGATATGATAAACCCAAGCGATTTCCATTGAATTGAAATTTGGGATTGCGGGTTGAAAAGATATATACCCGTATATATTTAGATTGCGGATTGAAATGATAAATATCCATATCACTTGACCATAGGATAGAAAATTATATACAAACACCATTGGTCTATATATAAATATTTTAAAAACGATTTCTATGGTTTTGGAAAGAAATATATGGTCTTAATAAATATTGATTTTAAAGATTTAATAAAGTTGATTTAATCAATATAAAATATGTTTAAGTATTTATGTAAATTTGTATTTTCAAATATAGAATTTATAATGTTTCCGGTTAAAAGATAAATTTGAAATTGATTTGAAATTATATTTATTTAAGAATTTTTCTTAAATAAGTTTGATTTGAAATTTATCAAATTTGAAATTTAAAGATATGTTTTATAACTTGAAATTTGATTAAAAGTGACTTAAATGAATATTTCAAACTTATATAAATTTAAATGGGATATTTTGTTTATTTAAATTTGTAAATTGAAGTTGTATTTATATGTTATTGAAATGATTAAATAAATATTTCAAAAAATAAATGTATTGAAATTAAATTGGTATATAAATGGAATTATCAAATTTAGTTTTGGAAATGTGGAATATTTAAAGCTTTGAAATATGTTGAAATTTAATGGTTTATTTTGGGTTTCAAATCTATATTTGAAATCGATATAATTTGAAATGATTTATTAAGGAATTGAATTGAGTTGAAATTATGAATTGAGATTTGAATTAAGTGGAATTTGAAAGTCGAGTTGATTTGAATAGATTTGTGAATTTGTGGGAACTATCTTTATTATATAAAGTATTTTTAAAAACTATTTTTATATTATTTTATAAACTATTTTAATATAACTATTTTTATTATAAACTATTTTAATATAAACTATTTTAATATATATTGTTTAACTTATAACTATTTTATATAAATTATTTTATTTTATAAACTATTTTATTATATATACTATTATTGATATCTAAACGGTTTAAGGGAAATGCTATAATTTCAAAGTGTTATGATTTCCAAAATGCTATAATTTCAAAAAGTTGTGATTTCCAAAATATTATAATTTTAAGTGTTTTGATTTCGAAAGAGTTATAACTTTGGAAAGTGATATGTTTTTGGAAATGGATATATTTGAAGTGAAAATGTTATCGTATTGATATGTGTTTGAAATGGAAATTATATTTTGGTTTTGAAGTATAAACTATTTTGAAATGACCGTAGTGTTATAATAACGTTTGGTTGTTAAAGAGACCGGGATCGGATTTTGGCATACTCTCTGTCGACACTGAAAACCACTTTAACAACTGTGTACGCGGTGGAGATTCCAGAATGAAGTAGGATGGTGGCGACCATCCTATATGAGGTATATACGTGGACCCGACTCCCATGAGTTGGCATAAGGTGGCTAAAATAGGAGCAATTGATGGGCTAATGAGGTAGATCCTTTGATCGGACACACTTCATCGTATGCCATTCTATTACTTTGTGATTGATTTGGTGCGCACCCTTGATTCGGGAGTGTGGCTCGAGGTGGGCGATTGCTGTGGCTCTGCGTTACCACCGGCCCGGAAGTGTAATTGGTATATCTACCCTGGCATTGCCTAGTTGTGCCGTGTCACCTACCATAGCGTGCCTTACTACGAGTTTGTTTTGTACCATACCTACGGAGTGCCCTTTGACGACGCCCATTACGGTGGAGATTACGGTACTGTATAGACTATGGGAATATATAAAATGTGTTAAGGGGGATATGGGTAACGCCTTAACGCTATTTTAATAGTTTGCTTTACTTTAGACATATTATAATAGCGTATATTACTACATAGTAGATAGTTTAACGGATCCTTGAAGGATGGTTATACCAACATCCTTTGAGTTACTTGTATTTCAGTTAATATTTCACTTGAGTTGGATTTATTGATATAATAAAGTTAATCTTGACTCGAGTGTTTTTTGTTTTGCTTTACGCTCGGGTCAGATTGAGTGATACAGCATTTGAGACTCACCTTTGTAGTTGGAGCTTTGCTTGGAGATCCATCTATTGATTCTGCTTTTAGTCATTCAGTTGATTCCAGCGATGTATTCAGATTTTGTATTTGACTATTGTATTGTGACATCTATGTATTCATGATCTCTGTTGTATCTTGTTTAACTCTGTTATATATATATATATTGTAGCTTCATGAACTACTATTCTTTTGTTTCTGCTGCATTATTGTTATATTACTCTGTGTCTGTGATTCTGTGATTATTTTATTTACTGTATATGCTGAGTTCTGCCTAATTTAAATTAACAATCTGATATTTTGAGTAATTCAAATCCGACATGTACGGATGCGAATGGTTGAAAATTTCAGGATGTTACAAAATGATATCGTATTGATATGGTTTTTGAAATGGAAATGATGTTTTGGTTTTGAAATATAAACTATTTTGAAATGACCGCGGTGTTATAATAACGTTTGGTTTTTAAAGAGACCGAGATCGGATATGGGCATACTCTCTGTCGATACCGAAAACCACTTTAACAACTGTGTACGCGGTGGAGATTCTAGAATGAAGTAGGATGGTGGCGATGTTCCTAAGGTATATTTACGTGTACCTAACTCCCATGAGTTAGCATAAGGTGGCTAAAACAGGAGCGATTCCGGGCTAATGAGGTAGCTCCTCTTATCGGACACATTCCATCGTATGTCATTCTATTACTTTGTGATTGATTTGGTGCGGACCCTTGATTCGGAAGTGTGGCTCGATGTAACGACCCTAGAATTTTAATTTATTTGAATTTATAATTTATTGAATTTTTGAATTAAATAGAGTAATTTAATAAAATTTTGGATAAAAAAAATAGATATAGAGAAATAAAATTTTAACAACATATTGGAATAGAAATTTATCTATAATTCAAAATAATGAGAAATAAATATAAATTGAATACAAAGTAACACATTAGCTAAACCTTAACAATAAAATAAAAATAGGAATTCACTCATATACATAACATAACTAAAACTACTTTATATCTATATCTATATTACAAAATAAATAGAGTAAAATATAAAACTAAAAGGAAGAAACAACACTTAAATGTAAACAAAACAATGCACCAACCAGTAAAAGAAATATGAAAGCATCTATGTATAAACAAATGAAGACAAGTAGTAGGCTGCAACAAAATTTCTTTGATATTGTACATAACAACATCACTTCAGCCGAGATAAAGGAATAAACAAAGTAAAAGTGATCAACAAATAAATGCAAGTACAAAATAACACAATATAATACTTACCAGCCACCATACCATATCAATGCAGCAATTAATGCAAGCATGGCCGAACAAAGGAAAAATATATCACTATATTGTACAAAATAATAACATACCATATCACCTGTACACTCTCTCCTCTATATCAACTTCTTTCCTTTATACATGTCAGCCCTCTTCATTTTCTTTTCGCCCATTCCAAACTAAAGAAGAAGAAAATAAATTACCCAAACAACATTTCATTGAAAACAACAAACAGGAGAAAGGGAAAATGCAAAACATCGCCATCTACAAACTTAACATTATTCAAGTTCAAAGCCAGTTTTCAAAAATCTGGGAAACTTTCTTCTCTGTTTTCAAATATTGGCAAAGGTGAGCAAACTATTTCTTTTAAACCTTTAACATGTTTTTAATATTTTTATTGCTTGTATCTTTAGAAAAATGTGATGAAGTATCTACTAATATATACTATTATGTGATGTTTGTAAATTACTGGATGCACTGTCTTATGATGTTCTTCAAGCTTTCCATGTTTCTGAGGGAAAAGAAGCAAAGAATGGTTTATACTCTTCATTAAAAACATTTAACTTAGAAATTTAATTAAATAAATTTGTTTAAAACCAAAGATCAGAGCTTGGAAACTGTTTGATGGTTGGCAGTGGAGTATAAGTCCTGTAATTCAAATTTACAGTAGAAAGCAAATAAATATGTAAAATTCGAATATCATAAATTGTTGATTTGATTTCATTTCTTGAATATACATATAAAGGTAGGAATTTTAAACCAAAAATGATGATTTTTAAAGGAGTATTCAAGGTGCAGTTCGAAAATGAAGCTAAGAAGCATTTTTGCCAATTTCAATGGATTCAACAAATTTTAATTTCTGATATTGGATGAGAAGTTAGTTTGATGAGGTAGTAATACGAGAAAAATGACAAAATAATTTTCGAATGCATAGATTTTGGGTTCGAGATCGAAGTAGGGTTTAAACTCGAAAGGTATACGGTCTGGAAAACGTGGTAGTTTCATCGTCACGAATTGACCGAGCTTCATGAGAACTTGGGGGATGATGTCGTGGGGTGTTGTCGTGCTAGGGCCGGAGTTTCAGGGCGTCAGGTGGTCGTCGTTGGTGGGGCGAGGCGTTTAGGCTGATGGGTTTCGAGTTGCAGTTCGATGAAGAGGTGAGTTTTTGATTTCGAGTATCTTCGATCGATCTGGGGTTCGATTTGGAATTGGCAAAGGTTTTTCGACTTGCTGATGATCAAGGCGATCACCAGAATCGCGCCAAACCACCGTGCACGTGCACGCTGGAGATGATGTGTCAGTGGAAAGAAAATGGGGAGGACGTAGTTTCTGGAGAGAAAACTCGAAGCATTCGAGTGAAACCATCGGGGAGGTGACGAAGAGGTTTTAAGACTTGAAAGTTAAAAAGAAAAAAAAACCACAGAGATTTGAAAGGGAAGAGAAGAAGAAACAGAGAAGAAGTATACGAGAGGAGAAGAGAGAGACTCGGGGAAGAGACGAGAAGGACCCGAGTATTTCTCGAGTGAAAATAGGGTTCGCTCGGGTTACTTTTAAAATGGGTTTAGCCCAAATTAAAATTCGAGTTGTACTGTTAAGTAAAATTTAGTGTTTATGAATAAGGGCTCGGAAACATTTTGTTTCCTGTTTTAAACTTACCCAGATTTAAACTAAAATGAATTTGGCTTTAAAATTCTTTTAAATTTCTTTTATAAGGTATGTATTACTTTGACAAGTAATTATAAGGTTCACAAAATTTGATTTAAACTTATTTAAAATAAATTTGTATTTATTTTAAACCTTGAAAAAAAAAATGGATTGAATATAAATGTTTTCGATATATCTATACGTGATAATGAAATCATTAATAAAAATAAATTTATCTTAAGTAAATGAAAATTTGATGAATTGTAAGTCATTTATTTATTAAGTTAGTTAATCATGATAATTAATGATTTGTATTAATTAAATTAGTAATCGGGGAGTAATGGATTTATTTATTGTTGTAATTAATAATTTAAGTGTTTAATTTATTTGTAATCAAGAAATTGTAAATGATAATTAATTACAAATATGGTTAATTTAAAGATGTTTAATAAGTTGAGTGAATTAATTAAAGGATAACCGAATAATTAAAGATTAATTATTTAATTAATTAAAAGTTGATTGATTTATTAAATAAATGATTAAAGGACAATCAATCAAATGATTTGAAATTAATTAATGTTAATTAACCATGATTGATGACTTATCTGATTTAAATCAGATAATTAATTGACCTTACCTATGGATATTTGGATTCTATCGGATGACTTGATTGTTTGATATCCCTGATATATGATGCTTTGCGATATACCCTGATTTATGTTGTGATCTGTAATTTACTTATCTGTGATATATATCCGTGATCTGTGAATGAGCGATAAGCGTTATAGTTATATCGCTTATCAACTATATTTCTGTATTTTGATATGTGATGATTGATGTTGCACTATTGTGTGTAAAACCCCTGGACTACACTGTTACACACACAAATAGGGATTTCACGTGGAAATCGGTTAAGTCACAGATGATTTAAATTTGATGTTTTTGAAATTGAAATTTTAATTTCAATTGATTTTGAAATTTGAAATTAGGGTTTAAACTGAAAAGCTTTTGAAATGGAATTTCAAATATAAAAGTTATTTTGAATAACTTAATCGAGTTTTGAAATTTAAATAATTTAATTTAAATTTGAATTCAAGTTTGAAATTACATCTTTGATTTGGAAACTAGGGATAAAAGATGATATAAATGTGTTTGTATAAATTAAACCATTTTAAAAGTATAAGTTGGGAATTTGAATTTAAACCAAGGATTTCAACTTATATGAATGAATCAGAATTCCAAATTGAAAACTGTTGTTTTCAAATGATAAAAGCTTTTAGATAAGAAAAGAAATTCCAGTTTAAATTAAAGGAATTTCAAGTGAATTGAAAAAATGGATTTTCCAAGTTATGAATGAATTCTTTTTGAAAGCTATGAATTAAATCTGTCTATTTTTAACAGATTTAAAATGATGATTTGTTTAACCCATTCGAAATGAAACTGTTTTGAAAGCTATTAGTTAAATCCTTGATTTAAAGATTTAACGAGTTAAATTGAAAGGGAAATTGATTTGGAAAATCTGTGAATGAATCTTTGTGAAATTAAGTGAACTTTGTGAATTGAATCTTTTTGTTTAAAAAGATTAAAATGGTAATTTGTTAAACCATTTGAAAAGAGAAGTTTGGGTTTAAAATTGTGACTTAATTGAAATCCCATTATCCATATGTTTTCAAATATTTCGCTCACTATTCGGGTTAGCCGGGAAAAGACAATTGTGTCATATAACCCATTCCGAATAGTGATACGTCGTATATGGATAGCATTTAAAGACCGGTGTTGAAGACCGGATATTTTTCGAAAATGAAAGGACAACCTGTCGAATGTCTCTGCACTGAGTCGCGCCGGTATAGAGATTTATATCACTCTTTTGTGACGGGAAGTCCGGACGTGATTGGAAGTTATCCGGAATTGCAAGGGCTTCGTGAGAAGTGCCTTCGGTTCTGTTCGATCCCGGAACAGACTTGTATGGATACATGTCTGACATTACACTTTGAGATATAAAGCCGATTTCTTTCAAATACATTTCTGTTTGGTGGCGGAGAATTTATTCTCTTAGCTTAACACCCTTCTCTGAGACGTACGAGCTCAGAGGTTATGTAGTTGAAATTTATCAGCGATATATCCCAATTTGGTAATGTGGCATGCTGAGTGTTGCTGTGTGATGATCAGTGTTTGATCATTTGTGATATGATCATTTGTTTGATCTTATATCTTTGTGATCATAGGTTGATCATTTGTTTGACCCGAAGCATGGCTTTGTGACAAAGCGTAGCTTTGTGGACGAGACTTCGTCGAGCCTCACACCCCGGAAATGGTCAAAACAGGAAGGATGCGGCAAGGTTCTAGGGAGTAGCGCCCCTTAGTGTATGTCATTCCTTCTGGATAAAGGTGGTATCATGGTATGGAGCCCAGATACTTAACCTCTGTGGTTGCTGCAAATTTATTACTTTGTGGTTTGTTGGAAATCGGGGATCCTCGGGAAGATCGGTGACGATCGGGGGATGACATACGCGTGTCAGTAGTTACCTATTTTTGCAGAGGTAACCCGGCCTTGTGTTGGCAGAGATCCGGTTAGGTTCTCGGGTCGTCTATTCCAGGGACGTACCCATCGTGGCATAGGAAGTTCCTTAGCCTGACCATTTGTTGGAAATCCAAAGAAACAATACGCGACGTGTACGGTTTTAGTTGTATTACCTGCTATGGAATGTGGCGGTAACCTGCTATTGAACATAGTAGCTATAGTAGGCATAAGTGCGGAATGTCTATGCTGGCTAAGATTTATATTATACTTTCGAAATGTTTTCTACACTATGCACTAATAATAATATCAAAAATGATTTGATTTTGCGTAGTAAGCATCTTTGACTATCATAAGAAGAAATCTCCTCCAAGTCTGCGTTTGCATTGTGTGTGTGGTGGGAGGTCTTATGGTAGTTTCATTTTCCAAAAGCATTGCGGTTTTCAATGTTTAAATTCTTTTGTGTTGTTTAAAGATAAAACTGTTTTTGTTGCTCACACCAGTCCCATGACTGATCCGGAGTTTATTGTTATTTCCTAAACTCTGGATGCTCAAAATTTTTCTACACGAGCAGTCTAGAGTTGGGTTTTTCAGATAGTCATATTAGTAGGTTTTCTGGAGTTAGTTCAGTCTTTGGATCGCACCAGTCTTGCTCATCTTGGTGTCTCGTTATTGGGAGTTCGAGCTACCGCTGGAGTTCTCTCTTGAAGACTATCTTAGAATTATTTATCCGCTGCTGATGTTATCATATTTTCTTATCCGCTGCTATTTGTTGTATCATATCTCTGATGTATATTGATATTCATTGTATCATTCTGTGGTATCAGATATTGTATATCAATGTATTATTCATTTATTCCGCTGTGTTATTTACTTAACTGTGTTATAAGCTCCGGCGAATCGGATTTGAACGGTCGAATCTATGACATTCGAGTACGATGTAAAGTATGGATGTCGATTTTCGAACGCGAAAATCCGAGACGTTACACTCGAGGTGGGCGATTACTGCGGCTCTGCGTTACCACCGGTCCAGATGCGTAATTGGTATATCTACCCTGGCATTGCCTTATTGTGTCGTGTCACCTACCCTAGCATGCTTTACTACGAGTTTGTTTTGTACCATACCTATGGAGTGCCCTCTGACGATGCCCATTACGGTAATGTATAGACTATGGGAATATATAAAAATGTGTTAAGGTGGAAAATGTAAAGCCTTGACGCTATTTTTAAATAGTATACTTTACTATAGACATTATTATAATATCGTATATTACTACATAGTAGATAGTTTAACGGATCCTTAGAGGATGGTTATCCCAAACATCCTTTGAGTTACTTGTATTTCAGTTGATATTTCACTTGAATTGGATTTATTGATATAAGAATGTTAATCCTGACTCGAGTGTTTTGTGTTTTTCTTTACACTCGGGTCAGACTGAGTGGATCAGTGTTCGAGACTCACCTTTGGAGTTGGAGCTTCGCTTGGAGATCCAGCTATCTATCTAGCTTTCAGTTATTTAGTTGATTCCAATGATGTATTCAGATCTTGTATTTGACTATTGTATTGAGACATCTATGTACTCGAGACTTCTATTGTATCTTGTTTAACTTTGTTATATATATATAGTAGCTTCATGAACTACTATTCTTTTGTTTCCGCTGCGTTATTTTATATTACTCTGTGTCTGTGATTCTGTAATTATTTATTTACTGTATATGCTGAGTTTTGCCAAATTTAAATTAACAATCTGATATTTTGAGAAATTCAAATCCGACATGTATGGATGCGAATGGTTGAAAATTTCAGATCATTACATTTTTTTAATATTTTGAAAGAATTTTTATGATTTTAAACATATATAGATATTATGTTTAAATATTTATTTGAAGCATTTTGTAAACTATGGGCTTTAATGAATATTTATTTTAACAAGAATATAATAGGAAGATTTTATTTTAAATATGGGTTTTAAATTGAATATTGATTTTAAGATATATATATATATATATATATATATTGTTTCCATCGATCTCTAGTCCACTTTGCTTTGCTTGTTTCCTTTGCTGTCTAGAGATTTCTTCGCAACTCTAGCTTGTTCGTGCATATCTGTGTCACTGTTTCCATTCTCAGTGTTCTCTAGCCTTGAAAGGTGAGCAATCACTCACAATTGACATTCTTATAGTTAGTAAATTTAATTCACATGAAATGACGATTGAAATATGTTGTTAAATTTGAATTTGTTAGTAATTAAATCGTTTAATATGATATAATTTGCATTTTCTCACCTATTATAATTGACATTATTGACACCAATAACATGTTAGTATGTGTATTCATATTTAATTTGACAATTTTGATCATATTTGCTATTGATATGCTATGTTATTTTATGATGTTATTTGTTCTCCCTATGGGCTGAAATGATATATACTCGAACGATATTATAGATTAGGGAGAATCGTTATAGGTTGAAATGATAAACCCAAGCAATTTTATTGACTTTTGAATTTTGGGATTGCGGGTTGAAATGATATATACCCGTAAATATTAAATAATTGTGGGTTGAAATGACAAATATCTGTATCATTTGACCATAGGTTAGAAAACTATATATGGACATCGCTGGTCTATTTTAAATGATTTCCGGAATTTTGAAAGGAAAATATATGGGTTTTGATAAATATTGATTTTAAATTATAGAATAAATATATATTTTAATATGTGTAAAATTTAGATTTTAAATTTATATATTTTGGAAATTTTAAAATTATAAGTTAGTTTCAAAATGTAAATTATAAAAAATTTACTTATAACTTTATTGTTTTTAAGTATATAAAATAAGATTTAAAATAGATTTAATAATAATAAGATTTAATTTAATAATAATTAATATAATAAAATTTAGTAGGAATTTAATTTAACTACTATATATATAATATGTTTAAATATTTATTTAAATTTATATTAATATTTTAAAATAGATTTTGTAGTAACTTTAATAAATCGAGATTGGAAAGATAAATTAAAGTTGACTTGAAATTTAAATTGGTTAATAATTGAATTTAAATAAAGTTGATTTTGAACTTATTAATTTTGAGATTTAAAGATATGTTTCTATAACTTGATAACTTGATAACTTGATTTTGATTAAAGAGGATTTAATGAATATTTTAAATTGAATTTGAATATTTAATTTTGATTTAAATTTGTAATTTGAGATTTTATTTACATGTTTAACTAAAAGTGGGGAAATGAATATTTTTAAATAAAATTGAAATTGAATATTTAATTTTGATTCAAACTTGTAATCTAAGATTTTATTTAAATATTACAAAAATGATTAAGTGAATATTTCAAATTTAAATAAAATCAAAGTTGAATTTTGGAATATAAATGAAATTTGTCAAATTGAGTTATTGTAAATTGTTTGAATATTTAAATTTTGAAACCTATTGAATTGGAAGTGGTTTGGAATTTGTAGTTCAAACCTGGAGTTGAAATCGATACAAATTAGAAATGGTTTTAATAAGAGTTTGGATTGAGCTTTTAATCTTTCTAATTGAAATTGTTGAATAGAGATTGATTTTAAATTGAATTGTGGAAATAAGTTGATTTGAATTGATTGTGAAATTGGAAGATACAATTCTAATTTGAAACTATTTTCGATATAAACTCTTTTAATATAAATATATATATATACCAATTTTAATATATAATCTATTTTAATCTATAACTTATTTTAAATATAAACTATTATAATGTATAACTATTTCAATATATAAACTATTTTCAATATTTAAACTATTTAAGTTGGAACTTTTATGGTTTAAATTTAATGGATTTAAATGCGAATACTTTGATATAATGGTTTAACCTATTTTTTGGTGATGATTTTGGGAAGTGTATTTTTAATTTAGAGTGAATTGTAATTTAAAGTGATATGACTTCGGAAGTGATACGATTTTTGAAATGGATATGATTTCGAAAGTGATATAATTTTTGAAATAAATATGATATTTGATATGAAATATGAACTGTTTGAAATGATTACAAAAGTGATTTTATAAAACGACCATGGTGTGAAATAAGTGTTTGGTTGTTAAAGAGACCGGGATCAGATATTGTCATACTCTCTGCCAATGCCGAAAACAACTTTAACAACTGTGTACGTGGTGGAGATTCCAGAATGAAGTAAGATGGTTTGGCAACGATTCTATATGAGGTATTAACGCAGCCCTGACTCCCGCGAGTTAGCTTGATGTGACTAAAACAGGAGTCACGCCGGGCCAAGTGAGGTCGCACTTCCGATCGAGCATGCTTCTTCGATACCATTCTATTACTTTGTGATTTGATTGGGTGAACCTTTTATTATGAGAGTGTGTCTCGAGGTGGGCGGTAGTAGTTGCTATGCGTTACCACCAGTCCGGATCCACAAAACAGTAGTATCCTACCCTGGGCATTTCCTCGTATGCCTTGTCACATGCCTTATCGCGCCCATTAAGAGTTTGGTTTGTACCGTACCTATGGAGTGCTCCCTGAGTATCCCACCGGTCTGGTGGAGCTTACAGTATCTATATAGACTATGGAAATATATAAAAATGTGTTAATGGGGATATGGGTAACGCCTTAACGCTATTTTAATATTTTACTTTACTATAGATATTATCTATGTAGCGTATTGTACTATGTATGTAGATAGTTTAACAGATCCTTAAAGGGTGGAATCCCGAACATCCTTTGAGTTACTTTGTATTTCGCTTGACATTTTGCTTGAGTTGATTTACTGGTATAAGAAGGTTAATCCTGACTCGAGTGTTTTGTGTTTTGCTTTATGCTCGGGTCAAACGGAGTGTCACAGCATTTGAGACTCACCTTTGGAGCTTGGAGCTTTGCTTGGAGATCTATCTATTCAGCTTTTCAGTTATTTCCCGTTATCTATGTTCAGACTTGTCAGTTGTTTTGTATTAGTGACTTCTATGTATCTGAAATTTCTGTTGTATTTGTTTCAGACTCTGATGTTTCTATGGTAGCTTCATGAACTACTATTTGTCTTTTTCCACTGCATTGTTGTATTACTCTGTGTCTATAATTCTGTGACTGATTTATTTACTCTATATGATAAGTTTTGCCAAATATAAATTAACAATCTGTTGTTTTGCGCATTCAAGTCTGACATGTGTGGATTATTATCGATTTGAATGGTTCGAAATAGTGGGTCGTTACATGTGGTATCAGAGCTTTGGTTTAGGCAAAATTTAGCATATGGAGTAAAAACTCATTAGAGATGGGGTAGTAATACCCTAGAATGAGTAAAATTAATTACAGAATCATCTTCGTTCGAGCTTGAAATTCTTTGTTAGGATCCTCTTTGATTAGGATTTCTTTTGAATTTTGGAACTTTCCCCTTTGTTCTAAAATCCATTCTTGTCTTTTCCTGTTCGTGTTCCTCTTGATACTAGAGCATCCCATAGCTCTATTTCTTCTTATCTCTGTAATAAATTTGAACACGTCTTACAACCTCAATTGGCAACTTCATCCTTTTGAGTGACTGATCCCATCGGTGGTCCCGCCAACCTTCGTATGATTTGTAAAGGGGTGAAACTTCTTTACAACAGGCGTCGATTCACTGGAGATTTTTATGTCCTAGGTTTCGATGCAATTGATATCTTACTTGGGGGTGATTGGTTGAAGCGTTATGATGTTATTATTTCTTGCAAAGCCCGAACCATTTCTCTATTAGATGACTAGGGTAATTCTCTTGTGATCGGATGTCAATTGCCTCAGGATTATGTAGGCATTTTTATCTTTTCGCTAGACGCTTAGCCTAGTGATCTTGGCTCCACCCGATAGTCAGGGATTATCCTGATGTTATGGTGAAGTCACTTCTCTTCCTCCCAAGCGGGAAATTAAATTCCGCATCGATCTTATTCCTAGAGCTCGACCTGTTGTCCTTCCTCCCAGACGAATGGTTTTTATAAATGGTTAGTTGTGCCCTTTGGATTAACCAATGCTCCTGCTTTCTTCGTCGATCTCATGAATCGCTTTTTCCACGATGTTCTCAACAAGTTTGTCTCCATTTTCATTGATGATATTCTCGTCTTTTCTAAGTCTCGGTTGACCCGGTTAAGGTCGCCGCGATTAATATGAATCTATCCATCTTTCCTCTTTTGTAATTTAATTATCTTATCTTCCTTTCAAGCCTATCTTCTTAATTAGAATTCACTTTGATTAGGGTCCCTCTAAATTTGAATCTCTATCCTTGTCCCGAAATCCATTCTTGAATCATCCTGTGGGGGAATGCATTTGTAATTGATATAAAATTGTTTTATATTGTGTTGTTTGAGTTGTTAAGTTTGAATTTTGGGTTTCGATCGATTCGTCTGGCCAGCGCTATCGATAGGAATTCCAAAACACTTGAACAGAGCAAACTGACATAATATTGTTTTCGAAATTGGAAAATGAAATAATTTTATGAATGATTATATTTCATATATAAAAGTATAATTTTCTGAAATTAGATAGTTAAATGAATTGTTTGTTAGAAATGATAATACTAGATTATCATTTATTGTTTTGTTAAACCGTTAACTATTGTTGTATGTTATAAGGAGATGAAATTTTTTTAAAACATGGTTTGTAAATCTGATTTGCAAATGAAATGGATTTAAATTAAGGATTTGAGAATTTAAAATTTCTGGTGCTTTCAAAATTTGGTTTTTAAAATTCTGAAAAATATATTATTTGGAAATATTTTTGAATGTAAATTGTTTCCAAAGAATTTTAAAGAAGTAAGTCAGTACTGTCCTCTTTTGTCGCTGGAAAATAATTTCGATGCTGACTGCAGCATCATCGACATTCATTTTCGAGTCTCAAAGTGGGGAGACCACTTAGTAGCTTTGCTACACTTTTTGTTTTGAAAAATGGATTTAATGTGAATTTGTAATGACCCGATATTTTCAACCATTCGCATCCATTATAAGTGTATAGGTAGACACTCATGCCGGAGTTGAATTGCTCAAAATACCGCGTTGTAATTAAAATTTGGCAAATCTCGGAATATGCAGTAAATAAATATAATCACAGATCATAGACACAGAGTAAAATAATGCAGCGGAAGTAAAAGAAATAGTAGTTCATGAAGCTACTATATAAATATATCAGAGTTACATAAGATATAACAAAAGAAATAGAGAACAACAGAAGTCTCAATAAAATAACCAAGTACAAGCTGAGTAGGACAACGGAACTGAAGTAGATAGGACAAGACAAGCAGATAATCTCCAGTGATTCAAATCTCCAAGAGAGTGGAAATCCAAATCTGTGAATAACTCAGGCTGACCCGAGCGTAAAATAAAACACAAAACACTCGAGTCAGGACAATATATACTGATATAATGTAAACCAACTCAAGTGAACTGTAATAAAGGTACAAGTAACTTAGAAGATGCTTGGGACCGCCCATCCTCTAAGGATCCGTTAAACTATCTACTATGTAGTAATATTCGATATTATAATAGTGTCTAAATAAGTAAAGTATAATCATATAGAAAATAGCGTTAAGGGGATGGAGAACCTTAACGCGGTCGGATCTTAAAATCATGATCGTAGTAAAGCTCGATATGGTAGGTGACATGGCACAACTAGGCAATGCCAGGGTAGATATACCAATTACGCACACGGGCTGATGGATACGCATAGCAGCCACTACCGTTCCACCTCGAACAACACTCCCAAATCAGAGGATGGCCATCTAATCAATCACAAGTAAGAGTATAATATCGAAGAAATGTGTCCGAGAAGAGGTGCTACCTCACTGGTCCGAGATCGCTCCTGTTTTAGCCGCCTTATGCCAACTCACGGGAGTTGGGTCCACGTAACATACCTTAAGAACGTCGCCACCATCCTACTTCATTCTGGAATCTCCACCGCGTACACAGTTGCCAAAGTGGTTTTCGATAAGACAGAGAGTATGTCCATATCTGATTCCGGTCTCTTTAACAACCCAACGTTATTATAACCCGTGGTTATAAGTTTAAAAACAGTTTATACTTCAAAATAGAATATCATTTCAAATCCAAATCTTTATCAAATAAAGATTAAATCAATTCCAAACCATTTCAATATATTTCAAATATCATATCATTTCAAAACTTCATTTCAAATCATTTTAATATATCAAAATATCATATCTTTCCAAAACTTCATTTCAAATCATTTTAATATATCAAATATCAATCTTTCCAAATCTTCATTTCAAATCATTTTAATATAATAAAATATCATATCCTTACAAATCCAAATATTTGACTTTAAATACCTTTTAAATTCAAAGATATCGTTCATTTACTATCATTTCAAATCACCTTTATATAGTTTATATTTCAATCAAAATATTTCATTTAAACCTTTTAAAAGTGTAATTATTATATTTTCAAATCAAGTATTCAATTTCCAAAGTTTCAAACCATTCTGAGTTCGTTTATTAAGTCAAAAACCCTAATTATTAAAATTTCAGCATTTCACAGCATTAATAAAACAACTGCTATAAGTTATATTTGAAAACATTTTTAATTCAGCAAAGAGAGCACTTAAAACTGCTGTTAAAACTCAGTTTTAATTGAATTATAGTTCAAAACAGAAAAGACAGCATTTCAGAAGTGCTGCGGTAGTTCAGATTTCAAAACAAGGGTTAAATTTGATTTCAACATAGACTGCAGACCATTATAGCATTTCCAGAGAATGCTATAATAGGCCTGAGTTCAATATTAGCCTATAAGTTCAACTACAGCAACTACAGCATTCCAGAAATGCTGTAATAGCTCTTTTTACACAATTTTAGTTCAAAACAGAATCTATAGCATTTCTGAATGCTATTAAAAGTTAATTTCAGGTGTTAGTGTATTTCCAGCAATTAAATAACTTTAATTTAAAACACATAAACATTTTTTAAAATCATATTTTAACATTTAAAATGTTCATTTACATATCATTTAACATATATCTTTTCACAATAAATTTCTTATAATCAAATCCCATTTTCAACAATTTACTTAGTAAATTTTAGTGTAAAAGTGTCCAATTCTTCACATTTCAACAAATAAACTTAACACTTCAAATTTTAAATTACCATTTCACAATTTGACTAAATTTCCAATTTTATTTAATTAACTTAAACCTTTAATTAAAACCAAATTTCACATTTCCAAGTCAAGTTATATTTTAAAAGATCACTTTTAAACATTCATTTATTTAACCACTTAAATTCATAGGAAAATCAATAATACTTTAATAAATCACTTAAATTCAAATTTAAATCAAATTATCATATTTACCATTTCCAAATAAAATTTAATATCCATTTTATTTATATAACTTAAATATCATTTTTAACCAAATTCCAAATTTCCAACTTAAGTTATATTTCAAAAATCTAGTTAAACCATTCATTAATTACATTTTTAACACATAGAAAAATCATAATTTCTTTATTTTAAAACATTTCAAAATCTATTTAAATCAAATTTCATAAATTTATAATTTTTAAAATACTTAAAAATATTCAAAACACTTTATAAAATAACCACGGGCCTGTATATAGTTTTCTAGCCTAGGTCAAGTGATACGGATATGTATCATTTCAATCCGCAGTTTAAAAAGAAAAATCCGGGTTCTATCATTTCAAACCCGCAATCCCAAGTTAAAATAAATTAAATAAAAACCATTCAGGCCGATCATTTCAGCCCATAACGATTTTTCCCTATTCTAAAGTCTGTTCGGGTATGTATCATTTCAACCCATAGTGATTCTAATCTACAGGGAACTTGCAATGGTGATAACTGATATAAATAACAGAATAACATTAAATAACAGTAACATATGATATAACAGGTGTGAACATCATACGATAATAATATAGGCATATATAACATGATAATATATTTCTACAGATTCACAGGGTGTCAATTTACTAGTTATATAGGTACATATTGTCTGGTGAGAATAACTCACCTTTTTATGCTGGAGTTAGCGATCAAAACACACAGAATAGATTCCATAAAGCACGACAAACACGATACAGCATGACTTTTGATTTGAATGAATATAGAGCCTTGATACTTATCTTGTAAACAATAACCAAAACAAGACAATATATACATAAATATTTAACACAAACAATGTTGAAAAAATGAAGATAAGAGACAACAAAGGAATGAATGTTTTTGCCTTGCTTTCTACACTTGCTAGCATGACTTAGGGAATGTTTTGGTTCAGGTTTGGACATGGTTTGGATCTGGTTTGGACCTAAAAAGGCATGGCTACAGGGCAAGAGCAAGGTGGAGGTTACAAGCATGAGAATACAAGGGGTCTAGGCTTGACAGTGGAGTTTTGGTGCACCACAAGGCTCGTCTACATGCATTGTTTGGCTCGGATCTTCATGTTTCAGATTTGGACAGAGGTGGGGAGGGGTGTGTCAAGGTCAGGTCAGGGGAGTGGTGGTGGTTATGGTGGTGGTTTGGGTGGTGGTTGAAGTGGATGAGCATGTAGAGGTGAAATAAGTATAGATCTAGGCATCTAGGTTGTAGTTTGAGGGGTTTGACCATCATTTGGGGTTCGACTATGGTCAGATCTGGTGGGGTAGATGGTGGTGATGGTAGGGAAGATATGGAAGGAGGTGGTGGCCGTGGAATAGGGGGAGAGCCGCTCCAATCAGGGGAGAAAGCAAAGCAAATTTGCATAGAAAATAGGAGAAAAAGTAGAAAGAAGAGAGGGATTTAACTAATTTTTTTGCAATATGGAGGCCATGATTTTTTTTAGGGTTTAGGAGCTTTGGAAATTCGTGAATGAGAGGAAAAAAAAAGTGGCGGCTGAAGAAATGAGGAGATGTGGCCAATTGAATGAAAAGTTAGGTTAAAAAGTAGAAGGGTTAGAAAATAAAAGGGCCTTAGGAAGATAGAAAGTTTAAGGCCTTTCAAATTTCTTTAATTCATTTTTATAAGTTTATATTTCTGGTAATAACATTAATTCCAGTTAAAAATTCAAAAATTTGATAAAATATAAAAATATATATAATATTTATTGATTATATAAAGTAGGATTAAGGAAAATAGTTAAAATAGTGAACTAGACTAGAAAATTTGAAATTGAATAGAATAAATTTTAGAAAATTCATATGAGCTTGCAATATATTTTTAAACATAAATAATAACATAAACTAAAAATATATTCACAAAGTAAATATTTAAAATTAAATTTACATATAGGAAAACAGCCCTTAAAAATGGAAAATCAACACGGTAAATTTTGGAAAAATTATATTATTATTTTAAAATATTTAGAGATGAAATTTCAAAAATAAAACAAATTTAAAAATAAAATAAAAAAATTTAAAATGAAGAAAATAGCAGAAAATTAGAAAACAGCCTTTAAAAATAGGAAATAAATACAGTAAATTTTGGAAAAATTCTATTACCATTTAAAAATATTAAAAGACAAAAATATACATAAAATAACATATACACATATTAAGATAAAATATAAGAAATAAAAATATGATTTATAAAATTTAAAATAGGCAAAATTGCACAATAAAACAAATTATACTAAAAATAGAAATGTACATAACTTTTACATTTTAACTCCGTTTTCAACGAAACGAAAAGTAGTGTTCAAGTTATTACATCTATTTTCATAATAAAAGATAAAATATATAATTTCAAACTATTTAAAATTTAAACTTAAAAGTCAAAGTTTGACTATTGACCAAAATTTACATTTTCTGGAAATATTAAATTTAGTCATATTTGGAATTCTAATTCACATCAAAATAAAAGTTTTTATATTTACAATAACAAAATTTATTCTTTTTATAAATAAAGCTTTTGAATCTGGAAAAAATCAATTTAAAAATGATTGTAAAATACAGGGTTGTTACAGAATTTCTTGAGTATGATTTGATTTATAAATGATAAATATATTTATGTATATATTTATTTCAAAATGATTTGAAGTGAAACCGGGAATTTAACTCTTAAGTTCTATGTTAAGTGATGGTTTTCAGTTATTGAAATGAAGCAAATTTTTTGAATAATTGGAGTGTTTAAAATGAGAAATGAAATTGAAACAACTTGAAACAATGGAACTAGGATAAAATTTATTTGTATAATACTCAATTGCATTTCAAAACATATATAACTTACCTGAAATTTTCAAAAAGTTAAAATGTTAATGAATTTTGTAATTGAAGGTTATACAAGAGGAAATTTAAGTAATAAATGTTCAAACTAAATTTTTGCTTAATAGAAATGTTGTAAATAAAAGATAAATTTGTATAATGCTCAATTACACTTAGAAACATTAATAAAACTTACTTGGAAAAATTTTGAATGTAAACATGCAATTGAATAATATATAATATAAATGTAAGTAATAAGATGTCAAAAAAATGAATTTTGATAACGGAATTTATAAATAAAAATTGAGTTGTTATAATATTATAAGAAATGTAAGTGAAATAAATTGAATAATAAAAAGAAAATGTTATTTAAGTAAATGAATATCAACTTAAGAAAGTAAACAGGTAATAAATAAATTTATATTTTTAAAACTGTATGGGATACAAAGGTAAATTATGAAGAATAGTTGAAATTGAATTTTAAGTGGAATCAACTTAACTGAAGGTAAATGGAATAAATAAATGAGTTAAACAAAATAAATTTTGATTTGAAAGAAATTTTTGTAACAAATGTTAATAAAATTGAAAGCAAATCAATTGAATGAAAATACATTGAATTGAAATCAACCAAATGTGAATACAATAAATATTTATTGACTGAATAAATGGATTGAAACCAAATTTGTTGAATATTAATCAATTTAAAAACTAATGAAATTTATATGGTTTTGAATTAATTGTTGTATCTACTATGTATTTCGAATCTATCTTTCCTTTCTGTTTGCTTCTGTTCTCCTATCTCGTTCCTTTTCGAGGACAAAATGTTTTGGGTGGGGGAGAGTGTAACCACCCGGAAATTTTAACGATTTTAATAATGTAGTTAACTAAATTTTCATGAAAATTATATAATAAAATTTAGCAGTGAAAATTTGATATTTGGTATGCGTCCATTTAAACATAGCAAATGGCAGATTTTCATCAGAAAATATATAAGTTAGTTCGGTTGTGTAATTTCAACTTTTAATTTAAAATTAGTTAATAATTGATGAAAATAAAATATTTTTGAAATTTGGATTGCTATAGCCTGTAACAACCCGCATATTTTTACGATTTTATATTTAAATATTTCATTTAAATATAGCATCGTTAATCGGATTAAGGTCCGAAAAGCTACTTTTTTTAAACGGTCGAATTAGGACTCGGGACCACTTCCATTGAGTCCAAAATGGCGTTTGCGACTTTTTTGAGTATAAGCTTCGATGGGTTTGGAGTAAGTTGATTTTTGCTATTTTCTATTGGACTTTTTGGGTTTGGGTTTGACCCAACTCATCATATAACCTAGTTCAGCCCCTCTCCTCTCCTCTTCACTACATTCTATTTTCTTAAACACTATTGCACAATTGAAAATGGGGAGAGGAATGGGAAATTAAAACACCAAGCCCTAGTTTTCAATTGCAAACTACAAATTCTTGCTCCAAACTCTTGGAAAAGCTAAGGTAAGCTCCATCTTCATCTTCTCCATCTCTTCTCCTCTTCAATTTCAAAAAATTCCTAAACCCTAATTTAGGAAATACTTGTTTTAATCTTAGGTTAAAGCTTGTAGAGTTGAAGTGAAGAGTGATTGATCATTTCCTTGTGTGTGTGCTTCTCATCTTTGTTTTTGAGTTAAAAAGGTGAGTTTTGAACTCACATCTACTTCTCTTGATATCATTGATGTTAGGTATGAATTCCTAATGCTTATTCATGTTCAATTGCTTTTGGTTTGAATTGATTTGGTGAACATCTCCATTTTTGGTGTTTTGAAGTCAAAAACTCTAAAAATCGTAGCTTTGATGTTGAACATGTTTTTGGTGGTGTATTGAAGAGCCAATGGGGCTGGGTTATCGATTGGCAAAAGCCCCGTAAGTCCATTGCTCGACCGGTTGCAAATGGTGAGAGTTGCTCTTCCATTTGATAGACTGGAAAACAGTTTCAGCTACAGCCAGTCGACTGGCCCCCTACAGTCAGTCGACTGACTGCAGGGTCTGAAAACTCTCGGGTTCTGGTTCAGTCGACTGACTGCAGGGTGTCAGTCGACTGACCTGCTTTTTTTTTGCCTATTTTGCCTATTTTTCTTAGGTTTCCAATCTTAACCGATCCGGGTTTTTCCAATTGGTTGTTATTGCATAATTGACTTTGATAATTCCTTTTTGATTTCGTGCACGGGTTTTTATAAAATGATCTTTGTAAAGTGTATTAAAAGCTTGTTTCTCAAACTCTAATTTCTATTTAAAACACACACACATTTTTTCACTTCGAGCGAAGAGGGAGGAGAATCAAATGATTAAATAAAACGCGTGCTATGAACACGTGCGTTTATCTTTTCAGTTAATTCCTAATCTATTAGTTTAACCGTTTTGACCTTTGGGTCTGGTTTACCGATGAGATGAGGTGAACTTTGTACTGCTTTGAGTGTGAAATTGGCTAACGGTTAGTAAACCGTTTAGTGCGAACGTGGGGTATGGGACTCATGTTAACATTTTTCGGGTTCCTTTCTGAGAGTTGTGACACATTCCGCCGGACAGTGGTGTCCAGTACCGCCACTACGGTTTGTTGCCTTCGGGCATATGGATCCTTGTACTGAGCTCGAGCACCTTTTGTTTGTTTGACAATTATATTTCCCTATTGTATCATCTTTCGGGGTAGGTTCTTTGAACCACACGATATATAGCGATCACCTTGTGGAAACTTGTGTACCTTTGTTGGTATTTGTTAATTTCCTTTTGGCTTGGTTTGCGATATATATGTCCTTTGTTTATTTGAGTTGCCCATGATATGAGGCTTGTTTTGATTCATCTTATGTTAGATGATTTGGAGATCTCTTTTGGAGATAATTGTGGTACTTTATGATCTTGTATGTTCATTATTATTTAGTTTATCTAACTGATTTGTTTAGCTAGACTGACCCGTGTATTTTATACTCGGGTCAGACCGAGATGTTTCAGGTTAGGTACTTTGGACTTAGCCTATTTTGCTTCCGCCTGGACTATTCTGCTAGGTCCTTTTTGTTATAGCTTTTTGTGTAGTCCTTTTTGTTGTAACTCTGATATGTATTCTTTTGTCTCGCCTGTATATTGTGGTTTGCTTTGCCACTTGACATGTATCATTTTGTAAACTCTGTAATGTATCTGTATATGTGAAAGTGTACGTGATGATCTACTATTCTGTGATGTGAATTACATTGAGTTGTTATATTTTATTCTGATAGATCCTCAGCCACCTATGGCTTTGTGTTAAGTATTTATTGGAAATGTCGATCCATTTAAGTAAGAAGTGGCATTGTCGGCGTATTCAATAGATAATTAAGACAGGGTTATAGATGGTCGCTCCTATCCAGCTCTATTCTCCGCATCAGCAGACGGTGTTACCTTGTAATACTCTTTGCTAATGTGGGTCTCGGAGTGGGGCGTTACTGCTTGGTATCAGAGCTGAGTTCAGAACAAAATATGATAAACATAGAACAGAGACACATATTACGGTACATCAAAGGGTAATACGAATGTTACGAATCTTTGAATCATTGTGCCTTTATTCTTTCCGTGCCTTTGGGGTAGATAGAATTTTTGGGAATACGTCTAGGAATGTATTTTTCCATAGTATTCCATATTTGAATTAATGATATCTACCTTGTGAACAATCTTTATCTTATCTTTCAGCTAATTACCGGAAGAGGCCGAGGACGACGCTCGGATGCTGGGCAATCCAGTGGCTCGCATCCGGATGGCGTTTATATGTCTACCGATCAGTTTCTGGAGTTATTTAGGAGCACTCAGCCTCCAGCTCCTATTCGTGCATCTCCTCCGCGCAAGTCTGCTTTTGCACGCCTGTGCAGTGATTTTGCTCATCTTGGTGGAAAGCCATTCAAAGGCTCCAAGTCCGTTCTTGAGGTCCAAGCTTGGATTCGCACATGCGAACATATCTTCTCTTGCATGGATCTTTCTGACCATGATCGAGTTCTTGTTACTTCTAGCTTATTGCAAGAGCGTGCCCTTGATTGGTACGAGCTTCTTATAGCCGAACTTGACGAGTCTGTTCTTTCTTGGACTCAGTTCCGGGAACGATTCGAACTCAAATTCGTTCCTGAATCTGAGAAAGTTTTATTAGCCCGTCGCTTCCTTGAGTTGAAGCAGGGAAGTCTTCCATTTCTGAATATGTTGCATCTTTCGAGGCCTTATCTAACTATGGTCTTGAATTCATTAACACTTCGTATAAGAAGAATATGAAGTTTGTCTCTGGTCTTAAGAAATATCTTAAGAAGTCTTTGATGCTCCAGCTTAAGCTTTCTTTTGAGGAGTTGGTTGATTCGGCACTTCATCTCGAGGCCATCGAGAAGGAGTGTGATAGTGGTGATGATGTTGAGGTTCGCAAGAACCAATAAGAAGAAGTTTCCATTTCATAAGCAGGGATTTCTTCCTTCCAAGAAGAAGAAGCCCATTGAATCTGGTTCTAACTCTCAATCTGCTGGAACACCTTCCATTCAGAAGTGTTTCAATTGTGGTTCTCCTGATCATATGATTCGAGCTTGTCCTAAGCCTCTCTTCTGCCATTATTGCAAGAAGGAAGGTCACTGTGTTTCCACCTGCCCTACTGCTCCTGCTAGTGCCAAGTCTGGCAAGCTTTATGTTGCTAAGGCCTTTGGAGGTTCTTCTCAGCCCAGAGGTATATCTCCATCTATTTTGGAAGGTTCTATTTTATTTCATGACCGTAGTATTCGAGTTCTTTTCGATACGGGTGCTTCGCATTCTTTCATACAGAAAAAGCTCGTCGATGATTTGTCTTTGGATGTTTCTTGTATGGTTACTTCGTTGAGGATTTCGAATCCTATTGGGGGGTCTGCAACCCTTAGCATGCTTTGTGATGATGTTGAGATTGTTTTATGTGGCTTTTCTTTTCGTGCGAATCTGCACGTTATTTCTTATTTGGATTTTGATATGGTTTTGGGTATGGACTGGCTAGTAAAATACGATGCCAGGATTATTTGTTCTGAAAGAATTTTATATCTTCGACATCCAGATTCGTCTACTCAGCTATCACTTGTTCTTCGGAACGTGGATAATTCTGAGATGGCTTTATATTCTTTTGACTCACAAGATGATGATGATATATCTTGTATCCCTATCGTTTGTGACTTCTCTGATGTTTTTGAGCCGGTTTCGGATTTTCCACCCAAGTGGGCGATCGAGTTCCGCATTGATCTCATTCCAGGTGCGAAGCCAGTTGGTCGTCCTCCCACGAGGATGTCTACAAAAGAAAATGAGGAACTCAAGAAGCAGCTTTTAGAGCTTGAGTCGAAACAGTTGATTCAGTCCAATTTTTCACCGTGGGGTACCGCGGTCGTCTTCGTGAAGAAATCCGATGGAACTCTTAGGCTTTGCATCGACTATCGCAAGCTTAACGAGTTGACCATCAAAAATAGGTATCCATTACCGAGGATCGATGATATGTTCGATCTATTGAGTGGCGCTAAGGTCTTCTCTCAGCTCGACCTTGCCACTGGTTTTCATCAGCTCCGAGTCGCGGAAGATAGCATACCCCTTACAGCTTTCCGCACTCGTTATGGTTCTTTCGAGTGGCTCGTTATGCCGTTCGGTTTGACGAACGCCCCGGCTTTCTTTGTTGATCTTATGAATCGGGTATTCCGGGAATATCTCGATAAGTTCGTCCTTATGTTCATTGACGACATTCTTGTTTATTCTAAGTCTGAAGCCGAGCATGCTAATCACTTGAGAATTGTCTTGAGTACTCTTCGACACCATCAGCTTAAAGCCAAATTCTCCAAGTGCCATTTTTGGGAGAGTAAGGTTAAGTTCTTAGGCCATGTTGTATCTTCCGACGGCATCTCTATCGATCCCTCAAAGATCGAAGCTATCCAAAATTGGGAAGAGGCCTGAGAATGTTCATGAGATTCGTAGTTTCCTTGGATTGGCGGGTTATTACCGTCGATTCATTAAGGATTTTTCCCGTGTTGTGCTTCCTCTCACCAGCCTTACTCGGAAAGGCATTCGTTATATTTGGTCTGACAAGTGTGAAGCTTCCTTTCAGACATTGAAGGAACTTCTCACTAATGCTCCTATTCTTGTGGTTCCCGAAGGGAATCATGATCTTGTTGTCTACATTGATGCTTGTGGTAGTGGCCTCGGTGTCGTGCTTATGCAGAAGGATCGAGTAGTTGCTTATGCTTCTAGGCAACTGCGTCCAAAGGAAGTTCGCTATGCCACTCATGATCTTGAGTTAGCTGCCATTGTCTTCGCCTTGAAGATTTGGCGACAATATTTATTATGCAAGCGCTTCATTCTCTATACCGATCATAAATCCTTGAAGTATTTGTTCACTCAGAAGGAACTCAATATGAGGTAACAGCGTTGGCTCGAGTTTCTTGCCTCCAATGATTTTGATATCCAATATACCCCTGGTAAGGGTAATCGTGTTGCTGATGCGCTTAGTCGCAGACATTCGGCTGTCGTTTCTTTGATGCTTGCCGAATGGGATATTCTTAAAACTCTATCTTTTTGTGATATTCGTGATCGAGCTCCATCTTCTGATTCTTCGATAGTATTATTCAGTTTGGAAGCTCGACCCTCTCTATTGGATCGTATTGCCAAAGCTCAGCGGCGTGATCCTGATCTTGTGCATCTTATTCAGCTTTGTGAGACTGAACCCCGTGATGAGGCATTGCGGGATGTCAGCATTGGTCTTCATGGGTGTCTTCGCAAGAAGAACCATCTTATTGTGCCTACTGATTCTGCACTTAGGCATGACATTCTTAACGACTGTCATCGGTCTAAGTATACTATTCATCCTGGCAGTAGTAAGATGTATGCCGATATGCATCGCCTTTATTATTGGGAAGGCATGAAGCGCGATGTGGCGAGTTATGTGAGTAATTGCATGACTTGTCAACGTATTAAAGCCGAACATCAGCGCCCTTCTGGTCTCCTTCAGCCTCTAGAGATTCCATTGTGGAAATGGGATCAGATTTCGATGGATTTCATTGATGGCCTACCTCGTACGAGATCGGGCCATTCTAGCATTTGGGTTATTGTTGATCGCCTCACCATGTCAGCTCATTTTATTCCTATTAAATCTAATAGGACTGCTTCTCTTTTGGCTAAGTTATTTATCAAGGAAATCGTGAGACTTCACGGTGTTCCTAGTTCGATTGTGAGTGACCGTGATCCTTTATTTACCAGTCATTTTTGGAAGAGTCTTCAGCAAGCTTTGGGAACAAAGCTTAATTTCAGCACAGCTTATCATCCACAGTCTGAAGGACAGACTGAACGGGTGAATCGTATCTTGGAGATCCTTCTCCGTATTTATATTCTTGATTTCGGAGGTAGTTGGGAGGATCATTTACCCCTTGTAGAGTTCTCCTACAATAATAGTTTTCAGTCCAGTATCGGTATGGCTCCTTTCGAAGCCTTATATGGAAGGCTATGTCGATCACCTTCTTGTTGGTTGGAATCTGGGGAGAAGCTTATTCTTGGCCCAGATTTTGTTCATGATTCTTATGAGAAGATTGTTCTTATTCGTCAGAGAATGAAAGAGGCACAAAGCCGCTAGAAATCCTACGCGGATAACCGTAGGAAGCCTCTCGAGTTCTCGGTTGGTGATCTTGTCTTTATTCGTGTTTCTCCTTTGAAAGGGGTTATGCGCTTCAGTGTGACAGGGAAATTGGCTCCTCGCTTTGTAGGACCATTTCCTATTACTGAACGTATTGGCCCTGTGGCTTATAGAGTTTCACTTCCAGCTCATCTATCCGGAGTTCACAACGTGTTTCACGTCTCCCAGCTTCGGAAGTGTCTTCGAGAATCGGATTCTTTTATCGACTCTCCTGATTTGCAAGGGCTTGAGATCTCACCAGATTTATCTATTGTACAGCAGCCTGTTCGCGTACTTGCCACGGAGGTGAGACACCTTCAGAACTAGGACGTATCGCTCATTAAAGTTCAATGATCCGCTAATCCCAATGACTGTACTTGGGAAACCAGAGAGTTTATCGAGCGATCATATCCGGGTTTTCTATCTTTGCCTAGCACTGGTGAGAATATCTGTTTATCTCAAGCTAATTTTCTTTTCTTTTTGGGTGATGTAAGTATGTAGTTGTTGCGAATTCTTCTCTAGGAATTGCGTGGATGCAATTTTGTTAAGGAGGAGAGATCTGCAACAACCCGCATATTTTTACGATTTTATATTTAAATATTTCATTTAAATATAGCGTCGTTAATCGGATTAAGGTCTGAAAAGCTACTTTTTGTAAACGGTCGAATTAGGACTCGGGACCACTTCCATTGAGTCCAAAATGGTGTTTGCGACTTTTTTGAGTATAAGCTTCGATAGGTTTGGAGTAAGTTGATTTTTGCTATTTTCTATTGGGCTTTTTGGGTTTGGGTTTGACCCAACTCATCATATAACCTAGTTCAGCCCCTCTCCTCTCCTCTTCACTACATTCTATTTTCTTAAACACTCTTGCACAACTGAAAATGGGGAGAGGAATGGGAAATTAAAACACCAAGCCCTAGTTTTCAATTGCAAACTACAAATTCTTGCTCCAAACTCTTGGAAAAGCTAAGGTAAGCTCCATCTTCATCTTCTCCATCTCTTCTCCTCTTCAATTTCAGAAAATTCCTAAACCCTAATTTAGGAAATACTTGTTTTAATCATAGGTTGAAGCTTGTAGAATTGAAGTGAAGAGTGATTGATCTCTTCCTTGTTTTTGTGCTTCTCATCTTTGTTTTTGAGTTAAAAAGGTGAGTTTTGAACTCACATCTACTTCTCTTGATATCATTGATGTTAGGTATGAATTCCTAACGCTTATTCATGTTCAATTGCTTTTGGTTTGAATTGATTTGGTGAACATCTCCATTTTTGGTGTTTTGAAGTCAAAAACTCTAAAAATCATAGCTTTGATGTTGAACATGTTTTTGGTGGTGTATTAAAGAGCCAATGGGGATGGGTTATCGATTGGCAAAAGCCCCTTAAGTTCATTGCTCGACCGGTTGCAAATGGTGAGAGTTGCTCTTCCATTTGATAGGCTAGAAAACAGTTTCAGCTACAGCCAGTCGACTGGCCCCCTGTAGTCAGTCAACTGACTGCAGGGTCTGAAAACTCTCGGGTTCTGGTTCAGTCGACTGACTGCAGGGTGCCAGTCGACTGACCTGCTTGTTTTTGCCTATTTTGCCTATTTTTCTTGGGTTTCCAATCTTAACCGATTTGGGTTGTTCCAATTGGTTGTTATTGCATAATTGACTTTGATAATTCCTTTTTGATTTTGTGCAGGGGATTTTATAAAATGATCTTTGTAAAGTGTATTAAAAGCTTGTTTCTCAAACTCTAATTTCTATTTAAAACACACACACAGTTTTTCACTTCGAGCGAAGAGGGAGGAGAATCAAATGATTAAATAAAACGCGTGCTATGAACACGTGCGTTTATCTTTTCAGTTAATTCATAATCTATTCGTTTGACCGTTTTGACCTTTGGGTCTGGTTTACCGATGAGATGAGGTGAACTTTGTACTGCTTTGAGTGTGAAATTGGCTAACGGTTAGTAAACCGTTTAGTGCGAACGTGGGGTATGGGAATCACGTTAACATTTTTCGGGTTCCTTTTGGAGAGTTGTGACACATTCCGCCGGACAATGGTGTCCAGTACCGCCACTATGGTTTGTTGCCTTCGGGCGTTGCCTTTGGGCGTATGGATCCTTGTACTGAGCTCGAGCACCTTTTGTTTCTTTGACAATTATATTTCCCTAGTGTATCATCTTTCAGGGTAGGTTCTTTGAACCACACGATATATAGCGATCACCTTGTGGAAACTTGTGTACCTTTGTTGGTATTTGTTAATTGCCTTTTGGCTTGGTTTGGGATATGTATGTCCTTTGTTTATTTGAGTTGCCCATGATATGAGGCTTGTTTTGATTCATCTTATGTTAGATGATTTGGATATCTCTTTTGGAGATAATTGTGGTACTTTATGATCTTGTATGTTCATTATCATTTAGTTTGTCTAACTGATTTGTTTAGCTAGACTAACCCGTGTATTTATACTCGGGTCAGACCGAGATGTTTCAGGTTAGGTACTTTGGACTTAGCCTATTTTGCTTCCGCATGGACTATTCCGTTAGCTCCTTTTTGTTATAGCTTTTTGTGTAGTACTTTTTGTTGTAACTCTGATATGTATTCTTTTTTCTCGCCTGTATATTGTGGTTTACTTTACCACTTGACATGTATCATTTTGTAAACTCTGTAATGTATCTGTATATGTGGAAGTGTACGTGATGATCTACTGTTCTGTGATGTGAATTACATTGAGTTGTTATATTTTATTCTGATAGATCCTCAGCCACTTATGGCTTTGTGTTAAGTATTTATTGGAAATGTCGATCCATTTAAGTAAGAAGTGGCATTGTCGGCGTATTCAATAGATAATTAAGACAGGGTTATAGATGGTCGCTCCTATCCAGCTCTATTCTTCGCATCAGCAGACGGTGTTACCTTGTAACACTCTTTGCTAATGTGGGTCTCGGAGTGGGGCATTACTTAGCCCTTTTTATCTTATTTTCGACATTTTAGCAGTAGTTTTTGCAGCGAAATTCGAGATTTCATAGGATGGTCGTATCTCCCATATCCATGTACCATTTTTTTCGTCTCGTCGTGCTAGTCTTCGCAGTATATTCATTTGTGTATTTCGGCGTCCGGTACGCGGCGAAATTTGCAAAACAATTAGCCGTATCGGTACTCGTTTTAAAACTTTTGGGTTTCTATGACCTTTCAGTTATCCACCGTGAAACCAAATAGCCACTTGCTATTATTATTTTTCTTGAATCCAACTATTGAATTTTGATATTCTTTATATTTAGTATATTTTTCCTGGTACGTTCATTCACTTTATTTTTCTTGACTCTCTCCTTTCACTTTTTCTCTAATTCATGCAAGTTGAAAAGAAAAATATATTTATATCAATGGTTGTCATGTTTGCATGAGTCTACTTGTTTCCATAACCGCTCTCCTTCTCTTCTCTTTCTTTCATCTGACATGCTTTATAATATATATATATATATATATATATAATCAAAGTATATATTTGCTTGAGGAATACTGCTCATCTCCCTCGACTTTCGGCCTGCTCATCAAAGTATATATTCGAACCGAAACAACTTTAGCCACAGCCTATGCCGAAGCGACAAGAGCCATGTCACCCACCACAGCTGTCCGCCTCCATCTCAGCCGATAGCCCACCAATAGCTGCTTCCCCTCTTTAGCCAAGCCCTCCCACGAAACAAGCTCCGACCATGCTCCACACAACCACAAAGTCAGCGCTTCACCTAAACCCGCCACCAGCTCTCAAACGCACCACGCAACGGGCCTTTCATCTCCCCTCCTCCGCGCCTACAGCCTAACCCTCCAACTGACCCGTCGAACCTCCCTTCTCCATTTCCATCCTCAGCCCTTCCTTGCCGCCACTATAGCTTTCAACCGCGTTCAGATCCACCTTCAACACACTTCATCCACTTTCAACTCCACCTAGAGAGCCTAGCTCGCCACCCTCTTCCCCTTGAACTTTGTCCACCGTACTGCAGTTTAACCGCGGCCTCACTCAGCAAACTCCCAATCCTTCCTCCGCCTTCACGTCAGCAACAACTCATGTGTTGTGCCAACCCTTCCCATGAGCCATCTCCACGACCATCCCACTGACCACCCTGACTCATTACCGAGCTAGCCAATATATATATATATATATATGAGTTATATATATGAGTATATATATCAGAGATTCTTGTGGTTTCCTTTGTCATGCAACCTGCTGCTCGTTCGCCATCAGCCTCCCTCACCCAGTTTAGCCTCTCTCCTCCTTTTTGTTTACATATATTAATATAATATATTAGTATTTTTAAGTGTGTGTGTGTGTGTGTGTATAATATGCTTATATTGATAATTTCGAAATGAATATATATATATATATATATTATATTTATGTTAGTATTTTGGAATGTATGTATGTATATATATAATATGTTTT
Source organism: Allium fistulosum (assembly GCA_030737815.1). Taxonomy (NCBI): domain Eukaryota; kingdom Viridiplantae; phylum Streptophyta; class Magnoliopsida; order Asparagales; family Amaryllidaceae; genus Allium; species Allium fistulosum. The sequence goes on from CM060906.1 coordinate 527,986,548, forward strand.
GTTAGTATTTTGAAAATAATTTTTATGATTTTAAACATATATAGATATTATGTTTAAATATTTATTTGAAGCATTTTGTAAACTATGGGCTTTAATGAATATTGATTTTAACAAGAATATAATATGAAGATTTTATTTTAAATATGGGTTTTAAATTGAATATTGATTTTAATAATATATATATATATATATTGTTTCCATCGATCTCTAGTCCACTTTTCTTTGCTTGTTTCCGCCGCTGTTCGGGGACTTTTCCGCAACTCTAGCTTGTCCGTGCATATCTGTGTTACTTTTTCCATTCTCAGTGTTCTCTAGCCTCGAAAGGTGAGCAATCACTCACGATTGACATTCTTATATTTAGTAAATTTAATTCACATGAAATGACGATTGATATATTTTGTTAAATTTGAATTTGTTAGTAATTAAATCGTTTAATATGATATGATATAATTTGCATTTGTTCACTTATTATAATTGACATTATTGACACCAATAACCTGTTAGTATGTGTATATCATATTTAATTTGACAATTTTGATCATATTTGCTATTGATATGCTATGTTATTTTATGCTATTATTTGTTCTCCCTATGGGTTGAAATGATATATACACGAACGATATTATAGATTAGGGAGAATCGTTATGAGTAGAAATGATAAACCCAAGCGATTTTATTGATTTTTGAATTTTGGGATTACGGGTTGAAATGATATATACCCGTAAATATTAAATAATTACGGATTGAAATGATAAATATCTGTATCATTTGACCATAGGTTAGAAAACTATATATGGACACCGTTGGTCTATTTTAATATGTGTAAAATTTAGATTTTAAATTTATATATTTTGGAAATTTTAAAATTATAAGTTAGTTTTAAAATGTAAATTATAAAAAATTTACTTATTACTTTATTATTTTTAAGTATATAAAATAAGATTTAAAATAGATTTATTAATAATAAGATTTAATTTAATAATAATTAATATAATAAAATTTAATAGGAATTTAATTTAACTACTATATATATATAATATGTTTAAATATTTATTTAAATTTATATTAATATTTTAAAACAGATTTTGTAATAACTTTAATAAATAGAGATTGAAAAGATAAATTAAAGTTGACTTGAAATTTAAATTGGTTAATAATTAAATTTAAATAAAGTTGATTTGGAACTTATTGATTTTGAGATTTAAAGATATGTTTCTATAACTTGATAACTTGATTTTGATTAAAGAGGATTTAATGAATATTTTAAATTGAATTTGAATATTTAATTTTGATTTAAATTTGTAATTTGAGATTTTTTTACATGTTTAACTAAAAGTGGAGAAATGAATATTTTTAAATAAAATTGAAATTGAATATTTAATTTTGATTCAAACTTGTAATCTAAGATTTTATTTAAATATTACAAAAATAATTAAGTGAATATTTTCAAATTTAAATAAAATCAAATTTGAATTTTGGAATATAAATGAAATTTGTCAAATTGAGTTATTGTAAATTGTTTGAATATTTAAAGTTTGAAACCTATTGAATTGGAAGTGGTTTAGAATTTGTAGTTCAAACCTGGATTTGAAATCGATATAAATTATAAATGATTTTAATAAGAATTTGGATTGAGCTTTTAATCTTTCTAATTGAAATTGTTGAATTGAGATTGATTTTAAATTGAATTGTGGAAATAAGTTGATTTGAATTGATTGTGAAATTGGAAGATACGATTCTAATTTGAAACTATTTTCGATATAAACTCTTTTAATATATATATATACACCAATTTTAATGTATAAACTATTTTAATCTATAACCTATTTTAAATATAAACTATTATAATGTATAACTATTTCAATATATAAACTATTTTCAATATTCAAACTGTTTAAGTTGGAACACTTATGGTTTAAATTTAATGGATTTAAATGCGAATACTTTGATATGATGGTTTAACCTATGTTGTGGTGATAATTTTGGGAAGTGTATTTTTAATTCATAGTGAATTGTAATTTAAAGTGATATGACTTCGGAAGTGATACGATTTTTAAAACGGATATGATTTCGAAAGTGATATAATTTTTGAAAATAATATGATATTTTATATGAAATATGAACTGTTTGAAATGATTACAAAAGTGATTTTATAAAATGACCATGGTGTGAAATAAGCATTTGGTTGTTAAAGAGATCGGGATCGGATATTGTCATACTCTCTACTAATGCCGAAAACCACTTTAACAACTGTGTACATGGTGGAGATTCCAGAACGAAGTAGGATGGTTTGGCGATGATTCTATATGAGGTATTAACGCAGCTCCGACTCCCGTGACTCAGCTTGATGTGACTAAAACAGAAGCACCGCCGGGCCAAGTGAGGTCGCACCACCGATCGAGCATGCTTCTTCGATACCATTCTATTACTTTGTGATTTGATTGGGTTCACCTTTGATTATGGGAGTGTGTCTCGAGGTGGGCAGTAGTAGCTGCTATGCGATACCACCAGTCTGGATACGTAAAACGGTAGTATCCTACCCTGGGCATTGCCTCGCGTGCCTTGTCACATGCCTTATCGCGCCTATTACAATTTTGGTTTGTACCGTACCTATGGGGTGCTCCCTGAGTAACCCACCAGTTTGGTGGAGCTTACAGTATCTGTATAGACTACGGGAATATATAAAAATGTGTTAAGGGGGATATGGGTAATGCCTTAACGCTATTTTAATATTTTACTTTACTATTGACATTATATATGTAGCGTATTGTAGTATGTATGTAGATAGTTTAACGGATCCTTAAAGGGTGGAATCCCAAACATCCTTTGAGTTACTTGACATTTCACTTGAGTTGATTTACTAGTATAAGAAGGTTAATCCTGACTCGAGTGTTTTGTGTTTTGCTTTATGCTCGGGTCAAATGGAGTGTCATAGCATTTGAGACTCACCTTTGGAGCTTGGAGCTTTGTTGGAGATCTATCTATTCAGCTTTTTGGTTATTTCAGTTGTTTCCAGTTATCTATGTTCAGGCTTGTTAGTTGTTTTGTATTAGTGACTTCTATGTATCTGAAATTTCTGTTGTACTTGTTTCAGACTCTGATGTTTCTATGGTAGCTTCATGAACTACTATTTATCTATTTCCACTGCATTGTTGTATCACTTCGTGTCTATGATTCTATGACTGATTTATTTACTGTATATGATAAATTTTGCCAAATATAAATTAATAATATGTTGTTTTGCGCATTTAAGTCTGACATGTGTGGATTATTGTCGATTTGAATCGTTCGAAATAGCGGGTCGTTACATGTGCTCAAAATTGATTTGAGTAGACTAAGGATTGAGGATTTTCATGTTTTAGTGGTTTGACGAATAAAGCTTTCGAAAGCGAGCATGCTGCTGATGGATAGCTATTTAGGAGTTGCAGTTTTTGTTTGATGTATTTCCGTTGTGTTTATATTGGGTCAGTTATGACTATATAGTAACTCTGATCAACCAAGGGGGCATCTTCATATGTCGCTCTTGGCGTATTATGTAATAATTATATTTGATCTGAACCTAGGAAAGCGATGGGATTATGTAATTGAATATGAAACATGTTTTGTGAAATGTAATTTGAAAAGCTGTTCTTGAAATCTGTGATTTTGTTTCATATTCATGTGATTATGATATTATGAATACCATTAACATTACCGTATTGGTCACGGAAGTTAATACTATGGATGACTGCAGCATCTGTAGCGCTTAGCTTCGGGCCTCCAAGTAGGGGATGTTACAAAGGGTCACTTGATTCAGCCAAAAGTCATAAGTTATCATTTGACACTTTCATACTTAGTACATAGATATTTCTTTTTCTAATTCGAAGATAATGTTTGACTCGTTATCTTCAATCTGACATTTGTCTTTTTCAAATTTAACTTTTAAGCCCTTATCACATAATTGACTAATACTTTGCAAGTTATATTTTAAATTCCTAACTAACAAAACATTAGAAATAGCATGAGTTTTAGAATTACCGATAGTGCCAATGCCGATCACGTATCCTTTAGAGTTGTTTCCAAAATTGACTAATCCACCATCTTTGTAAACAATATCTTTCAAGATCTCCATATTTCTAGTCATATGCCTTGAGCATCCACTATCCAATATTCACTTATCCTTTTCGATTTGTAAAGTTTGATCATCAACTATTTGTTCATCAAAAGCCATGTAGCACATTTGTTTCTGCAAATTATACCTTTCTAAAAGATCAAGTGACTTTTCATAATGAATGGATGCAAATTAATGAAATAATGTCATGTTGATTGTGAAAAATTACTTTGAAAAATAGTGTTAAAAATATTATCAGCAACTTTTGCCATTAAAACTTTTCAAAAATCAAATTACAAACTTTTGAAAACAAATGCTCCGATACCAAACGTTAATTTGCGGAAGTAAGGATCTTAAGGCTAATTTAACACTAGAGGGGGATGAATTGTGTTTAATAACTTCTATGAATCCTTTTGAATTCTTTTGAGATTGTAGTTTAAACAATGCAAATCGACAATCACAGATGCAAACACAGACAGATATAACTCTAGTAAAAGTAAAAAGTAAAGAGTTGGGGAGATCACATCAGAATTTTTATACTGATTTGGAGTTACCCTACATCTGGTCCTGTACAATTTCTTGTACAGATTTCTTGTTAAATATCAAAGTTTATACAACCTCGATTTCAAGACTATGAGACACACCCTTCAGATTTTCCGAGCACTGGATACACTCATTGGATTTGGACGGGACAACAGCACACCCACTTGGATTCAAACAGAACACCAAGCACACCCACTTGATTTAGATGGGACACAAGCACATCCATTTAGATTTCAAGGACACCAAGTATACCCAATAGTATTTGAATATAATTTGATAAGTTTACAAAATCAATTTCTTGATCTTGGGTACAAATAATCCTATAAGCTTTTGAATAGCACTTTGATCTTGATTTGAGTGAGAGAAATGAGAGAGATAAGAGAGTATACAATAAAGAATTAAATCAATAGAGTTTAAATTTGATTTTAATTATATTTGAGAAGATTTTGAATAGAATTTCTTTTAGAAATCAAGAGAGTGAAAGAGTAGAGAAAATATGAGAAAGTAGTTAAATGAAATTCGTAGTAAGAACCCCAATTTATAAAGAAACAATGGTTATGTCCGTTCGTGAAGAGATACGACGAAAAGACACTTCCATTCAAATTTGAATTTTGAAATTTCCGGCCTATATTTCGACATACATGATGAGGATATGTCGACATATCCTTTGTAAATTTGAAAAATCACTAAATAAAAATTGTTTTGAAATATCAAGTTTTGTAAAATATTTTGATACTTCGTAAAATCAGCTAAGCAAGTTTATACACATTTTAATCATAATAAAAATTTTAAGAAAACTTTATAATATTATTTTGAAATATTTTAATATAAAGGATTTAAATATAAATAATATATACAAAAATAATATATATATATATATATAATATAAATTAATATATATTATAATCAAAGTATTAATGAATGTCAAAAATATACTTTTGAATACCATATCATTTAAAAAAATATAAAACCAAAAAATATATCTAAATATAATAAATTAAAAGTATATTAAAATATAAAATGCTTAAAAACTTAATTATTCAAAATATAATAAACTTGTTAATAAAAATAAGTTAAAAAATCATTTGAAAACAGTTTTGAAATGATGTTTGAAAAATCATTTTTAAAACAGGGATTCTTTAAAAATCATTTTTGAAGACTAGGATATTTGAAAATCATTTAAAATTAGAGAATAAATTTTAAAAACCTTTTTGGAAAATGAAGAAAGATCAAAGAAGTGCTACCATGGCTTTAACAAAATAATCTATGACTCTATAATTTATCTTGATATCTTGAATCTTCAAACTCATGAGTCTTCAATCTCTGACTCTTAAATCTTTATATCAGCCTCTTGATTCTGCTCTTGATACCGTACAGCCTTCTTAATCGACATCTGTCTAATATCATGCACTATATACTATATATATCTTGATAAAAACATTAGTATCTATATTTTATATATTGTCATATGGTTGTTGTCATCAAAACCAATGCCTGAGTTATTAACAAGGTACTTCACCAAATTGTCCTAGACGCACATGGCCTCGCATTGTTTTATCAAAATTGTGAACTTATGTAACAAAATGAATTATTTCTTTATATTTTTAAGAATTTTTTAGTACTATTAAAAGGTATAGGAATAATTAAATAGAGAAAAACAATAAGTTTTAATGTAGTTAGAATTAAAATTAACTACCATGTGTTTATATAATTTTGATTTGAAATCTATGTTTTAAATGTGTTTTTCATTGTCTTTTAATGTTTGAACTTTTTTCATAAAGTTTATTTCAAATGTGATTTTGGATGAAGCTTGGTTGTTTCATGGCTTTTCATAATATTTTTTGAAAAATAAAAATGAAGGAGATAAAACATAAATGTATGATTATGTGTTTAATAAAGGTAAAATAGTGAATGTTTTTTTTTAACTTTTAGTGGGGTGTGAAAGGAAATAGTTGGGGTATTAATAGGATTACTCATTTATCTTTGAAGAAGGTAAACTGCAAAAAACACCACAAACAATAAACAAAATGCACTCAAAGTGCCTAGTGCCTGTCCACCAAATAAAAGACGTGAACATAAACTCTCAGTTATTTATATTAACAAACATATGTAATAGTGGCGCATTTGTAATAAAGCTATACATTTACTTGGGTGGAATGGAAGGTACTTTGTTCGGCCACAATTATTTAAATTACCAAACATTTTCGTTCGGGTTGATAATTGAAACTAATAAAAAATAATAGACCGGGGACCGGGGTAGAATTGTGAGTTTTGGAGAGCTCGACTGCGAGAACATCGGGAACCGTGAAGAAACTGATAATCATTTAAAGGACAAATTTTCAAAGTATGCTACTTTTTGAAACAATTTCGCGATCATTGTTGGTTTTAAAACTTATTGCCAAACACGGCTAGTTTCTGCCCAGTTAGCAACCCAGTTGGCATAATCGTAACTGCTAGGTAAATGCGCAATTATGAGTTGCGCATTCCATGTTTATTTTTTTAACTGTCTTGTAATATGCGCAACTGTTAGTTGCGCACTTATATTTTATCCTTGTGTGCAACTAATAGTTGCGCATTTTCTAATATGCTAAGCAGACGCAACTCATAGTTGCGCCTGCTTTATTATTGTGTATGCGCAACTATGAGTTGCGCTTGCACAGGTTGCTGCTCCTATAACAGAGGAAGCAACAACCTTTATCTCCAAACCCCAAAAACATTTCCCAGTCTCCTTCATCTTCTTCATGGCCGAACCCAACACCCTAAACCCATTTTGTAGCCAATTTCCACCAAATGATCACAAAAATTTCAAATTTCTTCTTCATTCTTCGATTAAACCAAAGCTACAACTGTGGAAGCGGGATCCTCTTCAACACAAATAGATTTTGGTAATTTCTAAACCCTAGCTTTTTTGATTAATTTCTAATTTGCATATTATTTGGTTATATTTGCTAGAAACATTGTCAATTAGCTTGTTGTACATGTTAGTAATCCAATTTGTAGAGTTGAATCACTAATTGATTTTAAACGATTTGTAAAATTTGGTTTTTTGGGCATGAACTTTGAAGAACTGAAAAGCAGACCCGTCGATGGTAGCGTGCTTTATTTGCAAGATAATCACCATGCTAATTTTGAAGAGTTAATGAGGGTAATATTATTTGTTTTGTAAATATAGTAAATTGTTTAAGCTTTTTAGCATTTCAAATTAACTATATGTTATAATTCTTTGTTTTGTAGAGTGTAAAACCAGTGGATTGTCTGGATCATTCACAGAGTTTTGAAGATTTGATGGAGATGGTTGATGATCATCGGGTTCAACAATTACTTCATTAAGCGAGATTTTGGTATTTCATGCAGATTAAATATATCAGATGTGTCAAGTCTTTACACACAGCATTATGCGATAGATGGAGACCTGAGACTTGCACCTTTCATTTTTCCATTGGAGAAATGACAATTACGCTGCAAGATGTTTCTATTTTGCTTGGCCTTCCTATTCATGGCGTTGTTTTGAACTACGGTGGTAACGTCGACGCCGATGAGGTTTGTCACCGTTTTCTTGGTGAAATTCCACCTCCAGAAGCGGTGGTCAATAGAAGAGAGTTGAAGGTCAAATGGATAAATGACCTTATAATTGTAACAAACCTAGATTTCTGCATATATTTAAATTTGACTTTATTTTATTTTAAATTATTTTAAACTTGTTTTATTTCAAACATTTCATTTCTAAATATAAATTTTGATTGTTGTGTGAATTATAGTTTCAAACTAGTATAAATTGGATATTTCAATGAAAAGTGAATTTCTGTTCAAACTGGTCAAACTTTGACTTTTAACTTTTAAATTTAAATATTCAAATTCTTAAATTTTATCTTTTTTTATGAAAATAGATTTAATAACTTGAATACAACTTTTCGTTTCGTTGGAAACGGAGTTAAACTGTAAAAGTTATGTATATTTCAATATTGAGTGCAATTTGTTTTATTCTGCAATTTTGTTGTTTTAAATTTGTGTAAATTATATTTCCTTTGTCATATTTTATTTTAATATGTGTTAATATGTTATTTTATGTATATTTTTATCTTTTAATAATTTTAAAGTGATAATATAATTTGTCCAAAGTTTACTTGAATTTTATTTTAATTTATAATGCCTAGTTTCCATTTTTCTGTTATTTTCTTCATTAAAATTATATTTAATTAAAATTTATTTATTTATTTGTGAATTCATTTTTATTTTGTGTTCTTATCTTTATTTATAAATACTTTTCAAGTACATAAAAATTTCCAAAGTTCATTGCATTTATTTTCAAATTTTCTAGACTAGTTTGCAATTTTGTGCTATTTTCTTATTTTAACCTTATATAATTAATAAATATTTATATATATTTTATATTTTGTTATATTTTCGAATTTGTGACTGAATGTATTATTATTTTCAGTAATATAAACTTATATAAAGAAATTAAAAGAAAATTGAAAGGTTATGACTTTTGATTTGCCTAAGGCCTTTTATCTCCCAACCTTTCACATTTGTAACTTACCTTTTCATCAATTAGCCTTTACTATCCACATCTTTTGTAACGACCCGATATTTTCAACCATTCGCATCCATTATAAGTGTATAGGTAGACACTCATGCCGGAATTGAATTGCTCAAAATACCGCGTTGTAAATAAAATTTGGCAAATCTCAGAATATGCAGTAAATAATTATAATCACATATCACAGACACAGAGTAAAATAATGCAGCGGAAGTAAAAGAGATAGTAGTTCATGAAGCTACTATATAAATATATCAGAGTACATAAGATACAATAGAAGAAATAGAGTACAACAGAAGTATCAATAAGATAACCAAGTACAAGCTGAACAGAGCAACATAACTGAAGTAGATAGAACAAGACTAGAAGATAATCTCCAGCGATTCAAATCTCCAGAAGGTGGAAATCCAAATCTATGAATAACTCAGGCTGACCCGAGCGTAAAGAAAAACACAAAACACTCGAGTCAGGACAATATATACTTATATAATATAAACCAACTCAAGTGAACTGTAATAAGGTACAAGTAACTTAAAGAATGCTTGGGATCGCCCATTCTTTAAGGATCCGTTAAACTATCTACTATGTAGTAATATTCGCTATTATAATAATGTCTAATCAGTAAAGTATAATCATATAGAAAATAGCGTTAAGGGGATGGAGAACCTTAACGCGGTCGGATCTTAAAATCATAATCGTAGTAAAGCTCGATATGGTAGGTGACACGGCACAACTAGGCAATGCCAGGGTAGATATACCAATTACGCATCCGGACTGGTGGTGACGCATAGCAGCCACTACCGCCCACCTCGAACAACACTCCCAATCAAGGGTGGCCACCAAATCAATCACAAGTAATAGAATGGTATCGAAGAAGTATGTCCGATCAGAGGTGTTACCTCATTGGTCCGTCAATCGCTCCTGTTTTAGCCACCTTATGCCAACTCACGGGAGTTGGGTCCACGTATATACCTTAGGATCGTCGCCACCATCCTACTTCATTCTGGAATCTCCACCGCGTACACGGTTGTCAAAGTGGTTTTCGGTATCGACAGAGAGTATGTCCATATCCGATCCCGGTCTCTTTGCCAACCCATCGTTATTATAACCCGTGGTTATAACTTTTAAAAACAATACTTTACTTCAAAATAAAATATCATTTCAAACCATATCTTTATCAAAATAAAGATTTATCATTTCCAAATCATTTCAATATTCCAAATATCGTATCCTTTCAAACTTCTTTTCAAATCATTTCAATATATAAAAATATCATATCTTCCAAAACTTAAATTTCAAATCATCTCAATATCAAAATATCATATCTTTGATAGTTATACTTCGAAACCAAAAATCATTTTTATTTCAAAACTATACCCATTTCAAAACAATATCATTTCCATTTCAAAAATATATTCACCTTTCAAATAGTCTATACTTTCAAAGTTATAATTCTTTTGAAACTAAAACATTTGAAATCATTATACTTTAAAAATCACAACATTTCGAAAACATATATTTCAAATCATCTTTTAATTCTACAAATTTACAAATTTATTAAATTAAACCCAAATTCCAAATTTTTATTTTTATTTCAAACCATCATTTTCAACTCAAATTCAGTTTACTAACAAACCATTTCAAATCTTATAAATTTCAAATATAGGTTTAATTCACAAAATACAATATTCAATCTTTAGTATATTTCAAAGCTTAAATATCCCACATTTCATAAATTCAAAATCATATATATACATTTCAAAATACCATAATATTATTCAAAACATCATTCATTTATATTTCATTTAAATACCATTTGAATCCATTCTTTTTATTAAATTTAAATACCATTTTAAACTCACATAAAAATCAAATTCTTCCATTTAAAACCATTTAAATGTCACTTCATTATCTTTAGCATTTTTAACATTTATTTCCAAAATTATATCATTTTCCAAAGATTATTTTTCATTAAAATTTATTAAAACAACAAAATATAGTTTCCGTAGCACTTACAAAATGCTATGTAAAGTTATAGTTTAAAATAGTTCATTTAACAAAACGACAGCACTTAAATGCTGTAATATATTTCCATTAAAATTAAAATAAACTTAAATGTTAAGTTTAACCACTACAGCACTTACAAAGTGCTATAATAGCCTTTATTCCAAATTAACTCTTTAGTTCATTTAAACAACTACAGCAATTACAAAATGCTGTAATATCTTTTACATACATTTGAAAAATGCTGTCAAATCAAATTTAGAGCTTAATTACCTTTTCACAAATTTAACTAAATTTCCAATTTTATTTAATTAACTTAAACCTTTAATTAAAACCAAATTTCACATTTCCAAGTCAAGTTATATTTTAAAAAATCACTTTCAAACATTCATTTATTTAACCACTTAAATTCATAGAAAAATCAATAATACTTTAATAAATCACTTAAATTCAAATTTAATCAAATTATCATATTTTACCATTTTCCAAATATAATTAAATTTCTATTTTATTCATATAACTTAAATATCATTTTTAACCAAAATTCCAAATTTCCACTTAAATTATGTTTCAAAAATCCAGTTAAACCATTCATTAATTTCATTTTTAACTCATAGAAAAATCATAATTTCTTTATTTTAAAACATTTCAAAATATATTTAAATCAAATTTCATAAATTTATATTTTTAAAAATACTTAAAAATGTCCAAAACACTTTATAAAATAACCACGGGCCTGTATATAGTTTTCTAGCCTAGGTCAAGTGATACGGATATGTATCATTTCAATCCGCAGTTTAAAAAGAAAAATCCGGGTTCAATCATTTCAAACCCGCAATCCCAATTTAAATAAAATAAATAAAAACCATTCAGGCCTATCATTTCAACCCATAACGATTTTTCCTTATTCTAAAGTCCGTTCGGGTAAGATTCATTTCAACCCATAGTGATTCTAGTCTACAGGGAACTTGCAGTGTGATAAACTGATATAAATAACATAATAGCATGAAATAACAGTAACATAGGGTCTAACAGGTGTAAATACAAGTATGAACATCATATGAATAAAATATGGCAGTTATAACAGGATGATGTAAATTACAGATTCAAGTGTGATCAGTTTATTACTTATATAAGTATAAATTGTCTGGTGAGATGTACTCGCTGGTTTGAGCTGATGACACAACGACGAATTGCACAAACGAGATCTACACAAGCACGAAAGCACAACACAGATTTGAATGGAGGAGCCAAAAGTCAAATTCCTTGGATCCACATCAAACAAAAATAATATAACAACAATAAGTTCCAAACTGACAACGATTAAACTATGCTATAATAAACTGCACAGGATCGCATTGGAATGCTTGCACTTGCTTCCAACCTTTGCTAGGCTCAGTAATAAGGGTAAATACATGATAATAGCAGGTGTTTGGATCAGGTTTGGGTTGGGTAGGGGTCGGCCAACAAGTTTGGATGATGGTGCAAAAGTGGGTGAAGGCAAACAATATCACAAAGCATGCATATATGGATTTGTCTTGATTTTTGGGGCTCGGCCAAGGCCCTATATGCCACGGCCACTACTGTAAGGTCCACTGGGATGGTGTGGCCGAGAGTTCTGGAGGTGCTGGAGGTGGTGGAGGTGATGTAGAGGGCGGCTAAGGGGGTGGTGAAGTGGTGGATGTGAGGTAGTGCTCGGCTATGCAAGTATTTGTGGTGTTTTGATAATTTGATGAATACTCATCAACCAAGGGGGTCACGGCATGGGTGGCTGGTGAGGAGGTGGTGTTGGTGGTGTGCCATCAGGTGGTGGAGGTAGCTAGGCAGCCAAGGGGCTATGGCCGAACCTAAAGAGGTGAAACAAGTGCAAGAATTCAACTAGAAAATCAACATAAGAAGAAAATAGATAAAAGAACAAAGGGGTTTTTTTTTTTACCAAACTTTCCCAAACAAATGATGGCCGAATTTTTTTTTTGTTTCAGGAAGGAGAAAGTGTTTTATGTGAATGAGAAATCATAACAGCTGAAAGTGTGGGGAGTTATGTCAAAAGAAATGAAGAGTTGTGTGGAAAATGAAGAGGCGGAATCCAAAAAGGCAAAGGGCAATTCAAAGGTCAAAACCTTTTCATATTTCTTTATTTTTATTTATATAACTTTATATTTCTGGAAATAATAATAATACCAGATAAAATTTCGAAAATTTAACAAAATATAAAAATATATATAATATTTATTAATTTATATAAAGTTAAAATAAGAAAATAGCTAAAATTAGTAACCTAGTCTAGAAAATTTGAAATTAATTGAAATAAATTTTGGAAAAATTATATGAGCTTGTAATATATTTTTAAACATAAATAATAACATAAAATAAAAATGCATTCACAAAATAAATAATTAAAATTTAATTTAAATAAAATTTTAATGAAGAAAATAGCAGAAAATAGGAAACTAGGCTTTATAAATTGAAATAAATTCAAGTATACTTTAGAAAATTTATATTATCATTTTAAAAATATTAAAAGACATAAAATAACCTATTAAGACAAATTAAAACAAAATATGACAATAAAAATATAATTTATATATTTAAAATAAATAATATTGCAAAATAAACAGTTTATACACAAAATTGAAACTTACATAACTTCTACAATATAAGTCCGTTTTCAATGAAACGAAAAGCAGTATTCATGGTATTAAATCTATTTTCATAATAAAAGATAAAATTTATAATTTGAAATATTTAAAATTTAAATTTAAAAGTCAAAGTTTGACTATTTTAACCAAAATTCACTTTTTGGAAAATTATTCTATTCAGTCATATTTGTAATTCTAATCCATATCAAAATCAAAGTTTATATTTAAAATAACAAAATTTATTCTTTTTCATAAGTAAAGCTTTTGAATCTGGAAAAATCAATTTAAAAATACTTGTAAAATACAGGGTTGTTACACTCTCCCTCACTCAAAACTTTTCGTCCCCGAAAAGGAACAAGGTACGGGAAAGCACAGAAAAAGATAGAATGAAATGGAATTAAGACAAGATGATAAGAAGATTGGAATTACACCTGATAACTATTGTTATAGGTAAGTTTAACAAGATGGAGGTGATCAAATCAAGAATATAAGCACGAAAAAGATCCTCTAGAGTCTGAATCTCCCTTTTCACTTGACCGACAGTCTATGAATGGAAAAACAGTGTTCAGATCCAGATGAGTAACAAAGATTATCAAAGATTACAGAAGGATTTCTAAACAGGCTGGTATAAGCAATAGCCTTTCCATTCTGTAATAAGATAAGAGAAATAAGGACAACCAAAAGATAGTTTGGAAAAAAAAAAATAAGATAATAAATTTGAAACCATAATGCTTTGAAATCATAACAATTTAGGGATGTTTATCATTTGGAAATCATACTACTAAAATCATAACACTTTGGAAATGTTATTCTAAAAAAAACATAATACTTAGAAAATCATAACACCTTTAAAAATAATCTTTATTTAAACCATTTTAATTCAAGGTCAAATAATATTCATTTTAAAGTTGTAACATTTCTAAGTTCATTCAATTATAAAATTTCTAAAACATTGTATTTTCAAAACAGCATCACTTATAAAATGCTACAGTAGATATATTAATATTTCAAATCAGTTTAATATCAAAAATATTCATTTGGATATCATTTAACTTATGACTTATTAAAACAAACTTTTATGAATGGAATATTCAAATCAAACTATACTTCATTTATTAAGTTAAAAGTTCACTATTTTAGTTAGCTCTTAATTTAACACATAACCTAACACTTTATTTAAAATACCCATTTCATAAATAGATATTCCTTTAATAAGTTACACTTAAAATTCCATTTGAAAACCAAATTCTCAATTATCAAGTTTTAGTGATGTTAAAATACATATGATCTATTTAAATCATAATTATTCATTTTTCAAGACATATCAATTTCATAAATAAAATATTTATCATAGCAAATATAACAATCAAATTTCTTTACACATTTATTCATTTAGACATCAATTAAACTATGAATTCAAGTTAAATAAACTTTATTACAAAATGTCCAATTCAAATGTATTTTTTATTTTATCTATTCAAAGATACATTATTTATTATACAACATATTCATTTTAGGAAATAACCTCTATTAAAATTCCTAGGTTACACTTAAGGTTCCATAGTAAATCAAATTTGATTATTAAGTTATTTAAATAAAATCTCTTTAAATTTCTTTTTCACTATTTACCTCTGTTAATCTTTTATAACTAAAATTTAAGTGTATAACATTTATTATAACCACTCAAATTTTATTTATAAAATCCTTTCTATATTGTATATTATCCAATTTCATATTCAACTTCTGTGTAATTTTGGATAAGTTATATTGGAATGAAATTGTGTGTTATACAAATAAAACTTTCCGATTCAATTATCTCAAGTTTGAATCATTTATCCAAAAAAAATTATTTTTCTTTTTTATAATTGAAATTATTCTTTAAGAAAAAATGTAAGAATTAATTTCCGATTCCTTCAAACCAGTTAGAGATAAATAAATATATGTACATAATATGTCAAATCAAATTTAAATCATATATCTATATATATTATAAATCAAGTCATATTTTTAGAAATTCATATTAATTAAATTCCCCAAAACAAAGCTGTAGCAAGACTACAGAACGGTCTCTTCACTTCGAAACTCGAAAATGAACGTCGATGATGTTGTAGTCATCACCGAAATTATTTTCCAGCGACAAAGAGAAGAGCACTTAATTTTTAAACTTTAAAATCCTTTAGAGACAAATTTTTATTCAAAATACTTTAAATAATATCCTTTTTAAAAATTTTAAACACAAGGTTTGAAACCATTGGAAATTAAATTCTTTAAATTTCTTGTTTTTAAATTCATTTCAGTTCCCAAATAAATTTATAAACAACTATTTATAAATTCATTTGTCGAACAATAAATGATAAATCAAGTATTATCATTTCAAATTATCAATTTAAATCAATTTATTAAGTTCCATAAAATTATATATCCAAATTTATTTCAATAACCAAATTTTAAAATAATATTGTGTCAGTTTGTTCTATCAAAGTGTTTTAGAAATCCTATCGATAGCGTTGATCAGACGAATCGATCGGAAACCCAAATCAACATCAACAGCCCAAACAACACAATATTTAAACATTTTAATTTTAAATATTAGTTTACAGATACACTATACAGGGATTGATTTTCAAAGAAGGATAGAGATTCAAATTTGATTAACTCAAATCAAATGAAATTCTGATTTGAAAATAAGTTGGAACAAGGATGAGATGATTAAATAACAGAATAGGAAGATGGATAAGCTTATATAAATCACGGGCGACCTTAACCGGGTCAACCGTGACTTAATGGATAAGATCAAATGTGGATTTTCTGGGGTAAATCTACCTTCGATCTCAAGAGATAGAGTTTGGAATAATAAAAGATATTAGCATCTAAACCAAGGATAAATATAAATCTCTGGTGAATCGATGCTGATTATAAAGGATTTTCACCCTTTTACAAGAAAATTAGAATATTGGCGAGACCTCCAATTCACTATAAAGATCATTGGAAATGGAGTCATGGGATACTCCAGAATCAAAAGATGATGAATAGTGAGGGACACGAATGAATTTTGGAACCGCAGGGAACGTTCCAAAAATTCAAAGGAAAATTGAATCAAGAGGAAAAGATTCAAACTCGAACGAAAGTGATTCTGTAAATAAATCTACTCCATATGCTGAGTTTTGCCTCAAAGCCAAAGCTCTGATACCAACTGTAACGACCCGATATTTTCAACCATTCGCATCCATTATAAGTGTATAGGTAGACACTCATGCCGGAATTGAATTGCTCAAAATACCGCGTTGTAAATAAAATTTGGCAAATCTCAGAATATGCAGTAAATAAATATAATCACATATCACAGACACAAAGTAAAATAATGCAGTGGAAGTAAAAGAGATAGTAGTTCATGAAGCTACTATATAAATATATCAGAGTACATAAGATACAATAGAAGAAATAGAGTACAACAGAAGTATCAATAAGATAACCAAGTACAAGCTGAACAGAGCAACATAACTGAAGTAGATAGAACAAGACTAGAAGATAATCTCCAGCGATTCAAATCTCCAGAAGGTGGAAATCCAAATCTGTGAATAACTCAGGCTGACCCGAGCGTAAATAAAAACACAAAACACTCGAGTCAGGACAATATATACTTATATAATATAAACCAACTCAAGTGAACTGTAATAAGGTACAAGTAACTTAAAGAATGCTTGGGATCGCCCATTCTTTAAGGATCCGTTAAACTATCTACTATGTAGTAATATTCGCTATTATAATAATGTCTAACCAGTAAAGTATAATCATATAGAAAATAGCATTAAGGGGATGGAGAACCTTAACGCGGTCGGATCTTAAAATCATAATCGTAGTAAAGCTCGATATGGTAGGTGACACGGCATAACTAGGCAATGCCAGGGTAGATATACCAATTACGCATCCGAACTGGTGGTGACGCATAGCAGCCACTACCGCCCACCTCGAACAACACTCCCAATCAAGGGTGGCCACCAAATCAATCACAAGTAATAGAATGGTATCGAAGAAGTGTGTCCGATCAGAGGTGCTACCTCATTGGTCCGTCAATCGCTCCTGTTTTAGCCACCTTATGCCAACTCACGGCAGTTGGGTCCACATATATACCTTAGGATCGTCGCCACCATCCTACTTCATTCTGGAATCTCCACCGCGTACACGGTTGTCAAAGTGGTTTTCGGTATCGACAGAGAGTATGTCCATATCCGATCCCGGTCTCTTTGCCAACCCATCGTTATTATAACCCGTGGTTATAACTTTTAAAAACAATACTTTACTTCAAAATAAAATATCATTTCAAACCATATCTTTATCAAAATAAAGATTTATCATTTCCAAATCATTTCAATATTCCAAATATCGTATCCTTTCAAACTTCTTTTCAAATCATTTCAATATATCAAAATATCATATCTTCCAAAACTTAAATTTCAAATCATCTCAATATCAAAATATCATATCTTTGATAGTTATACTTCGAAACCAAAAATCATTTTTATTTCAAAACTATACCCATTTCAAAACAATATCATTTCCATTTCAAACATATATTCACCTTTCAAATAGTCTATACTCTCAAAGTTATAATTCTTTTGAAACTAAAACATTTGAAATCATTATACTTTAAAAATCACAACATTTCGAAAACATATATTTCAAATCATCTTTTAATTCTACAAATTTACAAGTTTATTAAATTAAACCCAAATTCCAAATTTTTATTTTTATTTCAAACCATCATTTTCAACTCAAATTCAGTTTACTAACAAACCATTTCAAATCTTATAAATTTCAAATATAGGTTTAATTCACAAAATACAATATTCAATCTTTAGTATATTTCAAAGCTTAAATATCCCACATTTCATAAATTCAAAATCATATATATACATTTCAAAATATCATAATATTATTCAAAACATCATTCATTTATATTTCATTTAAATACCATTTGAATCCATTCTTTTTATTAAATTTAAATACCATTTTAAACTCACATAAAAATCAAATTCTTCCATTTAAAACCATTTAAATGTCACTTCATTATCTTTAGCATTTTTAACATTTTATTTCCAAAATTATATCATTTTCCAAAGATTATATATTTCATTAAAATTTATTAAAACAACAAAATATAGTTTCCGTAGCACCTACAAAATGCTATGTAAAGTTATAGTTTAAAATAGTTCATTTAACAAAACGACAGCACTTAAATGCTGTAATATATTTCCATTAAAATTAAAATAAACTTAAATGTTAAGTTTAACCACTACAGCACTTACAAAGTGCTATAATAGCCTTTATTCCAAATTAACTCTTTAGTTCATTTAAACAACTACAGCAATTACAAAATGCTGTAATATCTTTTACATACATTTCAAAAATGCTGTCAAATCAAATTTAGAGCTTAATTACCTTTTCACAAATTTAACTAAATTTCCAATTTTATTTAATTAACTTAAACCTTTAATTAAAACCAAATTTCACATTTCCAAGTCAAGTTATATTTTAAAAAATCACTTTCAAACATTCATTTATTTAACCACTTAAATTCATAGAAAAATCAATAATACTTTAATAAATCACTTAAATTCAAATTTAATCAAATTATCATATTTTACCATTTTCCAGATATAATTAAATTTCTATTTTATTCATATAACTTAAATATCATTTTTAACCAAAATTCCAAATTTCCACTTAAATTATGTTTCAAAAATCCAGTTAAACCATTCATTAATTTCATTTTTAACTCATAGAAAAATCATAATTTCTTTATTTTAAAACATTTCAAAATCTATTTAAATCAAATTTCATAAATTTATATTTTTAAAAATACTTAAAAATGTCCAAAACACTTTATAAAATAACCACGGGCCTGTATATAGTTTTCTAGCCTAGGTCAAGTGCTACGGATATGTATCATTTCAATCCGCAGTTTAAAAAGAAAAATCCGGGTTCTATCATTTCAAACCCGCAATCCCAAGTTAAATAAAAAAATAAAAACCATTCAGGCCTATCATTTCAGCCCATAACGATTTTTCCATATTCTAAAGTCCGTTCGGGTATGTATCATTTCAACCCATAGTGATTCTAGTCTATAGGGAACTTGCAGTGTGATAAACTGATATAAATAACATAATAGCATGAAATAACAGTAACATAGGGTATAACAGGTGTAAATACAAGTATGAACATCATATGAATAAAATATGGCAGTTATAACAGGATGATGTAAATTACAGATTCAAGTGTGATCAGTTTATTACTTATATAAGTATAAATTGTCTGGTGAGATGTACTCAATGGTTTGAGCTGATGACACAACGACGAATTGCACAAACGAGATCTACACAAGCACGAAAGCACGACACAGATTTGAATGGAGGAGCCAAAAGTCAAATTCCTTGGATCCACATCAAACAAAAATAATATAACAACAATAAGTTCCAAACTGACAACGATTAAACTATGCTATAATAAACTGCACAGGATCGCATTGGAATGCTTGCACTTGCTTCCAACCTTTGCTAGGCTCAGTCATAAGGGTAAATACATGATAATAGCAGGTGTTTGGATCAGGTTTGGGTTGGGTAGAGGTCGGCCAACAAGTTTGGATGATGGTGCAAAAGTGGGTGAAGGCAAACAATATCACAAAGCATGCATATATGGATTTGTCTAGATTTTTGGGGCTCGGCCAAGGCCCTATATGCCACGGCCACTACTGTAAGGTCCACTGGGATGGTGTGGCCGAGAGTTCTGGAGGTGCTGGAGGTGGTGGAGTTGATGTAGAGGGCGGCTAAGGGGGTGGTGAAGTGGTGGATGTGAGGTAGTGCTCGGCTATGCAAGTATTGGTGGTGTTTTGATAATTTGATGAATACTCATCAACCAAGGGGGTCACGGCATGGGTGTGTCACGTCCTGAAATTTTCGACTTTCGAAAATTCGACATCGATACTCACTTTATCGACTGCCGAGCAATCGAGTGCCGGAAACTCCAATAGTGAGGGTTTTAAGAAAAAGAAAAAAAGTAGAAGAAGAAGGAGATAGAAGAAAAAGAGAAGAAAGAAAGAAGAAGAACAATAGAAAACATCTGAACGACATCAATAGAAACACAGAACAGAGACAATATCAAAATCTCACATATCACAGCGGAACAATATATAATAGATAAATGAATAATCTTTAAAACAAAGAACTATATCATTTTTATACATCCATCAATCATCAGAGTCAATATACAACAATGGACAGTTATATAACTTGTCCTCATACAGAATACACAGCGGAATAAATATATCAGATACAAATACTACGTCTCGTCCTCCAGCTTATCTCCAAGCTCCAGAATATCCAGAATATCCTGATAATCTAACTCTAGACTGCCCGTGTGGAAATTGGTGGGCACCCAGAGTTTAGAAGGGAAACAATAAACTCCGAGTCAGTCATGGTGACTGGTGTGAGATCGTAAAACAGTTATTCTTTAAAATAAACAACAGGATAATTTTAAAGTCAATTCGAAATGCTTTTAGAAAAATGAAACTACCATAAGACCTCCCGCCACACACACAATGCAAACGCAGACTTGGAGGAGATTTCTTCTTATGATAGTCAAAGATGCTTACTACGCGAAAATCAAATTCTTTTTGATATTATTATTAGTGCATAGTGTAGAAAACATTTCGAAAGTAGAATATAAATCTTAGCCAGCATAGGTACCATTATAGTATGCCTGCTATAGCTGCCTCCTGAGGAGACAGGTTATACAATTGAAATCGTAAAGGCTCGTATTGTTTCTTTGGATTTCCAACAAATGGTCAGGCTAAGGAACTTCCTTTCCACGATGGGTACGTCCCTGGAATAGACGACCCGAGAACCTAACCGGATCTCTGCCAACACAAGGCCGGGTTACCTCTGCAAAAATAGGTAACTACTGACACGCGTATGCCATCCCCCGATCGTCACCGATCTTCCCGAGGATCCCCGATTTCCAACAAACCACAAAGTAATAATAACTGTGCAGCAACCACAGAGGTTAAGTATCTGGGCTCCATACCATGATACCACCTTTATCCAGAAGGAATGACATACACTAAGGGGCGCTACTCCCTAGAACCTTGCTGCATTCGTCCTGTTTCGACCATTTCCGGGGTGTGAGGCTCGATGAAGTCTCGTCCACAAAGCTACGCTTTCTACAAAAAGCCCTGCTTTGGGTCAAACAAAATGATCAACCTATGATCACAAAGATATAAGATCAAACAAATGATCATATCACAAATGATCAAACACTGATCATTTCACAGCAACACTCAGTATGCCACGTTACCAAATTGGGATATATCGCTGATAAATTTCAACTACATAACCTCTGAGCTCGTACGTCTCAGAGAAGGGTGTTAAGCTAAGAGAATAAATTCTCCGCCACCAACAGAAATGTATTTGAAAGAAATCAGCTCAATATCTCAAATTGTAACGTCAGACACACAATCCATACAAGTCTGTTCCGGGATCGAACAGAACCGAAGGCACTTCTCACGAAGCCCTTGCATTTCCGGATAATTTTCTAATCACGTCCGGACTTCCCGTCACTAAGGGTGATAAAACCTCTAAATCGAAGATCAGTCGATGTAGAGTAACTTGACGGTAATCCTTCCGTTTTCAAAAATATCCGGTCTTCAACACCGGTCTTCGAATGCAATTCATAACGACGTATCACATATTCGGAATGGGTTATACGACCCCATGGTCCTTTCCCGGCTAACCCGAATAGTGAGCGTAAATTTAAAAACAAGTGTGGCATTCAAATTCATTCAATTCACAACAAATACCATTCAGGGTAATTATTGATAGTCGGTTATTTAACTATCAATAAAGATGCACAACATCATCAGATTCCAAATAATTTTCCAAATTATTTTATCTTCAAAAATATCTTTACTAGATATAAAATTTCCACACTTCAAAAATAAATCAACGTTTATTTTTCTAAACAGTTTCCCTTTGTTTTATAAATTCCATGTGAATTTATATTTTCAAAATATCTACTGATATACGATTTTCAATCGTTTTCAAATATTCATTTTTTAATTTATCTTTAAGAAGATAAAATCTCAAAACATTCATCTCATATTGGAAAAGCATTTCCCTACTTATTTAATAATAAGTATTTCACACATCATTTATTTTCAACACTTGGAAAATATTCGATATACTTAAATCAAATTAAGTATATATTTCATTCTTTAAGGAAATCATTTATTATAACAACATTTATTTGAGTCAAAACGAGTGTTACGTAAAACATCGTTACGACGACTCAAAAATCGCTAGTATAGGGATTTGGATTTTAAGATAGGTATATAAATCCCAATACTATATCAAAACATTTCCTTTCGGAAATCATTTACTATAACAACAGTGTTATAGTCCATCATTTCCTTATTCCTCGAAAACGTCTATTTCAACAAGAACTGTTGAAATCTATGCTTTCGATTCACAATACATTTTAAAACATCTTTAAAATGTTTAACTTCGTTTTTAATATCACTTCTTCAAAAATGAATCCATTTTATTCAATAATATATTCACTGTCCCAAAATCGTGAATATACTTCACTAATCACATTTCAGTATTTAATTCATCAAATTCAATTGATTTTGAATTTATAAAACAACGCTTATAAATTCCATTTCTATTTTATAACAACTTCGGTTTATAAATCTTCTTTATTAACAATTTCGATAAATATCCCACTTAAAGGCAAAAATCCAATTTACAAGTAAATTCCTTATCAGCCTTTATTCTACAATTTCATTCATTTTATAACTTCATACTTTATAAATCTATAAACTTCAAACTTTATAAATCTATAAACTTCAAACTTTAAAATTTATAATCCTATAAATTTTTTCTATCTTCCCAAGTTATAATTCTATAATTTTCATATCTTCACCATTTAACACTTATAAAAACTCGTTTTAAAATTCCAAAAATTTTAATTGATAAATATCAATTTTATACATCTTTTATATACCTCGTTTTTAATAATTCAAAAATTCAAGTTTTAAACTATTTTATAAATTACTCAACTGTTTATTTCAAAAATCACCTCTCGGTTATATTTCACCAAAATCTTAACCTTTATAACTTTAATAATTTTAACGTTTGTAAATTTATTCGAAAATTTAATAACGTATACTTACAAATAATCACTTTAAAAATCTCTTTTAAAGTTAAAATCGTTATTCTAAAACTTCAAAAATTGAATCCAATGATGCAACGCATCAATTAGTCAATCACAACATCAACATCATATATCAATATATGATAACAGAATATACATCAATCCTGTAAACAAATAACTACTGGTGAGGAATCCAGTTGGATCCCTCCAACCTGTTTCCCTGCATCCAAAGACGTTAGCACAATACCAATTCCGCTCCAGTACGGAATTATCGCGGTATATAGGTTTTATAAAAATCCGCTTACTAACGGCGCAATAGGGTCTCATCCGCTATACGAGGCGGGAATCAATCAATCCAATATATACATATGCCAATATGTATATATTGCTATATATAGATATATATCCTACTATATCTAATATCACATCCAAGCAGTCAATCAAATCAATCAATAACTGTAAAAATTCCACATTCAATTTGAGTGAGAAGATCTCACCATGATTTTAATTCTGATTCCAGCGTTTATTTCGAATAAAATTAAACACGCGTTTAATTTTACCCGAAATCCAAACTAGCTCCAAATGGCTCCAATTCAGTTCCATAGCGAAGTGCTCGACAAAACGAAGCCAACGCCGCTTGTTACGAAATTTTTCGATCTCGTATGAAAGAGATATAGTGTTACAAAGTTTAACGAATTATTATTCAATTTAATTTCAATTAAAATTAAATTTTAACCCTACAATGCACATCTGCCGTTCATTTCAAAACAGTAGATCATGGCCGTGAACTGCTTCCTCCCTCCCAGGCATATGCACGCGACAATTGAACCCATGAAGCCGTTCCTTTCACGAATTTTCGCCCCTCCATCGATCGACTTTAGGTCGATCAACCACCTTCATTACGTTTGCCATCACCCTCCCTACACTCGGCTCCGATTTGACCAAGCTCGGTCCCCTCTAGTGTCGAAACCGGTGCCCAAATGTTGGTCGTTCGAATGAAAATAGCTGTCGATTTACTCGACTAAGATCAATCATCACCGTATAGATTTAGAGCTCTCATCTTGCTTTACAATCTTCGTTTAGAAAGTTTTGTGAATTAGTTAGTGGATTGCAAGAAAAATGAGGAAGAAGCTTAGTGTTTTTCGGCCATTGATGAGTGGAGGTGGCGGCTGAAGAAGATAGATTAGGGTTTCCTCTTGAACGTATATATATATACGTATATAAATTAATATTAAATTCATTTTAAACGACTTTTCCAAACAATCTCCAAATCTGACGTGCCGCCTGACGTTTCTAAGGTTTACCCCGTGTTCCGAATGCAATGGAATAGGTTTCGGAAGCTAATTCGATCGTCTGTGTGAGATATGGATTTAAACGATCAATTTAAATTAAACCGATTTAAATCGATTTCGAGGCGTTTTAGTTCGTACCGGACAAACGGTAAATCCACAAATTATGAAATTTGAAATCTTACAATAATATCACATTACGGATCCGATGAAACTGGTTTCGTCGAAATCCGAGACCGTTTGAAAAATGACTATTTTTAACTCGACGATTTAAATTAAAATAATATCGATGCGTTTCGAGTTGCCACGGTCAAACGACAACTCCGATGGATACGAAAATTGAAATCCGATAATAACTAACTATTACGGATCCAATGGAACTGGTCTCGTTCAATTCTGAGACTGTTCGAAAATTGGCTATTTTTCAGTCGATAATTAAATATTAAAATATTCGATTTTCACAGATTAACTCCAAGTTCAATTCTGAAAGTTCTAAAATATTTCTATAACTCCAGTATGATTAAATAAAATTTTACAAATCATTTTAAATCATTTTAAACTCGATTTTCAATTATCTCTGGAATTTCACTATTAAATTATCGATTTAATTGTCCAATTAAATCCAATATTCGAAAAATAAATCATTCGACTTCTTAATTCCACTTATTAATATTTAAA
Source organism: Allium fistulosum (assembly GCA_030737815.1). Classification (NCBI taxonomy): domain Eukaryota; kingdom Viridiplantae; phylum Streptophyta; class Magnoliopsida; order Asparagales; family Amaryllidaceae; genus Allium; species Allium fistulosum. The sequence continues at coordinate 528,012,537 of CM060906.1, forward strand.
ATCAATTAAATATTCGAATTTTAATTATCAAAAATTCTGGGTCGTTACAGACTTCCCCCCTTAAAAGAATTTCGTCCTCGAAATTACCAAGTAAGAAAGAAAGGTCCTTAACTCGTCTACTATTTTTCACAACCTAATAGTTTTATCAATTCATCAAAACAAATCTTTCTATTAAAGATTCGTTATCATTCAATCTCGTTTTCCAACTTCAATTATAAGTTTCAACAGCATTGTTTACTTCAAAATTCAAATTTAAGTTTAAATTCAAATTTCAAACTTTCAAATTTTCTCAAAAATTTTCTAACGCCTTAAATTTCCAAAAATTTCGCCAGCGTCTCCTTTGCGCGGCTAATACGGCACGACTACAAAACGTCCCTACGGACTCTCAGATTTCAAAAAGAAAAGAAAAAGCCAAGCGGCCAGAGAAGAAATCAACAAATCTCATATAGAAATATAAATACTTACCTCTTGTCGAGCAATTCAAATTTATCTTTGAAATCCAAAATTCCAATTCTTTTTATAACACCTGTATGTCCCACTAGCCATAATATCTAGTTACATATTCAAACCATTTTGCACATTTGATTACAAAATTTTCAATATAAACTGCTTATATCATTTTTAGCTTACTATTGAAGTTGCATATTCAATTTCGTTCAATCTTTACATTTCAATTCCATTTGAATTCAATTCCAACATTTAATTGGATTCAGTTCAATTTCTGAATATTGAATTTATCAATTATCTTTAATTTATTCGGATTCAATCCATTTCAGTTTTCTCAGGTTTGGATTTTATTTCACTTGATTCAAGTCTCTTTTCATTAACGACTTTTAATTTCAATTATCTTCTTGGAATTCCATTCCAAATCATAATTTCATTTACAATTTATATTTAAACTTTACAAGTTATCAACTTATTTCTTATTTCATAAGTATTTTTATATAGTATTCCAGAGTCTTTTCAATCTTTTCAAAACCATTTTTGAAAACAATTCAAATTATCCCTTGAATTTTCTAAAACAAAACCCAAATTTTCCAAACAACTTCTATTTAAAACAATTTGGCAGCAATTCCTCTTTTGGAAACCCGAAAATGAACATCAATGATGCCGCGGTCATCATCGAAGTTATTTTCCAGCGACCGAAAAGAGTTTAGAGCTTTTCATTCCGTCAAAACATTTTTCAAAACCCTTGAAATCCATTTTCAAATCAAAAAGGAATTAAACTTTCCAAATCTCCAAAATTTTCAAATTCTTTTTAAAACATTTCCAAAAACTTCTCTGGAATCCCATTTTAAATTACAAATCACTTTTATAATCTATATTCTCAAATTTCATTTGTATATGGATTCATTTGTTAACTTTGGAGTTATGATTTCAGTTTCTTATTCAACTTCATATAATAATGATAACATTCAATATTATCACTTTCCTAACAACCATGCAACCACATACTATAGTACTTTATAGAGAAACATTTCTTTTCTATACAAAAATAGTTTTGGGCAAAATTATCTCATTTACCCTATTTAAAAACAATATTGTGCCGAATTGTTCTATATAAGTGTTTAGAGATTCCTATCGATAGAGTTGTACGGACAATACCGACCAGAATCCATATACCACTCAACAAACCAATCATCACAATATAAAACAATTTTATATTCACTAACAAATACGCGCTCATATCTATTATTACACTCAACTCATTCTAGAGTACTACTGACTCTATCTCTAATGAGTAACACCCAACAGAGCAGGGTTGTCGCTTAACCATATGCTCTGATACCACTTTGTCACGTCCTGAAATTTTCGACTTTCGAAAATTCGACATCGATACTCACTTTATCGACTGCCGAGCAATCGAGTGCCGGAAACTCCAATAGTGAGGGTTTTAAGAAAAAGAAAAAAAGTAGAAGAAGAAGGAGATAGAAGAAAAAGAGAAGAAAGAAAGAAGAAGAACAACAGAAAACATCTGAACGACATCAATAGAAACACAGAACAGAGACAATATCAAAATCTCACATATCGCAGCGGAACAATATATAATAGATAAATGAATAATCTTTAAAACAAAGAACTATATCATTTTTATACATCCATCAATCATCAGAGTCAATATACAACAATGGACAGTTATATAACTTGTCCTCATACAGAATACACAGCGGAATAAATATATCAGATACAAATACTACGTCTCGTCCTCCAGCTTATCTCCAAGCTCCAGAATATCCAGAATATCCTGATAATCTAACTCTAGACTGCCCGTGTGGAAATTGGTGGGCACCCAGAGTTTAGAAGGGATACAATAAACTCCGAGTCAGTCATGGTGACTGGTGTGAGATCGTAAAACAGTTATTCTTTAAAATAAACAACAGGATAATTTTAAAGTCAATTCGAAATGCTTTTAGAAAAATGAAACTACCATAAGACCTCCCGCCACACACACAATGCAAACGCAGACTTGGAGGAGATTTCTTCTTATGATAGTCAAAGATGCTTACTACGCGAAAATCAAATTCTTTTTGATATTATTATTAGTGCATAGTGTAGAAAACATTTCGAAAGTAGAATATAAATCTTAGCCAGCATAGGTACCATTATAGTATGCCTGCTATAGCTGCCTCCTGAGGAGACAGGTTATACAATTGAAATCGTAAAGGCTCGTATTGTTTCTTTGGATTTCCAACAAATGGTCAGGCTAAGGAACTTCCTTTCCACGATGGGTACGTCCCTGGAATAGACGACCCGAGAACCTAACCGGATCTCTGCCAACACAAGGCCGGGTTACCTCTGCAAAAATAGGTAACTACTGACACGCGTATGCCATCCCCCGATCGTCACCGATCTTCCCGAGGATCCCCGATTTCCAACAAACCACAAAGTAATAATAACTGTGCAGCAACCACAGAGGTTAAGTATCTGGGCTCCATACCATGATACCACCTTTATCCAGAAGGAATGACATACACTAAGGGGCGCTACTCCCTAGAACCTTGCTGCATTCGTCCTGTTTCGACCATTTCCGGGGTGTGAGGCTCGATGAAGTCTCGTCCACAAAGCTACGCTTTCTACAAAAATCCCTGCTTTGGGTCAAACAAAATGATCAACCTATGATCACAAAGATATAAGATCAAACAAATGATCATATCACAAATGATCAAACACTGATCATTTCACAGCAACACTCAGTATGCCACGTTACCAAATTGGGATATATCGCTGATAAATTTCAACTACATAACCTCTGAGCTCGTACGTCTCAGAGAAGGGTGTTAAGCTAAGAGAATAAATTCTCCGCCACCAACAGAAATGTATTTGAAAGAAATCAGCTCAATATCTCAAATTGTAACGTCAGACACACAATCCATACAAGTCTGTTCCGGGATCGAACAGAACCGAAGGCACTTCTCACGAAGCCCTTGCATTTCCGGATAATTTTCTAATCACGTCCGGACTTCCCGTCACTAAGGGTGATAAAACCTCTAAATCGAAGATCAGTCGATGTAGAGTAACTTGACGGTAATCCTTCCGTTTTCAAAAATATCCGGTCTTCAACACCGGTCTTCGAATGCAATTCATAACGACGTATCACATATTCGGAATGGGTTATACGACCCCATGGTCCTTTCCCGGCTAACCCGAATAGTGAGCGTAAATTTAAAAACAAGTGTGGCATTCAAATTCATTCAATTCACAACAAATACCATTCAGGGTAATTATTGATAGTCGGTTATTTAACTATCAATAAAGATGCGCAACATCATCAGATTCCAAATAATTTTCCAAATTATTTTATCTTCAAAAATATCTTTACTAGATATAAAATTTCCACACTTCAAAAATAAATCAACGTTTATTTTTCTAAACAGTTTCCCTTTGTTTTATAAATTCCATGTGAATTTATATTTTCAAAATATCTACTGATATACGATTTTCAATCGTTTTCAAATATTCATTTTTTAATTTATCTTTAAGAAGATAAAATCTCAAAACATTCATCTCATGTTGGAAAAGCATTTCCCTACTTATTTAATAATAAGTATTTCACACATCATTTATTTTCAACACTTGGAAAATATTCGATATACTTAAATCAAATTAAGTATATATTTCATTCTTTAAGGAAATCATTTATTATAACAACATTTATTTGAGTCAAAACGAGTGTTACGTAAAACATCGTTACGACGACTCAAAAATCACTAGTATAGGGATTCGGATTTTAAGATAGGTATATAAATCCCAATACTATATCAAAACATTTCCTTTCGGAAATCATTTACTATAACAACAGTGTTATAGTCCATCATTTCCTTATTCCTCGAAAACGTCTATTTCAACAAGAACTGTTGAAATCTATGCTTTCGATTCACAATACATTTTAAAACATCTTTAAAATGTTTAACTTCGTTTTTAATATCACTTCTTCAAAAATGAATCCATTTTATTCAATAATATATTCACTGTCCCAAAATCGTGAATATACTTCACTAATCACATTTCAGTATTTAATTCATCAAATTCAATTGATTTTGAATTTATAAAACAACGCTTATAAATTCCATTTCTTTTTTATAACAACTTCGGTTTATAAATCTTCTTTATTAACAATTTCGATAAATATCCCACTTAAAGGCAAAAATCCAATTTACAAGTAAATTCCTTATCAGCCTTTATTCTACAATTTCATTCATTTTATAACTTCATACTTTATAAATCTATAAACTTCAAACTTTATAAATCTATAAACTTCAAACTTTAAAATTTATAATCCTATAAATTTTTTCTATCTTCCCAAGTTATAATTCTATAATTTTCATATCTTCACCATTTAACACTTATAAAAACTCGTTTTAAAATTCCAAAAATTTTAATTGATAAATATCAATTTTATACATCTTTTATATACCTCGTTTTTAATAATTCAAAAATTCAAGTTTTAAACTATTTTATAAATTACTCAACTGTTTATTTCAAAAATCACCTCTCGGTTATATTTCACCAAAATCTTAACCTTTATAACTTTAATAATTTTAACGTTTGTAAATTTATTCGAAAATTTAATAACGTATACTTACAAATAATCACTTTAAAAATCTCTTTTAAAGTTAAAATCGTTATTCTAAAACTTCAAAAATTGAATCCAATGATGCAACGCATCAATTAGTCAATCACAACATCAACATCATATATCAATATATGATAACAGAATATACATCAATCCTGTAAACAAATAACTACTGGTGAGGAATCCAGTTGGATCCCTCCAACCTGTTTCCCTGCATCCAAAGACGTTAGCACAATACCAATTCCGCTCCAGTACGGAATTATCGCGGTATATAGGTTTTATAAAAATCCGCTTACTAACGGCGCAATAGGGTCTCATCCGCTATACGAGGCGGGAATCAATCAATCCAATATATACATATGCCAATATGTATATATTGCTATATATAGATATATATCCTACTATATCTAATATCACATCCAAGCAGTCAATCAAATCAATCAATAACTGTAAAAATTCCACATTCAATTTGAGTGAGAAGATCTCACCATGATTTTAATTCTGATTCCAGCGTTTATTTCGAATAAAATTAAACACGCGTTTAATTTTACCCGAAATCCAAACTAGCTCCAAATGGCTCCAATTCAGTTCCATAGCGAAGTGCTCGACAAAACGAAGCCAACGCCGCTTGTTACGAAATTTTTCGATCTCGTATGAAAGAGATATAGTGTTACAAAGTTTAACGAATTATTATTCAATTTAATTTCAATTAAAATTAAATTTTAACCCTACAATGCACATCTGCCGTTCATTTCAAAACAGTAGATCATGGCCGTGAACTGCTTCCTCCCTCCCAGGCATATGCACGCGACAATTGAACCCATGAAGCCGTTCCTTTCATGAATTTTCGCCCCTCCATCGATCGACTTTAGGTCGATCAACCACCTTCATTACGTTTGCCATCACCCTCCCTACACTCGGCTCCGATTTGACCAAGCTCGGTCCCCTCTAGTGTCGAAACCGGTGCCCAAATGTTGGTCGTTCGAATGAAAATAGCTGTCGATTTACTCGACTAAGATCAATCATCACCGTATAGATTTAGAGCTCTCATCTTGCTTTACAATCTTCGTTTAGAAAGTTTTGTGAATTAGTTAGTGGATTGCAAGAAAAATGAGGAAGAAGCTTAGTGTTTTTCGGCCATTGATGAGTGGAGGTGGCGGCTGAAGAAGATAGATTAGGGTTTCCTCTTGAACGTATATATATATACGTATATAAATTAATATTAAATTCATTTTAAACGACTTTTCCAAACAATCTCCAAATCTGACGTGCCGCCTGACGTTTCTAAGGTTTACCCCGTGTTCCGAATGCAATGGAATAGGTTTCGGAAGCTAATTCGATCGTCTGTGTGAGATATGGATTTAAACGATCAATTTAAATTAAACCGATTTAAATCGATTTCGAGGCGTTTTAGTTCGTACCGGACAAACGGTAAATCCACAAATTATGAAATTTGAAATCTTACAATAATATCACATTACGGATCCGATGAAACTGGTTTCATCGAAATCCGAGACCGTTTGAAAAATGACTATTTTTAACTCGACGATTTAAATTAAAATAATATCGATGCGTTTCGAGTTGCCACGGTCAAACGACAACTCCTATGGATACGAAAATTGAAATCCGATAATAACTAACTATTACGGATCCAATGGAACTAGTCTCGTTCAATTCTGAGACTGTTCGAAAATTGGCTATTTTTCAGTCGATAATTAAATATTAAAATATTCGATTTTCACAGATTAACTCCAAGTTCAATTCTGAAAGTTCTAAAATATTTCTATAACTCCAGTATGATTAAATAAAATTTTACAAATCATTTTAAATCATTTTAAACTCGATTTTCAATTATCTCTGGAATTTCACTATTAAATTATCGATTTAATTATCCAATTAAATCCAATATTCGAAAAATAAATCATTCGACTTCTTAATTCCACTTATTAATATTTAAAATCAATTAAATATTCGAATTTTAATTATCAAAAATTCTGGGTCGTTACAGGGTGGCTGGTGAGGAGGTGGTGTTGGTGGTGTTCCATCAGGTGGTGGAGGTAGCTAGGCAGCCAAGGGGCTATGGCCGAACCTAAAGAGGTGAAACAAGTACAAGAATTCAACTAGAAAATCAACATAAGAAGAAAATAGATAAAAGAACAAAGGGTTTTTTTTTACCAAACTTTCCCAAACAAATGATGGCCGAATTTTTTTTTGTTTCAGGAAGGAGAAAGTGTTTTACGTGAATGAGAAATCATAACAGCTGAAAGTGTGGGGAGTTATGTCAAAAGAAATGAAGAGTTGTGTGGAAAATGAAGAGGCGGAATCCAAAAAGGCAAAGGGCAATTCAAAGGTCAAAACCTTTTCATATTTCTTTATTTTTATTTATATAACTTTATATTTCTGGAAATAATAATAATTCCAGATAAAATTTCGAAAATTTAACAAAATATAAAAATATATATAATATTTATTAATTTATATAAAGTTAAAATAAGAAAATAGCTAAAATTAGTAACCTAGTCTAGAAAATTTGAAATTAATTGAAATAAATTTTGGAAAAATTATATGAGCTTGTAATATATTTTTAAACACAAATAATAACATAAAATAAAAATGCATTCACAAAATAAATAATTAAAATTTAATTTAAATAAAATTTTAATGAAGAAAATAGCAGAAAATAGGAAACTAGGCTTTATAAATTGAAATAAATTCAAGTATACTTTAGAAAATTTATATTATCATTTTAAAAATATTAAAAGACATAAAATAACCTATTAACACAAATTAAAACAAAATATGACAATAAAAATATAATTTATATATTTAAAATAAATAATATTGCAAAATAAACAGTTTATACACAAAATTGAAACTTACATAACTTCTACAATATAAGTCCGTTTTCAATGAAACGAAAAGCAGTATTCATGGTATTAAATCTATTTTCATAATAAAAGATAAAATTTATAATTTGAAATATTTAAAATTTAAATTTAAAAGTCAAAGTTTGACTATTTTAACCAAAATTCACTTTTTGGAAAATTATTCTATTCAGTCATATTTGTAATTCTAATCCATATCAAAATCAAAGTTTATATTTAAAATAACAAAATTTATTCTTTTTCATAAGTAAAGCTTTTGAATCTGGAAAAATCAATTTAAAAATACTTGTAAAATACAGGGTTGTTACACTCTCCCTCACTCAAAACTTTTCGTCCCCGAAAAGGAACAAGGTACGGGAAAGCACAGAAAAAGATAGAATGAAATGGAATTAAGACAAGATGATAAGAAGATTGGAATTACACCTGATAACTATTGTTATAGGTAAGTTTAACAAGATGGAGGTGATCAAATCAAGAATATAAGCACGAAAAAGATCCTCTAGAGTCTGAATCTCCCTTTTCACTTGACCGACAGTCTATGAATGGAAAAACAGTGTTCAGATCCAGATGAGTAACAAAGATTATCAAAGATTACAGAAGGATTTCTAAACAGGCTGGTATAAGCAATAGCCTTTCCATTCTGTAATAAGATAAGAGAAATAAGGACAACCAAAAGATAGTTTGGAAAAAAATAATAATAAGATAATAAATTTGAAACCATAATGCTTTGAAATCATAACAATTTAGGGATGTTTATCATTTGGAAATCATACTACTAAAATCATAACACTTTGGAAATGTTATTCTAAAAAAAAACATAATACTTAGAAAATCATAACACCTTTAAAAATAATCTTTATTTAAACCATTTTAATTCAAGGTCAAATAATATTCATTTTAAAGTTGTAACATTTCTAAGTTCATTCAATTATAAAATTTCTAAAACATTGTATTTTCAAAACAGCATCACTTATAAAATGCTACAGTAGATATATTAATATTTCAAATCAGTTTAATATCAAAAATATTCATTTGGATATCATTTAACTTATGACTTATTAAAACAAACTTTTATGAATGGAATATTCAAATCAAACTATACTTCATTTATAAAGTTAAAAGTTCACTATTTTAGTTAGCTCTTAATTTAACACATAACCTAACACTTTATTTAAAATACCCATTTCATAAATAGATATTCCTTTAATAAGTTACACTTAAAATTCCATTTGAAAACCAAATTCTCAATTATCAAGTTTTAGTGATGTTAAAATACATATGATCTATTTAAATCATAATTATTCATTTTTCAAGACATATCAATTTCATAAATAAAATATTTATCATAGCAAATATAACAATCAAATTTCTTTACACATTTATTCATTTAGACATCAATTAAACTATGAATTCAAGTTAAATAAACTTTATTACAAAATGTCCAATTCAAATGTATTTTTTATTTTATCTATTCAAAGATACATTATTTATTATACAACATATTCATTTTAGGAAATAACCTCTATTAAAATTCCTAGGTTACACTTAAGGTTCCATAGTAAATCAAATTTGATTATTAAGTTATTTAAATAAAATCTCTTTAAATTTCTTTTTCACTATTTACCTCTGTTAATCTTTTATAACTAAAATTTAAGTGTATAACATTTATTATAACCACTCAAATTTTATTTATAAAATCCTTTCTATATTGTATATTATCCAATTTCATATTCAACTTCTGTGTAATTTTGGATAAGTTATATTGGAATGAAATTGTGTGTTATACAAATAAAACTTTCCGATTCAATTATCTCAAGTTTGAATCATTTATCCAAAAAAAAAATTATTTTTCTTTTTTATAATTGAAATTATTCTTTAAGAAAAAATGTAAGAATTAATTTCCGATTCCTTCAAACCAGTTAGAGATAAATAAATATATGTACATAATATGTCAAATCAAATTTAAATCATATATCTATATATATTATAAATCAACTCATATTTTTAGAAATTCATATTAATTAAATTCCCCAAAACAAAGCTGTAGCAAGACTACAGAACGGTCTCTTCACTTCGAAACTCGAAAATGAACGTCGATGATGCTGTAGTCATCACCGAAATTATTTTCCAGCGACAAAGAGAAGAGCACTTAATTTTTAAACTTTAAAATCCTTTAGAGACAAATTTTTATTCAAAATACTTTAAATAATATCCTTTTTAAAAATTTTAAACACAAGGTTTGAAACCATTGGAAATTAAATTCTTTAAATTTCTTGTTTTTAAATTCATTTCAGTTCCCAAATAAATTTATAAACAACTATTTATAAATTCATTTGTCGAACAATAAATGATAAATCAAGTATTATCATTTCAAATTATCAATTTAAATCAATTTATTAAGTTCCATAAAATTATATATCCAAATTTATTTCAATAACCAAATTTTAAAATAATATTGTGTCAGTTTGTTCTATCAAAGTGTTTTAGAAATCCTATCGATAGCGTTGATCAGACGAATCGATCGGAAACCCAAATCAACATCAACAGCCCAAACAACACAATATTTAAACATTTTAATTTTAAATATTAGTTTACAGATACACTATACAGGGATTGATTTTCAAAGAAGGATAGAGATTCAAATTTGATTAACTCAAATCAAATGAAATTCTGATTTGAAAATAAGTTGGAACAAGGATGAGATGATTAAATAACAGAATAGGAAGATGGATAAGCTTATATAAATCACGGGCGACCTTAACCGGGTCAACCGTGACTTAATGGATAAGATCAAATGTGGATTTTCTGGGATAAATCTACCTTCGATCTCAAGAGATAGAGTTTGGAATAATAAAAGATATTAGCATCTAAACCAAGGATAAATATAAATCTCTGGTGAATCGATGCTGATTATAAAGGATTTTCACCCTTTTACAAGAAAATTAGAATATTGGCGAGACCGCCAATTCACTATAAAGATCATTGGAAGTGGAGTCATGGGATACTCCAGAATCAAAAGATGATGAATAGTGAGGGACACGAATGAATTTTGGAACCGCAGGGAACGTTCCAAAAATTCAAAGGAAATTTGAATCAAGAGGAAAAGATTCAAACTCGAACGAAAGTGATTCTGTAAATAAATCTACTCCATATGCTGAGTTTTGCCTCAAAGCCAAAGCTCTGATACCAACTGTAACGACCCGATATTTTCAACCATTCGCATCCATTATAAGTGTATAGGTAGACACTCATGCCGGAATTGAATTGCTCAAAATACCGCGTTGTAAATAAAATTTGGCAAATCTCAGAATATGCAGTAAATAAATATAATCACATATCACAGACACAAAGTAAAATAATGCAGTGGAAGTAAAAGAGATAGTAGTTCATGAAGCTACTATATAAATATATCAGAGTACATAAGATACAATAGAAGAAATAGAGTACAACAGAAGTATCAATAAGATAACCAAGTACAAGCTGAACAGAGCAACATAACTGAAGTAGATAGAACAAGACTAGAAGATAATCTCCAGCGATTCAAATCTCCAGAAAGTGGAAATCCAAATCTGTGAATAACTCAGGCTGACCCGAGCGTAAATAAAAACACAAAACACTCGAGTCAGGACAATATATACTTATATAATATAAACCAACTCAAGTGAACTGTAATAAGGTACAAGTAACTTAAAGAATGCTTGGGATCGCCCATTCTTTAAGGATCCGTTAAACTATCTACTATGTAGTAATATTCGCTATTATAATAATGTCTAATCAGTAAAGTATAATCATATAGAAAATAGCATTAAGGGGATGGAGAACCTTAACGCGGTCGGATCTTAAAATCATAATCGTAGTAAAGCTCGATATGGTAGGTGACACGGCACAACTAGGCAATGCCAGGGTAGATATACCAATTACGCATCCGGACTGGTGGTGACGCATAGCAGCCACTACCGCCCACCTCGAACAACACTCCCAATCAAGGGTGGCCACCAAATCAATCACAAGTAATAGAATGGTATCGAAGAAGTGTGTCCGATCAGAGGTGCTACCTCATTGGTCCGTTAATCGCTCCTGTTTTAGCAACCTTATGCCAACTCACGGCAGTTGGGTCCACGTATATACCTTAGGATCGTCGCCACCATCCTACTTCATTCTGGAATCTCCACCGCGTACACGGTTGTCAAAGTGGTTTTCGGTATCGACAGAGAGTATGTCCATATCCGATCCCGGTCTCTTTGCCAACCCATCGTTATTATAACCCGTGGTTATAACTTTTAAAAACAATACTTTACTTCAAAATAAAATATCATTTCAAACCATATCTTTATCAAAATAAAGATTTATCATTTCCAAATCATTTCAATATTCCAAATATCGTATCCTTTCAAACTTCTTTTCAAATCATTTCAATATATCAAAATATCATATCTTCCAAAACTTAAATTTCAAATCATCTCAATATCAAAATATCATATCTTTGATAGTTATACTTCGAAACCAAAAATCATTTTTATTTCAAAACTATACCCATTTCAAAACAATATCATTTCCATTTCAAACATATATTCACCTTTCAAATAGTCTATACTCTCAAAGTTATAATTCTTTTGAAACTAAAACATTTGAAATCATTATACTTTAAAAATCACAACATTTCGAAAACATATATTTCAAATCATCTTTTAATTCTACAAATTTACAAGTTTATTAAATTAAACCCAAATTCCAAATTTTTATTTTTATTTCAAACCATCATTTTCAACTCAAATTCAGTTTACTAACAAACCATTTCAAATCTTATAAATTTCAAATATAGGTTTAATTCACAAAATACAATATTCAATCTTTAGTATATTTCAAAGCTTAAATATCCCACATTTCATAAATTCAAAATCATATATATACATTTCAAAATATCATAATATTATTCAAAACATCATTCATTTATATTTCATTTAAATACCATTTGAATCCATTCTTTTTATTAAATTTAAATACCATTTTAAACTCACATAAAAATCAAATTCTTCCATTTAAAACCATTTAAATGTCACTTCATTATCTTTAGCATTTTTAACATTTTATTTCCAAAATTATATCATTTTCCAAAGATTATTTTTCATTAAAATTTATTAAAACAACAAAATATAGTTTCCGTAGCACCTACAAAATGCTATGTAAAGTTATAGTTTAAAATAGTTCATTTAACAAAACGACAGCACTTAAATGCTGTAATATATTTCCATTAAAATTAAAATAAACTTAAATGTTAAGTTTAACCACTACAGCACTTACAAAGTGCTATAATAGCCTTTATTCCAAATTAACTCTTTAGTTCATTTAAACAACTACAGCAATTACAAAATGCTGTAATATCTTTTACATACATTTCAAAAATGCTGTCAAATCAAATTTAGAGCTTAATTACCTTTTCACAAATTTAACTAAATTTCCAATTTTATTTAATTAACTTAAACCTTTAATTAAAACCAAATTTCACATTTCCAAGTCAAGTTATATTTTAAAAAATCACTTTCAAACATTCATTTATTTAACCACTTAAATTCATAGAAAAATCAATAATACTTTAATAAATCACTTAAATTCAAATTTAATCAAATTATCATATTTTACCATTTTCCAGATATAATTAAATTTCTATTTTATTCATATAACTTAAATATCATTTTTAACCAAAATTCCAAATTTCCACTTAAATTATGTTTCAAAAATCCAGTTAAACCATTCATTTATTTCATTTTTAAATCATAGAAAAATCATAATTTCTTTATTTTAAAACATTTCAAAATCTATTTAAATCAAATTTCATAAATTTATATTTTTAAAAATACTTAAAAATGTCCAAAACACTTTATAAAATAACCACGGGCCTGTATATAGTTTTCTAGCCTAGGTCAGGTGCTACGAATATGTATCATTTCAATCCGCAGTTTAAAAAGAAAAATCCGGGTTCTATCATTTCAAACCCGCAATCCCAAGTTAAATAAAAAAATAAAAACCATTCAGGCCTATCATTTCAGCCCATAACGATTTTTCCATACTCTAAAGTCCGTTCGGGTATGTATCATTTCAACACATAGTGATTCTAGTCTACAGGGAACTTGCAGTGTGATAAACTGATATAAATAACATAATAGCATGAAATAACAGTAACATAGGGTATAGCAGGTGTAAATACAAGTATGAACATCATATGAATAAAATATGGCAGATATAACAGGATGATGTAAATTACAGATTCAAGTGTGATCAGTTTATTACTTATATAAGTATAAATTGTCTGGTGAGATGTACTCAATGGTTTGAGCTGATGACACAACGACGAATTGCACAAACGAGATCTACACAAGCACGAAAGCACGACACAGATTTGAATGGAGGAGCCAAAAGTCAAATTCCTTGGATCCACATCAAACAAAAATAATATAACAACAATAAGTTCCAAACTGACAACGATTAAACTATGCTATAATAAACTGCACAGGATCGCATTGGAATGCTTGCACTTGCTTCCAACCTTTGCTAGGCTCAGTCATAAGGGTAAATACATGATAATAGCAGGTGTTTGGATCAGGTTTGGGTTGGGTAGATGTAACGACCCAGAATTTTGAACAAATTAAATTGAGGATATTTAATTTATTTTAAATATTTGAACGGTAATTTAATTCGAATCCCGGATATAACTTTGAAACTGACAATTAAATTGTGAAATTTAATCGATTGAGAGTTGAATAAAAATTTAAATCTTCAATTTAAAGCTGAAGAAAAATATTTCAAAAAGCTTTTAAAATTCGTATTGATTATACTGAAGATGATAGAAGCTTCAGAATTTAATTTCGAACTGTTTTGTTCAGTTTTGAAAATAATCACTCGAACCGATATTTATAAAATAGTCAATTTTCAAACAGTCTCGGAATTCGACGAAACCAGTTTCATTGGGTCTGTAATATCGAATTATTACCAGGTTTCAAATTTTCGTAATTTTCGGAGTTGATATGTGAGCACACGGAAATTTAACGCGTTGAAATTTTAAAAAACGAATTTGATTTAAAATTTAAATTTAAAAATTTAAAAACAAGGGACAGCATCCCTTTGTCTCTGCCTTATTTCACGCCAAAGACCACGCCGAGATTCACGAAGTCGTGCAACCCATCCCCTTCAAATTTTAAAATACTCTTCTCGTTTTAAAATAATTGCCGAACCCTTCCCCTCTCCTCCCATTCCTTTCAATGAATCAGAGAAAAAAAAAAGAATTCAAATCGCTCGATCAATCTAGGGGTGGTTCGCACTCGCGCGAGGAGGAAATCGCGACTTCGTTCGATCTGGCCACATCACGGTTTTGGGGATTCGTGGGCAGGCGCTTGTTTGGCAGGTGGGGCGCGAGTTTGTCGAGTGGCGACAAGGGTGGAGGCCACGTGCTTTTGGGAGGCGGCTGTTGATGCTTGAGGGGCGAGCCTGGGGATTCGCGAGAGAAGGAGGCACGCATGGTCTCACATACGCGTGGGTTTGGGTGTGTCGCGAGTGGTGGCGGAAGTCAGGCCAGGTCGGGGTCGAGCTAGTAGCTGGGGTGTTCGAGTGGGTAGCATTCGCGATGGGATGGAATCGTGGGAGTGACAGTTTTGTCGAACTCGTGGGCATCGCTGGTGGCAGCGATTCATGTCGCGACTGGAGGCACGCGTGGAGGGGTCAAACGATGATCGGAGGCAGTTCGTGATGTATAGCTAAGGCTTCGATTGGTCTCGATTCTGGGCAGTGAGGTATAGAAGAAAAGAATTTACTTTACAGAATTTATTTTTCTTTCAGATTTAAGTATATCGAATAAATTGAAAGTGACTAAAGAAATATAATATATGCAGGTTTATATATTTACCAGGGAATAGGTAAATAATTATTTTTGATAAACTAGGTTTAAAAAGAAAAAAAAAATAGGATTGTTAACAGTCAAAGAAATTATGCAGATTTTTATATAGGCAGAGGAAGTTTTATTAAACTATTTTAAAAATTTTATGTTAACGGAAAGATTAAACAGTTAAGTATATGTGAAGTTTTGAGAAAATAAAAATATACATAAGCAGTTTTCGAATTGTATATATATGTGCGATTTCGAAAATATTGATTTCGGTAAGCTATTTGTTTTATTAACCTATCTAATTTTTGTTACCACCGAAAGAAAATTTATTAAAGAAATTCTAGTTCAAGATTTAATTCTTCTGTTAAATAAATTATTTAAAAGTAATTTGTTTAAAAATAAATTTTTGGTTAAACCCAAAATTTTAGTTTAAAATCAATTCGGTAGTTGACTAAAATTATAAATGGATAATGGAATTGTTGATTTATTCAAATATTAATAGATGGTATAAATTATTTATACAAGGTTAAAGTCGAGAAAACGAAAGAAGAATTGGATTGGATGGCAAAATTAAAAGCTAAGGTGAGATTTTCTCACTCAATTGAAAAGTGGAAATTTTCAGTTATTGATTGTTTGATATGATTGCTATGTTGATTGTGGTATTAGATATTTTAGGATATATCTATATATATAGCAGTATATACATATTGGCATATGTATATATTGGATTGTTGATTTCCCGCCTCGTATAGCGGATGAGACCCTATTGCGCCGTTAGTAAGCGGATTTATAAAAACCTATATACCGCGATAATTCCGTACTGGAGCGGAATTGGTATTGTGCTAACATCTTTGGATGCAGGGAAACAGGTTGGAGGGATCCAACTGGACCCCTCACATTGATTGAATTTATTTCTACTGTGATGTGATAATCTGTGAATGATTATTGTTGTTATTGAGTTGATATCTGGAAATCGTTTGAAAAGCTAAAATTTAGCTGAATGGATGTTTTGACATCATTGGATTCCAAAAATAAACGAAATTGAATTTTTGAAATCAAAGTAGAAATTTCTAAGTGAATCAATTTTTGGAATTGAATAAATTTTGAAGAAAGAAAATTTTAAAGTATAAAAAGTTAATTTTTATAATCGTATTGAATTAATTCCAGAATAAAGTGAAAATGCTAAATAAATGGATTTCATAAAACAGTGATTTTAAATTGAAGAAATTAATTTAAATTTGGATTTTTAAATAGATCGAAAGAAACGATTTGAAATTTATTTTCTCAAAAAGGAATTTATTTAAAAGAAGATAAGTTGGAAATTCAGTTTGAAATTTAATTGGTAAATTGAAATAAGTTGTGAAATCAATGTAAAATGATTTCAATTTGAAGAATCCATTTTAAAACAGAATATTGAATAGTTTTAGAAAAATAAGGAATTTATTTTAGTAGTGATAAATAAAATTTGAAATCAATCTGTAATTGATTTAATATTTAGAAATGAATCTTTGAGAAATCAATGTGGAAATTTTATTCAAACGTTGAAAATAAAATTAGAAATCAATATTGAAATTGATTTGGTATTGAAGCTTTTATAAATAGAATTAAAATTTATAAAAGTTGTTTATAAACCCAAAGTCACTTATTTTGATAAGTTAAATATAGAAGTTGATAAAAGAAGGTTTATAAGTCGAAGTTGTTATTAAAAAGAGAAATAGAATTTATAAACGTGCTTATAAATTCGAAATAGATTGAATGTGATAAAAATGTGTAGAAATGATTGAAATGGGGTTAAGTAAATTTTATTCACAATTTTGGACAGTGAATATATTGTTAAGTAAAATGGATTCATCTTTGAAGAAGTAATATTTTAAAAATGAAGTTAAACATTTTAAAGATGTTTTAAAAATGTATTGTGAATCGAAAGCATAGATTTCAACACTTGTTATTGAAATAGGCGTTTTCGAAAATATAAGGAAATGATGGACTATAACACTGTTGTTATAGTAAATGATTTTCGGAAGAAAATGTTTTATATAGTATTGGGATTTATATGTCTATCTTAAATTCGAATCCCTATACTAGTGATTTCGAGTCGTCGTAACGATGTTTTACGCAACATTCGTTTTGACTCAAATAGGTGTTAAAAGAATGATTTCCTTAAAGAATGAATATATACTTAATTTGATTTAAGTATATCGAATATTTTCAAATGTTGAAAATAAATGATTTGTGAATTACTTATTATTAAATAAGTATGGAAATGCTTTTCCAATATGAAATGAACGTTTTGAGAATTTATCTTTGTAAAGATAAATTGAAATTGAATATTTGAAATCGATTTGAGAATCGTATATCAGTAGATATTTTGAAGATATAAATTCACTATGGAATTTATAAATGGAACGGAAATTTGTTTTAAAAATAAATATTGATTTATTTTTGAAGTGTGGAAAATTTTATATCTAGTAAAGATATTTTTGGAAGATGAAATAAATTTGGAAAATTAGTTGGAATCTGATGATGTTGCGCATCTTTATTGATAGTTAAATAACCGACTATCAATAATTACCTTGAGTAGGTATTTGGTTGAGAATTGGATGAATTTGAATGCCACACTTGTTTTTAAATAAACGCTCACTAATCGGGTTAACCGGGAAAGGACCATGGGGTCGTATAACCCATTCCGAATATGTGATACGTCGTTTTGAATCGCATTTGAAGACCGGTGTTGAAGACCGGATATTTTTGAAAACGGAAGGATTACCGTCGAGTTACTCTACATCGACTGATCTTCGATTTAGAGGTTTTATCACCCTTAGTGACGGGAAGTCCGGACGTGATTAGAAAATTATCCGGAAATGCAAGGGCTTCGTGAGAAGTGCCTTCGGTTCTGTTCGATCCCGGAACAGACTTGTATGGATTGTGTGTCTGACGTTACAATTTGAGATATAAAGCTGATTTCTTTCAAATACATTTCTGTTGGTGGCGGAGAATTTATTCTCTTAGCTTAACACCCTTCTCTGAGACGTACGAGCTCAAAGGTTATGTAGTTGAAATTTATCAGCGATATATCCCAATTTGGTAACGTGGCATACTGAGTGTTGCTGTGAAATGATCAGTGTTTGATCATTTGTGATATGATCATTTGTTTGATCTTATATCTTTGTGATCATAGGTTGATCATTTTGTTTGACCCGAAGCAGGGCTTTTTGTAGAAAGCGTAGCTTTGTGGACGAGACTTCGTCGAGCCTCACACCCCGGAAATGGTCGAAACAGGACGAATGCAGCAAGGTTCTAGGGAGTAGCGCCCCTTAGTGTATGTCATTCCTTCTGGATAAAGGTGGTATCATGGTATGGAGCCCAGATACTTAACCTCTGTGGTTACTGCATTATTATTATCTATGTGGTTTGTTGCGAATCGGGGATCCTCGGGAAGATCGGTGACGATCGGGGGATGGCATACGCGTGTCAGTAGTTACCTATTTTTGCAGAGGTAACCCGGCCTTGTGTTGGCAGAGATCCGGTTAGGTTCTCGGGTCGTCTATTCCAGGGACGTACCCATCGTGGATAGGAAGTTCCTTAGCCTGACCATTTGTTGGAAATCCAAAGAAACAATACGCGACGTGTACGGCTTTAGTTGTATTACCTGCTATGGAATGTGGCGGTAACCTGCTATTGAACATAGTAGCTATAGTAGGCATACGATACTGGTCGTATGTTGGCTAAGATTAATATTATACTTTCGAAATGATTTCTACACTATGCACTAATAATAATATCAAAATGATTTGATTTTGCGTAGTAAGCATCTTTGACTATCATAAGAAGAAATCTCCTCCAATTCTGCGTTTGCATTGTGTGTGTGGTGGGAGGTCTTATGGTAGTTTCATTTTCCAAAAGCATTGCGAATTGACTTTAAAATTCTCTGCTATTTATTTTAAAGAATAACTGTTTTACGATCTCACACCAGTCACCATGACTGACTCGGAGTTTATTGTTCCCTTCTAAACTCTGGGTGCCCACCAATTTCCACACGGGCAGCCTAGAGTTATATTATCAGGATATTCTGGATATTCTGGAGCTTGGAGATAAGCTGGATGACGAGACGTAGTATTTGTATCTGATATTATTTATTCCGCTGTGTATTCTGTATGAGGACAAGTTATATAACTGTCCATTGTTGTACTGAGTTGTATATTGACTCTGATGATATGATGTGATGTAATGTAGTAACAGATATAATTCTTTTGTTTTTAAATGATATTCATTTATCTATTGTATATTGTTCCGCTGCGATGTGTAAGATTCTGATATTGTTTTCTGTTTCTGCTCTTGTTCTGTTGTTGTTCTTCTTTCTTTTCCTTCTATCTTCTTCTTCTTCTACTTTTTCTTTCTTAAAACCATAACTTTTCGGGTTTCCGGCATTCGATGGCTCAGCAGTCGATAAAGTGAGTATCGATGTTGAATTTTCGAAAGTCGGAAAATTTCGGGATGTTACAAGTGGTATCAGAGCATATGGTTAAGCGACAACCCTGCTCTGTTGGGTGTTACTCATTAGAGATAGAGTCAGTAGTACTCTAGAATGAGTTGAGTGTAATAATAGATATGAGCGCGTATTTGTTAGTGAATATAAAAATGTTTTATATTGTGTTTGCTTATCCGTTGAGATGTTTGTGAATTTTGGTCGGTATGTGGGACGCCATATTATCGATAGGGATTTCTAAACTCTTAAATGAGGCAAGACGGCACAGTATTGTTTTAAATAGGGTGAATGAAATAATTTTACCCAAAACTATTTTTGTATAGAAAAGAAATGTTTTTCTATGAAATACTATAGTATATGGATGTTTGGTTGTTAGGAAGTAATAACATTGAAACATTATCATTGTTATCTGAAATCGAATAAGAAATTGAAAATAACAACCAAAGATTTGGAAATAAATTCATATAAGAATAAAATTATGGATATGAATTGTAAATGTGATTTACAAATGAAATTTGAGATTATAAATTTATAAATGTGATTTGTAATTTGAAACGGAATTCCAGAGAAGTTTTGGAAAAGTTTTGAAAGGAGTTTGAAAATTTTGGAGATTTGGAAAGTTTAAACCATTTTTGATTTGAAAATGAATTTCAAAGGGTTTGAAAAATATTTTGAAGAGATGAAAAGCTCTAAACTCTTTTCGGTCGCTGGAAAATAACTTCGATGATGACCGCGGCATCGTTGGTGTTCATTTTCGGGTTTCCAAAAGAGAAATTGCTGCCAAATTGTTTTAAACGGAAAGTGTTTGAAAAATTTGGGTTTTGTTTTTGAAATTCAAATGGAATTTGAATTGTTTTCAAAATGATTTTTTGAAATGCTG
This sequence comes from Allium fistulosum, assembly GCA_030737815.1. Lineage (NCBI taxonomy): Eukaryota > Viridiplantae > Streptophyta > Magnoliopsida > Asparagales > Amaryllidaceae > Allium > Allium fistulosum. The sequence goes on from CM060906.1 coordinate 528,033,738, forward strand.
CTAAAACTCTGGAAGGCTATATAAAGATATTTATGGGAATAATGAATAAGTTGATAACTTATACAGATTAAATTTTGATAGAATAAATTTAACTTAAAGGATGAAGTTAAGTTAAAATAAGTACAAGTGAATCAACTTAATGAAAGTAAATTGAATGTTGAAAAAAATTCATTTTGAATTTGTAGAGTAAAGTATTGAAATAAAATTAGTAATTGAAACTAATTAAAGAAATGATAAATTAATATGGTTTGGAATGAATTAAATTCATATGGAATTTGAAATCCAGTTTAATATGAGTGATTATAAACCAAAATAGTGAATTGAAAATAAATTTTGGGAATGAACGAAAGAATAAAACTGGAATTGAAACTGAATGTTGAAAACGAATGTGAATAAATGAATTAGAATTGAAATGAATTAGTAACTGAAACTAATCTAAAAATAATCAATTATGAATGAAAGCTGATAAAATTCAATATTCAGAAGTTAAATAGAATCCAAATAAGGTTGGAATTGTGAATTAAATTCAAATGAAGTTTGAAATGTGAAATTGAATGAATATGAAACTGCAATAGCGAACTTAAAGATGATATAAGCAGTTATATTGAAAATTTTGAAATTGAATGTACGAAATGGTTTGAATATATGTAACTAGATATTATGGCTAGTAGGATATACAGGTATAAAGGAATTGGAATTTGATTTCGAAGATAATTTGATTTGCTCGACAAAAGGTAAGTATTTGAATTCGAATATGAGATTTGATGACTTATTTCTCTAGCCGCTTGGCTTTTTCTTTTTCTTTTTGAAATCTGAGAGTCCGTAGGGACGTTTTGTAGTCGTACCGTATTAGCCGCGCAAAGGAGACGCTGGCGAAATTTTTCGAAAATATCGGGCGTTAGAAAATTTTTGAGAAAATTTTGAAAGTTTAAATTTGAATTTGAATTTAAATTTGAATTTTGAAGTTAAACAGTGTTGTTTGAACTTACAGTTGAAGTTGAAATTTAGTTAAATGATAACGAATCTCTAGTAGAGAGATTTGTTTTGAAAATTTGATAAAACTATTGATTGTGAAAGATAGTAGATGAGTTAAGGACCTTTTTCCCTAACTTGTAATTTCGAGGACGAAATTCTTTTAAGGAGGGAAGTTTGTAACGACCTAGAATTTTGAACAAATTAAATTGAGGATATTTAATTTATTTTAAATATTTGAACGGTAATTTAATTCGAATCCCGGATATAACTTTGAAACTGACAATTAAATTGTGAAATTTAATCGATTGAGAGTTGAATAAAAATTTAAATCTTCAATTTAAAGCTGAAGAAAAATATTTCAAAAAGCTTTTAAAATTCGTATTGATTATACTGAAGATGATAGAAGCTTCAGAATTTAATTTCGAACTGTTTTGTTCAGTTTTGAAAATAATCACTCGAACCGATATTTATAAAATAGTCAATTTTCAAACAGTCTCGGAATTCGACGAAACCGGTTTCATTGGGTCTGTAATATCGAATTATTACCAGGTTTCAAATTTTCGTAATTTTCGGAGTTGATATGTGAGCACACGGAAATTTAACGCGTTGAAATTTTAAAAAACGAATTTGATTTAAAATTTAAATTTAAAAATTTAAAAACAAGGGACAGCATCCCTTTGTCTCTGCCTTATTTCACGCCAAAGACCACGCCGAGATTCACGAAGTCGTGCAACCCATCCCCTTCAAATTTTAAAATACTCTTCTCGTTTTAAAATAATTGCCGAACCCTTCCCCTCTCCTCCCATTCCTTTCAATGAATCAGAGAAAAAAAAAAAAGAATTCAAATCGCTCGATCAATCTAGGGGTGGTTCGCACTCGCGCGAGGAGGAAATCGCGACTTCGTTCGATCTGGCCACATCGCGGTTTTGGGGATTCGTGGGCAGGCGCTTGTTTGGCAGGTGGGGCGCGAGTTTGTCGAGTGGCGACAAGGGTGGAGGCCACGTGCTTTTGGGAGGCGGCTGTTGATGCTTGAGGGGCGAGCCTGGGGATTCGCGAGAGAAGGAGGCACGCATGGTCTCACATACGCGTGGGTTTGGGTGTGTCGCGAGTGGTGGCGGAAGTCAGGCCAGGTCGGGGTCGAGCTAGTAGCTGGGGTGTTCGAGTGGGTAGCATTCGCGATGGGATGGAATCGTGGGAGTGACAGTTTTGTCGAACTCGTGGGCATCGCTGGTGGCAGCGATTCATGTCGCGACTGGAGGCACGCGTGGAGGGGTCAAACGATGATCGGAGGCAGTTCGTGATGTATAGCTAAGGCTTCGATTGGTCTCGATTCTGGGCAGTGAGGTATAGAAGAAAAGAATTTACTTTACAGAATTTATTTTTCTTTCAGATTTAAGTATATCGAATAAATTGAAAGTGACTAAAGAAATATAATATATGCAGGTTTATATATTTACCAGGGAATAGGTAAATAATTATTTTTGATAAACTAGGTTTAAAAAGAAAAAAAAAATAGGATTGTTAACAGTCAAAGAAATTATGCAGATTTTTATAGAGGCAGAGGAAGTTTTATTAAACTGTTTTAAAAATTTTAAGTTAACGGAAAGATTAAACAGTTAAGTATATGTGAAGTTTTGAGAAAATAAAAATATACATAAGCAGTTTTCGAATTGTATATATATGTGCGATTTCGAAAATATTGATTTCGGTAAGCTATTTGTTTTATTAACCTATCTAATTTTTGTTACCACCGAAAGAAAATTTATTAAAGAAATTCTAGTTCAAGATTTAATTCTTCTGTTAAATAAATTATTTAAAAGTAATTTGTTTAAAAATAAATTTTTGGTTAAACCCAAAATTTTAGTTTAAAATCAATTCGGTAGTTGACTAAAATTATAAATGGATAATGGAATTGTTGATTTATTCAAATATTAATAGATGGTATAAATTATTTATACAAGGTTAAAGTCGAGAAAACGAAAGAAGAATTGGATTGGATGGCAAAATTAAAAGCTAAGGTGAGATTTTCTCACTCAATTGAAAAGTGGAAATTTTCAGTTATTGATTGTTTGATATGATTGCTATGTTGATTGTGGTATTAGATATTTTAGGATATATCTATATATATAGCAGTATATACATATTGGCATATGTATATATTGGATTGTTGATTTCCCGCCTCGTATAGCGGATGAGACCCTATTGCGCCGTTAGTAAGCGGATTTATAAAAACCTATATACCGCGATAATTCCGTACTGGAGCGGAATTGGTATTGTGCTAACATCTTTGGATGCAGGGAAACAGGTTGGAGGGATCCAACTGGACCCCTCACATTGATTGAATTTATTTCTACTGTGATGTGATAATCTGTGAATGATTATTGTTGTTATTGAATTGATATCTGGAAATCGTTTGAAAAGCTAAAATTTAGCTGAATGGATGTTTTGACATCATTGGATTCCAAAAATAAACGAAATTGAATTTTTGAAATCAAAGTAGAAATTTCTAAGTGAATCAATTTTTGGAATTGAATAAATTTTGAAGAAAGAAAATTTTAAAGTATAAAAAGTTAATTTTTATAATCGTATTGAATTAATTCCAGAATAAAGTGAAAATGCTAAATAAATGGATTTCATAAAACAGTGATTTTAAATTGAAGAAATTAATTTAAATTTGGATTTTTAAATAGATCGAAAGAAACGATTTGAAATTTATTTTCTCAAAAAGGAATTTATTTAAAAGAAGATAAGTTGGAAATTCAGTTTGAAATTTAATTGGTAAATTGAAATAAGTTGTGAAATCAATGTAAAATGATTTCAATTTGAAGAATCCATTTTAAAACAGAATATTGAATAGTTTTAGAAAAATAAGGAATTTATTTTAGTAGTGATAAATAAAATTTGAAATCAATCTGTAATTGATTTAATATTTAGAAATGAATCTTTAAGAAATCAATGTGGAAATTTTATTCAAACGTTGAAAATAAAATTAGAAATCAATATTGAAATTGATTTGGTATTGAAGCTTTTATAAATAGAATTAAAATTTATAAAAGTTGTTTATAAACCCAAAGTCACTTATTTTGATAAGTTAAATATAGAAGTTGATAAAAGAAGGTTTATAAGTCGAAGTTGTTATTAAAAAGAGAAATAGAATTTATAAACGTGCTTATAAATTCGAAATAGATTGAATGTGATAAAAATGTGTAGAAATGATTGAAATGGGGTTAAGTAAATTTTATTCACAATTTTGGACAGTGAATATATTGTTAAGTAAAATGGATTCATCTTTGAAGAAGTAATATTTTAAAAATGAAGTTAAACATTTTAAAGATGTTTTAAAAATGTATTGTGAATCGAAAGCATAGATTTCAACACTTGTTATTGAAATAGGCGTTTTCGAAAATATAAGGAAATGATGGACTATAACACTGTTGTTATAGTAAATGATTTTCGGAAGAAAATGTTTTATATAGTATTGGGATTTATATGTCTATCTTAAATTCGAATCCCTATACTAGTGATTTCGAGTCGTCGTAACGATGTTTTACGCAACATTCGTTTTGACTCAAATAGGTGTTAAAAGAATGATTTCCTTAAAGAATGAATATATACTTAATTTGATTTAAGTATATCGAATATTTTCAAATGTTGAAAATAAATGATTTGTGAATTACTTATTATTAAATAAGTATGGAAATGCTTTTCCAATATGAAATGAACGTTTTGAGAATTTATCTTTGTAAAGATAAATTGAAATTGAATATTTGAAATCGATTTGAGAATCGTATATCAGTAGATATTTTGAAGATATAAATTCACTATGGAATTTATAAATGGAACGGAAATTTGTTTTAAAAATAAATATTGATTTATTTTTGAAGTGTGGAAAATTTTATATCTAGTAAAGATATTTTTGGAAGATGAAATAAATTTGGAAAATTAGTTGGAATCTGATGATGTTGCGCATCTTTATTGATAGTTAAATAACCGACTATCAATAATTACCTTGAGTAGGTATTTGGTTGAGAATTGGATGAATTTGAATGCCACACTTGTTTTTAAATAAACGCTCACTAATCGGGTTAACCGGGAAAGGACCATGGGGTCGTATAACCCATTCCGAATATGTGATACGTCGTTTTGAATCGCATTTGAAGACCGGTGTTGAAGACCGGATATTTTTGAAAACGGAAGGATTACCGTCGAGTTACTCTACATCGACTGATCTTCGATTTAGAGGTTTTATCACCCTTAGTGACGGGAAGTCCGGACGTGATTAGAAAATTATCCGGAAATGCAAGGGCTTCGTGAGAAGTGCCTTCGGTTCTGTTCGATCCCGGAACAGACTTGTATGGATTGTGTGTCTGACGTTACAATTTGAGATATAAAGCTGATTTCTTTCAAATACATTTCTGTTGGTGGCGGAGAATTTATTCTCTTAGCTTAACACCCTTCTCTGAGACGTACGAGCTCAGAGGTTATGTAGTTGAAATTTATCAGCGATATATCCCAATTTGGTAACGTGGCATACTGAGTGTTGCTGTGAAATGATCAGTGTTTGATCATTTGTGATATGATCATTTGTTTGATCTTATATCTTTGTGATCATAGGTTGATCATTTTGTTTGACCCGAAGCAGGGCTTTTTGTAGAAAGCGTAGCTTTGTGGACGAGACTTCGTCGAGCCTCACACCCCGGAAATGGTCGAAACAGGACGAATGCAGCAAGGTTCTAGGGAGTAGCGCCCCTTAGTGTATGTCATTCCTTCTGGATAAAGGTGGTATCATGGTATGGAGCCCAGATACTTAACCTCTGTGGTTACTGCATTATTATTATCTATGTGGTTTGTTGCGAATCGGGGATCCTCGGGAAGATCGGTGACGATCGGGGGATGGCATACGCGTGTCAGTAGTTACCTATTTTTGCAGAGGTAACCCGGCCTTGTGTTGGCAGAGATCCGGTTAGGTTCTCGGGTCGTCTATTCCAGGGACGTACCCATCGTGGATAGGAAGTTCCTTAGCCTGACCATTTGTTGGAAATCCAAAGAAACAATACGCGACGTGTACGGCTTTAGTTGTATTACCTGCTATGGAATGTGGCGGTAACCTGCTATTGAACATAGTAGCTATAGTAGGCATACGATACTGGTCGTATGTTGGCTAAGATTAATATTATACTTTCGAAATGATTTCTACACTATGCACTAATAATAATATCAAAATGATTTGATTTTGCGTAGTAAGCATCTTTGACTATCATAAGAAGAAATCTCCTCCAATTCTGCGTTTGCATTGTGTGTGTGGTGGGAGGTCTTATGGTAGTTTCATTTTCCAAAAGCATTGCGAATTGACTTTAAAATTCTCTGCTATTTATTTTAAAGAATAACTGTTTTACGATCTCACACCAGTCACCATGACTGACTCGGAGTTTATTGTTCCCTTCTAAACTCTGGGTGCCCACCAATTTCCACACGGGCAGCCTAGAGTTATATTATCAGGATATTCTGGATATTCTGGAGCTTGGAGATAAGCTGGATGACGAGACGTAGTATTTGTATCTGATATTATTTATTCCGCTGTGTATTCTGTATGAGGACAAGTTATATAACTGTCCATTGTTGTACTGAGTTGTATATTGACTCTGATGATATGATGTGATGTAATGTAGTAACAGATATAATTCTTTTGTTTTTAAATGATATTCATTTATCTATTGTATATTGTTCCGCTGCGATGTGTAAGATTCTGATATTGTTTTCTGTTTCTGCTCTTGTTCTGTTGTTGTTCTTCTTTCTTTTCCTTCTATCTTCTTCTTCTTCTACTTTTTCTTTCTTAAAACCATAACTTTTCGGGTTTCCGGCATTCGATGGCTCAGCAGTCGATAAAGTGAGTATCGATGTTGAATTTTCGAAAGTCGGAAAATTTCGGGATGTTACAGTAGAGGTCGGCCAACAAGTTTGGATGATGGTGCAAAAGTGGGTGAAGGCAAACAATATCACAAAGCATGCATATATGGATTTGTCTAGATTTTTGGGGCTCGGCCAAGGCCCTATATGCCACGGCCACTACTGTAAGGTCCACTGGGATGGTGTGGCCGAGAGTTCTGGAGGTGCTGGAGGTGGTGGAGTTGATGTAGAGGGCGGCTAAGGGGGTGGTGAAGTGGTGGATGTGAGGTAGTGCTCGGCTATGCAAGTATTGGTGGTGTTTTGATAATTTGATGAATACTCATCAACCAAGGGGGTCACGGCATGGGTGGCTGGTGAGGAGGTGGTGTTGGTGGTGTTCCATCAGGTGGTGGAGGTAGCTAGGCAGCCAAGGGGCTATGGCCGAACCTAAAGAGGTGAAACAAGTGCAAGAATTCAACTAGAAAATCAACATAAGAAGAAAATAGATAAAAGAACAAAGGGTTTTTTTTTTTTACCAAACTTTCCCAAACAAATGATGGCCGAATTTTTTTTTGTTTCAGGAAGGAGAAAGTGTTTTACGTGAATGAGAAATCATAACAGCTGAAAGTGTGGGGAGTTATGTCAAAAGAAATGAAGAGTTGTGTGGAAAATGAAGAGGCGGAATCCAAAAAGGCAAAGGGCAATTCAAAGGTCAAAACCTTTTCATATTTCTTTATTTTTATTTATATAACTTTATATTTCTGGAAATAATAATAATTCCAGATAAAATTTCGAAAATTTAACAAAATATAAAAATATATATAATATTTATTAATTTATATAAAGTTAAAATAAGAAAATAGCTAAAATTAGTAACCTAGTCTAGAAAATTTGAAATTAATTGAAATAAATTTTGGAAAAATTATATGAGCTTGTAATATATTTTTAAACACAAATAATAACATAAAATAAAAATGCATTCACAAAATAAATAATTAAAATTTAATTTAAATAAAATTTTAATGAAGAAAATAGCAGAAAATAGGAAACTAGGCTTTATAAATTGAAATAAATTCAAGTATACTTTAGAAAATTTATATTATCATTTTAAAAATATTAAAAGACATAAAATAACCTATTAACACAAATTAAAACAAAATATGACAATAAAAATATAATTTATATATTTAAAATAAATAATATTGCAAAATAAACAGTTTATACACAAAATTGAAACTTACATAACTTCTACAATATAAGTCCGTTTTCAATGAAACGAAAAGCAGTATTCATGGTATTAAATCTATTTTCATAATAAAAGATAAAATTTATAATTTGAAATATTTAAAATTTAAATTTAAAAGTCAAAGTTTGACTATTTTAACCAAAATTCACTTTTTGGAAAATTATTCTATTCAGTCATATTTGTAATTCTAATCCATATCAAAATCAAAGTTTATATTTAAAATAACAAAATTTATATTTTTCATAAGTAAAGCTTTTGAATCTGGAAAAATCAATTTAAAAATACTTGTAAAATACAGGGTTGTTACATCTTTCAGATGCATACTCTATTTTCTATTCACGTACATTCATTTTAATTTCTGAAACAAAAAAAATTCGGCCATGGCTATTAAGGAAAGTTTGGGTAATGATTTTCAACTTTTTCTTATTCTTTTTCTACTTGTTTACATTGATTTTTGCATATGTTCTCTACCTTCATAGCTCCACTCCTCCTCAACCAGATCTGGTCCGACCTCCACCACCCCCTTTCTCTGATCATTACCCACCCTACTACACCACCAAGGCAGGCCAAGCACATCCATGGCAAGGAGCACCACCAAATCAACAAAAACCACCACATATTACACTAGCCGAGCCTAGATTGTTAGCACCACCTTCTACCACCATTTGCCGCCACTACCACCACCACCTCTGACCTCCACCCTTTGCCACATCATCCACCATCACCAGCACCCACTGGCCGTGACCCATGACCTCTGGCCGAACCTATTTGTGCCAAAGATGTGAGGTTAGGTTGCATTGTTTAGCCTTGAACACCTAGTTTTTGCACCTAGACTTCACCACTTTGTTAACGCATGCTAGGCCGACCTTATGGAACCCAAAACCAGATCCAAACCCACCCCTTAGCAATGCATTTCAGATCTGGAGCTGAAGCATAGATGGTAGAAAGCAAGTGCAAACACTTTGGTTTTGTTTTATGTAGTTGTTCCTAACATTGTTTAGTGGCATCCTGTTTTGAAACTTATGTTTTATATATTTGTTTTGTGTAATGTTTTGAAGGGGTATAGCTTTGGCTCTTCCAATATCAAATCATTGTCATGCTTTCATGCCTCTGGAAATCTTTGTTGTGTGTTTGTGGTTGTCATCTCCAGCTTGAACAAGTGAGTAATTCTCACCAGACAATGTGTACTTATATAACTAGTAAACTGACACCATTTGAATCTGTAAAATTATATCATCCTGTTATAACTGTTATATTATATCATATGATGCTCACCCCTGTTATTACTCGTGTTATATCATCATTTACTATTATATAATGCTATTCTGTTATTTTATCAGTTTATCACACTGCAAGTTCCCTGTTAGTATAGAAATCACTATGGGTTGAAATGATATATACCCGAACGGACTTTAGAATAGGGAAAAATCGTTATGGGCAGAAATGATAGGCCTGAACGGTTTTTATTTATTTTATTTAACTTGGGATTGCGGGTTTGAAATGATAGAACCTGGTTTTTCTTTGTAAACTGCAGATTGAAATGGTACATATCCTTATCACTTGACCTAGGCTAGAAAATTGTATATAGACCCGTGGTTTATATATTTTTCTAAAAATTTTAAAATATTTTAAAAATGTAAATATTATGATATTTTGATTTAAACTTTATTAAAATGATTTCTATAAAATATTTGTGATTTTCTACAAATTAAATAAGTGAATTAAGTAAATGGTGAAGTAGAATTTGAAATATAAGTTAATTTTGGAATTTATGATTTTGTTTATAAATGGAATTTATGTAAAGTAAGAATATATGACAAATTTGATTTAAAAATGAATTTAATGATTTTTATTAAGTAATAATAATTTTATAAAGTGTTAATGATTTTGCATAACTTAAAATATGAAATAAATGGATATTTAAGCTGAATTTGGAAATATAACTTAAATTGAATTTTTGTGAAATTTGTTTAAAAGTGAAATTTTAATTTAGTAAAACAAATGGAAATAAGTTATAATTTGGAAATTTAAACTTAGTTGTTAAGTTAAGAATTTAATTAAAGAAATGAAAATTTAATTGTTATTTAATTTGATTTTGTATGGAAATTTAACTTTATAAAATCATAGAAATAAAGGTATTTAAATGATTGTTTTTAAATGTGAAAATATATGATTTTATAAGTTAAAATGGTTTATATTAAAAGTTAATTATGTGTGAAATTGTAAATAAAACTCTGAATCTGATTTGACAGCATTTTTGAAATATAATGTAAAGATATTACAGCATTGGAAAATGCTGTAGTTGTTTTAAAAGAACCAAATAGCAAATTTGAACTAAGAGTTATTATAGCACTGTGTTAGTGCTATAGTTGTTAAATTTAACTAAAATTTTAGTTGAAATTAAATTAAGATATTACAGCATTTTAAATGCTGTCTTTTGTTAATGAACTGTTTTAAAACATAACATTTCGTAGCATTTCCTAAGTGCTGCGAAAGTTGAATTTTCATTGTTTTAATAAACTTAAATGGATAAATGATCTTTGAAAAAGATTAAATTTTGGAAATTAAATATTTAATTATTAAATATAATGAATTGACTTTAAATGATTTAAATGGAATAGTTGATTTAGGAAATACAACTATTCTGAAATGTGATTAAATGGTATTTAAAATTAAATTTAATAAATGATGTTTTGAAATGATATTTTGATATTTTGAAATGAATTTGAAATGATATTAAATCTTGGAATGAATAATTGAAGTTTATATTAGTATGAAAAATATTTGGTTTACTTGTAATTTGAATCTATTTAAAAGATATTGGACTTATGAAATATAGGATAATAAAGCTTTGGAATTTATTTTATAATTTAAATAGTTATTTTGTGGATTAAATCAATATTTGAAATTTATAAGATTTAAAATGGTCTATGGAAATTGAATTGAAATAAATGATTGAATTGAATAGAAACTTTGGAAATTTTAATACTTGATTTGAAAGTATAATAATTACACTTTTAAATGGTTTAAATGAATTATTTTGATTGAAATATAAACTATTTAAAAAGGTGACTTGAAATGATAATAAATGAATGATATCTTTAAATTTAAAAAGTATTTAAAGTTGAATATTTAGATTTGAACTCAAATGATATTTTGGTATATTAAAATGATTTGAAATGAAGTTTTGGAAAGATTTGATATTTTGATATATTAAAATGATTTGAAATGAAGTTTTGGAAAGATATGATATTTTGATATATTGAAATGATTTTAAATGAAGTTATGAAATGATATGATATTTTAAATATATTGAAATGGTTTGGAATTGATTTAATCTTTATTTTGATAAAGATTTGGATTTGAAATGATATTCTATTTTGAAGTATAAACTGTTTTTAAATTATAACCACGGGTTATAATAACGATTGGTTGTTAAAGAGACCGGGATTGGATATGGACATACTCTCTGTCGATACCGAAAACCACTTTGATAATTGCGTACGTAGTGGAGTTTCCAGAATGAAGTAGGACGGTGGCGACGATCCTAAGGTATGTACGTGGACCCAACTCCCGTGAGTTGGCATAAGGTGGCTAAAACAGGAGCGATCTATGGGCCAAGGAGGTAGCACCTCTGATCGGACACACTTCTTCGATACCATTCTATTACTTGTGATTGATTTGGTGCGCACCCTTGATTTGGGAGTGTTATTCGAGGTGGGCGGTAGTGGCTGCTATGCGTCACCACCAGTCCGGATGTGTAATTGGTATATCTACCCTGGCATTGCCTTATGTGCCGTGTCACCTACCATATCGAGCTTTACTACGATTTGTGATTTCTCCCGTAGCCTGTGGAGTATCGAGGGTAGCCCCCATTTTGGGAGTATGCTAATACTGGATAGACTACTGGGACTATTACGTGTTAAGGTGGAAAATGTAAAGCCTTAAGGCTATTTAAAAGTATGTTTATTTTATGATTGGACATTATTATAATAGCGAATATTACTACATAGTAGATAGTTTAACGGATCCTTAAGGAATGGGCGATCCCAAGCATTCTTTAAGTTACTTGTACCTTTATTACAGTTCCCTTGAGTTGGTTTACATTATATAAGTATATATTGTCCTGACTCGAGTGTTTTGTGTTTTGCTTTACGCTCGGGTCAGCCTGAGTTATTCACAGATTTGGATTTCCACTCTCTTGGAGATTTGAATCGCTGGAGATCATCTGCTTGTCTTGTCCTATCTATTTCAGTTCCATTGTTCTACTCGGCTTGTACTTGGTTATTTTATTGAGACTTCTGTTGTACTCTATTTCTTCTGTTATATCTTATGTAACTCTGATATATTTATATAGTAGCTTCATGAACTACTATTTCTTTTACTTCCGCTGCATTATTTTACTCTGTGTATGTGATCTGTGATTATATTTATTTACTGTATATTCTAAGATTTGCCAAATTTTATTTACAACGCGGTATTTTGAGCAATTCAAGTCTGACATGTGCGAATGCGAATGGTTGAAAATATCGGGTTGTTACAATAATCGATAGGGAGATTTCAGTCGACTCATCCATTGAGGAGCTAGAACGGTTCACACGGGCTGTCATATTGCTTCTTATAGCATCTCGTCTATTTTCGAACCATTCGAAGGGTAGAGTTAGCATTAAATGGTTGTACTTGCTAGAGGATTTTGCCACTATTTCTGATTATTCGTGTGGTAGCGCGGTTTAATGCGCATTATACAAGGACTTGGATAATGTGGCTCTAAGAAAGTCGAACGGGTTAGCAGGTTGCCTAACCCTTCTGCAGGTATGTCGGTTTTGACTTATAGGTGTACCAATATTTTGAAAGACATTTCTTAACACTAATAATATGTAGTATGGTCATGGACGCATATTTCTATTGGGCGACCAAATGTTCATGCCAACGTCGCTCCGGGACTTCCGTACGGGGCCAGGTAAAAGTCGCTTGTAATTTATACTGAAAACTTTATGATTTAGGGCAATATTCATAGATTATGTAACGACCCGTAAATTTTTAATAATTTTTTTTGTTTTATTTATATATTTAATTGAAATTTTAAACAATAAAATTTTAAAATAAAAAATTTGATATTTGGAATACGTCTGTTTAAACATAGCAGATGGTAAATTTTCATCAGATAATATGAATTTTATTTTATTGTGTAATTTTATTTTAATTTAAATTAGTTAATATTTGATGATAATAAAATGTTTTCTAAACCTGAATATTTTTGTAACGACCCTAGATTTTAATTTAATTTAAATTGATAATTAAATAAATTTTTGAATAAAAATTTGTAAAATTGATTTTAAATGGAAGCGAGTTTCCCCGAATCCAAATAAATTTAGTATAAATCATTTAAATTTAAAAATATTATAAATATTGCATATATATGTGTATATATGTATTTGGGCATATATGTGTGAATTTGAAAATAATAAATATATAGATATATATTTGACTTGAATTTAAATTGTAAATAAATGGTTTAATAATAAATGATAATAATAAAGGTTAGGATTGATGGTTAATAATAATTTGAATTTATAAATTAAAAATATAAGACGATAAATAAAATAAAATAAAATAAATACATAGATAAATTCAAATAACATGTTAATAAACTTTGTAAAAATATAAAGTGAATACATTAGAGAAATTTTAACAAAAAAAAATAGACATACAAATATATAAGATAAGTAAAGAATTGTACCAGGCAAGCAAAAGAAATAAAAATATAAGTATGGTATAAGTGTAGATTTGTACAAGGTAATTCATGCCATTATCCTTAGTACACAAATATATATCTCAGCCGAGACAAGTTAGAAAGGCAAGTAAATTATGTTATGTACATAAAATAAAAGCAAGTATAGGCAAGATAAAAAGAGAAAATAAAATATCTACAAAACAAAGCTGCAGCCACCAAACAAAATGCATAGTCAACAAAGTATCAAAGCATTTAATAAAAAGCACCTTCAGCCATACCCTATTGTATAAAATATATCACCCTGTACAATGTTAGTACATCACATAGTAAAGCTCTTTTCTCTATATCAACATCTCCATTTCGTCCATCATCATTAAGCAAAACTTGAGAATCAAAGCTTCAACCAGAAATGAAAAATCTGGACAGCAAGCAGAACTGTAGAATTGAAAAAAAAAAGTTTCAAACCTGGAAGCTTTAAACAATTCAAAGCTCAGGGAGTGATGATCAAAATAAGAAAAAAAAGCAGAGCAGTTTGAAAGATTTCATGGTCCAGATTTTCAAACTAAATCTTCTCCTCTGTTCTTTCACAAATCCAGGTGAGCAAACCTTCTTTGTTTCCTTTACCTGTGAGTAAACTCCTACCTAAACATACTCTATTTTGTTGTTTATTTATGCTGTGAGTAAACTTTTAAACTAAAATTTAGTAACAAAAAATGTGATGCTCATGAATTACAGTGTCGATGATTGATCTGCATAAATGCATATATGTGAGCTTTTGTATATGCTTATCTGTTGATTTTGAAGAAATTCTGTTCCTATATTTCAAGCCTCTGTTTTTAAATCTGAAATCATAAACCACTTTAAACTTGATGCATTGACATAGGGTTGAAGTAAATATGCGATATAAGTTTGAAAATATGCTTGCATGATGAATTTAATATCCTAGAATATAATTATATATAGGAAGATGTAGAGTATTGATTGAGCATGCCTGAATATCAAACAAATGAAAAAAAACTTCCAAAGCTTACAGGCATCATATATGTTTATAAATCATTTTCCATTCTATGATTATTTTAGAAAATAATTTCTAAACAAAGGATGTAAGTTTAAACAAGATTAAAAATTTTAAAAATAGTTTAAAGATAAACAAAGCAAAGTTTCTCTAGAAATTTGGGAATTTACAGTCAAGATTCAAAATATGTTAAAATCCTAACATCATAATTTGATACTTAAAGATTTTAACTCGAATCCATTTAGAAAGATATGATTTTTGAAACTAAAATCACGAATTTTAAAATTTTATTTTGAGAGATATTGTGGGATGGCCAGTATTGGGACTTTTCGCAATTACTGATGATCGGCATGGAATTGATTTTCGAAATTATGACTGAAGGAGGTTTGGGTAGTGAAGGGTGATGGAAAAATAGCTGGAGGTGGCCTCGACCATGGTGACGACGGCGATGTTCGTTTTTCTTTTGTAAACCTAATTTTCAAAGGGGTTGAACTTTTGATCTCCGCGGCCTCAATGGAGCGTCGAGTGGCGCAAGGCTTTGGGGAACAATAGCTCGGTGGGTGGCGAAGACATGGCTGGAAGTTCGTATCGCCATGCGATCAGAGGTGCGTCGGCAAGGCGAGTTTCTGGGACGTGGTCTGGTTAAGGTTCTAAAGCTATGCTCGAATTCGATCGAGAGTAGATATGGGTCTTGGTTTGATTCGAGATCGATGTTGAGGTCGATTGCGACTTGCCGGAGGACTCGCGATCGTTGTAGCGCCGTTGTGGCTCCGGTGCACGTGCACGGCGGCGTTGTAATGTCAGAGTTTGGGCTTTGTTCTTCTCGAAGGAGCAATCGGGTATGTAAGGGAAAGACTCGAGTAATAACGCGGGAGGTTGTTTCCAATTTTTCTGTAACTTTAATCAAATTTGTGAAGAAAGGAAATGGGGTCTGGGTTTCTCGAGTAGCTGGAGTGGTTTGCTCGAAGTAGTGGGAAGTCTGACTCGAGTTGTTTTAGCGTGGTCTCGGGTTGGCCACGAAAACTGCTAATTCCAGTTTTGAAAATTTTGAAAACTTAAGTTTAAACTATTTTATAAACCATTCTTTATAAAATGAAGATAGTTGTTAATGGAAGGTGAAGTAAATGGTATTGAAATGATTACTTGAAAATTAATGAAGTTCAAAGGTATCTCAACTTATATTTTTAAAAATAAAATTGTTTTAAAAAGTAAATATTCAAATGGTTAGCTTAAAAACAAATTTATTTAAAATGATTTGTAATTACTTTCCAATTTTAATTAATTCAGTATAGAATATAAAAAATGAAATAAAATTAAAATCTAATTATTTAACAATTAAAGAATGAACGAATTGAGATAATTAATTAATAAATAAATAAGTAATAACGTTAATTAAGATCTAATCAATTCATAGTCAAGTAAAATTAAACATTGTTTTAGAATAATTAATAGTTAATTATTTAATAGTTAAAGGTTGATGAATTTTAATTAAAGGTTAATTAACTTATTTTTAATGGATAATTAATAAATGATTAAAGAATAATTAATCAAAATAATTTGTAATTTATTAATGTAAATTAACCAGGATTAGAAATTCATAAGAAATAAATCTGATTTGAATTAATCAGATAATTAACTGGTCTTACTTATGAATGTTTGGTGTGACGCCCCACCTCTATACCCACGCTAACCAAGAACACTACGATGTAGTGCTGTCAATTAGCACGGAGAATAAGGCTGTGGAGGAGCGACCATCCATGTAACTTCTTTGTGCGAGCACCGATACGTCAGATAGAATAGAAAGCATATCTTTTAAGGAGGAAATCCGACATACCGATACAAACACAAAGCTATCACACGGTGGCTATATATAATCTTCGGAAACAAACATAGAAATAATCATAACATAAATCAGTCACAGACATCCATATCACAAAGGCGGAAGAAGATATGAATAAATATATAACACATGAAAGTGTACATCAGAGTAGTGGTCAGAAAGATCCACTATAATACAAAAGAATAGCATCACGTGCTATACAAAAGAATAAGTACATAACATAGAGTCTATATCTCAAAGGTGTACATCCAAAAACTACTAATCTATGTAGTTAGCCAAAAGTCAGAGTAATCCAGAAGAGAAGTCAAGCAGAAGCACCTGTAACATCTCGGTCTGACCCGAGTATTATTTATAAGAAAATAATAAACGGATCAGTCTAACTATAAATATCAGATGACATGATATAGGATAAGGGGTATGGCATAAACATATAATAACCATGATGGCATACTACTATAAGTATGTAAATGATAATCAACAAGGGATTAATCAATGTCACAAGAATCTTCTCAAAGATCCAAACACATAAAAAAGTAATGACACACAAATTCACCAATACACAAAAACTGATATCATATCAGTGAAAACCACAAAAGTTGGTAAAGCACTAAATCCAGAAATCAACACACGAAATCCAGAACAAATCCCAGAAATCAACACACGAAATCCAGAAATCACTAAAAGGGGGAAGTCCGAACACACGGACGAGAAGCTATCTCATGGAAGCTATCCATTTAATTTTTCCGAACACACGGATGGCCCGAAGGCAAGTCCGAACACACGGACGAAGAGACATCGCTCAGTCGCTAGTCTAAATCACAAAAATGATCGTCATGATCATAAGGAAGTGTCAATCACACTAAGCTAGTAAATATATGAGTTTAGCTTCATGTCCCATAACCACTTGCTTAACTTAAATATTTACGAACAAACTGTAGATCTTCACTAGGAAATTGTCACAAAAGGGTTCAATCGAACAAGTCCAAGAGCTAACCGACGAAGTGAACGCAAGCGTTTCATACCACTCGTTTTACTAAGTCGTTTAAGTCGATTTCTCGTTCGAGTGAAGTAAAGGCTTATATATTAGTAGATTGGAAATCGGTTTGAGAAAACGAACTTTTGATATTAAAAATAGTGTTGAAATCGATTTGATGAAAGAGTTTTGATATTTACTACTAGTATTAAAACCTTCATATCTTTAAAGTGACAAGTCATAAAATGATTGTTGGAACAATCTATCACAAAAATTCACATTCGGAGACATGAATAAAATCCAAGGAAATCAGCTCAAAATGCATCAAAGTGGAAGTTCTGATGAATGCTTTTCAGATAAGATTGCCTACGTAGATTTAGCGAAGGCAAGCTGGTCCATCGACCTAAGGAAAAGTAGGTCATACGACCTAAGAGTTCACGCGAACTAACAAGGCTAAGGACAAGGTCGGAGATGACCTACGACTTAACAAAGTCCTGCGACCTAAGTGGGATGCGACTTAGTGGGGCATAGGTCGGAGACGACCTACGACTTAAGGTCAAGCGACCTAGTGAAATAGCAGGGGAAACATTAGGTCGGAGGCGACCTACGACTTAAGGTTTTAACTCGCGAACGACTTAGTACTTGCTTATCTCGCGAACGACTTACGACTTAAGAGGGTGTATGACCCAACGACTTAAAGTCGATACGACTTAACGACTTAAGCTCAAATACGAGCTACGAGCTAAGGTCTATACGACCTAACGACTTATCTCAGTACGACCTAAGCCAGGACGAGATAGCAGAAGGCAACGACTTAAGTCTTAACTCGGGGACGACCTAAGATGTTAACTCGTGGACGACTTAAGGGGTTAACTCGTGGACGACCTATGGCTTAACTCGTGAACGACTTAGCACAGGCGAACAGAAATACAAAGGCGGTGACTTTTCAACGCGCGCGACTTAAGCCCTTAACTCGCGAATGACTTACGACTTAGGCTTAACTCGTGGACGACTTAGCGATGGCCAGAAACGACTTAAGGCCAGAAAAATCACCAAAACACTGAAAATTGAAGTTTTTCGCCAATCCAATCCAAACCAAATGCAAATGTTGATGCTAGAGTGATAGGGAATCATTCCCAACAGTCCAATGACAATCATAGGCAAGATGTGAGATCAAAAATATCACCTTTTCCACGAAATTGATGAAGATGAAGATTGAAAGCATGGAGAAGCAATCCAAAGCTTGAATCCACAATCTTCTACTTGAATTTGATGTTGAATCTCAGATTTGCAATAGAATTTGAGTTGGGAGTTTTAATTTCTCTTTCCCACCACCATTTTTGACAAAGCTTGAAGTGTTTGAACAAATGAGAAAGAGGGTTGGGCTGAACTAAAGGGGTACAGTCCAAACCAAAGTCAAAGGCGGGAAAAAGTGCCGAAAAGTTCACTATCTCCAAACATATCGAAGTTTACACTTAAAAAGATCGCAAACGTCATTTTGAACTCAATGGAAGTGGTCTCGAGTCCTAATTTGACCGTATGTAAAAAGTAGCTTTTCGGACTAACATCCGACTAATGATAAAATATTTAAATAAAATATTTAAATATAAAATCGATAGATATGCGGGTTGTTACATTTGGATTCTATTGGATGATTGAATTGTTTGATATCCCTGATCTAAGATGCTATGTGATATAATCTGATTTGAGATCTGTACTGTAGTTATTTATCTGGGATGAATGTAAATTTTTTCTATGATCTGTGAATGAACGATAAGCGTTATAGTTTATATCGCTTATCAACTATATCCTGTATTTTGATCTGTGATGATTGAATGATGTTGCACTATTGTGTGAAACCCCTGGACCACACTTTTACACACACAAATGTGGATTTCACGTGGAAATCGGTTAAGTCGTAGATAATTTTAATTTAATATTTTTTTTGTTTGAAATTGAAATTTTAATTTCAATTGATTTTGGAAATGAATTTGGGTTAAATATTAAAAGCTTTTGAAAAGGTGTTTTCAAAGATAAAAGCTATTTTGAATGACTTGGTAAAATTTCCAATTTAAATAATTTAATTTGAATTTGAATTCAAAATAAGGAATTGAATTCCATGTTTAGAAATTACGGCTAAAAATGTTATAAATGTGTTTATATGAAATTAAACCATTTTAAAAGTAAAATTTTGAGAATTTGGATTTAACCCAAGAACCTTAACTCGTATAAATGAATCAGATTTTCTGAAATGAAACTGTTTGTTTTCAAATGATAAAAGCTTTCAGATAAGAAATGAAATTCCAGTTTAATTAAAGGGATTTCAAGATTGAATTGAAAAATGGTTTTTCCAAGTTATGAATGAATTCTTTTTGAAAGCTATGAATTAAATCTGTTTATTTTTAACAGATTTAAAATGATGATTTATTTAAACCATTCGAAATGAAATTGTTTTGAAAGCTATAAGTTAAATCTTTGATTTAAAGATTTAATGAGTTAAATTGAAATGGAAATTGATTTGGAAAATCTGTGAATGAATCTTTTGTTTAAAAGATAAAAATGTGGAAATTATTTAAACCGTTGTAGGTTGTTAAAATGAATCTTTTTGTTTAAAGATTTGAAAATGGTAATTTGTTAAACCATTTGAAAAGAGAAGTTTGGGTAATAAGTTGTGACCTAATTGAAATCCCAATATCCATATATTTTTAAATATTGCGCTCACTATTCGGGTTAGCCGGGAAAAGACCTTTGTGTCATATAACCCATTCCGAATAGTGATATGTCGTATATGGATGGTATTTGAAGACCGGTGTTGAAGACCGGGTATTTGCGAGAACGGTAGGATAACTCGTCGATTGTCTCTGCACTGAGTCACGCTGGTATAGAGGTCTCCTAAGTGATGGGAAATCCGATCGGTATTGTGAATACCCGGAATTGCAAGGGCTTCGTAAGAAGTGCCTTCGGTTCTGTTCGAACCCGGAACAGACTTATATGGTTACGTGTCTGACATTACACTTTGAGATATAAAGCAGATTTCTTTCAAATGCATTTCTGTTTAGTGGCGGAGAATTTATTCTCTTAGCTTAACACCCTTCTCTGAGACGTACAAGCTCAGAGGTTATGTAGTTGAAGGTTATCAGCGATATATTCCCAATTTGGTAATGTGACATGCTGAGTGTTGCTGTGTGATGATCATTGTTTGATCATTTGTGATATGATCATTTGTTTGATCATTTATCTTTGTGATCATTACTTTGATCATCTGTTGACCCAAACCATGGCTTTGTGCTAAAGCATAGCTTTGTGGACGAGACTTCGTCAAACCTCACACCCCGGAATGGTCAAAACATGAAAGATGCAGCAAGGTTATTGGGGGTAGCGCCCCTTAGGGTATGTTCATTTCCTTCTGGATAGAAGTGGTATCATGGTATGGAGCCCAGATACTTAACTTATGTGGATGTTGCAAATATATATATATATATATATATATATATATATATATATATATATATATATATATCTTACTTTGTGATTTGTTGCTGGGGCCCCGGTTAAAGGTTGGTTACAACCGGGAGATGGCATACTCGTGTCAGTAGTTACCTAGTTAGGGGTAACCCGGCCTTGTGTTGGCAGAGATCTAACCGTAATGTTAGGTTATTTCTCAGGGTCGTCTTTCCAGAGGCATACCTATGTGGCAATGGGAAGTTCCTTTGCCTGACCATTTATTGGAAATCCAAAGAAACAATACGAGACTTGTACGGTTTTAGTTGTAGAACCTACCATTTACTTATGGTGGTCACCACTGTTTAGATGGTAGCTATAGTAGGCATAAGTGCGGAATGCCTATGCTGGCTAAGATTTATATTATATACTTTCGAAATGTTTTCTACACTATGCACTAATAATAATATCAAAAATGATTTGATTTTGCGTATCAAGCATCTTTGACTATCATAAGGAGAAATCTCCTCCAATTCTGCGTTTGCATTGTGTGTGTGGTGGGAGGCCTTATGGTAGTTTCATTTTCTAAAAGCATTACGAATTGACTTTAAAATTCTCTGCTATTTGTTTTTAAAGATAAACTGTTTTTGTTGCTCACACCAGTCCCATGACTGATCCGGAGTTTATTATTTCTTTCCTAAACTCTGGGTGCTCAAAATTTTCTACACGGGCAGTCTAGAGTTGGGTTTTTCAGATAGTCAGGTTCAGTAGATTATCCGGAGCTAGTTCAGTCTTTGGATCGGACTGCACTTGCTTATCTTTGTGCATCGTTATTGGGAGTTCAAGCTATTTCTGGATTAGCGCTTTGGAGATGGAGATTATCCGCTGCTGGTGTTATCTATTTTCTTTTCCGCTGCTACTTCTTGTATCATATCTCTGATGTATATTGATATTCATTGTATCATCATTGTAGCTGGATATTGTATCAGATGTTGTATATCTATATTCTTTTTCTTTTCCGCGGTGTTGTTTACTTAATGTTGTTATAAGCTCCGGCGACTCGGATTTGAACGGTCGAATCTACGGCATTCAAGTACGATGTAAAGTATGGATGTCGATTTTCGAGCGCGAAAAATTCCTTGGCGTTACAATTTTTCTATAGAAAATTTGTAAATCATTTTCTAAGTGAGATGTCATCTTCCGTTTCATCAAATTTGGACTTCTATTGCTCCGTTCGTCATATTTCTGACATTTTAGCAGCATTTCGGTACCGATATCGACTTTTGATCGGATGATCGTACCACTGATATCTTTATACCGTTTTGATCGTCGCGGCGTGCTGATCTCCGTAGTATATTCAATTGTGTATTTTGGAGCCCGGTACGCGGTGAAATCTGTGAAACTGTTAACGGTATCGGTACCATTTTTGCATATTTGATAGTGGTGTCCATTCGAATTTCTAACGGTTGAAATAAACGGCCACTAGTCATAAATATTTGCAGAGTTCAAGGGTCAGCTGGTGGTTCGTTCTCTGTTTTCGGTTCTGTTCATTTTGCAAAGGAAACCATATATTCTAACTTTGCAAACTCACTGTTTATTCTCTCTTTATTCTTTCTCTTCCATTAGCTCTGTTCTGTGAAAATATATATGTGTAATGAAAGTATATTCCTGACTTTTGCCAAGAAACCTCGCCTCTCAGACCACCACGTCCATGATCAACTCCCGCCACCTCGCATCCCATCTCTCAACAGCGTGCCGACCCCACCTTCCTCCCTTTCAATCGCGTAGCTACCCCGGCGTCCATCGCCAACAAACCCCACCATTCCTCGCCTCATACCATCGCCTTCCACCTCAGCAGCTCCGCCCTCCTCATGGTCGAGCCTCTCCATCCACTACAACACCAAAAACCCGATCTCCTGCACTCATCCATGGCCGAAGGCCACCTTCCCTTCACCTTTCCGACTTTAGCTCGGCCTTATTTTGCTTTGCCTCCTAGTAGTTTGTATATATTTAGGCCGTGGAATGTTTTTTGTTCTATATGTTCCACCTGGGCATTTTTCTGGAAAATGTGTCAACATTGTATTAAGGTAATTCGAATCTGATTGTTTAAGGCATTTATATATATATACAATATAAAGGTATACATATTGCTTTATATATTGCTTTCAAATATGATACTGTTTAAGATTTTTTTTTAATATCATAATAGATTTTATAAGTGAAATTCGCATACCAGTGGTCATAGATCTATATATATTTGTGTACATATCGAGTATTGTATATATATATGATATTGTAAAAGGTAACATATTATTTATTTAATACTGATTTTAGTTTGTTATATATATATAATATATGCATAAGTTATACGTATTCATTTAAAGTATGAATTTCCTGGAGAGTTGTATGTATGCTTTAATACAGGACCAGTTTTCAATTTAGCCACATATATATTTTGTTTGCAGTTGTTTGTACAGTCCCCTCTATCACATGTTTATTTATATATATATACTAGTAGTAATATGGAAGTTGTATACATCTGTTTCAAAGGTTTGCAAATGGCTGTTGTGCTATATATATTATAGTAATATTGATTTTTAAAGTATAACGACGGTGACTTTTCTGATATATATATTATTAGAGAAAATATATATATATATATAGTATGTAATTATTATAAAGGTTTACTTTATATGTATATGTTTGATCTGGGAAATGGTCAGACAAGGTTGCTTTCCTCCTTCGTAAATTTATGATATGTTCAGTGTGAGTATAGCACATGTTAAAAAGTATCTATTTGAATGCATGTCTAATTTATAGTCTAGTTATATATATATATATATATTTGTTATAACTATGATCTGCATATTTCATTTATAGTCTTAGTTTTATAAATTTTGTTTAAGTATAATCTGCATGTTGCTATAGTGTGGGTATAAAATATACTTTACATTTGTTTAAAATATAGTCTGCATATTGGTCCATCTAATTGTTTATAGATATTCAAGTTTATATAAGTGTATATGACTTGTTTGAGTTTATAGATATATTATAATAAAGTTAGTTCTTTTAGTTTTACAAGAGGTATTGATTTTAAATATATATTAGGTATATATTCTAAATATATGGGTTTAAATTTAATATTAATTTTTGTATATACCTATAAACATTTTGACTTTAATATATAAATGTTTTAAATTTAATATTGGGTTGTATAAAGGAATTTATTTTAATTTGAGTAAATATCAGACTTTAAATTATATATATATATATATATATATATATATATATATGTTCTTATTGATTTCTGTTATCAGCCCTATTTGTCGAATTCGTGCCAACCTTGTCTTGAGATTTCATGCCTGGATTTCGTAATTCAACTTCATTGTCTATCTCTCTAGCCTTGAAAGGTGAGAAATCACTCACGATTAACGTTCTTATGTTTATTAAATTTGATTTCAATTGAAACGACAATTGAAATATGCTGATGTTAGATTTTTACATTGCTATATATATGTCATTATCTGTATCTGTTCACCTGTGACATCTGACACCATTATCTGTTATTTATCACTGATGATATATGCCTGTTACTGTTGTTATATTAATTATCATATCTGTTATCACTCTGCAAGTTCCTTGTTAGTATAGAATTCACTATGGGTTGAAATGATACATACCCGAACGATCTGTGGAATAGAAGAAAATCGTTATGGGTTGAAATGATAAACCCAAGTGATTTTCATTGAATTGAATTTGGGATTGCGGGTTGAAATGATATATACCCGTATATATTTAAATTACGGATTGAAATGATAAACATCCGTATCACTTGACCATAGGATAGAAAATTATATACAGACACCGTTGGTCTATATATATATATATATATTTTTTGAAAATGATTTCTATGGTTTTGAAAAGAAATATATGGTTTTAATAAATATTGATTTTAAAGATTTATTAAAGTTGATTTAATAAAGTTGATAAATAATATGTTTAGGTATTATTTTAATATTTATAGTTTCAAATATAGAGTTTATAATTATTTGAAATTGATTTGAAATTATATTTATTTAAGAATTTTACTTAAATAAGTTTTATTTGAAATTTATTAAATTTGAAATATTAAAGCTATGATTTTATAACTTGAATTTGATTAAAAGTGACTTAAATGAATATTTCAAATTTATATAAATTTAAATGGGATATTTTATTATTTAAATTTGTAAATTGAAGCCGTATTTTTATATTATTCAATTGAGTAAGTAAATATTTCAAAACTAATAATAGTAAAGTGAATTTGATATATATATATATATAATTATCGAATTTAGTTTTGAAATGTTGAATATATTGACTTTGATATATATTGAAATTTGAATGGATTATTTTATGGTTCAAGTATGTATTTGAAAATCAATAATTTGAAATGATTTATTGAGAAACAGAATCAAGTTGAAATTAATGATTTGAGATTTGATTAAATTGGAATTTTGGAATTTGAGTTGATTTGAATCGATTTGTGAAGTTTGAGGAAACTATTTATGATATAAAGTATTTTTAAATTATATTTAAACTATATTTTGTTTTACTTTATAAATTATTTTAATATTAACTATTTTAATATAAATCTTCTTTACTATAAACTATTTTATATACTAACTATTTCAATATAAACCAAGTACTTAATACTTTCCTCTCATGTCCTCTCATGTCCGTCTCCATACTTCCCAATGTCCTTCCCCTTACCGGCTCTGTCATCTCTATCGTACCTCCCCTCTCTTCTCAAGTCAACTCTCACGTTCGTCCTAACTCTGATGAATGTACGCTTCCAACCAATGACAACTCTGTTCTTCTTTCTTCTTCAGCTATCCTTTCGCCATTACCTCCTAATACGACCATCATTGAACCCATTCATTCCATGGTAGTTCCTTCTGCCCTCCCTGATCCTTCAGTCTTACGTCCACCCTCTCATGACCCTCCAGACTCACTTCCCATACGACCTTCAGATATTTCCCCTCCCCCTCCTCAATTCTCAGTGCCATCATCTTCCTCCTCTCTAGGTGAAAGGCCTTGGTCTTCACTTTTTAAGCATAAACCTAAAAATGCTGGTAAGTATATCCCCGTTGACTTTTTTCCTGAGTATGAAAAAGAGGTTCTAGTGCCGACCCATGAAGTTCTGGAAGCTGGAGCGCGGATCTGGAATGAAACATTAGTAGGATTCTTCCTTGACAAGCCGTTATCATACACAGCTGTTATTCAAAAGCTAAAATCCATCTGGAAATTGAGAGGCTCCATCACTGTTAAATCTGATGGTACTATCTTCTTATTTAACTTCTCTTGTTCTGAAGATAGGAACAAGATTCTACTGAGTGATCCCATTATCATGAATAATAAGTTATTCATTGTCAAGCCATATGATGCAGCAATTAGTAATGTCTCTGGTACAGTCTCCTCTGTTCCAGTGTGGGTACATTTGTATAACCTTCCGTTATATGCTTGGTCGCCACTGGGAATTAACTGGTTGAGTAGTCATTTGGGAAAAATGTTATGCATGGATGAGATGACGGAAAAGCAGGAGCGGTTGAGCTATGCCAAATGCTTGATTGAGGTTAAACCGGACAAGGAACTAGTGGATGAGTTTCTGGTCAAGCTGGTGGAAGGAGGAATTCAAAAAATTTATGTGCAGTATTTGTGGAGGCCAGATGTATGTGTAACGTGCAAAAATTTTGGGCATAAAACTGAATGTTGTGACAGGATGGAAAAAAGGCATAAAGAAAGTGAAAAGGAAAAAAGGGAAGATGATATTAAAGAAAATCAAAGAGAAACAACAGACAAAGTCCAAGAAAATAGGAATGTAAAGCCTCTTCAGAAGCGTGTTATCAGACAATGGCAACGTGTAAAAGATAGGAGAAAAGAAAATATGGCAAAAGATAGAAAAAGGGAACAAGTCATAGGAAGAAATGTAGAACATGAGAAAGAAAAGGTTAGTATCAGAATTGATACTGAAATGCAACAAGAAAAGTGTAATATAGAAGCCCATAAAAATGGAAATAAGGGAATTGAAATAGTTGACAGTGAGGTACCTACTGTAGGTGCGACTGAAAGTGCTACTAATAAAAATCAGGTAACTGCTGAAGAAGTGATCAAGGATAATAACGACAAAAGTGATGGGAGAGCTGAAGATGATGACAGGATAGGAAATCTCATAACCACTAATCAATTTGAAGCACTGCTTAACCTAGATGAGGATGGAAACATGAATGTTCAGTGTCAAGAGAACCAAATAGAAGAAACTCAAGATAATATATCATATGAAGAAGTGGATGTACAAGTGAATGCAGAAAGACAGATTAAAGAAAAAGAAAAGTGTAACTCTGTGGACACACAAGGGAAAGTAAACCAAAAAATGCAAAAGCAAGATAAAGTTAATAAAACACAACTACCAGAAGAAAGTGAAGCAGAACATATTGAAGATGGAAATAAAGGTGAAGGAAAATTACAAGTAGAACCCAATAATAGTGGAGGCAAAAATGGAAAAAACAGAAACTTGAAAATGAGACAAAGAAACAAAGCAACAAAGCAAATTGACATGCACAAGGAAGATACGACATCCACAGACTATCAACCCAATACCCAAACTTCTATCTCTCCTTCCCAAGTAAAAGTCAAATCTCTCAATCATCCAACATCTAATATTTACTCCAGAATTGACCCGCCTCAGGCATTCAAACCTCCTCCCCCCTTGCCACCTCAGATTTCTTCTCCTCCTAAACCAAATCACGCAACCCCTCCTAAGTCAGATGAAACATCCAATAAGGAAAGTACCCCCCTATCAGCTACTATCCCTAACTATTTGTCCTCGTCGCAGGCAGTAACTAGGCGAATGAAAATAGAATTGCTCAATGCTCGTGTTACTCAATGATGACACGCATAGGTGCATGGAATGTTCGAGGTGCTCATCAAGCAATCAAACTTGATGAATGTAAACAGCTTATCACAACACATCAATTATCTATCATAGCTTTGCTAGAAACTAAGTTAAATCTTCAGATGACGATCAAGGCAGCTCAGTATATAAATCCCAACTGGAACTACCATCACAACCTGAATGAGGCTGTGTATGGTAGAATAATGATTCTATATAATCCCCTACATGTTACTCTTTCTCCTGTCCTATCCACATCCCAATTAATTCACTGTCATGTGCTTGATCTTGCTGATAACTCAACTTTTTATATCTCCTTTGTATATGCTCATAATACTGCAGCTTCCAGAAGTCCCTTATTTAATGTCATATCATCTCTGAGACAGTCCACTCACCCATGGCTAATTCTTGGTGACTTCAACTCTTGCTATTCCCTCTCCGATAGAGTTGGAGGTAATCCCCTCTCCATCAACGAAATACAACCTCTAGCTAACACCCTCATTGATGCTGAGCTTGTCCCTGTCAAATCAGTTGGAATGCAATACTCGTGGAACAATAAAAGAAGTCATGGATGCAGGACCTTTTCTAGAATTGATCACACTTTCTCCAACCAAACAGCTCTGTCTAAATGGCCTTTAATTTACAGCCTTCTCCCCCCTCCTCTACTTTCTGACCACTCTCCCCAAATACTCCATCTTCATGGAGCGAACATGAGAGGAAAATCAAATTTTAAATTTTTTAATTCATGGGTTCTTGAACCGGATTTTAAATCTATTATTAAAACTGCATGGAACAAAGAAATTAATGGTAATCATCTTTTTATCTTGCAGGAAAAAATAAAGGAAGTGAGGGAAGTTCTGAAAAGGTGGGCCTATAAAAGATTTGGCAAGGGAGAAGCTATGAGTACTACAATAAAAAACAAACTATCTGAAGTTCAAGCTGACATGATGAATAATGTTAATGATGCGTTTCTCTCAGAGGCTGAAAGTACTTTGTCTAAGCAATACCATGAAGCGTTAACAAAAGAAAGTGAGATGATAAGGCAGAAGTCGAGAATTAAATGGAAGGAAAAAGGAGACAGAAATAGTGACTATTTTCATGCTAGTCTCAAGAACAAGCAAAGAAGAGAAAACATAACGACAGTTTACGATAGAAGCGATGTTCTTTGTTCTACCCCTGGGGAAGTTCAAGAAGCTTTTGTTAAGCATTTCACTGACATGTATAGCAACTCTGATAACTTCATTCCTTTTATTGATCAAATCCCTGATGATATCCTTCCTAGAATTTCTACAAATGATATTGACATCCTTAGTGCTGCTGTTACCCCAGAAGAAATAAAACAAGCTATGTTCTCTCTGAAAACTGAATCGTGTGGTGGACCTGATGGGCTGAACGCGCTTTTCTACACTTCATGTTGGGCGACTGTCTCGACTGATGTGTGCAATTCTATAATGTTATTCTTCAAAAAGAGTAAAATCTTCAGGTCCTATAATTATACCAATATAGCTCTTGTTCCCAAACATAAGAATGCTCACAGTGTTAATGATTACCGCCCAATATCGTGCTGTAATACCCTGTACAAATGTATCTCGAAGGTTATAGCGACGAGGCTAAGGCAAGTTCTACCTAATATTGTCTCAAAGAATCAAGCTGCCTTCCTACCTGGCAGGAATATCCTTGATCATGTCCTGCTCTCTCATGAGCTTCTTAAGGGATACAAACGCAAGAAAGTTCCCCCAAAAGCCATGCTGAAACTAGATATAATGAAAGCTTTTGATATGCTGCAATGGAACAGTGTTGTTCGTATTATGGGCTACATGAACTTCCCTCCCCACTTTATTTCTTGGATATACGAATGTATCTCCACCCCAACCTATTCAGTCAACATTAATGGCATCTCTGCTGGATTCTTTGCTAGTAAGAGAGGAATAAGACAGGGTGATCCGTTATCAGCTTACATCTTCATTATGGTGATGGAACTTCTTACGAGAATGATAGACAAATTAGTTACCAATAATAAGTTCAAACTTCATCCAGCTTGCATTGATCCTCAAATCACTGCCTTAATGTTCGTTGATGATCTAGTCGTGTTTTGTACCCCAGACTATAACACAATCACGAATATAATGACTGCTCTTGACCAGTTTTATACTATGACTGGACTTAAGGTCAATCTTCGCAAATCTGATATTATTACATCAGGTGTGAGTGACAACCTGTCTGCTCAAATAACTCATATAACAGATATGTCTACAAACCCGAACACTGTGTCATACTTGGGGTTGCCGCTCTCAACTTCCAAGATAACAATTAACCAATGTCTTCCTCTTTTTGAGAAGATCACAGCAAGATTGAACTGTTGGACCACTAGAACTCTAACCCAAGCGGGTAGATTAACTTTGATAAAGTCGGTTATTTTTTCAATGCAAGTATATTGGGCTAGAACATTCATTCTACCATATAAGCTGATTAATATGATCAAATCTGCTTTCATGAAATTCCTATGGGTAGGCAAGACTATAGGTAAATACATTGCTCCTATAAATTTTAGCAAACTTGAGAGGCCAATGTCTAAGGGGGGACTTGGTATATTCAATATGAAGCAATGGAATAGGGCTGCTTTTGCGAAGCATTTAGACACATTTTATAATGATACTGACAGTCTCTGGGCCAACTGGTCAAAAAAAAATGTAACAAAAGGAAAGAGTTTGTGGAAGATGTCTAAACCACAGAATATGAGCTGGACATGGCAAAGTTTGTTCAAAATTAAGGAGTTATTTCTTCCCCTTATACAAATGAATTCCTGCCCATCTTATCGTGTTAGTTTCTGGGACGAACCGTGGCTTGATAAAGGGTATATTCTCAGTCGTCATCTTACATACAATGAAATTCAACAGACTGGAATTCATAGTGCGGCTATAGTCAGGGACGTTCTCACCAATTATAGTACAATACGATACTCGTCTTCCAACCCTAGAATACAGAACATATGGAACATCATAAGAAGGTTTACTCCTCTGCCTTCTTCAGCTGCTGGAATAGTGTGGGGAAATAAAATGGGAAAGTTCAGTATTGGAAATGGTTATGAATACTTGATGAAAAATGGAGAGCAGCCTAAGTGGAAATGGTGGAAGAGAACTTGGTGTTTGGACAGTAGTTACAGAGAAAACCTGCTTCTGTGGAAGGTCCTTAATCGTGCAATACATACTAAAACCAAACTTGCTTGCATGGGAATGGTAGTTCATATATACTGTTCTTTCTGCAATGAGCAACCGGAGTCAGTCGAGCACCTGTTTTTTGAATGTAAGTACATAAACCAGCTCTGGTCTGTGGTTCTGAAAAAGCTAAATTCTTATTCGGCCACTACTGACAATCGTGGTGAATGGGAGAATGCATACGCAAGGTCAGGGATCAAGAGGAATGGCATGAGACTGTTTACTGTGGTGTTGAAAAGTTTCATTAATATTGTTTGGAAAGAGAGAAATTCTAGAGTTTTTGATGTAAGCAAAGTTAAATCTGATGTTGAGCTCAAAAATTGGATGACTCACGAGTTGAAGCAATCCATGAGGATGCAATCCTTCAGCATTGATCCAGGGATTTTAGAATCTTTCTGTAGGTTTTAGTCTTTTTGTGTTTTTATTTTTATCTGTTCCTGTGCCTTTTTTTCCTCTTGTTCTTGTGGCGCTGTGTTTGCCTTCGTTTTTCTTGAGCTATGCTCTTTGTTGTACGTGTTCTGTTCCTATCAGTGCTGCAATAAAATGGTCGGGGACCATCCAACCCCGTCGGCCTTGCCAAAAAAAAAAATATAAACCATTTTGACTTATAATTATTTTTGTATAAACTATTTTATTTTATAAACTATTTAATTATATATACTAATTTTAATATCTCTAAACTGTTTAAGAGGAAAGTGTTGTGTATTCCAAAATGATATGATTTCAAAGCTATGATTTCAAAGTGTTTCGGTTTCGTAAGTGTTATAACTTTGGAAAGTGATATGATTTTTGGAAATGGATATATATGTAATGGAAATGATATCGTATCGATTTGGGTTTCGAAATGAAAATGATATTTTTGTTTTGAAGTATAAACTATTTTGAAATGACCGCGGTGTTGTAATAACGTTTGGTTGTTAAAGAGACCGGGATCGGATATGGGCATACTCTCTGTCGATACCGAAAACCACTTTAACAACTGTGTACGCGGTGGAGATTCCAGAATGAAGTAGGATGGTGGTGACGATCCTATATGAGGTATATACGTGGACCCGACTCCCGTGAGTTGTCATAAGGTGGCTAAAATAGGAGCAATTGACGGGTTAATGAGGTAGCTCCTCTGATCGGACACACTCCATCGTATGCCATTATATTACTTTGTGATTGAATTGGTGCGCACCTTCGGATTTCGGGAGTGTGGCTCGAGGTGGGCGGTAGTGGCTGCTATGCGTTACCACCGGCCCGGAAGTGTAATTGGTATATCTACCCTGGCATTGCCTAATTGTGCCGTGTCACCTACCCTAGTGCGCCTTCTACGAGTTTGTTTTGTACCATACCTATGGAGTGCCCTCTGACGACGCCCATTACGGGGGAGATTACGGTACTCTATAGACTATGGGAATATATAAAATGTCTTAAGGGGGATATGGGTAACGCCTTAACGCTATTTTAATAGTTTACTTTACTATAGACATTATTATAATAGCGTATATTACTACATAGTAGATAGTTTAACGGATCCTTAGAGGATGGTTATCCCAAACATCCTTTAAGTTACTTGTATTTCAGTTGATATTTCACTTGAGTTGGATTTATTGATATAAGAATGTTAATCCTGACTCGAGTGTATTGTGTTTTTGTTTTACGCTCGGGTCAGACTGAGTGGCTCAGTGTTCGAGACTCACCTTTGGAGTTGGAGCTTTGCTTGGAGATCCAACTATATCTGTTCAGTTTGCAATTATTCAGTTGACTCCAGTGATGTGTTCAGATCTAGTATTTGACTATTGTATTGAGACATCTATGTATTCGAGACTTCTGTTGTATCTTGTTTTAACTCTGTTATATATATATAGTAGCTTCATGAACTACTATTCTTTTGTTTCCGTTGCATTATTGGTATATTACTTTGTGTCTGTGATTCTGTGATTATTTACTTAATGTATATGCTGAGTTTTGCCAAATTTAAATTAACAACTTGATATTTTGAGCAATTCAAATCTGACATGTATGGATGCGAATGGTTGAAAATTTCAGGTCGTTACATGTGGTATCAGAGCTCTGGTTTTAGGCAAAACTCAACATATAGAGTAGATTTAATTACGAAATCACTTTCGTTCGAGCTTGAATTCCTTCTTCTTTGACTCGGTTTTCTTTGAATTTTGGAACGTTCCCTTCGGTTCCAAAGTCCATTCTTGTCTCCCTTATTCGTGTCTTCTTGATTCTGGAGTATCCCATAACTCCACTTCGAATGATCTCTATAATAAATCGGTGGTCTTGCTAATCTTTGAATGACTATAAAGGGGTAAAACTCCTTTACCGTTGGCATTGATTCACCGAAGATTTTGTATCGTCGGTTTAGATGCTGATATCTCTTGATATGCCTAATTCTATCGATCAGATTTTGAGTTGTCTCTAGATTATGCATCGATCTTATTTGTGAAGTCACGGTTGGCCCGGTTAAGGTTGCCCGCGATTTATATAAGTCTATCATCTTCCTTGTTTGAAATTCAGTTGTCTTATCTCCCTTTCGAACCTATTTTCGAATTTGAATTCTTTTGAATTAGGATTCATCTAAATTAGATCTCTATTCTTGCTTTGGAATCCATTATGGAATCATCGAGTGAGGGAGTATATTTGTAATTAATATATAAATGGTTTACATACTGTGTTATTTGAGTTGTTGATGTTGATTTGGGTTATTGATCGATTCGTCTGATCAACGCTATCGATAGGATTTCCAAGACACTTGAACAGAACAAACTGACACAATAATATTTTCAAATTTGATAAATGAAATAAATTTGTAGGATTATATTATAAATATATAAGTAAATTTTTCTGGAATTTAATAAGTTAATTAAATTGGTTGTTTGAAATGATAATATTTGAATATCATTTATTGTTCTACAAATGAATTTATAAACTTGGTTTATAAATTGATTTGGAATTGAAATGAATTTAAATTAAGAATTTGAGAATTTAATTTCCAGTGATTTCAAGCTTTGGTTTTAAAATTTTAAATATATATATATATATATATATATATTATTGAAGGTATTTTCGAATAGAAACTGTTTCCAAAGAATTTTAAAATGTTGAAATCAGTGCTCTCCTTTTTGTCGTTGGAAAATAATTTCGGTGATGACGGCCGCATCATCGACATTCATTTTCGAGTTTCGAAGTGGAGAGACCAATCCGTAGCTTTGCTACACTTTTGTTTTGGAAAATAAATTGATTTAAATTTTCTAAATTATAACTTGATTTATAATATATATATTGCTATATGACTTATAGATCTGATTGGATATATATAGTGTGTATATATATATATATCTAAATGGTTTGAAGTGAACTGGAAATTTAATTCTTAAATTTTGTTAAAGGACGATTTTAATTATAAAATGAAGCCAAATTTTTGAATAAGTAATTAAACTTAAAATAGGTTGAATGAGAAAATTTTACCTGTATAACACTCAATTACATTTCAATATAACTTACCTAAAATTATTCGGAAGTTAAAAATGTAATTGGATAACATACAATATAAAATGACTTTATAAGGAAAGATTTGAGCTTTATAATAAATGTTATACACTAAAATTTTATTATAAAGATGTTAATAGAGATAAATAGAATAATAAGTTAATTGAATAATAGACGAGACAAATAAATTTGTTTTGAAGGAATTAATAAATTGAAATTAGATTAACTTATGGAAATACCTTGAATTTAAAATCAATTATTGAACATAAATTAATTTAAACCATATAAATTTCAATTTAAATTAATTTATATGGTTTAAATATAGGGTACTTTTGGCACAGGTCCTTATTAAGGTTTAAAATACACGAAAAGTCCTTCACTAAATTTCAGTGTAAATTAGGTCCCTGTTTTTTATTCACGATTATTGCAGAGCATGATGCAACTTTTCATAAAAGTTGCTGACATTTCCGCAACTTTTCTGTACACTGATATGAAAGTTACTGAAATATCAGCACTTATTTATAAAAGTTGCTGACATTTCAGCAACATTTATGTACACTGTGAACACAGTGTATGAAAGTTGCTGAAATATCAGCACTTATTTATAAAAGTTGCTAACATTTCAGCATTAATTTTTCTTTGTTTTTAGAAAATAGAGACCAGATTTACAATGAAACTTTGACAGGGAAAGTTGCTGAAATATCAGCACTTATTTATAAAAATTGCTGATACTTCAACAATAATTTTTCTTTGTTTCTAAAAATAGGGACCAAATTTACAATGAAACTTTAACAGGGATCCGCTTTACAATATGAAAGTATGATAGGGATGTCTCCCTAATTTCCACTTAAATATATGTGATAAGATTTATTAAGTGGAATAAAGTTAATAATAATTTGGAATAAAAGAATTAAATTTGTTGAATAAAATATGAGTATAATAAATGATTATACAAATTGATGATTTAGAAATTGTTAATTGGGGATGACTAGACAATAAGATAATGAATTTAGAAATAGATAGACTGATTTAACTTAAGAGAAACCAAGTGGATTAAACCGAATTGTTAAATATTAATTAATTGAAATTGAAATCTATATGGTTTAAATAAATTGTTTTATCCTGTTTTAAATCTATTTTCTTTCTGGTTGTTTCTATTCTCCTACCTCGTTCCTTTTCGGGGACGAAAAGTTTTGAGTGGGGGAGAGTGTAACGACCCGTAAATTTTTAATATTTTTTTTTGTTTTATTTATATATTTAATTAAAATTTTATGAAATAAAAAATTTGATATTTGGAATACGTCTGTTTAAATCTGGTAGATGGTAAATTTTCATCAGATAATATGGAAGTTTATTTTATTGTGTAATTTTATTTCAATTTAAATCAGTTAATATTTGATGATAATAAAATGTTTTCTAAACCTGAATATTTTTCTATAAAAAATTTGTAAATCATCTTCTAAGTGAGACGTCATCTTCCGTTTTGTCAAATTTGGACTTCTATTGCTCCATTCATCTTATTTCTGACATTTTAGCAGCATTTCGGTACCGATATCGACTTTTGATTGGATAATCATACCACAGATATCTTTATACCATTTTGATCATCGCGGCGTGCTGATCTCCGCAGTATATTCAATTGTGTATTTCGGAGACCGGTACGCGGTGAAATCCGTGAAACTGTTAACTTTATCGGTACCATTTTTGCACTTTTGATAGTGGTGTCCATTCGAATTTCTAACGGTTGAAATAAATGGCCACTAGTCATTAATATTTGGAGAGTTCAAGGGTCAGCTGTTACATCTCCATCATTTCAATTTACTTTATGTTGGTTCATTCTCTGTTTTCGGTTCTGTTCATTTTGCAAAGGAAACCATATATTCTAACTTTGCAAACTCACTGTTCATTCTCTCTTTATTCTTTCTCTTCCATTAGCTCTGTTCTGTGAAAATATATATATGTAATGAAAGTATATTCTTGAATTTTTCCGAGAAACCTTGCCTCTCAGACCACCACGTCCATGATCAACTCCCGCCCCTCACACCCCATCTCTCAACAGCGTGCCGACCCCACCTTCCTCCCTTTCAATCGTGCAGCTGCCCCGGCGTCCATTGCCAACAAACCCCACAGTTCCTCGCCTCATACCGTCGCCTTCCACCTCAGCAGCTCTGCCCTCCTCATGGCCGAGCTTCTCCATCCACTACAACACCAAGAACTCGATCTCCTGCACTCATCCATGGCCGAAGGCCACCTTCCCTTCACCTTTCCCACTTTAGCTCGGCCTTCTTTTGCTTTGCCTCCTAGCTGTTTGTATATATTCATGTTGTGGAATGTTTTTTTTGTTATATATGTTCCACCTGGGCATTTTTCTGGAAAACGTGTCAACATTGTATTAAGGTAATTTGAATCTGATTGTTTAAGGCATTTATATATATATACAGTATAAAGGTATACATATTGCTTTATATATTGCTTTCAAATATGATACTATTTAAGTTTTTTTTAATATCATAATAGGTTTTATAAGTGAAATTCGCATACCAGTGGTCATAGATTTGTATATATTTGTGTACATATCGAGTATTGTATATATATGATATTGTAAAAGGAAACATATTATTAATTTA
Source organism: Allium fistulosum (assembly GCA_030737815.1). Taxonomy (NCBI): domain Eukaryota; kingdom Viridiplantae; phylum Streptophyta; class Magnoliopsida; order Asparagales; family Amaryllidaceae; genus Allium; species Allium fistulosum. The sequence continues at coordinate 528,071,104 of CM060906.1, forward strand.
ATACTGATTTTAGTTTGTTATATATATATATATAATATATGCATAAGTTATACGTATTCATTTAAAGTATGAATTTCCTGTAGAGTTGTACGTATGCTTTAATACAGGACCAGTTTTCAATTTAGCCACATATATATTTTGTTTGTAGTTGTAACGACCCGTAAATTTCGAAAATTAAATTTGTTAATTTAATAGGATTTGATAATTAAAATTTAGTAGAAATAATAAAAGGTGATAAATTTATATTGGAGTGAACGCTAAATTAAAATGTAGCAATGGTAATTAAAACCTAGTTATAGTAATTTGAATAAATTCAAATGTAGGACTTAGTTATAAGTGTAAATTTATGGGTATGATAACAAATTTGTATAAATTACCTAATTAAATGGTCAATTAACTTATTAGAAATCAAACTCATTTAAATGGTATGTAATTATAATGTGTTATTGATATAAACGTTACTTTAATGATTATTAATAAAGTAACGCAAGAGTAAATGAAAACTTAATAAAAACATAAATTTATTTTAAGGAAACAAGAGATATATTGTGCAAATTGATGTATTAGTATAAATTAAATGGTGATTGGATAAATTAATATCATATGAGTTATTGCAACATTTATGGGAAACTATAAACCCATAAATGTGATTTAGGGAAATTAGTGACCGTTATTAATGGTTACTAGTTTACTTAGGTTATTAAACGGTGTGTGGGAATCAATTGAATTTATTTAAAATATTGATTTAGGGAAATTGAATGTAAATTGAGGTAATAAAGTAATGCAGGACAATAAATAATTTATTTAGTACAATCCCCAATTTTTTTTGTAAACAATTGTAAGGTTTTATTTTATTGAAATTTGAAAATTAGGAAATAGATTCAAAACTTATATTAGATAATGAATTGAAATAATTAAAGATAATAATTAATGGATTAAATGGAATACCAATTTGTTTATAAAGTGAATGTAACAAAATGAATAGGAAATGCTATTTTATTCATAAAGTTATAGTTGGTGTGAAAAAGGAATAGAACCAAGATGGAATGATTAATGGGATTTAGGATCTTAATTTGTATGTGTGCATTAATTTATAATGAATGGGAAAAACGAATCAATTAAGATATGTGTTTATTTCTTTAGTATGTTGCATAAAAATTTGGAAATCAGTTTGCAATCAGAGGAGATTAAGTAGCACATTAAATGGGAAATAAATTAATTTATACATTAATGATGTGTAATATAATTCATTGTTAATTATACCCATACAATGTCAAATTATTAAATAGTTAGATTTTTAAATCAATAAACGAATTTATTGAGGTTTCAATTTATAATTAATAACATTTAATGTGGAATAAATTACAATAAATAGACTTAAATTATGCAGTTAGGGTAGATTTGAGTTGACATTGAAGATGGTAAATTTATAAGATGTAATTTATGCTAAGCCTAATTACTTTATGAAATTTGTTTGATTTAAAGATTTGAAAGCAAGATTTATTATTTTGAGTGAAGTGTAAAATTCAATAAAATAAATTTATTGCAAATAAATGAAATTCAACATTTATTATTACATTAATTAAAACTAGATGTAATGGGAGGATATTGTTATAATAGATTTTGAATCAAGTGTTAATTTCATCAGATGTAATAAAGAAAGTGCGTTGAATACAAGAGTGGAAATAAAGATTTACAAATTTTTGAGATTCGAACTGTAATAATTGGATTTAATTGCAATAAAATAAAATTTAATATTTAGATATTATGTAAATATAAACTTAGATGAAATTTGGAGATATTTACGTAATAGAGTATGAATCCAATGGTAGTCTCATCTATTGGATACCAATAGATTGAATAATGGAATGAAAGTCAATAAAAGGGAATTATTGCAAATCTAATTTATAAGTTGTGGATATAATGAAATTGAAATTTAATGCTGAAATGAATAAATTAGTTAACTCTAAATTTACGTCTAGATTTGGTTTAACTAATGTGAATGATTAAGAAAATAAAAGTGTTAAAGATTGTCAATTTCAGAATTTAAATAGGAAATTTGATTTTATTAATTTATTTTAAATTTATTTACTAAATGGAAAAATAGCCGTTTTGGCCACTGACTCGGATTTCAACGAAACCAGTTTCATCAGATCTGTAACGGTGAATTATAATAGTGTTTCAAGTTTCATAGCGATCGAACTTGTCGTTTGATCGTACGAACTCGAAACGCCTTGAAATGTATGCAATTGTAATCAATTGAAATCAATTTGAAAATTTTGATTTTAGCATAACTTCTTCATTCGATGGAATTTGGACTTGAAATTTTTCTATTGCGTTTAAAATATTTTAAAACATTTATTTTGATATATGGGTTGACCCAATTTCGTTCCGGAGTCGAAACTGGCTTTTGGGCCATTCATCGTTCAGCGCGTTTATAGATCGGGTCTATCTATCCTATTTCGACTTTGCCTATATATATCTAGTTATAAACCCTAGCAGCCTCTATTCCTCATTTCTATATGTACAATTTCATTTGATCTTCCTCATTCCAATGGCTGCAAACCCTAATCTTTCCAATCCAATTTCAATTTAAAAAAAAAGGAAAAAAATTTTGCGGATCTGCAGCAACTTCGGGTCGCGCTTCGAGTTTTAGAGGCAAAAACCCTGGAGATACTTCGGGTCAGGATGAAAATGACTCGGGTCTCCGGGTCGTTTTCACAAAAACTCCAAGCAAGCACCGGGGATTTGAGGCTGTGGACCGAAGTTGAACCCGAAGTCAACAAAGGACCAGAATTTTTCAATCTTCAAATTTTCATAACTTTTTCATACGAGCTCGGATTCATGCGCGGTTTGTTTTGCTAGGACCGTATCGAAATTCCGGACACTTTGACGCTAGTTTGGATGGATTTGGAGACGATCAAATTTTTGGGTTTAAATTGAATTTAAATTCAATTTAAATTCAAAAGGTGAATGTTTTAACCCACTCACAACTTCTAAGATTTCTTATGTCTGTTAAATTAAATTTTGATGTGATTTAAAATTTATCTATGATTGTTTGGGCTTATATTTAATCATCATCTCAGTTAGATAGCATTTAGTTAAATTAAATTGTTATTTAATTTATTATTGCATATAATTTGACAGTTAAATTTATTTATTATTGCATATAAACTTCCAGTTAAACAGTTATTAATTTTTATTGAATATAAACTATTCCTTGATGCCTGTTATATTTTATATGCTTTATATTGATGTTTTGTTTAAATTGGATGATGATTGTAATAAATGGTTGTTTATTGATATTTGGATGAATGGATGGTATATTTGATATAAACTGCAAGTTATTATGCATTTTCATTCCATTCGGGATTGCGGTTTGAAATGATATATAACCGTAGACTTTATTTTAAAATTACGGATTGAAATGATAAATATCTGTATCACTTGGCCATAGGATAGAAAATTATATACAGGCATCGTGGTCTATATATAAAATATTTTAAAGTGATTTTCTATGGGTTTTGGAAAATAAGGGTTTATATATATATACTAATTTTGATATTATATAAATATTATTTTATATATGGTTAAATTCTAAAATTTAAGCTAAGTAAAATTTGATGATGTTTTAAGTTTGATTTACGAATATTTCAAGTTTGAGCTTTATTTAAGTGATACTGAATATATTAAGTAAATATTTCTAAACTAAATAATAGTAATTGAATTAAGGTATATATAAGATTATCAGATTTGGATGGGAATTTTGGAATATTTAAAGTCTTGAAATACATCAAAATTGAAATGTTTTATTGAAATTAAGGTATTATTGTTTTCAAAGTATTGGTTTTCGAAATTGTTATAACTTTGAAAGTAATATTGTAACGACCCAAAATTTTAGTGATTTTATTTATTAAATTAATTGAAATTTTGTGAAATTTAAACAATAAAATTTGGAAATAAAAATTTATTATTTGGAATACGTCTATTTTAATATAGCAACTGGTAAATTTTCATCCGATAATATTGAAGTTTATTTTCCTGTGAAATTTTATTTCAAATCAAACCGGTTAATAACAGTGAATTTAAAAGTTTTCCGAAACCAAAATATGTCAACAGGAGAAAATTTATTCAGATCATTCTGAATCAGACTGCGAAATTCATTTCACGAAATTTGGACTTCTACTGCTCCGTTTATCTTAATTCTGGCAAAATAGCAGCATTTCTGGTACCGATTATCGACTTTTGATCGGATGATCGTACCGCTAATATCTGTATACCGTTTTGATCCTCTCGTCGTGCTAATCTCAATGGTATATTTATTTCTGTATTTTGAGTAGCGGTACGCAACGAAAACAATAAGTTGTTCGTTGTAACGGTACCGTGAATTGCGACTTTTAATTTCTCTGTCCTTTTCAAATTTGAAACGTAAGCGGGACCACAATAATAATAATTCGCTCTAATCTTTTCAGCTGAATTTTTGGAGTACCGTCACTATTCAAATCACTGGGTATTTATTGCATACGTTTCGTATGCAACGGTTCATTTTATTTATTTATTTTTCTTTTATTAACCTTGTTTCGCTGTATCTTTCATATTGCAAACTTGCGTGCTGGCGCTCCTCTAGTCTTCCTCCTCCACATTTTTCGTTCCTTATCCTTCTCTAACCAGATATTATTTTTCCAACAATTCCTCCCTACTCGCCTCGTCTTCACCCCGATCTACAACCCAGATTCGCGCACCCTCCCCTACCAGTCCTTCACGTCTTCACTTCCACGCCTTGCTACTCCAGCACGCAGCCTCCCTCTCTCCAAACGAACATCCACATATCTTTCGACAACACCGAGCACCCTAAAAATCGCCTTCCACCCATGCCGAGACCCCACCTGTCATCTGCCATGCACCCAGCCGTGTGTGACCATCCACCCGAGAGCCTCCTCAACCGACTGTGCCTCATCCACCTAAAACCCCAGTCGCCTTGTGCCATCCACAACCTGCCAACGAACCTGAACCGCCCCTAGCCTTCAATATCGACACCCTACATAGCTTGCCCCGCTCCGATCTGCTAACGACGCCTATCTCTTCTTCTTTGAACTGTGAGTTATTTGTAATGTTAGTATAATATATATTTGTGTGACTTGTTTAAATATTGATTACTATACAAGTTATATATTTTATGAGCTACAGTTTTGTTTATATATATAAATATGTTTTGTTTAAAGCATTATACTAAATAAGTTTATTAAAAGTGATCCGCGTATTGTTTATATATTTTACGTATATATATAGATATTTTATTTATACAGATCTGTACAAAACCTTGGTTTATATAATTCAACTGTTATCTTTGATATTATTATAAATATTGTGGTTTGATCTCTGTTGATAATTACTTATAAAAAGTTATGTATATATAGTTATAGTGTGGCAGTTCATTTAGGTAAATTATAAATAATTAACGTCGGTCTGCATATATATATTGGTTCGCGTACACATATAGGCTTACAGTATGATTATAGTTGTTTTGTATATAAACTGTTAGTATTTCATAGGTCGGTTGTCAAGACCCAAAAGTCGACCTTCGAAAATCGGCACCCGTACTTCACTTGTACTCAAAATGCCGTAGATTCAAATGCCGAATCTGGTTCTCGGGAGCTTATAACACAGTTAAGTAAATAACACAGCGGAATAAAAAGAATAATACATTGATATACAATATCTGATACAACAGAGTGATACAATGAATATCAATATACATCAGAGATATGATACAACAAATAGCAGCGGAAAGAAAAAATAGATAACTAATATCAGCAGCGGAACAAATAACTCTAAGATAGTCTTCAAGAGAGAACTCCAGCAGTAGCTCGAACTCCCAATAACGATACACCAAGAATAAGCAAGTGCAGTCCGATCCAAAGATTGAACTAGCTCCAGAAAATCTACTGAACCTGACTATCTGAAAAACCCAACTCTAGACTGCTCGTGTAGAAAATTATGAGCACCCAGAGTTTAGGAAATGAACAATAAACTCCGGATCAGTCATGGGACTGGTGTGAGCAACAAAAACAGTTTATCTTTAAACAACACAAAAGAATTTAAACATTGAAAACCGCAATGCTTTTGGAAAATGAAACTACCATAAGACCTCCCACCACACACACAATGCAAACGCAGACTTGGAGGAGATTTCTTCTTATGTTAGTCAAAGATGCTTACTACGCAAAATCAAATCATTTTGATATTATTATTAGTGCATAGTGGAAAACATTTCGAAAGTAGAATATAAATCTTAGCCAGCATAGGTACCATTATATTATGCCTGCTATAGCTGCCTCCTGAGGAGACAGGTTCTACAATTTGCAATCGTAAAGGCTCGTATTGTTTCTTTGGATTTCCAACAAATGGTCAGGCTAAGGAACTTCCTATCCACGATGGGTACGTCCCTGGAATAGACGACCCGAGAACCTAACCGGATCTCTGCCAACACAAGGCCGGGTTACCTCTGCAAAAATAGGTAACTACTGACACGCGTATGCCATCCCCCGATCGTCACCGATCTTCCCGAGGATCCCCGATTCGCAACAAACCACAAAGTAATAAATTTGCAGCAACCACAGAGGTTAAGTATCTGGGCTCCATACCATGATACCACCTTTATCCAGAAGGAATGACATACACTAAGGGGCGCTACTCCCTAGAACCTTGCTGCATCCTTCCTGTTTCGACCATTTCCGGGGTGTGAGGCTCGACGAAGTCTCGTCCACAAAGCTACGCTTTGTTCACAAAGCCATGCTTCGGGTCAAACAAATGATCAACCTATGATCACAAAGATATAAGATCAAACAAATGATCATACCGCAAATGATCAAACACTGATCATCACACAGCAACACTCAGCATGCCACATTACCAAATTGGGATATATCGCTGATAAATTTCAACTACATAACCTCTGAGCTCGTACGTCTCAGAGAAGGGTGTTAAGCTAAGAGAATAAATTCTCCGCCACCAACAGAAATGTATTTGAAAGAAATCTGCTTTATATCTCAAAGTGTAATGTCAAACATGTATCCATACAAGTCTGTTCCGGGTTCGAACAGAACCGAAGGCACTTCTTACGAAGCCCTTGCATTTCCGGGTATTCACAATCCCGTCCGGACTTCCCATCACAAAGGGTGATAAAATCTCTATACCGGGGACCAGTCGGTGCAGAGACATTCGACGAGTTGTCCTTTCGTTTTCGTGAATATCCGGTCTTCACCACCGGTCTTCAAATGCGATCCATATACGACGTATCACTATTCGGAATGGGTTATATGACACAAATGTCTTTTCCCGGCTAACCCGAATAACGAGCGCAATCTTTAAAAACATATGGATATTGGGATTTCAATTAAGTCACAACTTAATAATTCAACTTCTTTCTTCAAATGGTTTCAATCGATTACCATTTCAAATCTTTTAAACAAAAAGATTTATTTACAGAGTTCACTTAATTTTCACAAAGATTCATTCACAGTTTTTCCAAAACAATTTCTGTTTCAATTGGATTAACTCGTTAAATCTTTAAAATAAAGATTCAACTTATTGCTTTCAAAACAATTTTATTTCGAATGTTTTAAACAAATCATCATTTTAAATCTGTTAAAGATAACAGATTCAATTCATAGTTTTCAAAAAGAATTCATTTATAACTTGGAAAACCATCTTTCAATTCATACTTGAAATTCCTTTAAATTGGAATTTCATTTCTTATATATACGAAAGCTTTTATCATTTGAAAACAAACAGTTTTCATTTAAGAAAAATCCAATTTTATTTGCACGGGTTACAGTCCTTGAATTATATTCATATTTCAAAATCAATACTTTTAAAATGGTTTAACCCTTATATAACGATATAACTTCTTTAATCCCTAGTTTCAAATTATAGAATTCAATTTCAAATCTTGAATTTAAGTTTTAAATCAAATTATTTAAACTTCCAAAACTTCATCAAGTTATTCAAAATTAAATTTCATCTTTGAAATTCCATTTCAAAAGCTTTTCACTTTAAACCTAAATTTCTACTTTCAAAATCAATTGAAATTAAAATTTCAATTTCAAAACATCAAATTTAAATCAACTGTGACTTAACCGATTTCCACGTGAAATCCATATTCGTGTGTGTAAAGGTGTAGTCCAGGGGTTTCACACACCATAGTGCAACATCAATCATCACGGATATATCAATAAGCGGTATAATCGATAACGCTTATCTTCATTCACAGATTCATAGATAAAATAAATTTATCAGTCACAAAGATTCACTATTACAATTCGATGTGGGTTTCGGATAACCCACTGGAATCCGACTCCCTATCGCATCGAAATTCAAATGTCGTTTTTCGGGTCAAGGTTTCATATTCACATAGTAATATATCACAGAAATAGAAATTTCAGATCAGCACAAAGTAATCTATATCACAAAGCATCACAATCACAAACAGAAATATCAATTCAATAGACAACATCTGATGATAGTCAATCGTTTTCAATTTAAGGTAAAGGTGATTTAAAAGAATTTACCACATAACTCTTTTTTATTGATTTATCTAAATCAATGATTAATTATTCTTAAAAATAAATTAATTAAATCTTTAATTAATTATTCCTTAATTAATTATCTAAATTAACTACATATTATTAACTTTAATTATTTAATTAACAATCTGTAATTACAAATTAGTCAAATACTTAAATATTAACTAACCAATCTTTAGTTTCAAATTAATCAATTTATGATCATTTAGTTAATTACAATTTTACAATTAATTGACTATTCTTAATTACCCTTTTTTTTTTCTTTTAACAATAAATAACAATTATTTGTCTTAATTAACATTTAGAAATCTTCTTTAATCATTTCGAAATCAATTTATTATTATTACAAAAACTTTAATGTTAATTAACTTTAACACTGATTTTAAATTTATCATTTAGTTAAAACACTAATTATATTTTTAAAACATCGTTAAATATTTACTTAATTTATTAAACTTGGAACAAATTCTTTAAGTTGTCAAACTATAATTACATCATTAATACTAAAGTCTGTTTCCAACATTAGCTTTAACTCTGTTTAAAAACAAAACCCGAGCTTTTTCAGATTCTACTGAGTGTTACTCGAGTTTCCCCTACGTCTCCCCGAGTCCTCTCCCTTCATGTTCGCTTCTTCCTTTCCCTTTTTATTTTACTTTTCCTCCAGTAAGTACATTTTAAGTTGAATTATAACATGATGATACAAGACACTCATGCGAAACCCAAAGCAGCACTCTTCTTCCTCTCCTCTACTCGTCCCTGTTTCTTCTCTTCTTCTTTTTTTTTCCAGTTTAAAATTCCAGAAAACAAAAAGATTTGAGAAATCTGAACCAAAATTTTACCCGAGCCATTTCTATATCTACTTCGAGTCCAACACTAGGAATACTCGGGCAATGCTTCGAGTTAACTCACGAGAGTACAGACCACCAGGCTCGTGCACGGTGCACGTGCACGTCGCCGTCATTCACTTCCAGGCGTTGTCTCACCATCGAGCAAGTTACTTTCAACCTCCTCCATCCATCTGGCCACTCCGGCAACTCCATTGACCACGGCATCCAATTCTAACACGATCGTGTCCCAAAGGATGAAGCTGTACAGGAACCATCATCTACAAGTTTTCCTCGTCCCTACGTCTCCGATCGCCTGACGCTTCGAGACTCCTGCCCCTGCTTCACCATGAAACCTCAAACCCAAATCCCCACGACCGATCGAGTCTCTAACTCCAACGATGTCGCACAGAACTCGCGAAAACAGATAAACCCATCAGCACCTAAAACCCTAAATCTAACTCGTCCCCTTAATTCACGCAATAGAAAATTCTTTTAACATTTTTCCAATTTTCGTAGGTCATCAAGCTTGCTCCAAAACAAATCTCAACATTCATTATTGATTCGTTCGTCAAAAATTCGTAAAAATGCCTTTTCCGTTCACATTCAAATTACATCATAAACATTGAATTAAAAATCAACGTTTCTGCTTTAAAAATCCTAACTTTGTATGCTAATTCAAGATAGGGAATCAAATTTCCAAATTAAAATGTTTGAAATTTTACTAATGATTTATATTTTTACTGTAACTTGAAGAACAGTGTCCTTAACCTACTGTAAAGCTTCAAAGTGATGACCAACATATGATGAAGATTAACAACCTATTTTGTTTAAAAAGAATCCTAAGTTTTAAAAGGATTTATCTAAAGAAATATACATCTTTCTCTACTTTCTTGTACTGAGACATGAAATATTGATGAACATCTCACCACAGAGCTTCCAGTATAATAGCCACATCGCAGAACAATTGATTTTCAATATATAGCAACATAAGATTATACGAACAGATTATCCAGTTTAAATTTCGAGATAGTATGTTTACTCACTAGTGAAAACCAAGAAGCCTGGAAAAAGAAACAAAGTTGCTCACCTGGATCTTGAATAAGGCAGAGAACAAGAAAACAGGGAAAGAACAGAGAACCAAAGCTTGAACTTGCATGCTTGATTTAGTTGAAATGATTTTGATTTATCATTTTCTAGGTTGAACTTGTATGCTTTTAAATCTTTTATTATTTGCCTGAAGCTTGATATGTTTTACTTTGTTTGTTTTAGAGGAGATGACATACTTTAGTTTTTTTTTCTTTTCATAGTTTTTAACTGGACGAAACTAAATGAGGAAGGTTGAGGTATAAAGAAGATTATAGGGTAATATTTTGTACAGGTTATATTGTTTGTTTGTACAAATACCAGAGGCCTTTTCTTTTGCTTGGAGGCTGGAACAATCACTTGGTGGCTGAAGTGAGATGGCATTAATTGCTATGTACAATATCAACTTTTATTTCCTTCGGTTGAAGATAATTTGGTGGCTAAAAATTTCATTGTGGTGGCTGCATTAATTGCTTTGTGTCCTTATGTTTCTTCTTATATATGTACTTGCTGCCTTGTTTGCATACTTGTATTCCTTTGTTTTGTATATATATGTTCTTATAAACTTTGGTTTATACTTGAATGTATGTAATGTTGTCTTCTTTTCTTTGTTATTTCTCCTTTGCAATATAAATGAATTAAATGTTGTTGTTGTTTTGTATTATAAGCTAATGCTTATTACTATTATCATTTCTAAATTTTTAAATCAATTTATCTATTTATTTTACTCTAATATTTATTATCTTATTTTTAAATTTGTAATCTCAAATTATTATTAACAATCAATGTTTTTATATTTAATATTATTACCAATTATTTATTTACAATTTAAACTCAAGTCAAATATATCTATATATTTATTATTTTCAAATTCACTCATATTTGAGTCGGGGAAACTCGCTCCAATTTTCTAAATAAATTTACAAATTTTTATCTAAAAAATTATTTAATTACCCAATTTAATTCAAAAATTAAATAAATTATTAATTTAAATAAATTTAAAATCTGGGGTCGTTACAAACTTCCCCCCTTAAAAGAATTTCGTCCTCGAAATTCACAGGCACGGAAGCAACAAAGATAGATAGATTCGATCTCCTATAATTCCTCAAACACAAGATACGGATTCCAAATTCAAGTCGGAATATCTCAAAACACATACCAATTTGTCCCTCTTCGGACTTTGGTATTCACAAGGAATTACAATAGAATTTCAAATTTTGGTTTCAAACGAATTCGTTTTATTGATTTAATTCAAATTTATCTTCATATTCTATTAATCAATTTAATTTAATTAAAAATTTCCAATTTATTTAAATTTTCAGTTTCAAATTTCAAATTCGTATTTATTAGAGTTTAAATCGAAAAGCTGATAAGAAATCGATGAAGATACGAAGTAAGAATTTCTACAATGATTCGTAGGGCCATCATCACACCGAAACTTCTTCTTGTAGCTGGTACGAAGAAATCAAAAGAATTTGAAAACGAATCAAAGAAGATTGGTAAGAAGGTTATTTCCACTGTTGCAGGGTATTGACCATTTATAGTCGTATTCCCTTATCCCCTATCTCGTCCTCTTCTTGCACTCATACTCACTATTAGTGGATAGTAAGAGAATTTACTGAGACGTTCAAACGGATATCTTAGGGATATACTCATTCTAGAGTTTACTTCACTCTATCTCTAATGAGCTACTTAATGTGTTATACTCCTGAGCTAAAGTTCAACCTTAGCTCTGATACCACTTGTCAAGACCCAAAAGTCGACCTTCGAAAATCGGCACCCGTACTTCACTTGTACTCAAAATGCCGTAGATTCAAATGCCGAATCTGGTTCTCGGGAGCTTATAACACAGTTAAGTAAATAACACAGCGGAATAAAAAGAATAATACATTGATATACAATATCTGATACAACAGAGTGATACAATGAATATCAATATACATCAGAGATATGATACAACAAATAGCAGCGGAAAGAAAAAATAGATAACTAATATCAGCAGCGGAACAAATAACTCTAAGATAGTCTTCAAGAGAGAACTCCAGCAGTAGCTCGAACTCCCAATAACGATACACCAAGAATAAGCAAGTGCAGTCCGATCCAAAGACTGAACTAGCTCCAGAAAATCTACTGAACCTGACTATCTGAAAAACCCAACTCTAGACTGCTCGTGTAGAAAATTATGAGCACCCAGAGTTTAGGAAATGAACAATAAACTCCGGATCAGTCATGGGACTGGTGTGAGCAACAAAAACAGTTTATCTTTAAACAACACAAAAGAATTTAAACATTGAAAACCGCAATGCTTTTGGAAAATGAAACTACCATAAGACCTCCCACCACACACACAATGCAAACGCAGACTTGGAGGAGATTTCTTCTTATGTTAGTCAAAGATGCTTACTACGCAAAATCAAATCATTTTGATATTATTATTAGTGCATAGTGGAAAACATTTCGAAAGTAGAATATAAATCTTAGCCAGCATAGGTACCATTATATTATGCCTGCTATAGCTGCCTCCTGAGGAGACAGGTTCTACAATTTGCAATCGTAAAGGCTCGTATTGTTTCTTTGGATTTCCAACAAATGGTCAGGCTAAGGAACTTCCTATCCACGATGGGTACGTCCCTGGAATAGACGACCCGAGAACCTAACCGGATCTCTGCCAACACAAGGCCGGGTTACCTCTGCAAAAATAGGTAACTACTGACACGCGTATGCCATCCCCCGATCGTCACCGATCTTCCCGAGGATCCCCGATTCGCAACAAACCACAAAGTAATAAATTTGCAGCAACCACAGAGGTTAAGTATCTGGGCTCCATACCATGATACCACCTTTATCCAGAAGGAATGACATACACTAAGGGGCGCTACTCCCTAGAACCTTGCTGCATCCTTCCTGTTTCGACCATTTCCGGGGTGTGAGGCTCGACGAAGTCTCGTCCACAAAGCTACGCTTTGTTCACAAAGCCATGCTTCGGGTCAAACAAATGATCAACCTATGATCACAAAGATATAAGATCAAACAAATGATCATACCGCAAATGATCAAACACTGATCATCACACAGCAACACTCAGCATGCCACATTACCAAATTGGGATATATCGCTGATAAATTTCAACTACATAACCTCTGAGCTCGTACGTCTCAGAGAAGGGTGTTAAGCTAAGAGAATAAATTCTCCGCCACCAACAGAAATGTATTTGAAAGAAATCTGCTTTATATCTCAAAGTGTAATGTCAAACATGTATCCATACAAGTCTGTTCCGGGTTCGAACAGAACCGAAGGCACTTCTTACGAAGCCCTTGCATTTCCGGGTATTCACAATCCCGTCCGGACTTCCCATCACAAAGGGTGATAAAATCTCTATACCGGGGACCAGTCGGTGCAGAGACATTCGACGAGTTGTCCTTTCGTTTTCGTGAATATCCGGTCTTCACCACCGGTCTTCAAATGCGATCCATATACGACGTATCACTATTCGGAATGGGTTATATGACACAAATGTCTTTTCCCGGCTAACCCGAATAACGAGCGCAATCTTTAAAAACATATGGATATTGGGATTTCAATTAAGTCACAACTTAATAATTCAACTTCTTTCTTCAAATGGTTTCAATCGATTACCATTTCAAATCTTTTAAACAAAAAGATTTATTTACAGAGTTCACTTAATTTTCACAAAGATTCATTCACAGTTTTTCCAAAACAATTTCTGTTTCAATTGGATTAACTCGTTAAATCTTTAAAATAAAGATTCAACTTATTGCTTTCAAAACAATTTTATTTCGAATGTTTTAAACAAATCATCATTTTAAATCTGTTAAAGATAACAGATTCAATTCATAGTTTTCAAAAAGAATTCATTTATAACTTGGAAAACCATCTTTCAATTCATACTTGAAATTCCTTTAAATTGGAATTTCATTTCTTATATATACGAAAGCTTTTATCATTTGAAAACAAACAGTTTTCATTTAAGAAAAATCCAATTTTATTTGCACGGGTTACAGTCCTTGAATTATATTCATATTTCAAAATCAATACTTTTAAAATGGTTTAACCCTTATATAACGATATAACTTCTTTAATCCCTAGTTTCAAATTATAGAATTCAATTTCAAATCTTGAATTTAAGTTTTAAATCAAATTATTTAAACTTCCAAAACTTCATCAAGTTATTCAAAATTAAATTTCATCTTTGAAATTCCATTTCAAAAGCTTTTCACTTTAAACCTAAATTTCTACTTTCAAAATCAATTGAAATTAAAATTTCAATTTCAAAACATCAAATTTAAATCAACTGTGACTTAACCGATTTCCACGTGAAATCCATATTCGTGTGTGTAAAGGTGTAGTCCAGGGGTTTCACACACCATAGTGCAACATCAATCATCACGGATATATCAATAAGCGGTATAATCGATAACGCTTATCTTCATTCACAGATTCATAGATAAAATAAATTTATCAGTCACAAAGATTCACTATTACAATTCGATGTGGGTTTCGGATAACCCACTGGAATCCGACTCCCTATCGCATCGAAATTCAAATGTCGTTTTTCGGGTCAAGGTTTCATATTCACATAGTAATATATCACAGAAATAGAAATTTCAGATCAGCACAAAGTAATCTATATCACAAAGCATCACAATCACAAACAGAAATATCAATTCAATAGACAACATCTGATGATAGTCAATCGTTTTCAATTTAAGGTAAAGGTGATTTAAAAGAATTTACCACATAACTCTTTTTTATTGATTTATCTAAATCAATGATTAATTATTCTTAAAAATAAATTAATTAAATCTTTAATTAATTATTCCTTAATTAATTATCTAAATTAACTACATATTATTAACTTTAATTATTTAATTAACAATCTGTAATTACAAATTAGTCAAATACTTAAATATTAACTAACCAATCTTTAGTTTCAAATTAATCAATTTATGATCATTTAGTTAATTACAATTTTACAATTAATTGACTATTCTTAATTACCCTTTTTTTTTCTTTTAACAATAAATAACAATTATTTGTCTTAATTAACATTTAGAAATCTTCTTTAATCATTTCGAAATCAATTTATTATTATTACAAAAACTTTAATGTTAATTAACTTTAACACTGATTTTAAATTTATCATTTAGTTAAAACACTAATTATATTTTTAAAACATCGTTAAATATTTACTTAATTTATTAAACTTGGAACAAATTCTTTAAGTTGTCAAACTATAATTACATCATTAATACTAAAGTCTGTTTCCAACATTAGCTTTAACTCTGTTTAAAAACAAAACCCGAGCTTTTTCAGATTCTACTGAGTGTTACTCGAGTTTCCCCTACGTCTCCCCGAGTCCTCTCCCTTCATGTTCGCTTCTTCCTTTCCCTTTTTATTTTACTTTTCCTCCAGTAAGTACATTTTAAGTTGAATTATAACATGATGATACAAGACACTCATGCGAAACCCAAAGCAGCACTCTTCTTCCTCTCCTCTACTCGTCCCTGTTTCTTCTCTTCTTCTTTTTTTTTCCAGTTTAAAATTCCAGAAAACAAAAAGATTTGAGAAATCTGAACCAAAATTTTACCCGAGCCATTTCTATATCTACTTCGAGTCCAACACTAGGAATACTCGGGCAATGCTTCGAGTTAACTCACGAGAGTACAGACCACCAGGCTCGTGCACGGTGCACGTGCACGTCGCCGTCATTCACTTCCAGGCGTTGTCTCACCATCGAGCAAGTTGCTTTCAACCTCCTCCATCCATCTGGCCACTCCGGCAACTCCATTGACCACGGCATCCAATTCGAACACGATCGTGTCCCAAAGGATGAAGCTGTACAGGAACCATCATCTACAAGTTTTCCTCGTCCCTACGTCTCCGATCGCCTGACGCTTCGAGACTCCTGCCCCTGCTTCACCATGAAACCTCAAACCCAAATCCCCACGACCGATCGAGTCTCTAACTCCAACGATGTCGCACAGAACTCGCGAAAACAGATAAACCCATCAGCACCTAAAACCCTAAATCTAACTCGTCCCCTTAATTCACGCAATAGAAAATTCTTTTAACATTTTTCCAATTTTCGTAGGTCATCAAGCTTGCTCCAAAACAAATCTCAACATTCATTATTGATTCGTTCGTCAAAAATTCGTAAAAATGCCTTTTCCGTTCACATTCAAATTACATCATAAACATTGAATTAAAAATCAACGTTTCTGCTTTAAAAATCCTAACTTTGTATGCTAATTCAAGATAGGGAATCAAATTTCCAAATTAAAATGTTTGAAATTTTACTAATGATTTATATTTTTACTGTAACTTGAAGAACAGTGTCCTTAACCTACTGTAAAGCTTCAAAGTGATGACCAACATATGATGAAGATTAACAACCTATTTTGTTTAAAAAGAATCCTAAGTTTTAAAAGGATTTATCTAAAGAAATATACATCTTTCTCTACTTTCTTGTACTGAGACATGAAATATTGATGAACATCTCACCACAGAGCTTCCAGTATAATAGCCACATCGCAGAACAATTGATTTTCAATATATAGCAACATAAGATTATACGAACAGATTATCCAGTTTAAATTTCGAGATAGTATGTTTACTCACTAGTGAAAACCAAGAAGCCTGGAAAAAGAAACAAAGTTGCTCACCTGGATCTTGAATAAGGCAGAGAACAAGAAAACAGGGAAAGAACAGAGAACCAAAGCTTGAACTTGCATGCTTGATTTAGTTGAAATGATTTTGATTTATCATTTTCTAGGTTGAACTTGTATGCTTTTAAATCTTTTATTATTTGCCTGAAGCTTGATATGTTTTACTTTGTTTGTTTTAGAGGAGATGACATACTTTAGTTTTTTTTTCTTTTCATAGTTTTTAACTGGACGAAACTAAATGAGGAAGGTTGAGGTATAAAGAAGATTATAGGGTAATATTTTGTACAGGTTATATTGTTTGTTTGTACAAATACCAGAGGCCTTTTCTTTTGCTTGGAGGCTGGAACAATCACTTGGTGGCTGAAGTGAGATGGCATTAATTGCCATGTACAATATCAACTTTTATTTCCTTCGGTTGAAGATAATTTGGTGGCTAAAAATTTCATTGTGGTGGCTGCATTAATTGCTTTGTGTCCTTATGTTTCTTCTTATATATGTACTTGCTGCCTTGTTTGCATACTTGTATTCCTTTGTTTTGTATATATATGTTCTTATAAACTTTGGTTTATACTTGAATGTATGTAATGTTGTCTTCTTTTCTTTGTTATTTCTCCTTTGCAATATAAATGAATTAAATGTTGTTGTTGTTTTGTATTATAAGCTAATGCTTATTACTATTATCATTTCTAAATTTTTAAATCAATTTATCTATTTATTTTACTCTAATATTTATTATCTTATTTTTAAATTTGTAATCTCAAATTATTATTAACAATCAATGTTTTTATATTTAATATTATTACCAATTATTTATTTACAATTTAAACTCAAGTCAAATATATCTATATATTTATTATTTTCAAATTCACTCATATTTGAGTCGGGGAAACTCGCTCCAATTTTCTAAATAAATTTACAAATTTTTATCTAAAAAATTATTTAATTACCCAATTTAATTCAAAGATTAAATAAATTATTAATTTAAATAAATTTAAAATCTGGGGTCGTTACATCGGTTTATTCTATATAGGATCTGTTGAGTGGTAACATATATTTTATAAAGTAAATTATATTGTGTATATGAAGGTATAGGGTAGTTATATTGGTTTGTGTATATAAGTTAGTATATGCTTAGAGTTTCGGTAGCTGTATATAGTAGTGCTTTACATTGTTCTAGCTGTTGGTTTTTAAAGGTAGTTTGTATGAATATATTTTGTTATACAGTCATAGTATAATGTCTCTATATACATATATGGTATATATATTATGCAGTTTATAAAGGCTTATTCAATACATATATTTTAATCTGGCAGTCAATGATTTTTTTTATTTATAAATATATATATAGTTTATATATAATCTGCTGGGTCCAAATATTAGTGATTTTCTTGATTAATGTAATGCTTTTTCTGGATATGTATATAAAACATCAGTTTGCAATGGTTCGAACGCGTTTGATTTTTTTGTTGTTGTTTTGTTTTTGTTTTTAGTGTATAGATCAAAATATATAAAGTTTCTTTTCTTTCAATAGTTGCTGTTAGATAATATGTTGGGTATGCTTGTTATATTGAGTCATAGATCATTGCAACTGTGTTGCGTATGTCGAGATTTTTCTTTTCTAGTGACTGCATTTTTTTTTGTACAGTACTATATTGTATATTCTGTTCTATCTATATGTATGTAAGTTAAATAAATATTACATGGGTTATATACCGATTTATATATATAAGTATGGAACTGTTGTTATATATGTACTGATTTTTTTTTTGATATATACAGACTGTATTTTATTTATGTGTTTAAAAAAAATATATATATGTTATTTTAATAATTGTTTTAAATTTAATATTGATTTCGTAATAATAGTAATAATAATAATAATAGTGTAGATATTTGTTGTTTCTATCAAACTGATCCGAATTGTTCATAAATTCCTATTTATCAGCTTCGATCGTCGAATTCATGTCCATCGTGCTTTGTTCCGAAATTTCGTGCTTGGACTTCGTAACTCATCGTTAAACTCTAGCCTTGAAAGGTGAGCAATCACTCACGATTAACGTTCTTATATTTATTAAATTTGATTTCAATTGAAATAGCAATTGAAATATGCTGCTGTAGTTATTTACATTGTTATATATGATTATCTATAGCTGTTCACATGTGACATCTGACACCAGTATCTAGTATTATACGCCTGTTATTACTATATTTGTATCTGTTCACCTGTGACATCTGATACCAGTATCTAGTATTATATGCCTGTTATTACTATATTTGTATCTGTTCACCTGTGACATCTGACACCCGTATCTGTTATTTATACTGACAATATATGCCTGTTGTTATATTTTTTTTAGTATCCGTTATCACTCTGCAAGTTCCCTGTTAGTATATAATTCACTATGGGTTGAAATGATACATACCCGAACGGACTTTAGAATAGGAGAATTTTGTTATGGGTTGAAATGATAAACCCAAGCGATTTTCATTTGAATTGAAATTGGGATTACGTGTCGAAATGATATCTACCCGTATATATTTAAATTTCGGATTGAAATGATAAATATCCGTATCACTTAACCATATGATAAATATATATACAGACACCGTTGGTCCATATATATAAATATTTAAAAAATGAATTCTATGGTTTTGGAAAGAGATATATGGTTTTAATAAGTGTTAAGCCTTAAATTTTTATATATAAATGGGAATGATTGATTTAAATACATATAATATGTTGAGTATTTAAATATATTTCAAAATAGATTTTGGTAATAATTTGAATAAGTTAAGGTTAGAAAGATTATTTGAATTTAGTTGAAATTGTATTCAATAAAGAATTTTATTTAATTAAACCGATTTGAAGCTTATTGAAATTGAGATGTAAGATATGATTTATAACTTGAGTTTGATTTATAAGTAATCTAATGAATATTTCTTGTTTAAATAAAGTTTAAGGAAATATTTAGTAAAATGTAATTTAAGGCTAGTTAAATGATATTGAATTTATTAAGTGAATATTCCCTGATTAAATAATAATAAAGTTAAATCAAGAGTTAAATCAAGTGCTATATGAAACTGTTAAATTTAACTTTGAAATGTTGAATATTAAAGATTTGAAATATATTGAAATTTAAATGGTATATTTAGAACTGAATTGAATTGATGAATTGAGCTTTGAATAAATTTGAATTTGGAATTTGAGTTAATGTAAATCGATTTGTGAGACTTGAGGAAAGTTAAATACTTTACTTTATAAATTATTTAACCCATATATATACTATTTGTAAAATAGATATATTTGAAATGAAATGATATTTGGGTTTGAAGTATAAATTAAATTGAAAGGACCACGGTGTTATAATGTATATTTCCACCTTGTAAATAGTTCTGAAGATCCTTAGAGGATGGTTATCCCAAACATCCTTTAAGTTACTTGTATTTCAGTTGATATTTCACTTGAGTTGGATTTATTTATATAAGAATGTTAATCCTGACTCGAGTGTTTTGTGTTTTACTTTACGCTCGGGTCAGACCGAGTGATACAGTATCTGAGACTCACCCTTGGAGTTTGGAGCTTCCTTTGGAGATCCAACTATCGCCTCAGCTTTCAGCTCTTCTAGTTGATTTGTTCAGAGAAGTCATCTGTTGTACTGGAGACTTCACTGCATTTGAGATATTCTGTTGTATTTTATTCTTAACTCTGATGTTTATATAGTAGCTTCATGAACTACTATTTTATCTATTCTGCTGCGTATTATTGTATTACTCTGTGTCTGTGATTCTGTGATTGATTTATTTACTGTATATGTTGAGTTTTGCCAAATTTTAAATTAACAATCTGATATTTTGAATTATTCAAGTCAGACATGTGTGGATTATTGTCGATTTGAATGGTCCAAAATAGCGGGTCGTTACAGTTGGTATCAGAGCTTTGGCTCTAGGCAAAACTTAGCATAAATAGTAAATTTATTTACAAAATCACTTTCGTTCGAGTTTGCATCTCTTCCTTTTGACTCGATTTCATTTGAACTTTGGAACGTTCCTTGCGGTTCCAAAATTCATTCTTGTCTCTCCTTATTTATATTCTTTTGATACTGGAGTATCCCATAACTCCACTTCGAATGATCTTTATAAGAATAGGCGATCCCGCCAATCTTTGGATGATTTGTAAAGGGGTGGAACTCCTTTACAATTAGCATTGATTCACCGGAGATTTATATATCTTTGGTTTAGATGCCGCTATCTCTTGCGATCGAATGTTGGGTTTTCTTGGAATTTTGCATCGATCTTGTTCCTGAAGTCACGGTTGACCCGGTTAAGGTCGCTTGCGACTTGTATAAGTGTATCTATCTTCTGTTTTGTAATTAATTACCTCATTTTTCGTTCGAACTTATCTTCGAATCAGAATCCTATTTGATTAGAGTCCCTCTAAGTTGAATTTCTATCTTTGTTTGAAATCCATTCTTGAACCATTCTTTGAAAATCAGGCTTGTTTATATTTTAGAAATTGTTTTATATATCGAAACTATCATATTCTATATATAAAAGTGTAATGTTTTCGATAAAGATTTTAAACCCTTTTAAAATGAGAATTTGAGGTTTCGAAAGGATTTGTAATTTTGAAAAAAAAAATTTATATAAGAAATTTGATTTATCTAAAAATGATTATAATTGAAGGATTTAAATTTGAAATTCGAGAATTGAACTCCGGGTTGTTGAAATTGGTTTTAAGATTTTGAAATATATTATAACAATAATATGATTTAGAAGTATTTTCTGAATAAGAAATGTTTCAAATGATTTTAATGAGTTTCGAATGATTTCGAAGAAATTTCAAAAGAAGTTTGAGGAAATAGAAGTCCAGAACTCACTTATGTCGCTGGAAAATAATTTCGGTGATGAGTGCACGCATCATCGACGTTGATTTTCGAGTTTCAGAGTGAGGGAAAGGCCACTTTAATAGCATTGCTATGCGAGTGATTTTGTGAAACCATTTTAATTTCAAATTCTGAAGTAAGATTTGATATTCGAAAGATATATGTATATATATACTTGAAATGATTTGAAGTAAGCCGGTGTTCAGTCCTTGAGTTTCGGATTTGATATAACCCCATATATTAAAATTGATTTACTGATTTGTTGATGGTTTCCAACTCTTGAATTTGAAAATGATTTCTTCAACTATTTTGAAGGTTCGAGCACTTCCAAATCAAGGTTAACTTTTCAAAGCTAAGAAATTTTGAAAAGTATGAATTATTTGATAAAGTATATAAATTTGTTTCGAATGTTAAAGTATGTAGTAATGTGATTTAAATAAGCTGAAACTGTTTTGTTAAGTAAATGAATAAAGCTATTTTAAATTTCTCTAATATGAAATTTAGATTTGAAATGCTTTGAAAAGAATTTGGTCTTCAAAATATTTTGAATAAAATTTAGTTTAAATGTTTTAACTTAGTAACATCCTTATGAAACTATATATTTAACAAGTTGGAATAAATTTATAAGTTGTACGTGTGCTGTTTTATTCGCATAATTAATTTGATCCAAGTTTGAGTACACAAGTTCGAGGTGAATTACACCATTTCGTGTTAGGATTTTTCATTGGATTCTTGATGGCGAATATTTGATATGGATTTTGGGCTTGATTCTAGAATTCTCTATCATAGTATATGGCTATGCAAGGAGACTGATGGCTTCTAGTCGAGAAACCATATCGAAGTTCGCATTAGGGAAGTCGAATGGACAATACTAGTTCGAAAGCGAACTTGTGTGATCGAGCGAGCGATCAAATGTGATTTTGCGAAATGATGACGTATGTACATCGTATATTCTAATATCATTGATATATTTTGACGCTGAAATTGAAAGCTGTCGGGTTAGAATATCTTTGCTTACTAAAAGAAAACTTTAAATTTAAATTACAAAGATATATAACCCATAAAAGCAAAGATATCCAATCACATATGGCTCTTCATACAGCGAAATTTATTTTGTAAAGATTTGATCCTTATATAAGATGGACCTTATGTAAGTATAAGATGATTTTGAAAACATTTGATTTTGGAAATGAATTGGTTGACTTAAATTATATTGATTTGGAAATTTGGATTTATTTTCTAAATCTATTATTTTGGAAACTTTGAAACTAAAGATATTTAATTTGAGAAGAAATAATTTGGTGAAATTATATATGATTTTGAAATTGAACTGATATTGAAACAAATTGAAATTTGAGAACCTTGTGCTACTAAATACTTGATTTGGGAGTTGTCGAACTTATATAAAATTGATTTGTATAAGTATGATGTTGATTCGAAAACTATGGATTTGAAAAGGTACTCAATTTGAAAATGAAATCTTATATAATTGAAGTCTATATAAGTATGATTTGATATACTATTGATTTTGGAAAGTATTTGATTTGAAAATTAAATCTTATATATAATGGATTTTATATAAGTTCGATATTTGAAAGTGATTTGAAAAGGTACTATATGATACATATTTTCGAAGTAAAGATATGGAAAGTGCCTTCTGCTTGATATCCGATTTGTGGCCACATCTTGGATTCATTCTATCGATATTATTCTCTCTGATTTTGGTTTTCCGGATATGATACTCGAGTGTCCTTCGAATTCCATGGCGTTACCCATGGTCTTATGTTTCTCTCGTGACTGCATAGCGCAACTGCCTGGCTGAGTCTTGCCTAGGGGTACGGATTGTTTCCTGGGGGATCCAGGCGTAACCATTGTGTATCCTGCAATCTGTGTAGGTCGCGAATAGTAGCGCAAATGCTTGGCTGAGTCTTGCCTGGGGGTACGGATTGTTTCCTGGGGATCCAGGCGTAACCATTGTGTATCCTGCATTCTACTAGTCATCATGGCGTAACTCGCAGGGCTGAGAAAGCTTACGGATATGGATTGTTTCCTGGGGGACCCAGGCGTAACCATTGTGTATCTGCGAACCATGGTTGGACAAAAGTTTTGTTTGTGTTTTTGATTGGATTGTACTTTCCATATCTGTTTTTAAAAGTTTTTCCAGTATTTTCACTGGGTGTGAAACAAGTCTACTAAGTACCTGGAGAATTCTAGCTTTGCGCCTGATCAACGCACTGCCAGAGTCTACAGGAACAAGGATAAACTTGTTGAAACATCAAGTTATAAAAATATTTTCGGAAGAAAATTTGTTTCGTTATAAAGGTATTTTATAATAAAAGTATTTCCAACAAAGAAAATTTTGTATCAAATATTTGGAATCAAAACCCTTATGGTCCTAAATTAACTATTCATGCTCGATACTATTCCTTGAATCTACCTTATTTGCTCAGCTTTATTTATTCACCTATATTCTGCTTTTCCAAATCCTCCTTCTTCTCCTCGTTGGCTATATCCTTTTAAATATTGTTTATTTATATACTATATGGTTTAATAGAAAAAAAAACTTTAGTGTTATAAATATTTTAGAAGTTATTAATTAAATAAAACATATTTAAAGAAAATGATTATCAATTTATTAATAATGTTGAAAAGTATCTTGAGATAAATTGATAAATTTATGAATTATGGATTAATGTTTTCAGATAGCTTCTTTGTAAATATAAGTAATAATGTAAATAATTGTTTCAAATAGTTTTCATATAATTATAAAGGTGTTATAAACATATAAATGGTATTTATAAAGAAAGAAAGAAACTTTACAAATGAGTTTTGAAAGTATTAAAGTTTTAAAATAATTAATCTGCAAACGAACTTTTCAAATGAATATCTCAAGTAAAATTTATATAATTTTAAATTAATTGTTTAATCTTAACTCTCAATCTATTTTTCTTTCTGGTTGTTTCTATTCTTCTACCTCCTTTCTTTTCGGGGACGAAAAGTTTTGAGTGGGGGAGAGTGTAACGACCCAAAATTTTAGTGATTTTATTTATTAAATTAATTGAAATTTTGTGAAATTTAAACAATAAAATTTGGAAATAAAAATTTATTATTTGGAATACGTCTATTTTAATATAGCAACTGGTAAATTTTCATCTGATAATATTGAAGTTTATTTTCCTGTGAAATTTTATTTCAAATCAAACCGGTTAATAACAGTGAATTTAAAAGTTTTCCGAAACCAAAATATGTCAACAGGAGAAAATTTATTCAGATCATTCTGAATCAGACTGCGAAATTCGTTTCACGAAATTTGGACTTCTACTGCTCCGTTTATCTTAATTCTGGCAAAATAGCAGCATTTCTGGTACCGATTATCGACTTTTGATCGGATGATCGTACCGCTAATATCTGTATACCGTTTTGATCCTCTCGTCGTGCTAATCTCAATGGTATATTTATTTCTGTATTTTGAGTAGCGGTACGCAACGAAAACAATAAGTTGTTCGTTGTAACGGTACCGTGAATTGCGACTTTTAATTTCTCTGTCCTTTTCAAATTTGAAACGTAAGCGGGACCACAATAATAATTCGCTTTAATCTTTTCAGCTGAATTTTTGGAGTACCGTCACTATTCAAATCACTGGGTATTTATTGCATACGTTTCGTATGCAACGGTTCATTTTATTTATTTATTTTTCTTTTATTAACCTTGTTTCGCTGTATCTTTCATATTGCAAACTTGCGTGCTGGCGCTCCTCTAGTCTTCCTCCTCCACATTTTTCGTTCCTTATCCTTCTCTAACCAGATATTATTTTTCCAACAATTCCTCCCTACTCACCTCGTCTTCACCCCGATCTACAACCCAGATTCGCGCACCCTCCCCTACCAGTCCTTCACGTCTTCACTTCCACGCCTTGCTACTCCAGCACGCAGCCTCCCTCTCTCCAAACGAACATCCACATATCTTTCGACAACACCAAGCACCCCAAAAATCGCCTTCCACCCATGCCGAGACCCCACCTGTCATCTGCCATGCACCCAGCCGTGTGTGACCATCCACCCGAGAGCCTCCTCAGCCGACTGTGCCTCATCCACCTAAAACCCCAGTCGCCTTGTGCCATCCACAGCCTGCCAACGAACCTGAACCGCCTCTAGCCTTCAATATCGACACCCTACATAGCTTGCCCCGCTCCGATCTGCTAACGACGCCTATCTCTTCTTCTTTGAACTGTGAGTTATTTGTAATGTTAGTATAATATATATTTGTGTGACTTGTTTAAATATTGATTACTATACAAGTTATATATTTTATGAGCTACAGTTTTGTTTATATATATAAATATGTTTTGTTTAAAGCATTATACTAAATAAGTTTATTAAAAGTGGTCCGCGTATTGTTTATATATTTTACGTATATATATAGATATTTTATTTATACAGATCTGTACAAAACCTTGGTTTATATAATTCAACTGTTAGCTTTGATATTATTATAAATATTGTGGTTTGATCTCTGTTGATAATTACTTATAAAAAGTTATGTATATATAGTTATAGTGTGGCAGTTCATTTAGGTAAATTATAAATAATTAACGTCGGTCTGCATATATATATTGGTTCGCGTACACATATAGGCTTACAGTATGATTATAGTTGTTTTGTATATAAACTGTTAGTATTTCATAGGTCGGTTTATTCTATATAGGATCTGTTGAGTGGTAACATATATTTTATAAAGTAAATTATATTGTGTATATGAAGGTATAGGGTAGTTATATTGGTTTGTGTATATAAGTTAGTATACGCTTAGAGTTTCGGCAGCTGTATATAGTAGTGCTTTACATTGTTCTAGCTGTTGGTTTTTAAAGGTAGTTTGTATGAATATATTTTGTTATACAGTCATAGTATAATGTCTCTATATACATATATGGTATATATATTATGCAGTTTATAAAGGCTTATTCAATACATATATTTTAATCTGGCAGTCAATGATTTTTTTTTATAAATATATATATAGTTTATATATAATCTGCTGGGTCCAAATATTAGTGATTTTCTTGATTAATGTAATGCTTTGTCTGGATATGTATATAAAACATCAGTTTGCAATGGTTCGAACGCGTTTGATTTTTTTGTTGTTGTTTTTTTTTGTTTTTAGTGTACAGATCAAAATATATAAAGTTTCTTTTCTTTCAATAGTTGCTGTTAGATAATATGTTGGGTATGCTTGTTATATTGAGTCATAGATCATTGCAACTGTGTTGCGTATGTCGAGATTTTTCTTTTCTAGTGTCTGCATTTTTTTTGTATGGTACTATATTGTATATTCTGTTCTATCTATATGTATGTAAGTTAAATAAATATTACATGGGTTATATACCGATTTATATATATAAGTATGGAACTGTTGTTATATATGTACTGATTTTTTTTTTTTGATATATACAGACTGTATTTTATTTATGTGTTTAAAAAAAATATATGTTATTTTAATAATTGTTTTAAATTTAATATTGATTTCGTAATAATAGTAATAATAATAATAATAGTGTAGATATTTGTTGTTTCTATCAAACTGATCCGAATTGTTCATAAATTCCTATTTATCAACATCGATCGTCGAACTCATGTCCATCGTGCTTTGTTCCGAAATTTCGTGCTTGGACTTCGTAACTCATCGTTAAACTCTAGCCTTGAAAGGTGAGCAATCACTCACGATTAACGTTCTTATATTTATTAAATTTGATTTCAATTGAAATAGCAATTGAAATATGCTGTTGTAGTTATTTACATTGTTATATATGATTATCTATAGCTGTTCACATGTGACATCTGACACCAGTATCTAGTATTATATGCCTGTTATTACTATATTTGTATCTGTTCACCTGTGACATCTGACACCAGTATCTAGTATTATATGCCTGTTATTACTATATTTGTATCTGTTCACCTGTGACATCTGACACCCGTATCTGTTATTTATACTGACAATATATGCCTGTTGTTATATTTTTTTAGTATCTGTTATCACTCTGCAAGTTCCCTGTTAGTATATAATTCACTATGGGTTGAAATGATACATACCCGAACGGACTTTAGAATAGGAGAATTTTGTTATGGGTTGAAATGATAAACCCAAGCGATTTTCATTTGAATTGAAATTGGGATTACGGGTCGAAATGATATCTACCCATATATATTTAAATTTCGGATTGAAATGATAAATATCCGTATCACTTAACCATATGATAAATATATATACAGACACCGTTGGTCCATATATATAAATATTTAAAAAAATGAATTCTATGGTTTTGGAAAGAGATATATGGTTTTAATAAGTGTTAAGCCTTAAATTTTTATATATAAATGGGAATGATTGATTTAAATACATATAATATGTTGAGTATTTAAATATATTTCAAAATAGATTTTGGTAATAATTTGAATAAGTTAAGGTTAGAAAGATTATTTGAATTTAGTTGAAATTGTATTCAATAAAGAATTTTATTTAATTAAACCGATTTGAAGCTTATTGAAATTGAGATGTAAGATATGATTTATAACTTGAGTTTGATTTATAAGTAATCTAATGAATATTTCTTGTTTAAATAAAGTTTAAGGAAATATTTAGTAAAATGTAATTTAAGGCTAGTTAAATGATATTGAATTTATTAAGTGAATATTCCCTGATTAAATAATAATAAAGTTAAATCAAGAGTTAAATCAAGTGCTATATAAAACTGTTAAATTTAACTTTGAAATGTTGAATATTAAAGATTTGAAATATATTGAAATTTAAATGGTATATTTAGAACTGAATTGAATTGATGAATTGAGCTTTGAATAAATTTGAATTTGGAATTTGAGTTAATGTAAATCGATTTGTGAGACTTGAGGAAAGTTAAATACTTTACTTTATAAATTATTTAACCCATATATATACTATTTGTAAAATAGATATATTTGAAATGAAATGATATTTGGGTTTGAAGTATAAATTAAATTGAAAGGACCACGGTGTTATAATGTATATTTCCACCTTGTAAATAGTTCTGAAGATCCTTAGAGGATGGTTATCCCAAACATCCTTTAAGTTACTTGTATTTCAGTTGATATTTCACTTGAGTTGGATTTATTTATATAAGAATGTTAATCCTGACTCGAGTGTTTTGTGTTTTACTTTACGCTCGGGTCAGACCGAGTGATACAGTATCTGAGACTCACCCTTGGAGTTTGGAGCTTCCTTTGGAGATCCAACTATCGCCTCAGCTTTCAGCTCTTCTAGTTGATTTGTTCAGAGAAGTCATCTGTTGTACTGGAGACTTCACTGCATTTGAGATATTCTATTGTATTTTATTCTTAACTCTGATGTTTATATAGTAGCTTCATGAACTACTATTTTATCTATTCCGCTGCGTATTATTGTATTACTCTGTGTCTGTGATTCTGTGATTGATTTATTTACTGTATATGCTGAGTTTTGCCAAATTTTAAATTAACAATCTGATATTTTGAATTATTCAAGTCAGACATGTGTGGATTATTGTCGATTTGAATGGTCCAAAATAGCGGGTCGTTACAAATATGGTTTGGAAAATGAATTTATTTGAAATAGAATTTATTTAAGAATTATCTGTGAATATATGGATTTGAAACCTATTGAAATTGAAAATTTCGAAATATGACTTCAAAAATGTGGTTTGGGTTTAAGATGATTTAAAAGAATATTTCAAGTTATCTAAATTTGAGAAAGATTAGTGATTGGAAATTTGGTTTTATTTAAATGAGATATTATTGAATTGTTTTGGAAATGGAAATGATATATTATTGAATTGGGTATTGAAATGGAAATAATACATTGATAATTTGGGTTTGAAATAGTAATAATATTTTGGTTTAAAGTATATACTATTTTGAAGTAAAGGATATGTTTTGAAATGGCAAAAATATTTTGGTTTTAAAGTATATACTATTTTGTAGTAAAGGATATGTTTTGAAAGGGCAATGATTGCGTTTTTAAAAGTATATATATTTGTAAATGTAAATGACCACGGTGTTATAATAACGATTGGTTGTTAAAGAGACCGAGATCGGATATGGACATACTCTTTGTCGATACTGAAAACCACTTTGACAACTGTGTACGCGGTGGAGTTTCCAGAATGAAGTAGGATGGTGGCGATGATCCTAAGGTATATACGTGGACCCAACTCCCGTGAGTTGGCATAAGGTGGCTAAAACAGGAGCGATCGACGGGCCAAGGAGGTAGCACCTCTGATCGGACACACTTCTTCGATACCATTCTATTACTTATGATTGATTTGGTGGCTACCCTTGATTTGGGAGTGTTGTTCGAGGTGAGCGGTAGTGCCGCTGTTATGCGTCACCACCAGTCCGGATGCGTAATTGGTATATCTATCCGGGTATTGCCTTGTGTGCCGTGTCACCTACCATATCGAACCCACTACGATTTTGGTTTAAAGATCCGACCGCGTTAAGGTTCACCATCCCCTTAACGCTATTTTCTATATGATTATACTTTATTGATTAGACACTACTGTATATAGCGTATATTACTACATAGTAGATAGTTTAACGGATCCTTAAGAGATGTGAATCCCGAACATTTCTTAAGTTACTACACTCACGTTTGGATAGGAGATGTCAAACCCCATAAACATCTCTGACGCCGTTTACACTCATATTTATTTTATTGATTTAACTTACATAAGATCTTTTAGTTCTGACTCGAGTGTTTTGTCTTTTCAATTCGCTCGGGTCAGCCTGAGCATTTCAGGATTTGAAGGCCTTAATTCTGGAGGACGAAGACAAAGAATTATTATTACTATTTGTTATATATTCCACTACACCATTGTATTCTGCTGCATTAATTATCATTCTCTGGTATGTGTAACTCTGATATGTATTGTATAAGTATAATCAAATGTTTTGTAAAACAGCTTCATGAACTGTTATTTGATTATTATATTTTATCGTTCCGCTGCAAGATTCTATTTTGTTTCTTTTATTTCTCCATTTTTTCTTATTTACCCCATAATAATCCGCCCTTCTGTATGGTTTAAGTTGGCACATGTGTCTGCTTAAGCATACAAAAAGGTAGGTCGTTACAGTTGGTATCAGAGCTTTGGTTTAGCGATAAACCTTAGCTTTGTGGGGTCTGACTCTTTATTAATAGGGTAGTAATACCCTATAGGAGTCACTGAGTGTGTATATATGAGAGAGCGTATTTGTTAGTGTTATAAAAATGTTTTAATATTGTGTTAATTTGTTCCGTTTTGTATTTACAAATTCTGGTTGGTGCATGGGACGCTATGACATCAATATGGATTTCTAAACACTTAATAGGACAGACCGACATAATATTTGTTCTAATATAGGTGAATGAAATAACTTTGCCTATTATATTTTCCATATATAAAAATATTTTATAAAGATATATATTTGGTTGCTATAGATTGGGTGTTAGGTAATGAAAATATAAATAATAGTTGAAACTAAGTTGAAAATAAAATAAATGAAAACTGGAAATTTAGAGCTTAAGTTCCAGGGTTTTTGAAGATTTCTTTCAATTGATTTTGGAATATAATAATACTATTGTTAGAAGTATTTTCTGATATAAATATTTCAATAGAATTTGAAAGAAATGTTTTAAAAGAAATTCCACAAAGAAATAAGTTGTACTCCCCTCTCTATCGCTGGAAAATAATTTCGGTGATGGCGGCTGCATCATCGACATTCATTTTCGAGTTTCAAAGTGGGAAGGCCACGATAGTAGTTTTACTACAAGATTATTTTATTTTAAATTGTTTTAAATATAATTGGATATATAAATTATAAGTATATATATTATCTATTATCTTAAAATAATTTTTGAATAAAACCCGGTATTTAATTCTTAAGTTTCCATTAATAAATAGTCCTAATTACTGAAGTGAATTGGAATGTAGGTAATTAATAAATTGAAACCTCTAAAGGAAATAAGAGATTTAATGCTAGGATATAAATGGTATTAAATGAAAGTTGAAATTGTAACCTATGAAATAAAGGAAATAATTATTGAACATAAAAATAATTAAAAGAAATGAGAAAACTTGTATAACTTTCAATTTCAGTCTTTAAAAGCATAAATATAACTTACCAAAAATTTATAAAAGTTGAAAATGTTTAATAAGAAAATGTATGGTAAATTGTACAAGTAAACTTATGTAATGAAATATTCAGTAAATTTCTTTTATTAATAAGAATTAAAGTATAACTGTTATGCCAAGTAACTAAAATTGAACATGAATATTATTAATAAATGAATAAATAAAATCAAGTAAATGAATAAATATAATACAATAAGAAGAGAATTGACATGATGTGAATAAATTAAATAAAGATGAGTATAAATTGAATGAAGAGGAAATCAAGCAACAATATATGGAATGAAATTAATGATAATGAACTTGATCTATTGTTTGAATTTGTTGTTTGTTTAATTTATGGTTGTTTGGGCAAGGATACTTTACAATTGTTTGGATGAATAAATAATCTATTCAGTTCGCCTAAGACCGTTGAGTAAAAGGGTACACTTAGTAGTTTATTTTCATCCCATACAATTTGAAGTTTTGAACTCGAACAACTATTTATTGTGTTTGATATGAATGAATGATTGATGTGTGTTGACTTATGTGATGGTTGTTTGCTTGTTGCAAGTGATGGTTGCTATGTTGATTGTTGTTATTAATTTAAGCAACTCCAAATATTTCTTTTTATATAATTGTTAACCCTTTTAGATTATATAAGTGAAATGCAGGTTATGGAAGCAAATTACTACTTCTTTTGGTTCCATAAATAAGCGTTAATTGCCCGATAAATAGGTACGTTTTCGGATTACGGTTTATAGCGCTATTATATTGTTTTCCCATGTTGGGATATTTTGGATATTATATGTGGTATATTGATATATTTATATTTTATTTTCTTCCGAGCCTCTCCGTACAAAGGAGACTTTGCCGAAATTTTCCGTAAAATTTTGGACTTAGAAATTATTTTGAAATGTTTTCTAAACTTAATAAATTAAAAAAATAAAGATTTAATGGTTATAAAGTTTTAAATAAAATATATATAGATTTCTTAATTCTTCTTTTCCTTTTCGGGGACGAAAAGTTTTGAGTGGGGGAGAGTGTAACGACCCGTAAATTTCGATAATTAAATTGTTAATTTAATAGGATTTTGTAATTAAAATTTAGTAGAAATAATAAAAGATGATAAATTTATATTGGAGTGAACGCTAAATTAAAATGTAGTAATGGTAATTAAAACCTAGTTATAGTAATTTGAATAAATTCAAATGTAGGACTTAGTAATAAGTGTAAATTTATGGGTATGATAACAAATTTGTATAAATTACCTAATTAAATGGTCAATTAACTTATTAGAAATCAAACTCATTTAAATGGTATGTAATTAAAATGTGTTATTGATATAAACGTTACTTTAATGATTATTAATAAAGTAACGCAAGAGTAAATGAAAACTTAATAAAAACATGAATTTATTTTAAGGAAACAAGAGATATATTGTGCAAATTGATGTATTAGTATAAATTAAATGGTGATTGGATAAATTAATATCATATGAGTTATTGCAACATTTATGGGAAACTATAAACCCATAAATGTGATTTAGGGAAATTAGTGACCGTTATTAATGGTTACTAGTTTACTTAGGTTATTAAACGGTGTGTGGGAATCAATTGAATTTATTTAAAATATTGATTTAGGGAAATTGAATGTAAATTGAGGTAATAAAGTAATGCAGGACAATAAATAATTTATTTAGTACAATCCCCAATTTTTTTTGTAAACAATTGTAAGGTTTTATTTTATTGAAATTTGAAAATTAGGAAATAGATTCAAAACTTATATTAGATAATGAATTGAAATAATTAAAGATAATAATTAATGGATTAAATGGAATACCAATTTGTTTATAAAGTGAATGTAACAAAATGAATAGGAAATGCTATTTTATTCATAAAGTTATAGTTGGTGTGAAAAAGGAATAGAACCAAGATGGAATGATTAATGGGATTTAGGATCTTAATTTGTATGTGTGCATTAATTTATAATGAATGGGAAAAACGAATCAATTAAGATATGTGTTTATTTCTTTAGTATGTTGCATAAAAATTTGGAAATCAGTTTGCAATCAGAGGAGATTAAGTAGCACATTAAATGGGAAATAAATTAATTTATACATTAATGATGTGTAATATAATTCATTGTTAATTATACCCATACAATGTCAAATTATTAAATAGTTAGATTTTTAAATCAATAAACGAATTTATTGAGGTTTCAATTTATAATTAATAACATTTAATGTGGAATAAATTACAATCAATAGACTTAAATTATGCAGTTAGGGTAGATTTGAGTTGACATTGAAGATGGTAAATTTATAAGATGTAATTTATGCTAAGCCTATTTACTTTATGAAATTTGTTTGATTTAAAGATTTGAAAGCAAGATTTATTATTTTGAGTGAAGTGTAAAATTCAATAAAATAAATTTATTGCAAATAAATGAAATTCAACATTTATTATTACATTAATTAAAACTAGATGTAATGGGAGGATATTGTTATAATAGATTTTGAATCAAGTGTTAATTTCATCAGATGTAATAAAGAAAGTGCGTTGAATACAAGAGTGGAAATAAATATTTACAAATTTTTGAGATTCGAATTGTAATAATTGGATTTAATTGCAATAAAATAAAATTTAATATTTAGATATTATGTAAATATAAACTTAGATGAAATTTGGAGATATTTACGTAATAGAGTATGAATCCAATGGTAGTCTCATCTATTGGATACCAATAGATTGAATAATGGAATGAAAGTCAATAAAAGGGAATTATTGCAAATCTAATTTATAAGTTGTGGATATAATGAAATTGAAATTTAATGCTGAAATGAATAAATTTATAACGACCCGTATTTTTACGGATCAAAAGATTGTAAAAACGGTTGTCATTAGATTGATAGTATTGTTAAGTCGTTCGAAGCTTAAGTCGTGTGGTAGTTAGGTCGTGTTGGGACTTAGGTCGTGAAGAAGGATAGGTCGTGGAGCGACTTAAGGGAGTTAGAGACCTAAGGAAGTTGGTGGTAGTAGTTGGCGACTTAAGGTATTGACCGACTTAAGGAATTGGCGACTTAAGGGAAGCGGCGACTTAAGAGTTAGCGGCTTAGGGGAGTTAACGACCTAGGGGGTTAAGCGAGGATAACGACTTAAGGAATAAGTGATAAGTCGTTGAAGTTTAGGTCGTAAGACCCTGTGTGTGTAGTTAAGTCGTGGACAAGTTGAGGAGTTAAGTCGTTGAGTTGCTATGGCAAGTTTAGTTAGGTCGTTAGACGACCTAAAGATGTTACGTCGTGAGCTGTTAAGTCACGTGAGGACTCATTTTGTTAAGTCGATAAGTCGTAGGTCGGAAGATCTGTTGAGTCGTTAAGTCGCATCTCTGTTAGGTCGTAAGTCGCGCACGTGTGATTGGCTTAGCTTGTTGAACCGTTAGATCGTTAGGTCGTGGATGCGCATAGGCTTGTGAGTGTTAAGTCGTAGGTCTTAAGTCGTGCGGTTTTAGGTCGTAAGTCGTGGTGTTTTATAAGTTGTAGGATTTTATAAGTCGTGGACGACTTAAGGGGGGCAGGCGACCTAAGGAAACAGCCTATAAATACGGGGTTTTTCCTCACTTTTTGGGATCCGGATTTTGAAGCGACGAAGTCCTGCTATTTTGAGAGCTCGAGTGCTGCACTTCTTCACTTCTTTTATTCACTCTAATCTTGTGATTCCTTCCATCCAAATCGAAGATCAAATCGAAGATCCAAGAGCTAAAGTTGAAGATCTACATTCTTTGAAGAGAGATTTCATCGTTTGAAGCGGAATTTTGGCGGATCAAGCTAGATCCTTCGCTGTCCAGATCTGAAGTGTGTTGCTTTTGAAGTGTTTAGGTGATTTGGTGAGTGGTGGTTATCTCTCACACGGATCCAAAGGAGTATATCGAATTGATGGCTTGATTATGTGTTAAATAGTGATTTTCATACATTTTCTTAAACTTAAGTATAGATCCATTGTTCATGATGATTCGACATCATTTTACTACATGTTAATCTATGCAAGTTCATTTATCAAGTTGTAGAGATATTGCTCATGTTCATGCTTGTTAGATTTGGACTCTTTATTTACAAAATTGCCATTTTAGTTATACTTGCTTTTAGATCATGTTTGAATGCTTGATTACTTGGATTAATGATTGACTTGATTGATTGTTATAAATTAGTTGATTGATGATTTGATTTGGACAAGTTGGTCGAAGATGATTCAAAAGCTAAGGGAAAGGCTCTTGAATTGGAAAAGCTGCTCGTGGCATATGTGGCGGTTGATGAAGCTCATATGGATAGGTTTGATGATGATGATGAGATGAAGCTTTGCTATGATGAGATGAAGTGAGGCATGATGTGAGATAGCCTTGGTTTAGTCCAGACGGGATCATTCCAAGCATGTTGAAGACTCGGTGATATGGTTCGAGTTTGAGGATAATGGTTGGCTCGAGAGGCGCTTGAGCTAGTATGAGAATAGTCGTCGAGGAGGATGACTAGAAGGCTGAGATTTCATCGTTGTTGAAGGTTCTAGCAGGCTCAAAGCAAGAGTACGCTGGGCAGATTCGATAGTCCCAAAAGACTACAGTTGGTAGTCGAGTACTCTGGGCAGATTCGATAGTCCTAGGCACGGGCTGCGACGACGTGTGGAGTTCTGTCTAGAACCGGGGTTACCATTGGCCCTTGACGGACGGTTGAAAGAATGTGCCGGTCATTCAAGTAACGGTGGTATTGAAGCAATGATAACAGTGATAGCCAGAGTCATGGATGTTTGGTTGTATCGTCATTCGGTCTCAAGAGCGGTATTTTCTAGGTGTTTATCTGATCTTGGTTTAGGCCTTGGGGGTTTGTTCTTGGAAAACATCGCCCTTGACTCGAGTGATAATTACTTTACTTTAAATGTCTGATTTTCTATGTTCATTTCTACTTAGTGTGTCTAGGGGCTATCACTGTAGAAAGAGGTGGAGTGGGAGGATTGGATTCCTATTCCTTTTACCTTTATGCTCTTTTGGTATGTTGTTAGTTAATTTACCGCTCACTAAGAATGTTGTCTGACTCAAGGTTTTATGTTTAACTCTTATTACCTTGGGCTGTTCATCCATTTTGGGATGGGCAGACTAGGTAGCAAGTGACAGGTGCTGTTCTTAGTTTCCGACGATGCTGATGACGAAGACGAGCTGGAGGCTTGCATATTATATTCTTACTATATATACTGGATGTTCCGCTGCTTGTATGATTCTCTGAGTGATATGTAGTGAGGCTTGATGTATTGACTATACAGATGTTTGTATTCCACTATTATGAAGCTTAATTGATGAGATTCTATTTTGTGAAGCTTCACTATATATATATATTCTCTATTGTATTTTATCCATGCGCTGTGAGTAATACGATAGATTCTGCTGTGTTAATTTACCTTGGCGATCGTCCATGGCTGCCTGGCACACCCTTCAGCGCACTATTTCCTTGTTTAGTGCAGGGGTCATGGGCGGTCGTCTCATTTGGTATCAGAGCTTTGGTTAATCGATTTTACCCAACGCTCGCTGACGTAACTACGTATGAGAGACGTAATTGTATTTTGATGGATGATTACTATATATAATATAGTAGCTTAGAAGGATTTGAGTCCTTTATGCAGTTGTTCTCAAGGTGTATTAATCATTCCTTTTATAGATATTAAGAATGAGTCGAAGAGGGAGACCAGCTGGTAGGGAAGGCCGTGCTACTAAGGGGGCTGCTGATTATGCAGCTATGTTTGAAGCTATGATGACTTCGATCATGTGAAGGATGCCAGCTCCGAGGCCATCAGTAGATGTTGGAGTTCAAGTTCAAACTCTGTAACGACCCACTATTTTGGACCATTCAAATCGACAATAATCCACACATGTCTGGCTTGAATAATTCAAAATAACAGATTGTAAATAAATTTGGAGCAAATGAAATCAAATACACAGAATCATAGACACAGAACATATCAGAATAACTCGCAGCGGAATATATAAAAACCATAGTAGTTCATGAAGCTACTATAACAAACTCTCAAAACATAATACATAATATCTGCTTGAAAACATATACAATAGACATCTTAAATAAATAGAAGTTTATGAATACCAGAACTGAAATAGAACAACTGAACTGAAAGGAACAGATAACTAGACAAGCAGAATCTCCAGCGATTCCTAGCTCCAGAAAGAAATCCAAAGTTAAGCTGTAAATACTCAGGCTGACCCGAGCGTAAAGTAAAACACAAAACACTCGAGTCAGGACAATATATACTTATATAATGTAAACCAACTCAAGTGAGCTGTAGTAGAAATGCACAATAACTCAAAGGATGCTTGGGATCGCCCATCCTTCAAGGATCAGTTAAACAATAAATTAAATACACCCCGTGGTTAAAATTTCAAAATGGTATTTTATTCTTCGAAATCAAATATCATTTCAAAATTCAATATCCTTCAAACATCCATTTCAAAATATCAAAATATCATATTTCAAAATAGTTTATATTTCGAAACAAATTACTTTATTTTAAATCATAAAAATAAAGTTATTATTAATAATTAAATTATTAAATTTCCAAAATTTTAATCTTTCATTCGTTCACTTAAATTAATTAAAACAATGAAAATTCAACTTTTGCAGCATTTAGAAAATGCTACGGAAAGTCACATTTAAAACAGTTCAATTTAACAAAAGACAGCATTTAAAATGCTGTAATAGGGTTACATTAGTTTCAAATAAACTTAGTTAAATTCAACCATTATAACATTACAAAAATGCTATAATAGCCTTTAATTAAATTTAGCCATTTGGTTCATTATTATCAACTACAGCATTTACAGATGTTGTATTATCATTTACATTAGAATTAATAGCATTTCAGAGATGCAGTTAATTAACTTCAAATATTCAGTATAATTTCACAAACAATTATATTTTTATATAAATCATTTTTAACTTATAAAATCATATATAATCATTCAAATACCCTTATATTCATGATTTTATAAAGTTAAACCTCCATTCAAAAATCAAAATTTAATAATAATTCACTTATTAAATTCCAATTTTAAATTATAAATTCATTAAATTAAATTAACTTAACACTTAATTTTAAAATTTCAAAATAACTTAATTCCATTTTTATTTACTTAACTTAA
Source organism: Allium fistulosum (assembly GCA_030737815.1). Lineage (NCBI taxonomy): Eukaryota > Viridiplantae > Streptophyta > Magnoliopsida > Asparagales > Amaryllidaceae > Allium > Allium fistulosum. Next base: position 528,110,512 of record CM060906.1, read on the forward strand.
AGTTCACTCTTAAGCCAAATTCACAAATTTCCAATTTTAGTTATATTTCAAAATTTCAACTTAAATATTCATTCATTTCACATTTTAACTTTATTCAAAATCATTAATATAATATAAAAATCATTTAAATTCACTTTAATCCAAATTATCATGAAGTTATCACATTTCATATTTAATTTAAATTCCAATTATCACCCAATTAAAATTTCCCAAAATAACTTACATTTCAAATTTTCTAGTTTTACCAATAATTTATTTCACTTATAAATTTTCAAAAAAATCAATAATGCTTACATAAATCATTTTTTTATTTAGTTTAAATCAAATATTATAATATTTACATTTCAAAAATATTTTTAAGATTTTTATAAAAACATATTTTAACAACGGGTCTGTATTTCGTTTCTAGTCTAAGTAAAGTGATACGGGTAATATATCATTGCAACCCGTAATTTACAAAGATACCCGGGTTTGATCATTTCAAACCCGCAATCCCAAGTAAATGAAAATAATTGAAAATCATTCAGGCCTATCATTTCAGCCCATAATGATTTTCTCCTATTCTAAAGTCCGTTCGGGTATGTATCATTTCAACCCATAGTGATTCTAATCTAAAGGGAACTTGCAGTGTGATAAACTGATAAAAATAATAGAACAGCATAATATAACAGTAACATATAATATAATAGGTGTTTAAGCATGGGTGAACATCATAAAATCATAACATAGCAAGTGTAACATGATAATGCATTTTACAGATTCAAAAGGGGTCAATTCACTAGTTATATATGTACATATTGTCTGGTGAGAATAACTCACCTGTATAAGCTGGAGATGACAACCAAATGCACAAATAAGGAACTTCAAAAGCACGATAACACAACAATGATTTGAGAGTGGGAGAGCCAAGGCTAATTGCCTTGTTAAATATCAAACAAAACAAAAACAAACATGAATTACAAACCAAAATATTACAAACAATGCTAGGAATAACTATACAATTCAAAGCTAGAGCTTTTGCACTTGCATTCAACCACTTATACTTCAGCTATGGCCTGGAAAGACACTGTAATGGGATTGTTTTGGATCAGGTTTGGATCAAGTTCAGGTCATATAGGGGTCGCCATAGCAATATAAAGAGGAGATGAAGGATATGTGCTTGAATTTCAAAACAAGGCAACACAACTACAAGCAACAACAAGATTTCAAGGCCTAAATGGATTCGACCAAGGGACTATTGGGCATGGCCTGATCTGGAAGGATAAACTACAGGTGCTACAGAGGTCCAAGGCTCAGGTTATGGCTGGTGGTGGTGGTGTTTGGCCGGCCAAAGTGGAGGAGAGAGGTGGTGGAACAAGTTAGGCTAGGCTATGAACATTAAGGTGGAGTTTTGTTTATTTTTAGGTGGATCTTCTTCATCAAGGGGCATGGCCATGGCTTGGGGCTGGGCTGGAGGAGGTGTTGACCAGATGTGGTGGTGGTGGAGGAGGCCAAGGTGGAGGAGGAAGGAGGAGCTGAGCATAGAAGGTGAGAAAACAAGTGCAAAATCATAAGAAAACAAGTAGAAATTGCATAGAAAAGAAGAAATTTTTTACCAAGCTTTACTTCAGGTTAATGGCCGAATTTTTTGGTGATTGAGAAGTTTAATTTTCGTGAAAATGAAGTGAGGAAGTGGCTGAAAGAATGAGAAAAGAATCGGTCAAAATTGATTACAAGTGGAGGTTGAGAAAATGAAAAGGTGGAAGGTAAAAGGACTTGGAATTTAAAAAGTTTAAAACCTTTCAAATTTCTATATTTTCTTTTCATAAGTTTAATTATCTAAAAATACATATAATTTCAGTTAAAATTCGAATATATAACAAATATACAAAATATAAATAAATAAATATTAATTATATATGATTAAAATAAGAAAATAGTATAAAATGAAAACTAGTCTAGAAAATTTGAAAATAAACAGAATAAACTTTGGAAGATTTATATGGACTTAGAAAATATTTATAAATAAATATAATAACACAAAAAATAAAATGCATTCACAAAAATAAATAAATAAATTTTAATTAAATATAATTTAAATGAAGAAAATAGCAGAAAAATGGAAACTAGCCTTTAAAAATAGAAAATAAATGCAATATATTTTGGAAATTTTTTATTATCACTTTAAAAATATTAAAAGATAAAAATATACATAAAATAAAATATTAACACATATTAAAATAAAATATAACAAAGAAAATATGATTTATATAATTTAAAATAGGCAAAATAAAACAAATTATACTCAAAATTGAAATGTACGTAACTTTTACAATTTAACTCAATTTTCAATGAAAAGAAAAGTAGTATTCAAGTTATTACATCTATTTTCATAATAAAAGATAAAATTTAAGAATTTAAATAATTTAAATTTGAAGTTTAAAAGTCAAAGTTTGAACAGTTTGACCAGAAATTCATTTTACAGTAAAATATTCAAATTATACTAGTTTGAACTATAAATCACTTAATAATCAACATTTATATTTAAAAATGAAATATTTGAAATAAACCATTTTAAAAATAATTTAAATAAAAGAAAGTCAAATTTAAAATATATACAAAAATCTAGGGCTGTTACACTCTCCCCCACTCAAATCTTTTCGTCCTCGAAAAGGAAGGGAGCGGAGAAACAACTAGAAAGAACAATAGGTTGGAAGACATCCCGAAAGAAGGTAGGGAAGAAAAGTAGCTAGGAAGGAAAGCAGGTTGAAAGAGAAGGATGAACCATTATTTTAAATTGTTGGTTAAAGAGGTAAAATATTTAAAACACTTTAAAATCCTTTAGGAAGGAAAATAACTGATCAAAATATCCTTTATATAATATTTTATCAAAATGCTTTTATAACTCGATGTTTCAACAAGTTTATCCTTGTTCCTGTAGACTCTGGTAGTGCGTTGATCAGGCGCAAAACTGGAATTCTCCAGGTACTTAGTAGACCTGTTTCAACACCTAGTGAAAATACTGGGAAAACCTTTAAAAACAGATATGGAAAGTACAATCCAAACAAAAACGAATCAAATCATGGATCGCAGATACACAATGGTTACGCCTGGGTCCCCCAGGAAACATCCGTACCTTTTAAGCATTCACTGCCTTGCGAATTTCGCCATGCAACAAAACGGTGGACCGCAGGATACATAAAAATGGTTACGCCTGGATCCCCCAGGAAACATCCATACCCCTTAAGCAATCTCTGCCTTGCGGATTACGCCACTAACACGACCATAGATCGCAGATACACAATGGTTACGCCTGGATCCCCCAGGAAACATCTGTACCTTTTAAGCAATCACTGCCTTACGAATTACGCTATGCAGTCGAGTTCGTAAGACCATGGGTAACGCCATGGAATTCGAAGGACACTCGAGTATCATATCCGGAAAACCAAAATCAGAGAGAATAATATCGATAGAATGAATCCAAGATGTGGCCACAAATCAGATATCAAGCAGAAGGCACTTTCCATATCTTTACTTCGAAAATATGTATCATATAGTACCTTTTCAAATCACTTTCAAATATCGTACTTATATAATATCCATTATATATAAGATTTCACTTTCAAATTGAGTACCTTTTCAAATCTATAGTTTTCGAATCAATTTCATACTCATACAAATCAATTTTATATAAGTTCGACAACTTCCAAATCAAGTGTTTAGTAACATAAGGTTCTCAAATTTCAATTTGTTTCAATATCAGTTCAATTTCAAAATCATATACAATTTCACCGAATTATTTCTTCTCAAATTAATTATCTTTAGTTTCAACGTTTCCAGAATAATAGATTTAGAAAATAAATCCAAATTTCCAAATCAATAATTTAAGTCAACCAATTCATTTCCAAAATCAAATGTTTTCAAAATCATCTTATACTTATGTAAGGTCCATCTTATATAAGGATCAAATTTTTCAAAATAAATTTCGCTGTATGAAGAGCCATATGGGATTTGAATATCTTTGCTTTTATGGGTTATATATCTTTGTGATTTAAATTGGAATTTTCTTTTAGTAAGCAAAGATATTCTAACTCGACAGCTTTCAATTTCAGCGTTAAAATATATAAATGATATTAGGATATAAGATGTACATACGTCATCATTTCGCAAAACTACATTTGATCGCTCGCTTGATCACACAAGTTCGCTTTCGAACTAGTATTGTCCATTCGACTTCCCTAATGCGGATTTTGATATGGTTTCTCGACTAGAAGCCATCAGTCTCCTTGCATAGCCATATACTACGATAGAGAATTCTAGAATCAAGCCCAAAATCCATATCAAATATTCGCCATCAAGAATCGAATGAAAATCCTAACACGAAATGGTGTAATCCACCTCGAACTTGTGTACCCAAACTTGGATCAAATTAATTATGCGAATAAAACACCATACGTACAACTTATATATTTATTCCAACTTGTTAAATATATAGTTTCATAAAGATGTTACTAAGTTAAACATTTAAACTAAATTTTATTCAAAATATTTTGAAGACCAAATTCTTTCAAAACATTTCAAATCTAAATTCCATATTTAGAAAAATTCAAAATAGCCTTATTCATTTACTTAACAAAACAGTTTCAACTTATTTAAATCATATTACTTCATACTTAAACATTCGAAACAAATTTATATACTTTATCAAATAATTCATACCTTTCAAAATTTCTTAGCTTTGAAAAGTTAACCTTGATTTGGAAGTGCTCGAACCTTCAAAATAGTTGAAGAAATCATTTTCAAATTCAGGAGTTGGAAATCGGCAACAAATCAGTAAATCAATTTTAATAGATAGGGTTATATCAAATCCGAAACTCGAGGACTGAACACCGGCTTACTTCAAATCATTTCAAATATATATATATATACATATATCTTTCAAATATCAAATCATACTTCAAAATTTTGAAATCAAAATTGGTTTCGCAAAATAACTCGCGTAGCAATGCTACTGAAGTGGCCTATCCCCCACTCTGAAACTCGAAAATCAATGTCGATGATGCGTGCACTCATCACCGAAATTATTTTCCAGCGACACAAGTGAGTTCTGGACTTCCATTTACTTTGAAAACTTCTTTGAAATTCCTTCAAAATCATTAAAACCCATTAAAATCATTGAAACATTACTTATTCGGAAAAATAATTTCAATCATATTATTTATTATTTTAAAATCTTAAAACCAGTTCCAAAATGCCGGAGTTCAATCACTTAAATTCAGATTCAAAACCTTCAGTTATAAATCATTTTATATGAAAACATTTCTTATAAAATTTTCAAAATTTCAAATCCTTTCAAAACTTCAAATTCTCATTTTTTTTTTAAAAGGTACATAATCCTTATCAAAAACATTTCATCTTTATATAAAAATATGGCCATCCTTATCAAAATAAAAACTACGATGAATACACAATTTTCAAAAGACAATCAACCACAAACTTTCCAAGGGACGATTCAAGGATAGATTTCAAAGCAAAACAGAGATTCAAATTTAGAAGGACTCTAATCAAATAGAATTCTAATTCAAAGATAGGCTCAAACAAAGATAAGATAATTAAATTACCAAATAGAAGATGGATAAGCCTATATGAATCGCGGGCGACCTTAACTGGTCAACCGTGACTTCAGGAATATAATCGATGCGAAAATCTAAGGCAAATCGACCTTCGATTGCCAGAGATAGAATCTAAATATAGCAGAAGATAGAAAACATCGTAAACCGAGGATACAGAAATCTCCGATGAATCAATGCCAATTATAATCATTCAAAGATTTGCGGAATCGCCACCCTATAAAGGTCATACAAAGTGGAGTGATGCAATGCTCCAAAATCAAAAGAATACAATTAGGGGAGACAGGAATGGATTTCAGAACAAGTGGGAGCGTTCCAAAATTCAAAGGAATCTTATTCGATAAGAATCCAAACGAAGATTAGAGATATATAACCTATATCGATACAGAAAAATTCCCATAAAAATTTGGAAAGACTCGAATTCATAACATTCGAAAACAGAAGCATAAATATCTTTAGTTGGACAACTTTAGCTAAGCAAAAGATACAACAGAGTTTACTCAAAGCATCCTAACAAACTACTGATTTTGCCATACCCAAAATAGATCCCTATCAACAATGGATCTAGATCAATCAAGAGAGAAGTTCAAAATTTTAGAGGATCCTAATCAAAGAAATTACTAACAAGGTGGATACGAAAGGAATGTAGTTTAAGAAATATTTTACTTTTAAAGCAAGGAAATTTATATCAAAATAATCTTTCAAAATTCTTTAAAAATCATTTGAAAATCATTTTATACTTCGAAAATACGTTCTCTCACAAAGAAATGATTTTGAGATTGATTTCACTCATTCTAGGGTATTTCTACCCTATCTCTAATGAGTTTTTGCTCCGCAGGCTAAGGTTTGCCTAAAACCAAAGCTCTGATACCAACTGTAACGACCCACTATTTTGGACCATTCAAATCGACAATAATCCACACATGTCTGGCTTGAATAATTCAAAATAACAGATTGTAAATAAATTTGGAGCAAATGAAATCAAATACACAGAATCATAGACACAGAACATATCAGAATAACTCGCAGCGGAATATATAAAAACCATAGTAGTTCATGAAGCTACTATAACAAACTCTCAAAACATAATACATAATATCTGCTTGAAAACATATACAATAGACATCTTAAATAAATAGAAGTTTATGAATACCAGAACTGAAATAGAACAACTGAACTGAAAGGAACAGATAACTAGACAAGCAGAATCTCCAGCGATTCCTAGCTCCAGAAAGAAATCCAAAGTTAAGCTGTAAATACTCAGGCTGACCCGAGCGTAAAGTAAAACACAAAACACTCGAGTCAGGACAATATATACTTATATAATGTAAACCAACTCAAGTGAGCTGTAGTAGAAATGCACAATAACTCAAAGGATGCTTGGGATCGCCCATCCTTCAAGGATCAGTTAAACAATAAATTAAATACACCCCGTGGTTAAAATTTCAAAATGGTATTTTATTCTTCGAAATCAAATATCATTTCAAAATTCAATATCCTTCAAACATCCATTTCAAAATATCAAAATATCATATTTCAAAATAGTTTATATTTCGAAACAAATTACTTTATTTTAAATCATAAAAATAAAGTTATTATTAATAATTAAATTATTAAATTTCCAAAATTTTAATCTTTCATTCGTTCACTTAAATTAATTAAAACAATGAAAATTCAACTTTTGCAGCATTTAGAAAATGCTACGGAAAGTCACATTTAAAACAGTTCAATTTAACAAAAGACAGCATTTAAAATGCTGTAATAGGGTTACATTAGTTTCAAATAAACTTAGTTAAATTCAACCATTATAACATTACAAAAATGCTATAATAGCCTTTAATTAAATTTAGCCATTTGGTTCATTATTATCAACTACAGCATTTACAGATGTTGTATTATCATTTACATTAGAATTAATAGCATTTCAGAGATGCAGTTAATTAACTTCAAATATTCAGTATAATTTCACAAACAATTATATTTTTATATAAATCATTTTTAACTTATAAAATCATATATAATCATTCAAATACCCTTATATTCATGATTTTATAAAGTTAAACCTCCATTCAAAAATCAAAATTTAATAATAATTCACTTATTAAATTCCAATTTTAAATTATAAATTCATTAAATTAAATTAACTTAACACTTAATTTTAAAATTTCAAAATAACTTAATTCCATTTTTATTTACTTAACTTAAAGTTCACTCTTAAGCCAAATTCACAAATTTCCAATTTTAGTTATATTTCAAAATTTCAACTTAAATATTCATTCATTTCACATTTTAACTTTATTCAAAATCATTAATATAATATAAAAATCATTTAAATTCACTTTAATCCAAATTATCATGAAGTTATCACATTTCATATTTAATTTAAATTCCAATTATCACCCAATTAAAATTTCCCAAAATAACTTACATTTCAAATTTTCTAGTTTTACCAATAATTTATTTCACTTATAAATTTTCAAAAAAATCAATAATGCTTACATAAATCATTTTTTTATTTAGTTTAAATCAAATATTATAATATTTACATTTCAAAAATATTTTTAAGATTTTTATAAAAACATATTTTAACAACGGGTCTGTATTTCGTTTCTAGTCTAAGTAAAGTGATACGGGTAATATATCATTGCAACCCGTAATTTACAAAGATACCCGGGTTTGATCATTTCAAACCCGCAATCCCAAGTAAATGAAAATAATTGAAAATCATTCAGGCCTATCATTTCAGCCCATAATGATTTTCTCCTATTCTAAAGTCCGTTCGGGTATGTATCATTTCAACCCATAGTGATTCTAATCTAAAGGGAACTTGCAGTGTGATAAACTGATAAAAATAATAGAACAGCATAATATAACAGTAACATATAATATAATAGGTGTTTAAGCATGGGTGAACATCATAAAATCATAACATAGCAAGTGTAACATGATAATGCATTTTACAGATTCAAAAGGGGTCAATTCACTAGTTATATATGTACATATTGTCTGGTGAGAATAACTCACCTGTATAAGCTGGAGATGACAACCAAATGCACAAATAAGGAACTTCAAAAGCACGATAACACAACAATGATTTGAGAGTGGGAGAGCCAAGGCTAATTGCCTTGTTAAATATCAAACAAAACAAAAACAAACATGAATTACAAACCAAAATATTACAAACAATGCTAGGAATAACTATACAATTCAAAGCTAGAGCTTTTGCACTTGCATTCAACCACTTATACTTCAGCTATGGCCTGGAAAGACACTGTAATGGGATTGTTTTGGATCAGGTTTGGATCAAGTTCAGGTCATATAGGGGTCGCCATAGCAATATAAAGAGGAGATGAAGGATATGTGCTTGAATTTCAAAACAAGGCAACACAACTACAAGCAACAACAAGATTTCAAGGCCTAAATGGATTCGACCAAGGGACTATTGGGCATGGCCTGATCTGGAAGGATAAACTACAGGTGCTACAGAGGTCCAAGGCTCAGGTTATGGCTGGTGGTGGTGGTGTTTGGCCGGCCAAAGTGGAGGAGAGAGGTGGTGGAACAAGTTAGGCTAGGCTATGAACATTAAGGTGGAGTTTTGTTTATTTTTAGGTGGATCTTCTTCATCAAGGGGCATGGCCATGGCTTGGGGCTGGGCTGGAGGAGGTGTTGACCAGATGTGGTGGTGGTGGAGGAGGCCAAGGTGGAGGAGGAAGGAGGAGCTAAGCATAGAAGGTGAGAAAACAAGTGCAAAATCATAAGAAAACAAGTAGAAATTGCATAGAAAAGAAGAAATTTTTTACCAAGCTTTACTTCAGGTTAATGGCCGAATTTTTTGGTGATTGAGAAGTTTAATTTTCGTGAAAATGAAGTGAGGAAGTGGCTGAAAGAATGAGAAAAGAATCGGTCAAAATTGATTACAAGTGGAGGTTGAGAAAATGAAAAGGTGGAAGGTAAAAGGACTTGGAATTTAAAAAGTTTAAAACCTTTCAAATTTCTATATTTTCTTTTCATAAGTTTAATTATCTAAAAATACATATAATTTCAGTTAAAATTCGAATATATAACAAATATACAAAATATAAATAAATAAATATTAATTATATATGATTAAAATAAGAAAATAGTATAAAATGAAAACTAGTCTAGAAAATTTGAAAATAAACAGAATAAACTTTGGAAGATTTATATGGACTTAGAAAATATTTATAAATAAATATAATAACACAAAAAATAAAATGCATTCACAAAAATAAATAAATAAATTTTAATTAAATATAATTTAAATGAAGAAAATAGCAGAAAAATGGAAACTAGCCTTTAAAAATAGAAAATAAATGCAATATATTTTGGAAATTTTTTATTATCACTTTAAAAATATTAAAAGATAAAAATATACATAAAATAAAATATTAACACATATTAAAATAAAATATAACAAAGAAAATATGATTTATATAATTTAAAATAGGCAAAATAAAACAAATTATACTCAAAATTGAAATGTACGTAACTTTTACAATTTAACTCAATTTTCAATGAAAAGAAAAGTAGTATTCAAGTTATTACATCTATTTTCATAATAAAAGATAAAATTTAAGAATTTAAATAATTTAAATTTGAAGTTTAAAAGTCAAAGTTTGAACAGTTTGACCAGAAATTCATTTTACAGTAAAATATTCAAATTATACTAGTTTGAACTATAAATCACTTAATAATCAACATTTATATTTAAAAATGAAATATTTGAAATAAACCATTTTAAAAATAATTTAAATAAAAGAAAGTCAAATTTAAAATATATACAAAAATCTAGGGCTGTTACAAACTCCAAGACCGGTGGATTTTGCTAAGCTGTGTAAAGACTATACTGCTCTTGGAGGGAAGATTTTCTTGGGAACAGAGTCAACCATTGAAGTCCAGAGATGGTTAGATGCTTGTAGAAGAATCTTTGGTGACTTGGGAATCGAGGATGCAACCAAAAGGAAGCTCGCATCAAGACAGCTTCAAGGAAGAACTTCTGACTGGTGGAACTCTATCACCATTGATACTCCGGAGGAAGAAATTACTTGGGTGCAATTCCAAGCCGGATTTGAAGCTAAGTTCATTTCTACAGCTCAGAAATCTGTTCTGTTCAAGAAGTTTGTGGAGCTCAAGCAAGGTGGAAGACCAGTTCTTGAGTATGTTTCTGAGTTTGAAGCTTTGTCCAAGTATGCCCGATCGTATATTGAATCTCCTTATCAGAAGAACGAGAAGTTTGTGACAGGCTTGGACATTTATCTTATGAGGCAGTTGGTGGATCATCTGGACGATCCATTTGAGAAGCTTGTGGAGAAAGCTCTCAGGCATGAAAATCTGTTTCCTAAAGAAGGATCTTTTGTTGCTGTGGCCAAGGAAGAGTCTAAACCACGGTAGGGTGGAAACAAGAAGAGGAAGCAGCAGCAGCAAAAGGGTAAGGATGGCCAGAAGAAGCCGAAGGGCGAAGTGACCTGCTACAACTGTCAGCAGAAGGGCTATTTCTCCAGAGATTACAAGAATCCAAAGGTGCCGGTGAAGTGCCACAACTGTGACAAGCCGGGGCATATCAAGAGGAATTGTCCAGAACCGCGAAAGGACAAGCAGATTGTGCAAGCTTATGCTTTGGGGGCTGTTCCATCATCTTCAAAAGCTCCTATCGCTGAAGAGAAAGGAAAGAGTGTGGTGGTTCAAGATACTCTTTCCATATGTGGTGTTCCAGTTAGAGTGTTATTCGATACTGGGGCGTCGCATTCTTTTGTTTGTAATGAACTTGTAGGCCGGTTGGGTTTAGAACCGGATATTGTTGATAGACCATTGGTTGTGACTAATCTAGTTGGGGGTTCGTCCTGTCTGTGTATGCTTTGTCGTGGTCTGGTTGTATCAAGTCATGATTGCTCTTTTTATTGTGATTGTTTTGTTCTGAACTTTGCGGGGTTCGGAATTATTTTGGGTATGGACTGGCTTAGGAAGTATGCGGCAAAGGTTGATTGTGAAAGGTTGGAGGTGACAGTCGAGAATGTGGAGGGGTGAAAGGTTGTGATACGATGTAACCATGAGGAAGGCGTCTTCATGAGCTTCATGTATTCGCTGGTTGTTCCACGGGATGGACTATCATCGGTGCCAATCGCTAATGGATTTGAGGATGTCTTTGATGAGGTCAAAGGATTACCGCCGCATAGAGAGATCGAGTTTCGTATCGATTTAGTTGAAGGAGCCAGACCTGTTGTGATGCCTCTTAGGCAGATGGCGCCTAGGAAACAGCAAGAGTTGAGGGTGCAAGTTGATGATCTTTTACAAAAAGGATTCATTCGGCGTAGTGTGTCCGAATGGGGTGCACCAGTTGTGTTTGTAACCAAAGCGGATAGATCGTTGAGGTTGTGTGTGGATTATCGTGAGCTGAATAAAGTGACTAAGAAGAACAAGTATCCATTGCCGAGAATAGATGACTTGTTTGATAAGCTTCACGAAGCTAAGGTGTTTTCTCAGATGGATCTAGCTATGGGATTTCACCAGTTAAGAGTGGCTAAGGATAGTGTGTCGAAGACTGCTTTCAGGACACCATCCGGTTTCTTTGAGTGGCTGATAATGCCGTTTGGATTGACCAATGCACCAACATATTTTGTGGATCTTATAAATAGAGTGTTCAGAGATCAGTTGAACAAGTTCGTACTAGTGTTCATGGATGATATTTTGATTTATTCCAGAACTGAAGAAGAGCACAAGACGCACTTGCATATTGTTTTGGAGATCTTACGGAAACATCAGCTGAAGGCTAAGTTTTCGAAGTGTCACTTCTGGAAGAGCGAAGTGAGGTTCTTAGGCCATATTATCTCTGGAAGCGGAATAGCGGTTGATCCCGCCAAGATAGCAGCAATCCAGGATTGGGGTAGACCTAAGAATGCATCTGATGTGAGAAGTTTTCTTGGATTAGCAGGATACTATCGTCGATTTATCAAAGACTTTTCCAAGGTGGCTGCACCATTAACAGGATTGACGAAAAAGAATCAAGTATTTAGATGGGATGCTAAGTGTGAGCAAGCTTTCGGAATCCTGAAAGAGCGACTGACAAGTGCTCCTGTTTTGACTATTCCTAGTGGAAATGATGAGATGGTGGTCTACACCGATGCATGTGGTACTGGACTTGGAGCAGTGCTGATGCAGAAAGGTAAAGTTGTTGCGTATGCAAGTCGACAACTGAAGCCGCATGAAAGGAATTATCCGACTCATGATTTGGAGTTGGCAGCGATTGTATTTGCTCTGAAGATGTGGAGACATTACCTATTGGGAGTTCGATTCGAGTTGTTTACAGATCATAAGTCGTTGAAGTATCTTTTCTCCCAAAAGGATTTGAATCTTAGGCAGCAACGATGGCTAGAGTTTTTGGCATCATATGATTTTAGTATAGCCTATATCCGGGAAAGGGTAACGCAATGGCAGATGCGTTAAGTCGAAGACATGCAGGATTGGGAGCCATGTTTCAGAATGGAAGAATCTCGAGTATTTAGCTGGATTTGACTTCAGGCCCAGATGTGAATTGGAACCTGAGATGTTGGCAAACTTATCGATAAGACCGACTCTTGTGGAAAGAATTGGCGAGAGCCAAAAGCGAGACGATAAGCTTGTCAAGATTATCCGTAATTTGGAATCTGGATTGGACCCAGAGAAGGATAAAGGATTCGAGGTCGATCGAGAGGGTTGGCTTCGGAAGCAAGGACGACTAGTTGTTCCCGATATAGATGAATTGAGAAATGAAGTTCTGAAGGAAAGTCATCACTCGAAGCTGACAATTCATCCAGGTGGAAATAAGATGTATCGGGATATGAAGAGAACCTATTACTGGGAAGGTATGAAGAAGGATGTTGGAAATTTTATTTCCAAGTGCATGAACTGCCAGTTGGTAAAAGCCGAACAGAAGAAGCCAAGTGGATTGCTTCAGCCATTAGAAGTTCCTACATGGAAGTGGGAGCAAATATCGATGGATTTTATCGATGGGTTACCTAGAACCAAAATGGGAAATGAAGGGATTTGGGTCATCGTAGATCGACTGACTAAGAGTGCAAGATTCATTCCTGTTCGATCAACTAGGACTGCATCGAAGTTGGCTGAGTTGTATGTTAAGTGGATAGTTCGATTCCATGGTATTCCGAAGAGTATAGTGACCGATCGAGACCCATTGTTCACTAGTGGATTTTGGAAGAGCTTTCAGGAAGTTTTGGGAACCGAGTTGTGTTTGAGTATAGCTTATCATCCTCAAATAGATGGTCAGACCGAGAGAGTCAATCGAGTTTTGGAAGATCTCCTTAGAGCATGCGTTTTAGATTTCGGAGGATCATGGGAAGATCACCTTCATTTGGTGGAATTTTCGTATAATAACAGTTACCAGTCAAGCATTGGTATGGCATGGTATGAAGCATTGTATGGAAGACCGTGTAACTCTCCGACATGTTGGTTGGAAACAGGAGAAAAGCTGATACTTGGGCCAGAAATGATTCGACAGACTTCGGATTGCATAGAGATCATTCGGCAACGAATGAAGGCAGCCCAAGACCGTCAGAAAAGTTATGCCGATAAACGTCGTAAGGATTTGGAATTCGACGTAGGTGATATGGTTTTTGTGAAGATTTCTCCACTGAGGAATGTTATTCGATTCGGGAATAAAGGAAAATTGACTCCGAGATTTGTTGGACCATTCCCGATCATCGAGCGAATTGGAAAGCTCGCCTATAAATTGGAGTTACCATAAAAGATGGCGGGTGTGCATAATGTTTTTCATGTATCGTATCTACGGAAGTATGTGCACAACTCGAATACAGTGGTTTCTACTGATAGCTGTGAAGATTTTGAGATTTATCCAGTCGATAAGAGACCCCGTAAGCCGCTTCGTGTTGTGGAAACTGACACGAAACAGCTTAGGAGGAAGGTAGTTAGGTTGCTCAAGGTACAATGGAGTGATGATGTTAACGACTGTACATGGGAGGTGGAAGAGAGGATGAAGGCAGCTCATCCTGAACTCTTCAAGGTATGACCATAAGGTGTCGTGTCATCTCACGACATTGTAACTTGTCTAGTTTTAGAATTCTGCATGCTAGGCTAGAATTGGATGCATGGTTTGTTGATTGCTATGGATGGTAGGCATGCGGAATAGTTTTGATTGCTCTTGTTTGTTTGGAATTTCGGGGGGCGAAATTCCTAAGGGGGAGAGAATGTAACGACCCGTATTTTTACGGATCAAAAGATTGTAAAAACAGTTGTCATTAGATTGATAATATTGTTAAGTCGTTCGAAGCTTAAGTCGTGTGGTAGTTAGGGCGTGTTGGGACTTAGGTCGTGAAGAAGGATAGGTCGTGGAGCGACTTAAGGGAGTTGGCGACCTAAGGAAGTTGGTGGTAGTAGTTGGCGACTTAAGGTATTGACAGACTTAAGGAATTGGCGACTTAAGGGAAGCGGCGACTTAAGAGTTAGCGGCTTAGGGGAGTTAACGACCTAGGGGGTTAAGCAGGGTTAATGACTTAAGGAATAAGGGATAAGTCGTTGAAGTTTAGGTCGTAAGACCCTGTGTGTGTAGTTAAGTCGTGGACGAGTTGAGGAGTTAAGTCGTTGAGTTTAGGGGTGGGCGCGGTCGGTTAACCGCTCAAATCGGTTAATTTTTGCGGTTAACCTAAACTAATAAGCGGTTCGGTTAACCGATATTCGGTTAATCATGGTGAGCTGTATCGACCAAACCGCAACTTTTAAACCACGGTTAACCATTCGAATAGAATGGTTAACCGATTGTTTTTCGCGGTTAAACGGTTAATCAGTTAACCGACCAAGTTACAGCGGTTAACCGATTAACTGTTTGCAACTATGCATAGAAATTCAAAGTTAAAAATTACAAGCATTACAACTAGTCACAGGCGGGCCACAACAACATTACAACTAGTCACCATAGCACTGAAATTACAAGCATTGAATAGAAAATGACAAATGTAACCATAGAAATACAACTACAAGTCTACATCTACAAACATTGAAAGTCTACATCTACAAACATTGAAACCTTGCATAGACCATTACAAGTTTATAACCACAACAGACAGCATTACAAAGCTAAAGCATTCATATTTCATAGTTCATACATGCCGCACATTACAAACATTACAACTACAATAATTTCGTAAACTACAGCAGCCATCAACCAGCGTTACAACTTCGGTGACTCGGTCTTCATTCTCCAAGTCTCTCAGCCCAAAGTAAACAAATGAAAGTTAGATGAAAAGTGAAAATAGAAACACACGATATTAATACACATGAATGGCTAATTTCAATGAAGTAATCAATTTAGTTATTACCTGAACAAATTAATACATATGAAAAGTTTTCCATTTACCCTCATTTTCAAGGTAAGAAACATCAGAAATAAACAAAAAGCAGTATTGGAATCAAAACATGAACAACAATTATATAATTAACAAAAACATCAAACAATTATATGAAATCAGGATTTAGATGACAAGCCAGCAAATTAGCAACTAGCAAGAATATCATTTAAATTGATAGGAAACAAACTAGCTTTACAACACTAAATCAAACTGTCTACATCCATTCCATCTCTCAAAAAAATGAAAAAAAATGTCTTTGAAAAACAGTACATTTATCTGATCTTCAAAACCATGGATCACTGCATGCAGTAATGCACAAATATATGGAATGCCTCAATAACAGAACTACAAACATGAATGCACAAATATCATGCTTTTTTGGAATGAATTTTAACAGGGCAACCTTGTTAGACTAATGGCTAGAGGTGAACATCGTATAATCTATCTGCTTCAAAATTTTGTATGGCATATATGGCTAGTTCATGTTAATTTCATGCACACTGTTTGAACTAATCCATCCATACTTTACAGCAGCAATTATAGAACTGAAGAAGCATTAATTTGTATTAGTACACTACCGGATGATTCATGTTTTGGTTAATCTATATACAACTGCATCAACGGCAAGCTAATGCAACCATAGAAATCAAACTCACGTTTTTCCTCTTCCTGCTAGTATTCACCATTGCTAAAATTGACGATCTGGATAATAAAGACTGAAGAGCAAGGCGGAGGAGGATCGATTCGATTATCACGGATTCAAATTCGATTATCATGGATTCACGATTCGATTATAGAACAGAGAAAAATGAAATAGATAAGTAGATAACTATTTTATTTTTGGGAACGAATTCGAAGTATGAAGATAGTGAATAGCGGCTGGAGCCTCTCTCAATTAGGGTTACGTAAAAATTGTTGGGTCGGGTTGCGAATAGTTTTGGGTTTTTCCAATAATTTAAAAAAAGGTTTCGGTTAACGGTTAACCGATAAATAACCGCGGTTAACCGTTAACCGAACCGATTTTGATCGGTTAATGTCGGTCGGTTAACCGAATGTTCGGTTAATCGAATTTTTCGGTTAAAGCGGTTCGATTAAGGTCGGTTCGGTCGGTTAAGTCGGTTCGGCCGGTTAAATGCCCACCCCTAGTTGAGTTGCTATGGCAAGTTTAGTTAGGTCGTTAGACGACCTAAAGATGTTAGGTCGTGAGTTGTTAAGTCGCGTGAGGACTAATTTTGTTAAGTCGATAAGTCGTAGGTCGAAAGATCTGTTGAGTCGTTAAGTCGCATCTCTGTTAGGTCGTAAGTCACGCACGTGTGATTGGCATAGCTTGTTGAACCGTTAGATCGTTAGGTCGTGGATGCGCATAGGCTTGTGAGTGTTAAGTCGTAGGTCTTAAGTCGTGGGGTTTTAGGTCGTAAGTCGTGGTGTTTTATAAGTCGTAGGATTTCATAAGTCGTGGACGACTTAAGGGGGGCAGACGACCTATGGAAACGGCCTATAAATACGGGGTTTTTCCTCACTTTTTGGGATCCGGATTTTGAAGCGACGAAGTCCTGCTATTTTGAGAGCTCGAGAGCTGCACTTCTTCACTTCTTTTCTTCACTCTAATCTTGTGATTCCTTCCATCCAAATCGAAGATCAAATCGAAGATCCAAGAGCTAAAGTTGAAGATCTACTACATTCTTTGAAGAGAGATTTCATCGTTTGAAGCGGAATTTTGGCGGATCAAGCTAGATCCTTCACTGTCCAGATCTGAAGTGTGTTTCTTTTGAAGTGTTTAGGTGATTTGGTGAGTGGTGGTTATCTCTCACACGGATCCAAAGGAGTATATCGGATTGATGGCTTGATTATGTGTTAAATAGTGCTTTTCATACATTTTCTTAAACTTAAGTATAGATCCATTGTTCATGATGATTCGACATCCATTTTACTACATGTTAATCTATGCAAGTTCATTTATCAAGTTGTAAAGATATTGCTCATGTTCATGCTTGTTAGATTTGGAATCTTTATTTACAAAATTGCCATTTTAGTTATACTTGCTTTTAGATCATGTTTGAATGCTTGATTACTTGGATTAATGATTGACTTGATTGATTGTTATAAATTAGTTGATTGATGATTTGATTTGGACAAGTTGGTCGAAGATGATTCAAAAGCTAAGGGAAAGGCTCTTGAATTGGAAAAGCTGCTCGTGGCATATGTGGCGGTTGATGAAGCTCATATGGATAGGTTTGATGATGATGATGAGATGAGGCTTTGCTATGATGAGATGAAGCGAGGCATGATGTGAGATAGCCTTGGTTTAGTCCAGACGGGATCATTCCAAGCATGTTGAAGACTCGATGATATGGTTCGAGTTTGAGGATAATGGTTGGCTCGAGAGGCGCTTGAGCTAGTATGAGAATAGTCATCGAGGAGGATGACTAGAAGGCTGAGATTTTATAGTTGTTGAAGGTTCTAGCAGGCTCAAAGCAAAAGTACGCTGGGCAGATTCGATAGTCCCAAAAGACTACAGTTGATAATCGAGTACTCTGGGCAGATTCGATAGTCCTAGGCACGGGCTGCGACGACGTGCGGAGTTCTGTCTAGAATCGGGGTTACCATTGGCCCTTGACGGACGGCTGAAAGAATGTGCCGATCATTCAATTAACGGTGGTATCGAAGCAATGATAACAGTGATAGCCAGAGTCATGGATGTTTGGTTGTATCGTCATTCGGTCTTAAGAGCGGTATTTTTTGGGTGCTTATCTGATCTTGGTTTAGGCCTTGGGGGTTTGTACTTGGAAAACATCGCCCTTGACTCGAGTGATAACTGCTTTACTTTAAATGTCTGCTTTGCTATGTTCATTTCTGCTTAGTGTATCTGGGGGCTATCACTGTAGAAAGAGGTGGAGTGGGAGGATTGGATTCCTATTCCTTTTACCTTTATGCTCTTTTGGTATGCTGTTAGTTAATTTACCGCTCACTAAGACTGTTGTCTGACTCAAGGTTTTATGTTTAACTCTTATTACCTTGGGCTGTTCATCCATTTTGGGATGGGCAGACTAGGTAGCAGGTGACAAGTGCTGTTCTTAGTTTCCGATGATGCTGATGACGAAGACGAGCTGGAGGCTTGCATATTATATTCTTACTATATGTACTGGATGTTCCGCTGCTTGTATGATTCTCTGAGTGATATGTAGTGAGGCTTGATGTATTGACTATACAGATGTTTGTATTCCACTATTATGAAGCTTAATTGATGAGATTCTATTTTGTGAAGCTTCACTATATATATATTCTCTATTGTATTTTATCCATACGCTGTGAGTAATACGATAGATTCTGCTGTGTTAATTTACCTTGGTGATCGTCCATGGCTGCCTGGCACACCCTTCAGCGCACTATTTCCTTGTTTAGTGCAGGGGTCATGGGCGGTCGTCTCAAAATTAGTTAACTCTAAATTTACGTCTAGATTTGGTTTAACTAATGTGAATGATTAAGAAAATAAAAGTGTTAAAGATTGTCAATTTCAGAATTTAAATAGGAAATTTGATTTTATTAATTTATTTACTAAATGGAAAAATAGCCATTTTGGCCACTGACTCGGATTTCGATGACACCAGTTTCATCGGATCCGTAACGGTGAATTATAATAGTGTTTCAAGTTTCGTAGCGATCGGACTTGTCGTTTGATCGTACGAACTTGAAACGCCTTGAAATTTATGCAATTGTAATCAATTGAAATCAATTTGAAAATTTTGATTTTTGCATAACTTCTTCATTCGATGGAATTTGGACTTGAAATTTTTTCTATTGCGTTTAAAATATTTTAAAACATCTATTTTGATATATGGGTTGACCCAATTTCGTTCCGGAGTCGAAACGGGCTTTTGGGCCATTCATCGTTCAGCGCGTTTATAGATCGGGTCCATCTATCCTATTTCGACTTTGCCTATATATATCCAGTTATAAACCCTAGCAGCCTCTATTCCTCATTTCTATACGTACAATTTCATTTGATCTTCCTCATTCCAATGGCTGCAAACCCTAATCTTTCCAATCCAATTTCAATTTAAAAAAAAAAGAGAAAAATTTTTTTGCGGATCTGCAGCAACTTCGGGTCGCGCTTCGAGTTTTAGAGGCAAAAACCCTGGAGATACTTCGGGTTAGGATGAAAATGACTCGGGTCTCCAGATCGTTTTCGCAAAAACTCCAAGCAAGCACCGGGGATTTGAGGCTGTGGACCGAAGTTGAACCTGAAGTCAACAAAGGACCAGAATTTTTCAATCTTCAAATTTTCATAACATTTTCATACAAGCTCGGATTCATGCGCGGTTTGTTTTGCTGGGACCGTATCGAAATTCCGGACACTTTGACGCTGGTTTGGATGGATTTGGAGACGGTCAAATTTTTGGGTTTAAATTCAATTTAAATTCAAAAGGTGAGTGTTTTAACCCACTCACAACTTCTAAGATTTCTTATGTCTGTTAAAATAAATTTTGATGTGATTTAAAATTTATCTATGATTGTTTGGGCTTATATTTAATCATCATCTCAGTTAGATAGCATTTAGTTAAATTAAAATGTTATTTAATTTTATTATTGCATATAATTTGACAGTTAAATTTATTTATTATTGCATATAAACTGCTAGTTAAAAAGTTATTAATTTTTATTGAATATAAACTATTCATTGATGCATGTTATATTTTATATGCTTTATATTGATGTTTTGTTTAAATTGGATGATGATTGTAATAAATGGTTGTTTATTGATATTTGGATGAATGGATGCTATATTTGATATAAACTGCAAGTTATTATGCATTTTCATTCCATTCGGGATTGCGGTTTGAAATGATATATAACCGTAGACTTTATTTTAAAATTACGGATTGAAATGATAAATATATGTATCACTTGGCCATAGGATAGAAAATTATATACAAGCACCATGGTCTATATATAAAATATTTTAAAGTGATTTTCTATGGGTTTTGGAAAATAAGGGTTTATATATATATACTAATTTTGATATTATATAAATATTATTTTATATATGGTTAAATTCTAAAATTTAAGCTAAGTAAAATTTGATGATGTTTTAAGTTTGATTTACGAATATATCAAGTTTGAGCTTTATTTAAGTGATATTGAATTTATTAAATAAATATTTCTAAACTAAATAATAGTAAATTGAATTAAGGTATATATAAGATTATCAGATTTGGATGGGAATTTTGGAATATTTAAAGTCTTGAAATATATCAAAATTGAAATGTTTTATTGAAATTAAGGTATTATTGTTTTCAAAGTATTGGTTTTCGAAATTGTTATAACTTTGAAAGTAATATGGTTTGGAAAATGAATTTATTTGAAATAGAATTTATTTAAGAATTATCTGTGAATATATGGATTTGAAACCTATTGAAATTGAAAATTTCGAAATATGACTTCAAAAATGTGGTTTGGTTTAAGATGATTTAAAAGAATATTTCAAGTTATCTAAATTTGAGAAAGATTAGTGATTGGAAATTTGGTTTTATTTAAATGAGATATTATTGAATTGTTTTGGAAATGGAAATGATATATTATTGAATTGGGTTTTGAAATGGAAATAATACATTGATAATTTGGGTTTGAAATAGTAATAATATTTTGGTTTAAAGTATATACTATTTTGAAGTAAAGGATATGTTTTGAAATGGCAAAAATATTTTGGTTTTAAAGTATATACTATTTTGTAGTAAAGGATATGTTTTGAAAGGGCAATGATTGTGTTTTTAAAAGTACATATATTTGTAAATGACCACGGTGTTATAATAACGATCGGTTGTTAAAGAGACCAGGATCGGATATGGACATACTCTCTGTCGATACCGAAAACCACTTTGACAACTGTGTACGTGGTGGAGTTTCCAGAATGAAGTAGGATGGTGGCGATGATCCTAAGGTATATACGTGGACCCAACTCCCGTGAGTTGGCATAAGGTGGCTAAAACAGGAGCGATCGACGGGCCAAGGAGGTAGCACCTCTGATCGGAGACACTTCTTCGATACCATTCTATTACTTATGATTGATTTGGTGGCCACCCTTGATTTGGGAGTGTTGTTCGAGGTGGGCGGTAGTGGCTGTTATGCGTCACCACCAGTCCGGATGCGTAATTGGTATATCTACCCTGGCATTGCCTTGTGTGCCGTGTCACCTACCATATCGAACCCACTACGATTTTGGTTTAAAGATCTGACCGCGTTAAGGTTCACCATCCCCTTAACGCTATTTTCTATATGATTATACTTTACTGATTAGACACTACTATATATAGCGTATATTACTACATGTTAGATAGTTTAATGGATCCTTAAGAGATGTGAATCCCGAACATTTCTTAAGTTACTGCACTCACGTTAGACACTGGATAGGAGATGTCAACCCCCGTAAACATCTCTGATGCCGTTTACACTCATATTTATTTCATTGATTTAACTTACATAAGATCTTTTAGTTCTGACTCGAGTGTTTTGCCTTTTCAATTTGCTCGGGTCAGCCTGAGAATTTTAGGATTTGAAGGCCTTAATTCTGGAGGACGAAGACGAAGAATTATTATTACTATTTGTTATATATTCCACTACACCATTGTATTCCGCTGCATTAATTATCATTCTCTGGTATGTGTAACTCTGATATGTATTGTATAAGTATAATCAAATGTTTTGTAAAACAGCTTCATGAACTGTTATTTGATTATTATATTTTATCGTTCCGCTGCAAGATTCTATTTTGTTTCTTTTATTTCTCCATTTTTTCTTATTTACCCCATAACAATCCGCCCTTCTGTATGGTTTAAGTTGGCACGTGTGTCTGCTTAAGCGTACAAAAAGGTGGGATGTTACAGCAGTTGTTTGTACAGTCCCCTCTATCACATGTTTATTTATATATATACTAGTAGTAATATGGAAGTTGTATACATCTGTTTCAAAGGTTTGCAAATGGCCGTTGTGCTATATATATTATAGTAATATTGATTTTTAAAGTATGGCGACAGTGACTTTTCTGATATATATATATATTGTTAGAGAATATATATATATATAGTATGTAATTATTATAAAGGTTTACTTTATATGTATATGTTTGATCTGGGAAATGGTCAAACAAGGTTGCTTTCCTCCTTTGTAAATTTATGATATGTTCAGTGTGAGTATAGCACATGTTAAAAAGTATCTATTTGAATGCATCTCTTATTTATAGTCTAGTTATATATATATTTGTTATAACTATGATCTTCATATTTCATTTATAGTCTGAGTTTTATAAATTTTGTTTAAGTATAATCTGCATGTTGCTATAGTGTGGGTATAAAATATACTTTACATTTGTTTAAAATATAGTCTACATATTGGTCCATCTGATTGTTTATAGATATACAAGTTTATATAAGTGTATATGACTTGTTTGAGTTTATAGATATATTATAATAAAGTAAGTTATTTTAATTTTATAAGAGGTATTGATTTTAAATATATATTAGGTATATATTCTAAATATATGGGTTTAAATTTAATATTAATTTTTGTATATACCTATAAACATTTTGACTTTAATATATAAATGTTTTAAATTTAATATTGGGTTGTATAAAGGAATTTATTTTAATTTGAGTAAATATCAGACTTTAAATTATATATATATATATATATATATGTTCTCATCGATTTTTGTTATCAGCCCTATTTGTCGAATTCGTGCCAACCTTGTCTTGAGATTTCGTGCCTGGATTTCATAATTCAACTTCATTGTCTATCTCTCTAGCTTCAAAAGGTGACCAATCACTCATGATTAACGTTCTTATATTTATTAAATTTGATTTTAATTGAAACGACAATTGAAATATGCTGATGTTAGATTTTTACATTGCTATATATATGTATGTATGTCATTAGCTGTATCTGTTCACCTGTGACATCTGACACCATTATCTATTATTTATCGCTGATGATATATGCCTGTTACTGTTGTTATATTAATTATCATATCTGTTATCACTCTGCAAGTTCCTTGTTAGTATAGAATTCACTATGGGTTGAAATGATACATACCCGAACGATCTGTAGAATAGGAGAAAATCATTATGGGTTGAAATGATAAACCCAATCGATTTTCATTGAATTGAATTTGGGATTGCGGGTTGAAATGATATATAACCGTATATATTTAAATTACGGATTGAAATGATAAACATCTGTATCACTTGACCATAGGGTAGAAAATTATATACAGACACCGTTGGTCTATATATATAAATATTTTGAAAATGATTTCTATGGTTTTGAAAAGAAATATATGGTTTTAATAAATATTGATTTTAAAGATTTATTAAAGTTGATTTAATAAAGTTGATACATAATATGTTTAGGTATTTATTTAATATCTATAGTTTCAAATATAGAGTTTATAATGATTTGAAATTATATTTATTTAAGAATTTTACTTAAATAAGTTTGATTTGAAATTTATTAAATTTGAAATTTTAAAGCTATGATTTTATAACTTGAATTTGATTAAAAGTGACTTAAATGAATATTTCAAAATTATATAAATTTAAATGGGGTATTTTGTTATTTAAATTTGTAAATTGAAGCCGTATTTAGATATTATTGAATTGAGTAAGTAAATATTTCAAAACTAATAATAGTAAAGTGAATTTGATATATATATAAAATTATCGAATTTAGTTTTGAAATGTTGAATATATTAATTTTTATATATATTGAAATTTGAATGGATTATTTTATGGTTCAAATATGTATTTGAAAATCGATAATTTGAAATGATTTATTGAGAAACAGAATCAAGTTGAAATTGATGATTTGTGATTTGATTAATTTGGAATTTTGGAATTTGAGTTGATTTGAATCGATTTGTGAAGTTTGAGGAAACTATTTATGATATAAAGTATTTTTAAATTATATTTAAACTATACTTTGTTTTACTTTATAAATTATTTTAATATAAACTATTTTAATATAAATCCTCTTTACTATAAACTATTTTTATATACTAATTATTTCAATATAAACCATTTTGACTTATAATTATTTTTCTATAAACTATTTTATTATATATACTAATTTTAATATCTCTAAATTGTTTAAGAGGAAAGTGTTGTGTATTCCAAAATGATATGATTTCAAAGCTATGATTTCAAAGTGTTATGAATTTCAAGGTTTTGATTTCAAAGTGTTTTGGTTTCGGAAGTGTTATAACTTTGGAAAGTGATATGATTTTTGGAAATGGATATATATGTAATGGAAATGATATCATATCGATTTGGGTTTTGAAATGAAAATGATTTGGTTTTGAAGTATAAACTATTTTGAAATGACCGCGGTGTTATAATAACGTTTGGTTGTTAAAGAGTCTGGGATCGGATATGGGCATACTCTCTGTCAATACCGAAAACCACTTTAACAACTATGTACGCGGTGGAGATTCCAGAATGAAGTAGGATGGTGGCGACGATCCTATATGAGGTATATACGTGAACCCGACTCCCGTGAGTTGGCATAAGGTGGCTAAAACAGGAGCAATTGATGGGTTAATGAGGTAGCTCCTATGATCGGACACACTCCATCGTATGCCATTCTATTACTTTGTGATTGATTTGGTGCGCACCTTTGGATTTCGGGAGTGTGGCTCGAGGTGGGAGGTAGTGGCTGCTATGCGTTACCACCGGCCCGGAAGTGTAATTGGTATATCTACCCTGGCATTGCCTAGTTGTGCCGTGTCACCTACCCTAGCGCGCTTTCTACGAGTTTGTTTTGTACCATACCTATGGAGTTCCCTCTGACGACGTCCATTACGGGGGAGATTATGGTACTGTATAGACTATGGGAATATAGTGTTAAGGGGGATATGGGTAACGCCTTAATGCTATTTTAATAGTTTACTTTACTATAGACATTATTATAATAGCGTATATTACAACATAGTAGATAGTTTAACGGATCCTTAGAGGATGGTTATCCCAAACATCCTTTAAGTTACCTGTATTTCAGTTGATATTTCACTTGAGTTGGATTTATTGATATAAGAATGTTAATCCTGACTCGAGTGTTTTGTGTTTTTGCTTTACGCTCGGGTCAGACTGAGTGGCTCAGTGTTCGAGACTCACCTTTGGAGTTGGAGCTTCGCTTGGAGATCCAGCTATATCTGTTCAGTTTGCTGTTATTCAGTTGATTCCAGTGATGTGTTCAGATCTTGTATTTGACTATTGTATTGAGACATCTATGTATTCGAGACTTCTGTTGTATCTTGTTTTAACTCTGTTATATATATAGTCGCTTCATGAACTACTATTCTTTTGTTTCCGTTGCATTATTGTTATATTACTCTGTGTCTGTGATTCTGTGATTATTTACTTACTGTATATGCTGAGTTTTGTCAAATTTAAACTAACAACTTGATATTTTGAGCAATTCAAATCCGACATGTATGGATGCGAATGGTTGAAAATTTCAGGTCGTTACATATTATTTTGTTTCTAACTGTAGATGGACTGGAGATAGACATTGGAGAGATAATCCAGCCCGTCATCCCACATTCTATCGCAATGAGCTCGATGTTATGGACGAGCATAATGTTGACTGGACGCCATACATGTTGAGATTGTACAGGATTTGCCACCTATTTGCTTGGATGGAGAGCAGACTTGGTATGCAAGAACCCTGATTATTTTCTTGCAAAGTGTGGCCATGCACTGCTATGATAGAGTGATGAGGCAATTTGGCCTTCGTCGGCATATACCAGATCCAGCCGAGCAAATTTTCCCACATGGTTGGAACAGTGACTTGTACAACACGTACGTAGTAAGGTGGAATCATAGGTTGGATCATGTACATGTTGAACGCGTACTAAGAACTGAAATCGAACAATACTATAGTTGGTACTGGCATATAACGCGGTGATTTGTTCTTAAAGAACCGTCCACTAGGTTGCCTAGATATGCTCTATGGGGACCAGTGGAACGTGATTTGGTACGTGTTTATAAGTTTTAATCTTTTAACTCCTTCAACTAGCTTTATTTACTTGCGTCATTATTTCTTTTTTTAGGTTCAAGGGTTGTACATGATTTCCAATGAAGTGGACGATGTTCTAGCAGATCCTGCAGATGAGGATAGAGTTAAAGGCAAGTGCTTGAACATCAAAGAAATTATCAAGTCGCTTCTTGGTAGGCATAAGCTTGAACGACTGATACTGTATGTGCCTTGTCCACCCCATACTTTTGGTCGTACATACCAAAGAAGACGTTTTAGAGGCACGAGGGATCCTTCACAAGGTAGCCAGTCGGGGCAGGACATAGTTGAAGCTAGACCATCTCAACCACCTCCGACGCAAACTCAAAGAACACCGCACGAACTTAGAAACCTAAGAAGATAGGTGTTGTGATGGTTTGTTGGTTGATTGGTTTCATTTGAATTGTAATATGTTATCTTGAACTTGTATTGGCGTGAAACTTGATGGTTTGTAGGTGTTTTGATGTTGTAATAGTGACGTGCAATATGATGGTTTTGTATGAAATATGATGGTTTGGTATATACAGTTGTATGAAATATGATGGTTTTGAACTTATATAGTTGAATTATAATTGAATTATGATGGTTTTGAACTTATATAGTTGAATTATACTTGAATTATATATGGCGTGAAATATGATAGTTTAACTTCTTTGCATATGGCAGCTGCTGTGTGGTAGAAAGTTGTAGGCGCAACTTACAGTCGCGCAATCATGTAAATAAAAGTAGAGAAACTCAAAGTTGCGCCCAAAGATTAATTAACTATGCGCAGTTAGAAGTTGCGCTTACGTACATACGTATATGCGCCACTTAAAGTCACGCCTGTACACATGGGACATTCCTGGCCCAACAACAGCTTATAACCACCACAACTCCTCCCCAAATAAACATAACTCCTTAAACCCATTTTATTTCAGAAACCCTAAACTCCATTGCTATTAGTTTCACTACCAGCAACACAAGATTCCACTCAAAATCGTTTAAATCGACGAAGATCAACAAAAGATTTCACATTCATCTAAACTTGAGGTAAAGCTTTGAAACCCTACTCCGCTTATTTTGATAGATCTATTATTGACATTTAGTTAGTTGTAATTTTGATAGATCTATGACTACTGTGCTGATCATTTGTCACTATGATGGTGATTTAGACATCGATGAAAATAGCAAGCTATCCTATGTTGGCGGAAAAATAAAGGATCTAAAATGAGGAAGGGTTGTAATTTTCTTGAGCTGAAAACGGCAATTTACAAAGCTACAAAGATTGATTCTACCGAATTCGACATCTCGTTGGAGAGTAAATGGGTAACGGATGACGGTCCAATTACTGTTGAGGTGAACGATGATGACGACGTCGATTCTATGTTTTGCATGGGGATGAAAGTAATCGAGTTGCATATTAAGAAGACGGAGGTGGTACATACAACTGAACAGCAAGCTCAAATCTTTGATTATGCAAGCCAGCCTGGATCCAGTAATACTGCCGAGCAAAGTCAAATGTATCACCCACACTACTCCTACCAGCCACCGAACATTTACGCACAAACAACTAGGTATGATTTTATGTGCTGTATGTATGTTTCATTCATGTTTTTTGTACTTAACTCAAATGTTTGTGTATAGGTTGTATCCACAGACATCCGGCTGCAGTGTCATGTCATATCCATTGCAGTCACCAGGGTATGGTTTCCTGCTATATCCATCATATCCTCCACAGTCAATTTCAACCCCGAATTCAAACGACTACTTGCACGAATGTGAAGATAAAGATGTTGACACTGAGGATATGGAGGGTGGAAATGCTGATATTGAAATTTACCATTTGGATAGCATGAAATCGTTGCTTCACTTGACGAAGATGAAACATGGATCGATGCTATGAATGTTAACAATGTTGCTCCTTTAGATAATATTCCAGAGGAAGTTGATGACACTGATGAGCATATCGAGATGGAAGAACCGTTAGAAGATGACCAATGCAATGATACAATCATGGAAAGATCTGTTATGCAAGAATTTCAATTTACCGATGAAATGTTTGGACTGGAATGTGTGGAGAAAGGCCCTCGAGTTGGTATGATTTTTAAATCGAAGGAATCTTTAATTGAACATATAAGTGAATGGTCGATGAAGTGTTCAGTTTCATTTAAAAACATAAAGTCTCGTGCTAGAGAGTTCACTGGTATCTGTGACATTGATGGTAATTGTCCGTGGCGGCTTCATGCAATTGTTTCTAAAAGATATCATGCTGGGTGGTGGGTGATAAAAAAATACGGTGGTGATCACACTTGCTCAAATCCAATCATCAACTCGAACCACAAACAAGCAACAGCCAAATTCATCTGTACAAAATTCCTTCCACATGTTCGTTCGAACCCAAGTTACACTGCAAAATCTGTCCAAGAGCTTATGCCAAACACTTACAAAATTCAAATAAGCTACATGAAAGCTTGGAAAGGACATAGCAAAGCCATGTCTAAAATATTTGGTGATTAGGAATCTTCGTACAATGACTTGCCACGGTTTCTTCGTGCAATACAGAAATGCAATCCAGGTACTGTTTATCATGTGCATACAGAAGGAGTACAATTTTGGGGGGCTTTCTAGGCATCTGGACCTAGCATTGAAGGTTTCAAGCATTGTCGTTGTAACACCTCGCATTTTTCGATAATTAAATAATTAAATAACAATGAACAGTGAAAATAAACATTTTTGGAATTGTTAGAATTTGGCCTCGAAACTTGGCGATTTTCTGATCTATTTCCATATATATAATAATTACATATAAGCTCTTTTATACAATTTACAGTCTCAGCATAACTAATTAGCCGAATTAATTACTGAAATAAATACTGAATAAAATTATTTAACGGGAATCTAACGATAATATATCATAAACATAAAAGATATATAATTAAATCCACTCACATGTCGTCCTTAGCTTTGCTTGTGCTAAGCTTGGCTCCATGGTCTTCCTGGATCCCCTTCTAAGGTGTCTAATATTTTTATTGAGAAGATCTTCTCCCTAGAAATATTTTCTTTTTAGGGTCCAGCCTCAGGCAATGAACCCAATTGGGAGAAAATCTGATTGTGAGAAAATAGCTAGGCATAGGGTTCTATTTATAGTGGAGTTTGGGGATCTCAGACCGTTGGATTCTTGGATTGTATCTGAAGCCACCACGTCACAAGGTCATTCGGAGCCATCAGATAAATCAATGTATGGCTCAGATTGCGGAAAAATCAAATTTTAATTGGTTCGACACGTACCTGGACGAAACTACTTCCAGGTAGTAACGCGGGTCGAACCTAGGGTTGACCTGTGCTTCCCTCGGGTCGATCTGGCGGTCGACCTAGGGATGTTCTGGGTCAACCTATGGGTCGACCCATATTTGTTTTTTTTCCGATTATTTCCCGTCTCTCGTTTCTCCCGCAACTTCTTCATATTGATTCGGATTTTGACAAGTTATATATGGAAATTGATCAGAAAATCGCCGCAGACACAATGGTATAAGTTTCGAGGCCATATTCTGACAATTCCAAAAATGTTTATTTTCACTGTTCATCGTTATTTGATTATTTAATTATCGAAAAATGCAGGGTGTTACATTCTCCCACCCATTAGGAAATTTCGTCCCCGAAATTCAATATGGATAAAATTATGTAATTACTCGCATCAATCACATCCATTTTGTGTACATCAAATTTTACGGCCATCCGTGCACTTGTGCAAAGTGTCATTCAACATGAGGTATATGCATGAACATGAATTTCTAAGTGGTACCTCCTATATGAATGCTTTTCTTCTTTAAAAATTTATTTTAAAACATGATGCACACATCCTAAATATACTTGCAATTTCTATATGAATAAAATCTTTTGAAAACTCAAAACATTTTTCATCCAATTTTTCCCACACTCCTACTGAATAGGGGTGTAGTTCAACGGATTTTTCATCCAAATCCTACCACACAACTTTTAATATTCGAATTTCAGATAAATCTAATTTTCTGAACTCGATTTCTTATGTCAGAAAGAAGGTAGAAAACGGAAAAACTTCACATTTCTTCGTTATACTTTTGCGTACCTCTCACTCCGTACTTGGAACTTATGCTGCTATCCTATAAAATCTTTATTTTCTTTCCAAGCACGGTTTACATAAGAAAGATTTTGCTTTTCAAATTTTTTTCCAAGCTTAATTTATGGGAAAGATGTATTTTTCTTTTGCAATTCTCATTTATTTCTATTGACGTTTCTGTTGCTTTCTTTAGATCTTACTATTTTTCTTTTAGTTACCTTTTATCTGCTTTTACTTTTCTTTTAATATAGCAACTAAACACAGCTATCATCTAGGGCTAGGAGGTTAAGGACCATGTCCACTCTGACACAGAAAAGTCCTATTCTAGGAATCCAAGTAACTCATATGCTCCTCCTGCCGCCTATTACTTGTTACCAACTTACGCTGTGTTACTCATGACGAATAAGATCTATTCATATCTTCTATTCCATGCTCAAAAAGGAATAACTAAGTCTCATTTACTGTAATGGATAAGGGTTTCAATCTATGCAGTCTCTATCTAAAAAGGCAACTAAGCTTGGGGAAATTTTCTCTTTACCTTTCATTTTTCTCCAACTAAGGTCTACTTTTCCCAACCATGTGTGTCTTACTGTCTTACTAATACCACTTCACTATTCTTCTATAGTCTACACACATGAAGCAACATTTCTAGGTTTTCACTAGTGTCTTATACACCTTATGGGAGCTTTTATTACTACTACTAGGAGTAATTACTGCCATAGCCTTACACTTTTCCCGTTACACCTAGGAAATGATTCCTATATATTCCATATTTAAAATTTTGGTTTGGTTTGATATTTATCATTTTACTTCAAAAATTAAAGCTTCTAAATTTTTTAAACATCAAATCCCAAAATTCTTACCTTTGAAAGTGTTATTTTGAAGTTTTCTGTTAAATTCAAAGGTACTTTGTCACTTAAAATTGTATCTTTCCAAAAACTTATTTACTTTTTCACTAGACCATTTTTCTTTAAAACATGTCTTGCTTGTTCTTAAAACATTTTTCTTTTTCCTTGACTTCAAAAAAAAATGTCCTCACATGTTTTCAAAATATCTTCTTTTCATAGATTTTCAAATTTACTAAAACTGTAATAGATAAGAACAATTATTTTATCAAAAATCCTTTAACTTTTCTACTCTTCCAATAATTAACCTCGGAGGAGTTTTTTAACTTACTACACTTAATGGTTTTATACCTTAATGTATTGGAATTACTTTCCCTTATGAGAAACTATTAATGCCAAAACCTTCTATGAATCCTTTAAAGGAGGATTTCATGTTTATGTGAAATTATAAGAAATTTATTTTATATTTTATCAAAACAGGCTATATAAAATATGGTGCTTTCCATACCTTGTACATCTCTTTCACGTATTCCTTATAACTTTCACAAAACATCTTTATTTGTGATTCATAGAAAAATATATCATTATTCTTTTCATTCCAATAGATTAAAGTATGTTTACTCTATATTCACTTACATAAGATATTTCCTACTAAATTCATTAATTTAATGTACATTATTTTTCAAAAGAACTCATTTTTCAAAACTGCTTTAATATTTTCATAACTAGAAAATACTCTCATATACTTATTTAAATAATAATTGTACATACAAACTACTTTAGAAATTATCTTCAAAACTCATTTGGGGCAAAACAGATGTGGCGTAAAACACCGTTACTACAACCCAAAAATACTAGTTTATGGATTCAATTAAAATAAATATTAATAAATCCCATATGTTATGCAAAAACATTTCTTTTGGGAGTCACCTACTATAACAATAGTGTCATAGTATATGCTTCCTTTATTTTTACCGAAAACATCTATTACAACAATAAATGTTGTAACCTACATTTTCGATACTTAACACACTCTAGGTTTTTATATTTAAATTCTTTGTTTACCTACAAAGAAACTAGCGAGCTATACGCGCTCTATAATTCTTCAAAAAGAATTTCACTTTTAACAAAATTTACATCATATAAAAACCAATTTAAATTTCATACCACTTATTTTTTTTCAAAAACCCAATATTTACTTCCTCAAATATATTAATAATTATATTTTTCAACTTTTCAATTATAAAAGTTTCATTTTATTGGGCTAGACATAAAGTGGATTTTCTTCTTACTAAAACCTCTTATTCCTTCCAAAATAAAAACACTCTCCCTACTATCCCTAGGGAACTTCCCCACTTCCTATAACATATGGATACCAATCTTCTCTTAAAACATGGCTTATTGTACACTATAAATCGGTAATAACATAGGGCTCAATATACTTGGGTCATCCCAAACCCAACTAGCAAACTATGCACAAATATACTTCTTAAAAACTTTCCATATGTTAAAATCTATAATTGGGGACTATTGGATTTTAGTACATAATATATTTATATTTTATTCAAAAATACAAATACGTTCACTCACTATCTACCTAGGAATCCTAAACCTAGGCTTTGATACCAAATGTAACAACCCGAATCTTAGTGAGTCTGGATTTTTCGAAAAAATGCTAAAATCCAAGCCCACTGAAATCCGAGTTAGGTATTTTGTATCCTGCAAAATAGGCAAAGATAAATATACCAGAGCTTAGATAAATATCTCACAGCGGAACTGACTAAAATATAATAGTAAGTAAATACTCACTAATAAAATAACACTTTCTAAACAAGTGTCTCAAAGCTGGAAAGTCTCTGCCATCTACCTAACCTGTAGGATGTTATGAGGAGGGGGTCAGAACTAAAGTTTTGGTGAATGGACAAATTATACACTTCTAAGCTTAATTCTACATATGTCGTTTTATTTCCATTTACTGTTATATTTGGTTTATTGGGTTTATAATACTCTTGCCTCAATGCGTGAATCGTGTCCATCTACTCCCTAGTAGATTAAAACCTAATAACCGATATATATATATATAGTTATAGTTATAGTTATATGCCCCTTGACCGCATCGGTCCTAGATACTACACATAGTACCTTCCGTATCTTCCTCGCAAAGGACTCCATCGTCTTGCTACTATGGCGTTCCGTGACAACATCTATAAAGAACTGCCTCATAAGGCCTACAGTACAGATGTTCTATCGTCTACTATGAAAACATAAAACTACATCCGCATTAGTCTATACTAATGCTCGGACATCAACAATGTACCACACAGTGCGTACCTTGTGGACTATACGTAATCGTTTCGTCTACTCCCTGAATCCCGCTTAACAAGGTCTACCTTATACGGAACTCGGTCGGGGATTTTCTATTTCTGTAAAGGACTGCCCTGTTAGGCCTACAATACAGATATTATATTTGGTCTGTCTCTTTTCTTATCGTGGCTATGGCCCCATGCAGCCATCCCTCAACTAATCGAAAGACCTTTAAAGATCTAAGTGGTTGTGCCCTAATGCAAACAATCTAAACATCCAATTGGTTGCGCCCCCATACAATGTCTCGATAGTGAAAGAATCATTGGACTATTGGTTTAACTCTAGTCTTTCCTGAACTCGATTCTTGGTTTTGATGCTGGTCTGATATCCGCATGCGACCATCCTTTTGGGTCCTGCCCACTAAAACTTACTTGCAAGTACTAGAACATACGCATATCCTACTCCAAACATCGATCAACCCCTTTTGACTGCCTACAATGGTCCTACCATGCAAAAAGCAGTCAAGGCATACTCTTTTGATGGAACACCTACGGACCTGCCTCCGGGGGATTGCTCCGTTATGCCTACCCCAAAGGGCCATCCTAGAGTACCCTCACGTCCCGTTGAAGTCTCGTACTTCCTCTAGCCCAAAATAACTAAGTTGGACATGCTTCTTCTGTGCTGAAATCTGTGATGAACTGTTCCATTAGGCTCATCATCCTTTGAGCTGCTTCAAACACATCTCACTCTTTTATTAGACCCTAAGTCTAATCTTTTATTTTGCGTTTAGTTTACTTTTCTTATTCTGTTGGCTACTTATTTATCCTAATTAGCATAATCTTGTCCCAGCCTCACTTAACTATTGTGAGACCATCAGTTCCTGACTGAAAGGGAATGTTGTTGGTATGGGCCACTTCTATTATCTTGCTTATTAACTTAATTTAAGTCTTAAGTTTATTAAAATAAGCCTCTTCTATTATTTTTGCTCTATTTGCTTATTAACTTAATTATAACCTGTTATAATTTTACTTGTAATTGTCACTTTTATTTTCTTTTATAATCTGTACATTATAAATATAATTACAAGCGTCTCTTGTCTATTCTAGTTTGTCTTCTTTTATTATGATATTGAATTCTCTTTAATTCTCTTATATTATATGACAATCTTGACTTGGGACTACGTCCGATTGTCACAAATTTACTTATCATAATAACTGCTTTGCCTTTATTCTATTATCTGCGCAGTAATTGCACATCTAGGTATATTTCTTTTAATTGCTTCTAGTCTTGTCTAATAATTAACTTGATTTCTTTTTTACTTCCTGTAATTCTTCACTTTATTTTCTTATATTCTAGGAAGTAGTTCTATTCTATTTGGTTGGTTACAAAAACTGTGCTAAAATTCCATTTCCATGTTTTAATACTAAGCAATGCTATAAACAATAATCTGTAACTGCAAGATATTTCATTTATTATTTCTTTTACTTTTTGGATAGTGCAAAATACAGTAGTTTCTCTATTTTACACTAATTTCCTTTTTCTTTCTTTTATTCTTACAATTACGTGTATCGTTATCTTTTAAATATTAAACTATGGATATGTATTCTCTTTTCTAAGCCAACCAACTAATCTATCACTTACTTCCCTATTAAGTTATTAAATTTTTCCTTTTAATTTATATTTCCTCGTTTTGGCATAATTTGCTACAAATTTCTATTTTTCTCTTTTTATTTCAGCTTCTCTTATTTACATCTTATTTCTGTAAATCTAGTGTTCTTCTATTTTAGTCCGTATTTGCGAATTCTTCTCTTTACTATTTTATTCGCGTAAAAAGAATAAAACGAAGCTAACATTTACAAGCTAAATTTCAACTTTTAAAATAGATGTAAATAACTATAAATTTCTTATTTTTCTAGGCTTATGCCTTTCTCTAACTGTCAAGCCTAATATTATTCATATTTAATTTGATTATTATTTTCCATATAAATAATTACATATAAGCTCTCTTATACAATTTACAGTCTCAGCATAACTAATTAACAGAATTAATTACTGAAAAAAATACTGGAAAAAATTATTTAACGGGAATCTAACGATAATATATCATAAACGTAAAAGATATATAATTAAATTCACTCACCTGTCGTCCTTAGTTTTGCTTGTACTCAGCTTGGCTCCATGGTCTTCCTGAATCCCCTTCTAAGGTGTCTAATACCTGTTCTTTCTATTGACGGAACACATCTGTATGGTAAATATCAAGGTACGTTGCTTGTGGCTACATGAGTTGATGCAAACAACTCTCTTTGTCCTTTGGCATTTGCTATTGTACGGACCGAGTCGGTGGAGACTTGGGGATGGTTTTTTTCATGCATGGGACATTTAGTTCCATCTTTAAATGCAAGATGCATTACATTCATTTCTAATAGAATGAAAGGAATTCCAACCGCCTTGCAAGAGAAGTGGAGAAGACAACATCATCATCGCTTCTGCCTTCGTCATTTGAAAGAAAACTTCAAAAAAGCTGATTTTGATAGTAAGATTTTGCAAAACTTATTTCATGCTTGTGTTGAGGTAAGAGACGAGTTAACATATAAAGAACTCAGAGAGCAACTAAAAAATGTAAGTCCGGCTGCTGACAGATGGATTGATAGATGTCTCCGACACAAGGATGAACAGTGGGCTCTTTACAAGGACAACAGTGAACATTTTTGTATGATGACTACCACTGCTTCGGAGAGTTTCAACAGAGTTCTTAAAGGTGCAAGATCATTACCGGTAAAGGCGTTAGTAGCACGTACCTTTCATCGTCTTAATAGCTACTTCTATAGAAGACGTATTGATGGACTGGTCTGCGCTCATGCCAACTTATGAAAAAATGATGGAAAATTTGCAGCAGAAGCACGAAATATGAGCATTAACAGGTTCAACTTGATGGAGTGGCAAGTAACAGACACAAACGCATGCAACTACACAGTAAATATTGTCAATGACAACTGCAGCTGTTCATGCAATATTCCTATTCTTGCCCGTTTTCTATGTTCCCATGTTTTAGCTGCATGCGCACAATGTAGAGGAGGAGCGAACAGAGCTTACCATGATCTTATTTCATCATGGTTTATAGCAGACAGTTATAGACATAGTTATTCTCCGGTTTTACATCTAGTACCTGACAGTAGATATTGGGATGTACATGAAGGCACTATTATACTCCCGCCGCCAATGCTTAGGAATACAGGAAGACCCAGGTCCATAAGAATAAGGGGAGTCATGGACAAAATGAGGGACAGAAGATAGGATAGATGTGGATAATGCGGTAACTTGGGTCATAAGAGAAGAACGTGCGGGAAGCAATAAATAATTTACTTGTTTCTACTACTTCTTTCATTCGTGTACTATATTACTTCTATTTTTATTTTGTACGCAACTTTGATATTAAGTGTTATCTTATGTCAAACATTTATGTTAGTTGCTATGTTATGTAACTTTGATTTAGTTTATACGCAACTTTTGTATGAATTTTCCACAGTATTACATCTATCATTAAATAAACATAACAACCAAACAATAATACATCAACTATTGCATAACCATTACAACAACCAAGTAAAAAAAACATAGTAATACAAACATTCATTAAAACTAAAGCATACATAGCTCCATTAAACAAGTTTGATACATAACCATTACATTACAGTAGCACTACCCAGTTTACTAAACCCCTCTCCAAATTGGATTTAAGGAATGCAAATAGTTTACTTGATGTTGTAGCAGACTATTTTCCTTTTCTAAACGTCTCACTTCGGCTTGCATCTCTAGTGCATACTCTACTCCCTTAGGAGTCAACAGACGATCTAACCATTTGAAGAAATTACAGCACTCAACACATTTCGGGTTAGTTATATGATCAAGGTAACCGGCACATCCGTAAAATCGAGGTCTAACATTTGTTTGAGTCTTGGATACAACTACCTCACAAATATCTCCACAGTGACAAAGTGGATGTGTTGGTTGTCTCACTCGACCTTCACCGGTAGTTTGTTTTTCTGGTCTTTGATTCGGTTCATCTAAGCAAACTTGATTATCCGAAGCAGATTAAACAACAATACCATTATTTGGAGGAACAATCTCAAATTGAGTTTCATGAACTGTTTCAAACTAAGTTTCAGGAACAAATTCATATTCAGCTTCCATCTGTTCAACATATTTCACCAATACTTCATTTGAGATCTCCTAATTATCTATATTAATGAATGGTAATGTGAGTGTGTGGGGTGGAGGGATTGTTGTAGATTTGGTTTAATCGAAGAATGAAGAAGAAATTTGAAAATTTTGTGATAATTTGGTGGAAATTTGCTAAAAATAGGGTTTGGAGATATTGAGTTCGGGTTTGAGAAAGAGAGGAGTTTGGAAAAATGAAATGGGATGGGGAAGAAAGGTTGTTGCTGCCTCTGTTATAGGAGCAGCAACCTGTGCAGGCGTAACATTGTTTATTTGGAATTATAATTTAATATTATGAATTAAAAGTAAATTGTTTATTTGAAATAAACAATGGATTTTGAAAATAAAATGTGAAAATAAAGTTTTAAAACTTTATCTTCGGCGTTTGTGAGAAATATGATTTTTATTTAGTGAAAATGCAATAATTCTAGTAATTATTGTCAAATACTTCTTTTAATGATTTTTAAATGAAGTATTTGATTTCAAAATATGTTTACTATAAATAAAAGGAGAAATTTGATTTAAAAATAAGTTTTGGTTATAAAAATGATGTTAGTATGGTTTTCTTGCATAGAGTTGCGCCTGCTTAGCATATTAGAAAATGCGCAACTGTTAGTTGCGCACAAAGATAAAATATAAGTGCGCAACTGTTAACTAACAGTTGCGCATATTACAAGACAGTTAAAAAAAATAAAAAATAAACATGGTATGTGTAACTCATAGTTGCGCATTTACCTAGCAGTTAAGCTCATGCTGACTGGACAGAAAGTAGCCCTGTTTGGTAATAAGTTTTAAAACCAAGGCCGATTGCGTTTCGAAAAGTAGCCTACTTTGAAATTTTGTCCTCATTTAAATGGCTAAGCTACTTAGTTGGGCCTCGATTACAGTTAGGCCAGGCCAGGTTACACTTTAAACTTCCTTACTTCACAATAGTTAATAGATATCATGTTTCAACGACAACAGGATGGATATTAGTTTTAAAATAATAAGTACAAGTACAACTAATCATACACACTTACTTTTCATTCACATTATTTTAAACCCATTTGCGCTAAAATTATCGGTTGAAGTTACTAAAATCACAGCAATTCATCTCTTCTCTCCCGAATAATGATTCTGTCCCAAAGTCATTTTATTTGACTAAGAATTCTAATATTTACAACCATCAAAATTCTTTCAAACGTCATTTTATTTTACTTATGTACCAAGTTATTCAAGTATGACTAAAAATAAAAATATTGTTAAATCTAAGAAATCTTCTAGTGGAAAGAACCTTCTTGGAGATGAGAGCATCTAAAAGAAAAAAGATTTATGATTAGACAAAGATTTAATGGATAAGATACGTTGTTTTTATAAATACATATGGGGCGATGCTACTTATCTAGTGTAGGAGTATGATAATATGCCAATTATATCATTTAAGTGTTGCTTTATAATCAGTGGGGATAGCTGGAAATCTCTGGATAACCAATGAGCAAAGATATTTAGACGCTGTTTTTTACGTAAAGTGATTGTGTTTCCATTCCGTGTAATTTATGAAAAGTAGTTTAAACGTTTGGCATCTCTCTAGTCATATACTATAAAATTATGTCGATTATATTGCCACGTTAACTCTACATGTCTAATTTGCTTTCTTGGAAATAGATGTTCAACTTTCTTGCTGATTTCCATTTGAAATAGGAGCAACACATTGCAATATGCAATTTTGCTTCTTCTTTTTTCCAATTGTAATCCAATGCCAATAATACATGTGGCTTCGAACAAATGTCAAAGCAATATCTAGTTTGATCCAAACACAAATATATAATAAGTTACCATGAAATTTGTACGCTTTTCTATTTGGACGTACCAAACATGTCGATAAAGCATAAAATATCATTGTCTATCTGTGTAAAAAAGGTCGATTAGACAAAACACAACAAAACTTTAACGAATTGCACCCAACCTATATACCATCTCTGGACTGCTAGAAACGCGTAAACATAAGCTCTGGACTTCTACAACAAAGAGGACTAAAGTTGGAATATTCGTAATAAAGGTTTCAATTTTACCTGCGCGAAATGGAAACGACTCCGATGCACATAAGAAGAAGATCGACGTTAGATTTTGATAGAAAATATATAATTTTTATGAGGACCGCTCAAGAATTGTTTAAAAGCATCTTTCGGGTTTATTATCGCAGTGAATAAAAGTTTGAAGGCCCAGGCTATTTGCACTAGGGCTGCTAAGTAGCATGCCATTACCAATTAAATCCTAATCAACATTGAGCTATATCAATATGTATCAATAGTACATGAATGATAACGGTAAATATATCATTATTAACGGTAAATGTACTGTAAAGAAATATCAAAACTGGTGATAACGGTAAATTTACCGGTCATAATAATTTTGTTTTTTCACTATTTCAATTAATACTAGCCATAAAAACCTTTGAAGGTTTATTATATTTTAAGCAAATACATGTATTCTTATTTATGATTATACTACTTTTTGGCTTTATTAACTTCAAAGCTTAGTAAAATTATTATTTCACGTCATTGTAGATAATTTGAATCAATAAAATTTTCTCCGTCAACTAAAATAAGCAAAAATTTTAATATAAAATTTAATGGAGTTGGAATAAGTAACAAAATATTAACTTTTTAATCACTAACGATATTTTAATATAAATAATTTTAATGTCTTTACGTACTAGTGAATTTACCATTACCAGCGAACGATTTACCAGTTTATCAATATACCAACGAACATTTTACCAATGGTAATGGTAAAATATTGATAGTCATTTTGTACTTACCAGTACTATTAGTACGGTAACAGTTTTCCCGTATCAGTAGCGGTTACCATTTCCATAAAAGCCATAATTTGCATTAGACATTTTTTTTCACACCCTGAAAAAATTTCAAAATTCATACACCCCTTGTTTCCCCTTTCACACCTTGAAAAAATTTCAAAATTCATACACCCCTTGTTTCCCCTTCACACGCCGCCAATTTACCTATTTTCCCTTTTTATTCCACTGTTATTTTTTTTTCCATTACACAAGGCGAGAATGTAAGTCATAAAAGCATTTACGCCCGAGGCAAGTGTGGGCATTAAAAAACACCATGCCGACTACGAACGTATGATTAACTTCTACTCTCATTTGGACTTAACGCGGTTTTTCTTGAAAAAATAACACTCGCCGGTGATGTTATCCCCACGACAGTCGACGATGACTAAAATGGTTTTTTTTTAATTTCTTGACCCGGTTTTGCTTAGTTTCAGAATACCCCAGAGGGGCAAAATGGATATAAAAATATGATATGTTTTTTCAAAAGTATAGTGGGGTGTGGACACTAAAACTCGTGGTGCGGATAGAATTGGCCAAGTTTGAATGAGAACAATGATGATTTAGTTGTTTGGGAGCTTGACGTGAAAAGCTATCGAGAAATGAGTAGAATTAACTGACTGGGATGGCCTTTGTAGGTTGATAAAGGACGCAAAGGGTTTGATAAAAGATACGTATTGCGAAAGGGTTTTTCTCGGTTTGAAATTAAGGAGGAAGATTCTAATTTCCACAAACTTTAACGCAATGCAACACAATTTTATGCTTCCTCCAAACATTTAATTTTTCAATAAAATTATTTAAATTATTATGCTTAACGATACCATATTGTATTTTCCGCTCAACATCACTAAACCATCCATCTTTACCAAAAATGAAAAACAATAACATTTTTTCCCTTCCGCTTTCCTCTTAAATCCAGTTGAACTCCTAAAATCATGACAGCAACTAAAATAAATTTGATTAATAGAAATTTGACAAGGAAAAACATATAAAGAATCAAGGATGAATTCATGAATCATGTCAATGATTCGTTAATCATTGATAATGAACTTAGTCTTACAAAGATCACTCTTTTTATTCATTCGACATTAGATAGTCATTGGTTAAGGGATGTACCGACAATGCATAATCGGACGACTGCATCAAATTGAGTTCTATTATTCAACACCGAATGCCTATATCTAGTGTTGAACGGGGCACTTGGTTTATATCTTAAGTCTTGAATGGAGATAAACCATCATGTTCTACTAATTTCGCTTGGTCATTTATCACCTGATGGATATTAACAAATGCCGAATAGAGAAAATAGTAACCCTCTATGGTGTATGAATTGCCTTAGATGACGTTCTTTGAGGTAAACGAGTTGATTTTCTAGTGAATACGTTAGATAAGGGTCATGATTTGATTTATGAGAACGATAAAATGATGGTGCTTATATATGTGTATTTGTGATAGCATGAAGCACATAATAGTTTGAGTTGTAGTACCTTTAGTTTTTTGCATTAGTAAAGCATAAAATAAGGTATCCTTAACAACAGACAAAATTTAAATTGAGTTTTGTGCTACCTAACAGAAATCAATTCCATATTCGTCACCACTTCTCGATCAAAAACCTCATTCACGTCCACTTTTAGAATCTCCATATCAATCACTTTTCCCTAGACCTCAACTGCAATTAGTTTGTGTTTTAAAATTTAAGTATTTTATCCTATTGTAATTATGTTTTCAAAATGTTTTACAAACTTAATACTACTATACTATAGTACTCACACTAAAGACATATAACATTTACAAATCTTTAACAAAATTAATATTTATTGGTTATTTAATTTTATTAATAAATTGATTCTATGAGCATGGACAGGTGAGACAAAAGTTTAGCAAGACCTCATTGAACATGAAAACTTAAATTGAGTTTGTCTCATCTCCACTGAAAACCAATTCCAAATTCGCACCAATGCCTCATCGAAACTACCTTGTATCTACTATTGAAATTCCTTTATCAGTCTCCTTTTTTTGGACCTCAAATGTGGATAGCCCATGTATATAAATTTAAGTATACTACTGTTTGAACTAAAAATGGCACAAACATCAAAAAAAATTTGTAATAGAGATTAAATGAAGAAAAATAAATGAGAAAATAAACACGACACAGCCGTTTATAGTGGTTCGAAAAAGCAATACCTTCATCCACTTTGAAGTTTTGTTGCTTATTTCGGATTTGGAGGCAGAAGTTTTTGGGATCGGTACAACTCCAATACTTAGAATTTCGGAGTTACAAGAATATGAGAAACATTGGAACTAGAGCCAAAAGATCCCCAAAAATAAGTCCTCCTCCCTATATATAGAGGTAGGGGGTCTAAAATCTCATTTAAAATATCTCCAAACCATTGTGCAAGAACTTGACCAATTCTTCCAAAATTGTAGGTGACACCTTAGTAGAAGTTAGGACTTGGTACCGATCCCTAGGTGGGAGTCGGTACCGATCTTTGAGATGCCTATATTGGCATCTGCAATCCCTCACCTCGAATTGTCTCGTAGTTAGCTTCTCGATTCCATAATTATTTGTACTTGTTTTAGCTTGTTTCTGACCCAAAATGATGGAGTGAAGGAGAATAAAGTTGTAGTTTCAAGTGTCCGTGGAGTTCGATGGAGAAATGCATTGAATCAACAAACCAACTTTGAAAATAGGCTCCTGGCACCAAGATATGCATGTAGGCAGAAGATGCGGTCCACCGAAGTTGTATTTGGGAGTCGGTACTGATCCCCGGCGGGAATCGGTACCGATCCTCAACTTGGGGGTCCCATTACCTTGTCGTCTTTTATGGTTTTGGCTTTGACTTCGTGGCTCTGTCTGTGCTTGGTTTTTGGACTCCTGGGCTAACTCTCTGGGCTTTTCGCCTTGATA
Organism: Allium fistulosum; assembly: GCA_030737815.1. Classification (NCBI taxonomy): domain Eukaryota; kingdom Viridiplantae; phylum Streptophyta; class Magnoliopsida; order Asparagales; family Amaryllidaceae; genus Allium; species Allium fistulosum. The sequence continues at coordinate 528,154,741 of CM060906.1, forward strand.
ACTCCAAGTCATACCTGTCCAGTTTGTCCGGATTATGCCTGGTCAAAACGCAGGATAACACTTGCCCTCCCAAAGTACATCTCGTTTCCAACATGATGTGTTTTGACTCGAGATAGTTTCAGATTTTCATGAAGGATTCCACTTTGTGCTTTGAATGGTCACTATCCTTTCATGAATCGATTCCATGAATTGTCATATCCATAATGATCTGTTGTGACATTTTGCTAATATCCGAGACTCTAAATCTGGAACGTTCTCCCGTGGTCTGCTATTCTAAGTTCGATGATTTTAGACTAATTTCGTCCATGATTTCCTTAGGTATAAGTCTTAGTTCCCTTCAGCTTTAGTCGTCAAGTATTGGGTATATACATATGACTCATTATGCATGCATAATCACTCACATACATACGCATAAACCATGAGTATGCTTGTACATGTCTTTTGTTTTTGTTGTTGTTTTTTTAGCATTTGGGACTCGGTACCGACCTCTGATTTAGGAGTCGGTACCGACTCCGTACTTGGAAGATTTTCCAAATTCACGTGAGAATACAGGCTGACCCATCTCTCTCATTCTACTTTCTCACTTTGCTTTTATCGACCCAAGAGAACTCGAACTCCTGCCACTGAAAAACCTATGATCCCTAAACTAATTTTTTTCCTTTGCTCGAACTTGAGACCGCCGTCGGTCGTCATCACCTACGCTTGACGTCGCTGCTCCATTTTGACCTCATCTTCCCTTTGTAGACCCAACCCGCCGCCTCGCCGACTCACGCCCTACCTTCTCTGAATCTCGTTTTGCATGAATTTGGGTAAGTGGATAATAGAATTGGTCATGGGCTGGAAGTAGCGGACTTGGACATAGATGGGATGGATGGATGCGGAGGAGTAAATGGCGGTGACTGTGGTGTGGGAATCAGTGAAGGTAGAAAAGGAAGAGAGAGTGAAAAGGAATTTTTCTTGGTTTTGGAGTTGTACAACTCCAGCACTTAGGGAAATTTCTATGTGTTCTCCATTCACACGACTTGAGATCTCCTCTTGAACTTGAATCCTTCCCAAACCATGGCCAGCGACATGAAATTTGTTGGGACGGTCAGCGATGATGGTATCGTTGAGTGATCCTTCGAATTTAAAATAAATTGCTGAAATAAATAGTTAAACAATACCCTAAACGGCACAACACTACATGAAAAAGCATTAGAATTCGCTTTAGCATGAGGGGTACAATTTATAGTTAATCTTCTAATGTTGGTTATCTATCAAGTTATATATATATAGAACAGGAAAATAGGCACATGGACAAACTTAGAAAAAAAATTATACTAAAGGACAACGAGTTTGTTTTTTAGGCTGAAGGACAATGCTAGTTATAACTAGCATTTTGTATAGTGTAAAACTGAATATAATGCTAGATATAACTAGCATTTTGTATAGTGTAAAAGTTGAATATAATGCTAGTTATAACTAGCATTTGTCCTTCAGCCTAAAAATGAAACTTGATGTCCTTCATCCTAATTTTTTTCAAAGTTTATCCTTTTCCCTAATTCCCTCTATATAGAAATGGACGATAGACGTTCCAAACGTCTGGCTGCTCAGACTATATGTACTTCACCTTTAAAATATATCGAATCCAATGTAGAGTCAAGCTCAGCCAACTTCTCGGATGCAGCAAACTCCTATCCAAAAAGAGCAATACCCGGGAATTCCATGTGTTGATCAACAAAATGTAGAGAATCCCGAAGTAATGCAACATATACCCAAAAATCTGGTTGTACCAGTTGATGGGCTTCAAATAGATCCAGCACTCGACACTCTTGAGGATGTTGTAATACTGAATAACCCGATCGATTATGTTCCTTTCCAATGGATAAAGGATCTCTTTGAAGGATATGTAGTAAGCATAGCATTCCATTTGACGATGTCCTGGCACCATCTCGTGACCAAAGAGCTCACGATCCTCCAGAAGGGTACATAGCTTGCAATAGATATATGTGCCTGGTGGGTTGCGTCCCTCCATTAATTAATTTGTTCATCGAATCTTAAACTTTATGAGATTGGCTCCCACATAGCTGCATCCGAATAGCTATGCTTTTCTTTTTAGCACTTTTTTAGTTTTCTCTGAGCATTTGAATCAAGTGCCCAACGATGAAGAAATCGGATACATTTATAGCTTTAAAAGCCACATTGAAAACCCGTCTCTTAATTTCTTGGAGCCGATGAGGGGTTGCAGAATCATTTTTGGGGATTGGAACAAGCTGACTTATTTCAACGCTAAGTGGTTCTATGTACACTATCCACCCGAGTTCGCTCGTAAATGGATATCCAATTGTAAGTTTTATTTCAAACGCCATCCGTGTATTTGCCTTATAGTCTGCATGCTTAATTTATCTTTTACTGTTGTACAGATGTTCCGACGAGATCTAGCGGCGGATCACTTTCGGACATCGTTAATACTCTCATGGCAGTCCCAACGGAGGACAGGTATATAAGAGCTCTATTGACGGATGAGAATCTTCTCTCTCATAGCTTAAAAGAGGAAGGCCGTATCACCAGCATAGTTCCAGTTGTCGACATTGAGGATGATGATGATAATGATGATAGCAATCTGCCCATAGGAGGCGAAGTCGATTTTGAGTTGCCCCGGGCCCCAGGTCCTGGTAGGGCTGGCTATTTTTCCATTTTTCCGCTTTTCCGTCAATTTCCTTCCGACTATTTTCGAAATTTTCGTTTCCCACTTTTTTCCGAAAAAATAATTTCGAAAGGAATTCCTTCCGATAAATAACGAAAAATGACGGAAATTTTCTACAATTTCCACGGTATTCCTTTCCTTCCGAAAAAATTTCTATAATTGGTTGAATACCCAATGGAGGTATAAAGATTCTGTTTAATTCAACTTTAACAACGCAGCTTTGTGTCTCTCGAACCTACAGAGATGGCATCTCAATCAAAAAATGGATCATATTGGATGGAATAAGTGTATAAGATAAAAGTAGTATAAAGAAAAAGTTTAAGAAAGAAGTGCTCTTAACAGCTTTAAAAAATTGAACAAATGAAGGATTGAATCAGCCTGCATTTAATGGTGACGATATAGCCTGGAATTTATAAGGTGCGTGGGGCTTTTCATATGGAAATCTTTTCCTTTTTCTAGCCATTCTTTTAATTATTTTCTCTTTATTTGAAGTATTTACCTTCTTCTCCACGATTCTTTTATTACATTTCATATGGATTTACTATTTTACGCATGGTGAATATATTATGCACTCTTCGAATTCTATCAACTGATCGACAACATTTAATTTGTGTGTATATTCTGCAATCGCAATCAAATAGTTATATACTATTTGTTTGAATGTATAAGAGGGTGAATGATAAAATTTAGAAAAATAATTATTTGGCAATGTGTTAAATAAGAATTATATTAAGTATTTATATTTGCATTTTCCTTAATTCTCAATTTCTATTCACGTACCCTGAAATTTGTTAGAACTGTTGATTCTAAATTAATTCCAGTTTTGAAGGGAATCAATACCTGTAGAGATGGCATCTCCGTGTACCAAGGAATATACTTTGTATTCTTATTAAATGACTTGTTAGAATGTTTGATTCTGTTTGATTGGATTTTGATTTCGCAACAGCAAAAACCTTACTTCCTATGATAATATACTTTGCTTTTGAAAAATAACAAAAATGGTTCAGCACTACATGTGAAACCAACCAGGTAGCAAGTGAACAAGTCATCAAATTTATGTCAGTTTTCTTTACCGGAAAAAGTGGAATTTCCATCTTCCATCCTGCCTTTTCCAATTCCCGTGATTACCGATTATAGGAATTCCAGAGTTCACGAAACGGAAACTGGAACAAATATCATCTTTCCATCAATGCTTGAAAGAAACGGAAAAATCCCCGGTTGGTACGGAAATTTTCCAAACCCACCCCTAGGTCCTGGGGCTGGAGCCGCATGAAACATGGAACTAGAGCACGAAAGCACCAAGGAAGGCGAAATTATTGGAGAAGGTGGTGAGATCGACCAAAGTAACAATGAAGTGGGCCACGGATCCTAGACTAAACAACCTAGAGACGACCTACCGCCTGATCCCAAAATGAAATTTATTATGATAATTTCAAAGACGCAGACTTCCACTTAGTCTCCACCAGTCACAAATGCAGAGAAGACTCCATTTATTCCTTCAACGAGCACGTTCGCCGGTCTAGGGCCTATCCCTACGAAGATTGGCTTTTTTGACATTGGTAACATTAGCATCGGTGACATCAGTTCTCCGACCCGCTTTGAGAAGGACATCATTCCAACCGGTGCGAGAGAGGTTACTCCCACGAGTAAAGCTCCTGTACATGGTCCGTCGGAGGGAAATTAGGACACACCCATGCACTATACGGCACTCGCACTTGGTCCATGTGCTTCCCCATTTGATCTAACTCATCCCTGTTTTCTTTATAAGTTTGATGGATAAGAGAAAGCATTCATTTCGATCCCTAAAAGAGAAAGCGTACCATATTCAACGCCCCTGGTCGAGCTCATACCATCAAGGGAGTGGTCGAGACTATGATTCAAGCTACTACTCTAGCCACGATAGAGACAACCGTGATAAGAGTAGTTATGACAGGGATCGTTCTTCTCATGACTCCACTTCTAAGCACTGACCTAGATTTAGATCACCTCCTTCTAGAGGCCTGGATAGGCATGCTGAGCGCCGTGATGATATTCCACCGGCTGACTCTTCTCGAGCTCCACCACTTGTCACTGTCTCTTTACAACCCGTAGCACTATCTCTCTCCGGTCGGTCTTCTGAGTGCAAACATCATAAGAGTGGTTCTAATACTTTTCATTAGAGGCCAAGAAAAGGAGGTGTTGTTGCTCCAGCTATTACAAAGGAGCATCAGGTTTAGCACTACGGGGCAGATAACCAAGCTTAAGAATGAATTCCCCAACATTTGCTTTGCTGGAGTTATGTTCTTGCCAAACTTAAAGAGAATTCCTACTGAAGTCCAACAGAGGACCATCGACTGCATGATCGATGTCCATAATCAATACAACGAGTGGGCGAAGCTGGCTGAAAAGATTTCGAAAGTATTAAGAGACAGTTTGCAAGTGATAGAGAACCAGAAAGTCATTGAGGCTGAGAACAACAAAATCATAGCCGTTCTCAACATTGAGTTTGAGAATTCAAGAAAATCTCAAGGTAAAACAGAGAAGAAGGCCGAGGAAGCCATTAAAGCACTCGAACCAGAGAGATCCAAGCATTTGGATGAAATCGAGAAAGCGCATCATCGGAACCACGAGCTTATAATGGAAAGGGATGCTGCCAAGAGGAGGGCAACTGAGTTGAAAACCAAGCTCAAGCGTGAGACCAAGGAAAAAGATGAAGTGCAGAAAATTTCTCTCAGGATGCATGCGAAGAGCTAGTCGTCGTCAGAATAGAGAGGGACAATGCGCTTGAAAAGGTCAGGGACGTTGATGCTCTCGTCAAAAGAGAAGTTGAAGCTACAGTAAAACAGGTTGAGGAGAGGGTAGAAGAGTAGATGATGAAGAAGTTTGAGCCACTGATCACTCACTACAATGCAAATGTGCTCAAATTTTGGAATCTGGAGTGGTTCAAGGAAGATTACCCTTTGATGCTTGCCCGTACTGGGAAATAGTTATTAAGAAAGAGAAAGAATTTCTTAGCAGTGATAATATTGATATGGAGCAGCTGGAAAAACAAATTTTGAAGGGAGATGAGCTTAACATCCTCCATGAAAACTAGCATCTTATTCATCCAGAACTTGATGCAACCATTCGAAAAGAGTTAGGCGAAGGTTCCGGCTCAGTGCATCATGATGCTACAGCTGGTCAAACTCCCAAGTGAGTCAAACTGCTCCCAATTCCACCGTTGATTCCTCTACCGATGCTGGCTATGACCCAAAGAAGCCACAACTCCCTAAATCCACTGTTCTCTCCCCTATTCCTAAGGGAACTCCCGGCAGCACTCCAGTTCACATGAAAGTTTAAACTGAAGAAGGTATCTTGTAGACTTCTCTTGTTTTCTAGAGAGTTGACGTTTCACCAGTCAACATCACCAACCTCCCTCTTTGTATTTCTTTAGCTATAGTTCAACCTGCAATTGCCCCACTTCCTCCCAAGGATTCTCAATTGGGGCAAAAAATATCGGTGATTGAGTCCATAACCATCATGATTTCGACAATAATTCCCAACATCCCCGTTGAGGAGATCCCGAGTCTTGACGAGCGCACGATAGACACTTTGTCGGAATAAGGAAAAATGAGAATCAGGAGACTCAAGTTGATGAGGATGTTATTATTACTAGGGTCTCCTAGTCCCTATCAGGTCCCTTCATGCATGAGCTTGAGCAAAAACTTAGGGCAGATATCCTCCTTGCCAATCAAATCAAGCAGGAGCAAATAGAAGTATTCCCTCCTCCATTGTCGACTGCTTTGCTCGGACAAACAATTTCCACTCCAGTTTATATTCCTCCACCCGGGGGTCCTCGAACTACGTCGATAGTGTTTTCACAAAGCATTCCGACCTACATTTCTTCCCCGAAAGAGGCCAGAGTGCGCCTGATGGATCTTCGCAAAGCACTCACTCCAAAGGCCAAGGTGGTAGAGGAAGAGGCTGAAAGAGGCAAGGAGAAAGCTCGAGTGAAGTCTCCTTACTTATAAGAAGAGAAAGAATTCCAAAAAGAAATTGTTGCTAGTTTATTTTTCCATATGTAGACTCCTTTTATTTGTTGGCCGACCTTGTATGGGTTTGGCTCCCAGTACTACTTTTTCGCTTTTTATGTGAACCACTCGTACTTAGCTTTCCTGGTTTGATGTCAATAACCAAAACCTTTTGTTTTGTAAAAATCTTTGCTCAAAATTGTCTAAGTGCTTAAAAAATACGATTTCCATTCAATGTAATTGCTATTTATCTCTTTTAGTGATCATTTTCGGATCGGGTCCTTAATTCATTTTGTAATTTGGTGACTCGCATCATTCTAGTGAATGTAAAGCAATCCTTAGGGTAAACCACTTAAAACAGCAGCTTGAATATCCTTTTACAGGATAATAAGTCCCAATTGCATTAAACACCGGGCATGGGTTTAAGTTAACTATTTAAAATCGTAGTCCGCACGTCCTCATCCAGAACGTTAGCATTCGATCATGCCCAACTCTGGGTATTGACCAAGGGCTTACAAATTGGATCCCGCTTTACTCTGAGCATGGACCCTCTGTTCTGCCTACTCCGGGCAAGAGGTTAAGGATCAGACAAACTTGTCACGCCTGTTTTCGTTCATACTTCTACCCTAATCCGGGGATGAAAGTTGAGTGAGCGATCGGTCGTATCATGATCTTTTTTGTTATACTCCTACACTCCATCCGAGGGTAAGAGTTGGTTTACGGATGGCTGTGTCATGTCCGGTTCCAAGTTTATGCTCTTATCCCTAATCTAAGGGAAAGAGCCAGTTGCGGATGAATGTGTTTCATCCGGCTTAAGTTTATACTCCGACTCCTACTCTGGGAACGAGAGTTGGGGTATGGAGGCTCGTATCACATCCAGTTTGCATTTATACTCTTGCCCTCAATCCGAAGGCAAGAGTTGGGATGTGGACAGTCATATCATGTCCGACTTATGTTTATACTCTAGCCCCTATTCGGGGAGCGAGAGTTGGGATATGGACAGTTATGTCGTGTTCGGCTTATGTTTATACTCTGGCTCCAGCAGCAAGAGTTAGTTGATGCCAATCTCGTGACATCAAAAAGGGACTTCGTAGGCCCGATCATGGGCTGTAGAAGTTTGATCCGTACCTATCTCTAGGTACCTGCGCATATGCATCAATCATATGTAGATACATTCAGGTTGATCAAGTCACAACTCCTAAGAAAGGGAGAGACATAATTTATGGCTTGAAAAGCCATTTTATTTGATCAAATACAGAAAGTGACAAAATTCTGTCTTATTACACGGCTCTAGCCAATCATTTACAAATCTATTCTCTAAGTGAAATAACGTCGTAGATGCTCAATATTCCACGCCCTCGGGAGTGAGATCCCGCCCACAGTTGCCAGCTTGAAAGTGCCATCTCCAAGCTTTTCCTCTATTGCTTACGGACCTTCCCAAATTAGGCCCGAGCTTTTAGGGCGACAGAAGATTCAATTGAGGACCAAATCGCCAATTTCAAAGGTTCGACTCCTAACTTTGGTGTTGAAATATCTTGCGATTTGGTGTCCGCGTGCAACTCCTCTTAATTCTGCTTAGTCCGTTTCTCATCGACCATGTCAAGGGACTCTAGGAGGAGTTGCTCGTTTGTCCATGGATCATTGCGAGTAACCCGACGAGAGGGCACTTCCAGTTTGATTAGGATCATAGCTTTCGATCCATAGGCCAAGGCGAACAGAGAATTGCCAATCACCGACTTATGGGTGGTTTGATAAGCCCAAAGTGTTAACAGGAGTTCATCAACCCACTTGCCTTTGGCATTCTCTAATTGCTTCTTAAAAATGGACTTGATAATGTTATTCACATCTTCAACTTGTTCGTCTGAGGATGTGCTACCACTGCAAATCTCTTTTTCGGCAGTAGTCCTTAAACTCCGTACTATCAAATTAGGTCCCATTATCGGCTACGATCGCTTGTGGAACTCCAAAGCGACTGATGATATTGCGAACAATGAAGTCGATTACTTTCTTCATGGTAATCATGGCGAAAGGCTTCGCCTTAGCCCATTTAGTAAAGTAATCAACCGCCACGATGACTACTTCATGATACTTTTAGATATCAACAATACACCGATGATATCGATACTCCAAACGGCTAAGGACTGACCATTTGGGTTATTTCCGTCGGTGGGGCCCTCGAAATTTTAGCGAATCTCCAATACTTTTCACATCTTCGGGTGTAATCAGCTGCTTCTCGATTGACAATCGGCTAGAAATACCCGCAACGAAGGATCTTCTTTGTAGGGATCTGCCCCAAGTATGGTCGCCACTGGCCCCTTCATGAACTTCTCTTAAAACTCATTTGGCCTCGTCATGAGCGACACATCGTAGCATAGGAACAGAGAAACCCTTCCTATATAGTATTCCTTCTTGCATGATATATCTTGAAGCTTGTCGAAGGATTTTGCATTGCTCATTCCGTCTCCCTGGAAGGATTCCTCGCTGCAAATAATCCTGAATCGGGGTCATCCATGATTCTCGCTCGGGCTCAGCTTCCAAAATCCAATCGACATCCATCTGGTCGATGCTTGAAGCTGAAAGTATTTCCATAGGAACCAGGCCCATGAGCTGCATATCTCCAGAACTAGCCAATTTTTCAAGTGAATCAGCTTTCTCATTTTCCTCTCTGGGAATATGAGTAATCATGTAATATTCAAGGTCATCAAGAAGCTCAAGAACCTAGTTTAGATAGGGAGCTAGCCTTGCTCCTCTTGCCTGATACTCTTTCTAAACTTGGCATACCACCAGCTGGGAGTCACAAAAAATGTGCAAGGTCTTTATTCCCAACTCCTTGGCGACCTTAAGTCCTGCAATCAAGGCCTCATATTCAGTTTCATTGTTTGTTGCCGAAAAATTAAGCTTCAAGGCATAGCTGATCGGATGTTCTTCGGGAGTGACAAGCACGACTCCAACGCCGAAACATCGACCGTTAGATGCACCATCCGTGTACATCTTCCATCCAACTTTTTTTCTCCACTGCTCTTTGGAGGATCATCTCGTGTAGTGAATTTGTCTATGAAATCCACCAAAGCCTGACCCCGGATTGCACTCCGAGGGTGATAGGTGATATCGTACTGGCTCAATTCAATGATTCATTTTAGCAATATTTCGGAAGGCTCAGGTTGTTGATAGACTTTTCGTAAAGGCTGGTTGGTAAGAAAATTAATTGGATGAGCCTGGAGATAGGGGCGGAGATTTCTCAAAGCGATCAACAGATAATATGCGAGCTTTTCCAATCTTGGATAGTTTTTTTTGCTCCTATCAATCACTTGCTAATGTAGTAGACCAGTCATTGGATGTGAGATTCCTCACGCACAAGTGCGGTGCTAAGAGCATGCATCGACACTGCCAAATATAAGAACAAATCCTCATCATCCATCAGTTTTAAGAGAATGTGAGGTCTCTTCAAGTGATCTACAAGAGCCTGGAATGCCTCTTTGCAGTCTTGATTCCACTCAAAATTTCTCTTTCCTTTCTTGATCACCTCAAAGAAAGGGATGCATTTGTCAGTTACTTTGGAGATGAAGCGACTTAGGGTGGCAACCTTCCCATTTAAGCTTTGAACCTCCTCGATCATCTTTGGGGCTTCGATCTCTCTCAAAGCCTTGGATTTTTCTGGATTGGCTTTCAATTCCGTGAGAGTTGACAATGAAACCCTAGAATTTCCCTAATGCAACACTGAAAGAGCATTTCAAGGGATTGAGCTTCATCCCTTATTGTCGGAGGACACCAAACATTTCTGGTAGATCATCAATGTGGTTTCTCGAATGTCATGACTTTACAAGCACTTCGTCGATGTAAACCTCCATCGATCGTCTAACTCGGTCTTTAAACATTCGGTTCACGTGTCTCTAGTAATTCATTGCTCTGTTCTTTAGTCCGAAAGGCATGACCAGATAGCAATAGAGTCCGAGGTCGGTGATGAAACCGTTGTGTTCTTGATCAGAGACATGCTTCAGGATTTGGTTGCATCCGGAGTATGCATCCATGAACGAAGTAACTCGTGTCTAGCAGTTGAATCCACCAACAGATCTATTCTTGGAAGCGAGAAGGTATCCTTCGGGCATGCTTCATTAAAGTATGAATAGTCGATGCATATTCTCCACTTTCCGTTTGCTTTCTTCACCAAAACAGGATTTGACACCCAATCCGGGTATAAGGCACTGCGAATGAAGCCGTTATCCTTTAGCTTATCCACTTCTTCTATAAGCGCAGCGGATCTCTCCGGACCCAGGTTGCGACGTTTTTGTTTCACAGGAACACATTTAGGATTTATGTTTAATGCATGGCTAGCTATCTTGGGCGAGACCCCACACATATCCGAGTATGTCCAGGAAAACACATCCAGGTTTGCATGGAGAAAACCAACCAACTCCATCATCACACCAGTACCGAGTTGAGATCTGACCTATAGGACTTTACTTGGGTCACCCTTGACTGTCAACTTGGCGGGAGCTGCTCATCCACCCTTCGGCACTTTTCGTCGGTCCATGTCATTGTAGAGCCGACTAATTTGCCCAAGATGGGGCTCAGGTGGTAGTTTCTATGCATCCAAAGCCTTTATGCAGAGGACCCCTTCTACACTCTTTCCTTTCTCCTTACACCTTGCTACTTTCAATTCAACGATATAGCACTTGCGACCAACCACTTGATCTCCGTGCAGGATCTCCACACAATTATCAGTATGGAATTTCATAGTTAAACACCAAGGAGTGATGGCCGCACTAAATTCTAAATTCGGCTAGGGTTGGTCGGCCCAAGAATGCGTTATAAGCAGAATAATTATCCAACACTAAAAATGGCATGACCCGTACTCGCCAAGTTCAACGAGTAATTCGAAAAATCCGATGGCTTTAATAGCCATCCCGTTGAGCCCCTGTATACAAAATCTACAAGGCTTCAACTCTTTCTCCTCCAACTTCATTTGATCGTAACCTTTTTTGAATAGAATATTGACTGAATTCCCGCAGTCAACCAGCACCTTTCGTACAACAACAGGACCAATCGCAATTTAGATCACAAATGGGTCAATTGTCGGAGCCTCGACTCCATCAACGTCCCTATTCCGGAAAACAATGTCGTCTGTCATAGTTCTAGATCGTTTTGCCGGAGCTTCATCCTCGACAAATAATCTATCCATCAGCATGCTTCAAGGCTCAAATATATCTATCCATTTCCACAAATCTCTTATCGACAGGATGAGGCGCACAGATGATTGTGTTTATCAATAATCGTTTTTCTGGCTGCCTGAATGCATCGGCACTAGGCTCAGCTTGCCCTCGTTGGGAAGATGACCCGGGGTGCTAGAATTTCCTTGCCCGCTATCCTGCGAGGCTTTCACATATTGCTGCAATTTCTTTTTCCTTATTAATTCTTCAATCATGTCGTGCAAGTGTCTGCACTTATTAGTATTATGGCCATAGGTCTCATGGAATCTACAGAACTTGCTCGACTTCCTCTCCTTCTCAGTTGACTCCCTAGGAGCCGACTTCCTTCATGATTCGATATTCTGAGCAGACAGATAGATGTTCTCTATTGAGTTGTTCAATTCAGTGTAATTGTCATACTTGGGACCTTTGAAACGACTCCTGTTATCTGGCTTTCCCTCCTTTGCCCCATCATTATTTTGTTTTCCTCCTTAGTTCCGATTACCAAATTTCACATCAACATTTCCGGAGCTTCCTCGAGATTGCTTTATAGCAATATTACTCTGACTCGGCTCATTTAAACATCCAGCGTCAGTTCTCTATGGACGTTTACATACGTCCTCTCGACGTAAATACGATCATTAGCCTTCCTATAGAAAGTTTCCACTGCCAATGGTTGCTTCCTTCTATCCAATCCCCAAAATTCGAGTCGGGATGAATTCCTCTACAAAGTGCCATCGACACTATATCTTCCTTTGGATTTGTTATTCATGTTATAGGCATGTGGAATCGATTTAAATAGTACTACAAAGACCTACCTTTATCTTAATATACGTTAGATAATGACATCACGTGCTTCGGACGTGAGGTGTGCAAACGGAATTGCTCAATGAATTTCCATGATAATTCGTCAAAAGATGATATGGACCTCGGTGGAAGCTAAGTGAACCACATTGTAGCCAACCCTTCTAAGAAAATTGGGAAACATCGACACTTTATAGCATCCGAAGCATAGGGCTAAATCCATGTGCCATTCATTCCTTAATAAGCCTAGGATTCGTCGTTCCTCCGTACAACGGAAACATTGGCATGTTGAATCTCCAAGGGTATCTCATGTGAAGAATGTCCCATGTGAACGGGCTTCGACTAGCATAAGTTCCCCACCTAGTCCTGGATCTATTTTCATTAACTAACCTCTGAACTATATCTTCTAGGTAATCTGAATCAACAGGTTCGACTGAACGACAATGTTTAGGTCCATTCCCAAGTGTTTGGCCCGGCGAATGCTCTCAGGAAGGTACTCGATACCTAGGCTCCCTAAAATCAAGGGGACCCATTCGTCCAACATTCCCCCTATTTTATTCCTATGAGCAGTATCATCCGCAATATTGTGATTTTCCATATTCAGACCTTCAAAAGCACGTCCAGGGATGACAACCATGCCGCCATCCAAAGGATGGGCCTTGGGCCTACTATTTTGGGCGTTAGTACCGAGTCCCAAGTGGGGTCGGTACCAATCCCTAAACTCGAGCCTAGGGCTCGTCCTCTTCCTTATGCAAAAGTTCTAGCAGCATACTGAGTTTTCTTCCGCCTTCCTTCGATTCGTCTTTGCTCGGATGAAGAAGAACTCTCTGGCTCTAAGCTAGAATCCCTTCTACTCCGTCTGCGGGTATTTTGAGTCAACTCATTCAATAGCCTCAAGCTCTGTTGCATCGTGTTGTTCATCTCCTATTGGCTAGCTTGGAACTTATCTTCCATCTACTTCATCATTTTATCCATCTCTACTCAGGTCACAACATCAGTTGGAGTCTGGACCTCGGGTTGAGTTGGTTGGATAACTCCATCTCCTTGTTGAGGATTCTAATTCTTGATTTCAGTAGTAGCTTTGGAATTGGTAGAATGGTTTCTTCTTGATAGGGCCATGGCAGAAAGATTTTGGTAGACCTTTGCAAATCTGAGTTATAGAATTAAAAGACAGAGAAATTGGATCCATCTCTTGGATATAGGAAATCCAATAGTAGATGATGGATCCAAATGGCCTAAGACTATATTGTTCTCAGTGAAAGCACCAAAATGTTTGAACCAAAAATGGCACAAATGCCTAGAAATTTTGTAGTAGAGATTAAATAAAGAAAAGTGAATGAAAAACGAGGAAATAAATAAGACATGGTCATTTATAACGGTTTGGCAAAGTAAGGCCTACGTCCACTTTAAAGTTTTATTGCTTATTTCTGATTTGGAAGCCGAAGTTCTTGGGGGTCGGTACAACTCCAACACTTAGAATTTCAGAGTTATAAGAATATGAGAAACATTGGAACTACAACCAAAAGATCCCAAAAAATGAGCCCTACCCCTTTATTTATAAAGGTAGGGGGCCTAAAATCTCATTTAAAATATCTCCAAACTGTTATACAAGAATTTGACCAATTCTTCCAAAATTATAGGTGACACCTTAGCAGAAATTGGGAGTCGGTACCGATCCCTGTGTGGGAGTCGGTACCGACCCCCAAGATGCTCATATTTGCTGTTTTCAATCCCTTACCTCGAATCGTCTCGTAGTTAGCTTCTCGATTCCATAGTTGTTTGTACTTGTTTTAGCTTGTTTCTAAGCCTAAATGATGGAGTTGAAGGAGAACAAAGTTGTAGTTTCAAGTGTCCATGGAGTTCGATGGAGAAATGCATTGAATCAATAAACCAACTTTGGAAATAGGCTTCTGGCACCGGGATAAGCATGTAGGCAGAAGATGGGGTCTTTCGAAGTTGTATTTGGGAGTCGGTACCGATCCCCAGTGGGAGTCGGTATCGATCCCCAACTTAGGGTATTCCATTACCTTATCATCTTTTGTGGTTTTGGCTTTGACTTCGTGGCCCTATCTGTGCTTGGTTTCTAGACTACTGGGCTATCTCTCCAGGCTTTCCGCCTTGATAACTCCAATAATTATCTGTTTAGTTTGTTCGAATTCTACCTGGTCAAAAAGAATGATAACAACTATCGTGCCATTACTATAATTTCAAGGTGTTTTACATACTTAATACTATTATTGTGCAATGGTCACAGTAAAAACATATAACATTTGAAAACCCGTAATAAAATTAATATATTTTTCCTTTAATTTTATAGGAAAATGATTTTATGATGAAAATATAACATTTTCCTCTAAAATTTTGAAGTTTCCAATTTTACTCAAAAACGAAACCTTGAACATTTAAACAATAGTATAAAATAGGCACAAGGACAAACTTTTAAAAAAATTTAGGCCGATGGACAACAAGTTTCATTTTTAGGCTGAAGGACAAACTTTGAAATTAGGCTGAAGGACAAATGCTAATTATAGTTAGCATTTTGTATAATGTAAAACTGAATATAATGCTAGTTATAACTAGCATTTTATATAGTGTAAAAACTGAATATAATGCTAGTTATAACTTGCATTGTCCTTCAACCTAATTTTTTTTCAAAGTTTATCCTTCAGCCCAAAAATGAAACTTGTTGTTTTTCAATCTAAATTTTTCCAAAGTTTGTCCTTCTTCCTAATTCCCTCTAAACAATATCATTGAGAACTTCAAAACTTTTCTCGATTGAATTTCTAAGCAAATTGGATTCTTTTGATAAACTCCAAATTTTGAATATCTATCTTCTTTCAACAATTAAATTCATGGAGAGTTCTGTTTGATGGAGAAATAGAATCCAACTTTATAACATAGGCCATCAACTTGAGAAATTAACTTGAAGGACAAAGATTATGTCATATTTAACTTGCAGATCGTCACTTCTCTTAACTTAACCACTCTCTACTACAACCACTACTCCCACAACCTCTCTCCCCTACCAATACTCCATGGTATGGCTCTCCCTACCACTGACACACCATCTTCACATCCTCTAACCATATCGTACATCCACAAAAATCAACTATAAAAACCTTATATTCTTCCAAATCTAATTATGTTGTTCATCTCAACATCTACAACAACCTAGGTTCACCATTTAACCATAACAACATTACTCACCTCTTATAGCATTTCTTCACCAATAACCATCGATAAAAGGTAGAAACAACTATGGAATATTATTAAATAGTATCATTATATGAAAAACTAATTATTTAATACAAGTAGTAAGTATAATAATAGCATTATAGATAAACTCTTCAACAAAATAAATATGATATTTTTTAAACAAAGTACAACATTTTTTGCATTGTTTTAAACAAAGTAGCATTATATGAACAAATTTCAACAAAAAATGATATAAAATTCGTGATTAAAAACTGAAACATTGAAAACAATGCAACAGACATGAAAAAAATAAAAATAAAATTAAACAGCAAAAAACGTTGCATTAAATCATAGAAAAATAAATAAACTAATGAAGGATGAAATGATACTACATAGTAGTACTAGTAATAGAGTTTAGGGTGTGCCTTAAGGGAAATCATCTAGCTTGTTTATATATAATTTTACTCATATAGGGTATATCGTTCGAAATAATTAAGCTTTTGGTTTATTTTTGTATTGTATATATTGTTATTTAAAGATATAAGCGGTGTTTTAAATACATTAAATATAAAAAAGTGGAAATCCTAAAGAAGCATATAATCGGTTGTGGTTACAAATCATTCATAATCATGAGTATTGAATCTTGTCAATAAATACTTGTTCTTAAATGTTCCTACTCAAGATGTGTCAGATGATATCTTAGTATTTATGTTGAGACTAGTCATGTAGATAGCGTTCTCCATACGATGAACTTTGAATTGCCCATGACTATTAAAGGGCATCAAAGGGTTATGTATGTAATTTTTTGAAATATTTACATAATGACGCACCAAGATTCTTCTATAGATTAGTTATAAAGTCAAATAGAAGATCTCATATGATAATGTGCAGTAGCCTTTTGACTTAAGGATCCTGCAAATCTTAAGTTTCTAAACTATATTTTGGCTATAGTAAATCACATAACAACGATGATCGTGTTAAGGAAATAGTTGGGTATAAATTGAACCTCTTGAAGTGAAATGTTGTTCAAGATAGAATTCATCTCCTTCGCTTAGAAGGTTACAATCATCGTAATTGGTAGTTAACTTAAAGTCAATGCCTTTAGTCACAAATTTATTAATCAGTAAATGTTATCAGACTAAACTATGAGCTTCAATGTTGAAATTCGTAATTGACTATGGTTATTATTAAAGTTTTGACTATTGATCGAGCTTTGGATTTTTTGTAATATAGCGAGAATAATTAAAATGAAAATGTGTACAAAAATCGTTTCTTAAGGTTGTTGTTTTAAAAGATAAGAAATTGGATTTCACCAAGTAAATTTGTAAGCAACTAAACTCATGTCCACTTTATTCTTTAACAAAGTTTGTATATGATTTGATATTAAATTATTTAAATATATATAGGATTGAGTCCACATTTGGGAGTCATACATTTACAACTTCAATTTTGGCCAAAAGTAATTTAATAAAATAATTTGCAAAACTTATGAATTACTATGGAGAAACTAACATTGGTTGTCTTAATTTATTTATTATTTATTTTTATCAATATGGCCTAAATTTAGTTAATAAAATATATATGATAACCCGCTTTTAGCCAAGCCGATTTCAGCTGGACTTAGAAGGTCAAAATAAAGATGAGAAGAGTCACGAACTTGGAAACATGCTTAGAAAGGCTAAAAGATTGGACTCAAGAAGTTTGATGAAAATTAAAGCTAAGTGGACCACTTGGTACCGAGAGGTTTTTATTCCACTTAGCACTTCCCAATCTCCTTATACTCCAAGTACTTCATCAAGTGACTACGATAAAGTGCTTTTAACAGAAGACAAATGGCAACACTAAGGATTTTGAAGAAGAAAGCAAAGAAAGTAGGAAAAGACAAGCGTCAGGTGAATCATCAGAATGAACTAGATCTTCAAGAAAAAAAGAGTTTGGAATGCATCGAACTGTAGATAGAAAGGCAGGACAAATAAGATAAAGGGACTTCATCTAGAAAAAACCACCTGGTAACGAGAGGAACCTCTCGGTATTGAAAGGTTTTTGTTAGAGATTGGGTTAGAGTGTTCACTACTGTACACTTGGACCTACATCTGGACTTTATTTAACATGGGATTCTGAGTCTACTGGCTAGTTTCTCTATAAATACCATCCATATAGCAACTGAAGAAGGGATTCACACTCTACATCTTCTTCACTCGTGACCACTAGACTGTGGTCAGATCTGATAAAATTAGTTATCATCTGAAGAGAAAATGACTAATAAGAAAGATAAAAATGTACGTAAGCTGGAGAATTCGTCGAACCACTATAAAAATTATGTTTCCTTTTTGCTTTTACCTATATTTTATTAGAATTGGTGCTTTCATCTGATATTTGGGTGTTGGTGCCATTTTTGGTGTCAACATTTTGGTGCTTTCACTGAGAACCAGCCAGATTTCACAACCTAATGTTTGGATCTGGAGTTTGGAGAACATGAAAAGGCTTAATACTAGATTTATGGTTGGAGGAAGTCAACTAGAGCATGTGGGAAACTAGAAGGCATCCTCAAATTCCAATCAATCCATCTATGTGACCAAAGAGGAGATAGAGAGAATGATGAAAGAAATGCATAAAGAAATATTGGCTCAATAATAGGAGATGCTAGATGGTTTTTTCCAAAGGTTAGGAAAACAAGAAATAGCTAGAGCTGTTGGAATTCAAAACCAAGGACTAGGAACTAATGCAGGAGCATTGGGAGTTGGAGCGGAGAAAGTCGGAACAATTCCCCAACCATGCAACAAGACCTGTCGATACCGATCCCAATACTCTCGGTACCGAAAGGGAATACTCGAGGGCAATGTTGGAGATTAGAGAAAACTGGGATGCCGAGAACTGATGATGCTGGAGCTAGGAATGCAAGACAGAACATAGGTGCATAACAACTAAAAGATTATGCATCAATGTTTCCCCGTGGGAATGGAGGACATAATGAAGCCAGAGGTATAGATTTAAACATAGATGTGCAGCCAGAGGAGTATGTGCTAGAGTATGTGTTGGAGTTCCCCCATAGGAGCAGGAGCATAATGCAGCTCGTGGTCAAAGACTTCCATTATGAAAACAACCAGATGGCTAAGATGATCAAAAATATAGTTAGAGGTGGACCCCCAGACCAGAGTTTGGAGGACATGAACAGGATCCATTTACCCCTAACATCTAAAATGCGAGGAATCCTTCTAATTTCAAGCTTCCAACATTGGAAATGTATGTTGGGCAAACGGATCCTACATTTCATCCAATGAGATACATCTAACATATGGAGGCGTTGGGTGCTTCTGAGGAGGTGATGGTGTAGTGCTTACCGTTATATCTAATAGATTTAGCCATATCATGGTCCAAACAGCTGGAGAATGGGTCTATAAGCACGTGGACTGAGTTAGTGAACAAGTTCTTGAGACAGATCTAGATTCATATTTCCAGACCAAAGAACGTGATGATGCTATCAAGCGTAATGAAAAGGGTCGGAGAGACCTCAAGAAGCTATCCGACGAGACTTAACGCAGCAACTGCCGTAGTCGATAAGTCGGATCCATCGATAATATTAATGGCAGCAGTGTATGGAGTCAAAAGAAAAACCGACTTCAAAGTTGCATTGGAAAGGGATTCGCCAATGGATCTCTTGGAGTTTTACCATGAAGCTAAAAGATATCTGTGTCAAGAGGATGTTAAGGCATTTAATGCTGATATTAATGTTATGGAAGGTACAGAACTATCAGGAACATGATATGGAAAAGACAAAGGGAAGCGAAAAGCTGATAACGACTTCGAAGGACCAAAACGGTAAAGGAGGGAATCAAAGTTCTCTTCTTACAATAACCTAACCGAAACCCTAGAGAGGATATACCTAGATACTAGGAGGCATATCCCCTGTTGGAGGCCAGTTAAGAGGGAACCCACGAATCAGGAGAGAAGGTCTGGAAAGTTCTACTTGTTCCATAAGCTGGATGGACATGAAACGATAGAAGAACTGGTTCGGAACAACCAGCTACAACAGTACGTAAGGAACCGAAATGTGATGCTGCAGCTAGAGCAACCACCATCTGTAGTGAATGCATCAAGGAACAACTAGAGACCTAGGTCGAGATTCAAAATCCCATGATTGGGATAGACGGGAGTCAGGTTCGATTCCCACGCTTTGTCTTCCGTTTTGAATAATTAAGACACAAATAATCTCAGACCACTTACATGTGTACAAGATCTTGATTGGTCTCTACGCACACTCAAAATCGTGATGAATAAATAGGATAATAATAGCTAAGATCGTTTTTACGTTTATCAGATCTCGATCGATTGCTAGGTACGATCTAAGTTAGATGTTTGAGATGAATAATTAGGACTTTTGTTTGCTTTTTTGTTTTGATTTGAATATTTGATTTTTTTGGGAAAATCCAATCATAGTGATGACTTATATTGATCGTGGTAGTCCGGTTAAGAGAGACAGGGTAGTGATTGCAAGGTGCAAGTTCCATTGTCGAAGAGCGAGTGGATAGACTTATAGAAAAAGTAAGTTCCCCTCATCGAAGAGTGAGCGGATGGGCTTGCTTGGTCGCTATGCAGTTAAAGCCTTGCTAAAGCCCCGCAAAATACCCGCTATAATGCATAGCGCTCTTTGGCCACTACGCTATTTCAATTTAGCACTGTTAAATATTAGATCTGCTTTAAGCCCCACTTGTGACGACCCGGAATTTTTGAGCATTTGAAATTGGAATATTTAATTGATTTTAGGTATTCAACGGTGAATTTTTGACTTGAATTTCAAATATCACTATTTATTGGACAATTTAATTATTTAATTTAAATTACTGGGAATTGGGTAAAATGCTAAATCGGGAATTTTAAGCTTGTTAAAGATAGTTTGAAGGCTTATAAAATTTATATTGATAATAATAAAGATAATAAAAGTTTTAAAATTGAATTTGGAGGTGATCTGTTCAGTTTTAAAAATATATCGTTTAAATTAATATTTAAAAATAGCCTTCCGAGGCACAATCTCGGAATTCGATGAAACCAATTCCATTGGATCCATAATAGTGTATTATTATCGGATTTCAAATTTCGGAGCGTTTGGAGTTATCGTGTGATCGTACGATAGATAAACGCGCTGAAATTTATATCGAAAGTTTAATATAATAACTGAGTTTAAAAAGCTATCTTCTCCATACGATCGAGTTAGGACTCAAAACCTTTTCCATTGCATTCGGAATAGGGGTATAACATTATGAATGCCTAGCGGTACGCCTCGATAGGATGTCAAGATTTTGAGTTACGATTTCGAGACGATTTAAATTCAGAATTAAATTTAAATATAACCTATTTTTGACTGGTCAAATACTTTCACGTCAGCCACCTTTCTTTCCATCAAGCACTGTAGCAAGTATGTTCAAGCATGCAACATTTCTTTCATGTCTTCTTTCTCTCTGCTCAGTATCAAATCAAGCCTCTTTATATCACTTCTGCCTCCCTGACCAAAATAAAAATCAAGCCTTCCTCTTCTCTATTCTAAAATGAAATGAATTAAAAACTCAGAGAAAAACCCGTGTCTTCCTCTTTCCAATTCCTGTCCTATTCGAATTCAAATTAAAATAGAGAGAGAGGGGGTCGCGATAATGATCAGGGCAGGTTAGGGCTTGGTCGCAACTTGATTTCCGTGCTCGAGGCTTGGCGGTCGATCTTGATTTTGAGGAGGAAGGGGTGTTGTCTCGTTCGTTCGATAGGAGTTCGCTTGTGGATCTGGGGAAACGTTCTGGTGGTCACGCTATTGGGTACGTGATATTAGGAAGGTCGCGTCGTGGCTATTGGGTAGCGATCGCGGGGACTTGGCAAGGCGCGAGTGGATGATTTACTATCTACGTTGATGGAAGCGACGACTTTGGGAATTGTCGAAGACTGGTGAGTGCGGCAACGTCGTAACGGTAAGGTGAAAACTAAAAAGAAACAAGCTGGTCTGCAGTGGATTGCAAAATAAAAATCAAAGGTGACTTAATCTCACTCATCTAGATTATTATTTAAATTTAAATGGTTAAATTTAAATATTTGGTTGAATGATTGAATTGATTGGATGTGGTATATTATATAGTAGTATACATATATTGGAGAGATTGATTTCCCGCATTATATAGCGGATGAGACCCTATGCACCGCATAATAGCGGATGATATTATATAAACCTATATACCGCGATATTCCACCTCGAAGTGGAATTGGTATTGTGCTAACATTTGTGGATGCAGGGAAACAGGTTGGAGGGATCCAACTGGATTCCTAAAAATTTATTTAGAATGTTAATATTCTCTGTTATGGTTATTTGTTATCCTGTGATGAATTATATTGATGATTGGAATGTTGGATGCAACAGGTTGATTGAATATATTTGGGTATACCGGGTTACCAAAAATATATATATCGAATTTTTGAAAAAGTAAATATAAGAGAAGATTTTTAAGTAGATAATGATAGAGAATTTGAATAAATAAAAAATGAATTGAAAAAGCATAAAAGAGATTTTTAAATTCCAGTAAATAAATTCCGAGTATGGAAAGGGAATTTTGAATTAACCGAGAAATAATGAATTTTTAAACTCAAGCATTATTAGTTTAAAGAAATAAAAAATTTATTTTAAAATTCAAGGGTTAAATTTATTTAAAAGGATAAGAAAGGAATTTGGGAAAAGCTGAATTGGTATCTCAGTTAAAAGAGATTTTTAAATCATAATAAAGAAATGAAATTTAAAGTTAATGGATTTTGAAATAAATGGAGTAAGTAAGGAAATTTATTTAAAAGTGAAGTAAATTGGAAATCAATTTGGGAATTGATTTAAGTGTTTAAAACGGGATTTTTAAAAGAGAAGTGAGACTTTGGATTTATAAACTGGCTTTATAAAAGTGAAGGAATATATCAGTGGATATTTGGAGGAATAAATTCACGGTGGGAATTTATTAAAGGGATGGGTAAATTTGTTTAAAAATAAGTGGTGATTTATTTTTTTTAAAGATGTGAAAGCGGAGCGTATTTCCCTAGATAGCCAAGTACGTTTCAAAGCAATTTTTTTGAATATAAGTTAAAAGTTTTTAATGTTGTTTAAAAAGCATGTTTTAGAAATTTATTATTTCTGAATGTTTAAATTCTAAAGTAAGGATTTTTCAAATCTATTATAGTAGTAAATATTAAAAATGACTTGGTATTTGTTTTTAAAGGATAAAAATTTAGTTTTATATTTTATTAAGAAGCTTTATTTTAAATATTCTTAAAGTATATTTTCGGCTGAGTATTGAAGTAGTTTTCAATTTAAATGTTAAAGTATATTTTATAATAAAGTGTTTTTAAATTATTTTAAAAATCTAAAGTTTTTGTACTTGGTGTTTTCAGTGGAAATAAATATTTGGGAATTTATTCCATGAGAAGAGTGTGGTTTGAAAACTGTTGAAAACGGAAATATATCTTGCGAAGATATTTGTGAGGTAAATAAATAATTTGGAAAATTATTTATGTTTGATGGTTGTTTGTGGATGTTAATTGATAGTTAAATAACCGACTATGAATATTGGCCAATGCGCTGATTATTTCGAAGAGACCGGGATCGGGATTAATTTCTCGAAAACCACTTCGATCTAGTTTGTACGTTTCGTGGGAAAACGAGTTGGAATCGAAGATGGAGCAGTGAAGTGCAAGGGCTAGTCGCTACTAATCCTGAGGGTGATTCCAAAATGGATGTAGTAGGAATAGTGCCTTCGGTTCCGTTCGAACCCGGGACGAACTTGTATGGATGAATGCTTTCGGAACATCATCAGGTGGATGATGAGCATTCTAAGAGATGTGTTCTAAAAAGGTAACGCTTAGCCTCAAGCCTCATCAACCGGGAATGACTGAAAATTAGGGGATATGCAGCAAAGATATGTGGGTAGCGCCCATTAGGGTGAGATCGTCCCTGTCTAGATGTCCCTTTTTATTTCGGCTGTGTGGCGGTTGGTCGCGCCAACCGTGGGGTTATCTTACTCGGAATTACCCTTAGGTAGTTCCGGTCTTGTGTTGTAGGGGATCGGGCGTGGTCCTCGGTACACTGATCTAGACCAGGTACTGTGACAGGTGGTACCCTAGTGCCTAGTCATTAGTTGGAAATCCATTCTCCCTACGTGTCTTTTTCGGTTTTTGTTTGTAGAACCCATTTTGTGGCTAGTATGATGGAATTTAATCATGTAATAATTTCAGCTATTTGAATAAGTATTTGTATATAGACACTATTATAATATCAGACGGATTTGATAAAAAGTGTTTTGGCTATCGTAAGGTAAAAACTCGACATGTTTATTTGTGGCGTGGTCTTACGAGATGCTTTTGATTTAAAAGGGTTTGGAAAACTTTAATAATCCAATTGAGTGTGTTTTCTCACGCTGGTTTTCCAGACTGACTGGGGTGTTATTTTATTATAATGCTCGGGTCAGGTCGAGTATTACAGATACAGGATAGGATGCTGTGGAGCTCAGGAGACGAGCTGGATGGCGAGACGTAACACTCGTACTTGATGTATATTCCATTGTGTTGTGTGTATTGTGTATTCAGTTTTGTGAGGACATGTAGTGATTACTGTACAGTTGTGTGTTAGATGTTGTTGAACTCTGATGTTGTATTCTAAAGATGTAAGTATAAAACAAATATAGTTTTCTTTTGGTGTAAAGATCATCTATTATCTATTATATTTTATTCTGCTGCGATGGTTAGATTCTGTTGTGTTGATTTCTTTTCTTCTACCTCTTTCTTCTTTTAATCCTGATGGTTCGATTTTTCGGGTATGAAAAATCGGGTTATCACACCACTATTTTCCACTGCACCAGTTAAATCAAGGCTTTTTAACATCCGTTTTAGTAGCATTAATATACAAAGATTGATTTGACTAATTCTCCTTTAACACAAATCAATAAAGTTATGGTAAAGACCTAATTTTAAGACACACGTACTCAATATAAGTTAGAAATATATTGTAGTCACCAAATCTAATCTTCATAAATCTTGATATTCTTTTGTTAGTTGTATAAGATTAATTAATATTTTTTCTACACAAATGATGTGAGAATGAGAATAAATTAACAACAAATATTTGGTTTTATATATAATAAAGCTTTTTGTTCCTCCGCTATTTTCTACTATATCCCCATTTTATCCTTCCTATAACCTTTTGCACCTCCACTGCTATGGAAACGCTAAGCGCTTTAACTGGACAACTTGATTGTTTGGTCCCCTCGTCAGATAGCAAGCAGATTAGGCTCATCAAGAATCTAGAGAGATCAAAAGTAACTCCCCTCACCGAAGACTGAGCGGATGGGCTTGCTTGGATGTTGTGTCCTCTTACCGTAGAGCAAGCAGATTGGACTTAGTAAGTATCCGAAGATCAAACCCTAGATTGGGTGCTAAACAATTTGGGGAGATCGAACCTTGAAATGGATGTTGACTTGATAAAAGGATTTGAATGCCTGGTAATCGGAATGAGATGGATAAATCCCGGGCGAACATGGGTTGCTTTTGATATACAAAATGATATCTCTGGATAAGAGACAGACTAATCATGATTCGTGGCAGACACTTAAGCAAGGATCAAAGTCCAAAGCTATAACGGGTCAGAAGGACCTTTGGCCTATAGGAGAAGCCGAAGGAACCGAACAGTTATCCACATATTTTCTAAGAGATTGAACAAAAAAATACAAATGCATATATCGAATGTCTAAAGAATATTTCGGCCTACAAAGAATGTCGAATCTGAAGGTAATAAGGGTGTCGAACTTCTACAATAAAAAATATTGGGCACTAGAAGGAGGGCGAGCTTCCAAGAATGTTGAATCCCAAGTGATTGACAAACAAGCGGCAAGAGTTCTCGAGCATTTAAAAGCAGCAGGGGATGCCGAGATTCAAAGAATATAAGGGACGTCAGATATCTATAGTTATGGAGGATGCTGAAAGTCAACAATGTGATTAGAATGTCATATGTCATCAATATAACGAGCAGTACTGGGAATTGACAATCCAAGAAGGATGTCAGATATCAACAATATAAAGGGATGTCGAATATTGACAATACAAAGATGGATGTCATATTTCACCAGTATAGCAAATGATGTCGTAAATCATCATGGTGGTAAGGATGTCGTAAATCATCAAGGTAGCAAGGATGTCGTAAATCGTCAAGGAAGCAAGGATGTCATAAATCATCAATGTTCAAAGAGATGCCGTAGGTCATCAGTATGAAGAATGTCGTTGCATGTCAACAACACAATGAAGGATGCTGAAAATCAACGGCGTTGAAGGATACGTGGCAGCTATGCCGTCTACTTCCACCCCTATAAATATGGACCCCATGGAAACTTAATGGAGGGAATCATTTCTTCCTCTCTTTCTCAAAATTAAAGAATTGTAAATCCTAAATTGATTTGTGAAAATCAAGAACCAATTGTAACTTTTAAAATTTATGTGCAAGGACTTGGACAAATGACTTTGCATAGCCTATTTACCTTGATCGTGCAAACTTGACTATTATTGAACATAGACATGCATATAGCTAATTTTTATATTTGACTTGACTTTAAGCCCTTAACTTGAACAAGGCTGCTTAAGCCCTTATCTAAATTAGGGATTAGTTTGCATAATGATTATTTTTCCTTTTTAACATATTAACAATGGATTGCAGCTTATTTGAATTACCCATCTTGTCCATTAATGAATGACTAATGGACTATTGCATATTCACATAACTTGCCTATTCTACCGTTGGATATGTGATGTGAACTTTTGAATGCTTATATATAAAAAATTTAGAGGCATCAATGAACCATTTCAAATATCTTCATCTTGAACTAAGTCTTGCATGATTAAACCAATCTTTGGTTTAACAACACCCTAGTGACCTATCAAGGCAATGTCACACCAAGTAACATCAAGGGTGTTAGACCAAATTTTGGCTTAGCATGACATCATGGGTAGTAGACTAATTTTTGGGTTAACAGTTTTGGTGCTGGAAGGAAGGCTCGAACCTCCGTGTCATCATTTCCTTACTTTGAAAGCTAACAAAGTGATATTTTTTTAGGATAATAATGAAGACCAAGAAAGTTAGTGTTCTGAATAAAGAAGTTATACAACAAACAACCCCGAAGGACAATGTCACTTTAAACTTCGGTTTGGAAAATACAAAGATTTTCCCTAGTCAAAGCTCAACACCGAAAATTGTTCAGAAAGAGGTAAAAGAATTATATTTGAAGATTTGAAAGAAATAAATTATTTTTGAATGATTGATATCCAAAATTGAAATTAGTCTAAATAAGTATGCGAATAGAGATTATTTAGAAAGTGATGATTTCTAGGGATTGTTTAAGCTAATATGCTTTTCGAGATATATACATATACACACACACAATTATAAAATGTTCAAAGGATTATTATAAAAGGGAATCTAAATTTTATATAAAAATGATGGTTTATTGGGAAGTCTAGTAAAAAGAAAATATTTTCGAACAATACTAAGATAAATATGGTTTGTTTATTGTATGAAAATTATTATTAACAAAGTGTATTTCGTCAAAATGATTTTGGAAGTGATATACATTCAGTAATTGATTATTTTTAAAACAAAAGGGAATGTGTTTTCCTAATTGTTTAGATATATATAGACACACACATATATATACATACATATATATATACATACACATATATATACATACATATATATACATATACATACATATATATATACATACATATATATATATATACACATACATATATATATACATATACATATATATATATATCCATGTGTGTGTTTGGAAGTGTTTTGAATTAAATTAGGGGAAATTTTGGTATTTTGTTATAAATGAATTTAGAAAATCAATATTTTAATGTAAATATTAGAAGATTATTATAAAAGAGAACTTCGGGTTGATTAATCATTTCGCGATTGTGGTATTTTAAAAGGCAAAATTGAAAGTGAATAAGAGTTTTAAAGAATTGGTTTTTCAAGTCATGGCTTTGGGAAATATTTTAAGTTAAAAATCCTTATGGGAAAGTGAAATTATTTAGATTTATTGTTTAAGTAAAAAATTCTTTGGTATTATCATTTTAAACTATCAAGAAGAGTTCCAAAGTTTATGAATTATTTTGAGAGGAATTCAAGGAATTTGAAATTGAATAAATGCTTAAAATATAGAGTTTCTTATAATTATACAAGAGATTTTTAAATAAAGATTTTAGAAAGGAATAATATTTTATTATTTAAACCTCATTGGAAATTAATATTCAAAATTGAATTAAAGGTTTTTAAAATGCAAATTTTATTACAAAACTTTTATGGACCAATAAATAATTATAGTGTGTAATTTGTGTGGAATCTATATTATGAGATCTTTTGGGTAAACAGATTAGATTGCAGAAGTAAGCAAGAAAGACTGAAATCTTCCGAAGAGGTAAACTTAGATTTGCTAGAATCAACCAAAACAAGTAAAGTCAGAAAAGAACTAGGCGACAGTCACATAAGAGGGTTTATTCGACTCCTCTAATCTAGCAAAGATATGTTTGCCAGAACTCACCTAGACATGGTCAAAATAGTTTCAACAATTATGAACCAAGCTTTAAATACAGATCCAAATATCGTCCCTATTTGACAAAAGACAAGGTAATTTGGTAAAATTCGGGCAAATAAAGATTAAGTGGGAGGTTACTTAAGAACGAATTCAGTAGAAAAGTTTTTTTTTACCCTAAGTGGTTGGCTATTCCTGTACTAGTTAAAGAGTCCAAAGGAAAAGGGAGAATGTGCGTCGATTATACCAATCTGAGTAAGGCATGCCCAAAGAATGCTATCCTTTACCTAGATAAGGTCAACTTATTGATGCCACAAGTCGACACAAGAGAACTTACTACTACAAAATCATGTCCTTTGAGTTGAAGACAACGGGGGTTACATATCAAAGGATATATCATCAATGCTCGAAGAATTGAGGCTAATCCTGACCAAATCAAAACGATTAAAGGCAAGGCATGGCTAAAAACAAGTAGAGATTGCGATGAGACTATAGGGAAGGATGACAGTTTTAAATATATTTCTTTGAATTGACTCCCATAGTCCGAGCTTATCATTTCCAACATGGTAATTGATGTGACACCTTAGGTCAAAGATGTTGCTAGACCCTCTTATTGAATCAAATCCCAAAAGGGTAATTTTTGTAAGCCCTTTGGCTTTTTGAGAAATCACTCTTCAAAGTTCCATGATTTTCTTAAACTTATTACCTAACCAAAATAAGCAGGATAATACAAACCACCCTTATTTTAATAAAATTAATATTTTTATTTTTAAACTCTATTTATCTATAAGAAAGAGTTTTAGGAGTTTAGTTACTATTTAATATTCCGTTAATTTAAGCGAATTTACACATTACTATTTCAAAAGTGATTTGCAAAATAATATATGATTTTTATCGTAGTGGCCACAATTTTAACCCGAAGGATGTTTTAACGAGGACTACGTTAAAATCTTCTAAACAAATGGTATATTTCCAATATTGATCCAAAAAAGAGTGGCTAGTTGCAAAAATAGCTTATGGGATTTCGAGGCTAGAATTCAGATTTTGGCAGTAGATACAGAATCCCTTACTTGAGGAATCCGATTTCTTTAGTTGTTCAAATAGTATTTGAGTAGCTGAAAGACAAAGGAGACCTCATTAAAAACATGGTTTGAATAGTCAAAAAGACAAATTGGTATGAAAGTAGGATTTCAATCTTCAAATCTTGGGTATCGATAACAAATTCTTATATGTAGAGAAATGAAAATCCAATGCCATTAGTAGAGCGCCTCATAGTTTCAGCATACTAATGAAACAAGGAAAGATTCAACAGGAAGGAAGTGACCACTGTCATCAACATATAGGAAATAAAGCGGTAATAGCGACTGGGTAAATAAGCGCCAACCTAAGATCAAGGAACAATCAAAAAAATTGGAATGATAAATATATATTACTATACCATGACCAAGAATAATCTTACATCTATAACAGGTTGCTCAAGAGAAATGAGTGGAGCTGTGAGAAGAATTAAGAAAATGATTTTTATATGGATCATTCCAACCATAAGAAGTAAGGTAAAGAAAGAAACAAGTCAAAAAGTCATTAGCCATAAAGCAAGTAGAGACAAAATGGTTAATACTTTAAGACAAAATTAGTTCTCGGTAATCTAATATCACTCCAGCTCAAACCCGCAACCTTTGATGGAATAGAAAACCACTATTTGACTCAAAAGGGAAATATTTTAAGTAGCAACCAATTATTTGTCCAACCAATTGGAGGTTAAATCGTCATTCAACAATAATCTTTAAACACTACATACAAGGATGTTTTGGCCATGAAATTCAGTCTAAACTCAAAAAGATCATCCGAAAATGAATAGCCAAAGTCCTATATCTGAAATCTCAAATGGTAACAAAGGAGTAGGACTTGTATAGAATGTCCTATGTAACTGTTGGATTTTAACAAAGATTGACATCAACGGTATGAAAGTTCCAAGATATTGATGGAACTTTACATAACCTCAATATGGATGATCGACAAAGTCATAAAGTGCATTCGAACGAATTATCCACAACATAGGAAAAGAGAATCGGGTGGAAGAATTGCCCTTGATATCATGAATTTATCAAAGAACCCATATATGTCTAGTCTTTATCAAGAAGAAGGAAAATGAACCAGGAAGTGATAATAGAAAAACCAAGAGGGAACCATTCCTACGGAAATAAACTGCAAATATGAGAATATTCCGATGACACCCATTATTGAAATACTTGGTGGAAGAGGGATTAACAAAAGACAAAAGAGAAGCTAAAATGATAAGACACCGAGCTCCAACCTTTACTATGTTAAATGGAGCATTTAAAAAAAAAATATTTCCCCCTTACTTGAAGCATGTTAGCCTATAAAATGGCTTAAAATTATTAAGAGAAGACCATGAAAGGTTTTTGAGGGAATTATTCTAATAGCATAAAGTTAGCCAAAGAGGTCAGGGGTTAAGATTTTTGTTGGCCAAAGAGGTCATGCCCCTTTGATGTGTGGGGAATAGATTTAATAGGACCATCGACTATATCAAAAGGTGGAGCCAGATTCATTGTACTAGCCATCGGCTACTTTACCAAATGGGTAGAGGTAGAACCAATACCAAATGTAACATCATAAAAAGTGCTAAAGTTTGTGATTAAAAACATAATCACCTGATTTGGAATACCACATAAAATAATGGAACTCGGTTTGAAAGTAAAGAATTCACAAGATTTTACAACAAGAATGGAATAATTAACAGTTTTTTGGTCATCATAAGATTAATGGAGTCGTTGAAGCTGCCAACAAAACTATTAAGACTATCCTCAAGAAGACGACTGGACAAACCGAAATGGAAGTGGGTAGAATAACCACCGCTAGTGCTTTCGGCATATAGAACTTCTACTAAGACCACACTATGGCACACTATATTTTTTTTAACGTATGGATGCAAATCAATGCTTCCAATTGAAGCTGAAGTTCCATCTCATCGAAGAATCGCATATGCATCTGATACCAATTATGAATCGAGGAAAAAATCTTTAGATTTAGCCAATGAATTAAGGGAGATGAAGCAGCTATGCGAACGACCAAATATCAACAAAGGATAACGAGGTATAATAACTCCAAAGATAAAGGAAGGTCATTTCAAAAAGGAGATTTTGTACTCCAAAAATTCATGGCAAATGCCAAAAGTCCGTCAAACGGACCATTAGGACCAAATTGGGAATGTCCTCTTGTATTCATGAAGTAATTCCACCAGGAACTTGTCGATTATGTCGACCTGATAGCATCGTGATAGCGAGAACTTGGAACGCTGAACATTTGGGGCCTTACTTCCCTACAATGAATGAATAAAGAAAAATTGAGAAAAGTATAACTACAGAAATGAATAATCAAATAAAAGAAAGAAACTAAAAGGAAAATCCTAAGTCACTACATAAGATGGTAGTAAAGGGCTAAAGAAAAGCCTTCGATCCCGCCTCAAGGGCCTGGCCAAAGCCCCTCCTATAGGGAGGTCAGAGCAAACCTTCGCTCCTGCCGAAGATGGCTTGGCCAAAGCACTGCAAGCCTTCGGTCCCGCCTACATGGCCTGGCGCTCCGGCCTCCTAGAGGGAGGATGGAGTAAGCCTTTGGTCATGTCCAAGATGGCCTGGCCAAAGCATCGAACTAGCCTTCAGTTCCGCCTATAAGGCCTGACTATAGCAACCCCTAAAGGAAGAACATGTAAGACTTTGAATTCTGCTTAAGATAGCTAACCAAACGCACCAACTGGCATAAATCATTACCTATAAGGTAATAAGGGTCTCAAGCCAAAATCACTACCCGAAGAGTAGTAAGGGGCAAAGAGAACTGAAGCCTAAATCATCACTGAAAGAGTGATAAGGGGCGAAAGAGATCAAAACCTAAATCACCACCCAAAGAGTGGTAATTGGCAAAAGGAATCAATCAAGCAAGTTCAAATCTACCTTAAAAATAGGTCAAAGCAATCTTCTAGAGGAAGAACTATCAAACACATTCCGCATCAAAGCAAATTCAAGTAAACTTCAAAGGAAGGATAAAAAACTATCTGAAATTTCAACGCCAATATGAGCATACGAGAAGTTCCAAAATTAAACCTAAAAAATTTAATATTGTTATCTGCCAATATTTTTTCCTATGGTGGAACTTAAATTTTCTAGGAAATAACGGGAATCTTCATTACTCAAAATTCTAGTCTCCTACTAGTTGAGACCAGATGGGTTTCTGGTCTTCTATTGAGAAAATTATGATGCTATTACCAAATGAGTTTTTGGTCTTCGATTCAAAAAATTATGATACTATTACCAAACGGGTTTTTGGTCTTCTATTTGAATGAAATTATGCTATTTTTGCCATATGGATTTCTGGTCTTCTATTCAAACGGAATTATGGTATTATTACCATATGGATTTCTGGTATTCTTTCAAATGAAATTTTGGTATTATTGCCATATGGATTTCTGGTCTTTTATTCAAGATAAAATTATGATATTATTGGTAAAAGATTTCTGATTTTCAATTCAGATGAAATTATTGCCAATTGGTTTTCTGGTCTTCTACTCAGACCATATTATTATCATATGGTTCTCTGGCATTTTATTTATAACATATATTCCCAAATGATTTCTAGCCTTTGATTCAGATAAAATTATAATTACTACCAGATGGATTATTGGTATTCCTAACTAATGAATTCATGAACTTCTTGCCATATAGATTCCTGGCCTTCTTATTAAATGGACATACAGATTTATTGTAACGACCCAAAATTTTATCGCTTTGATCTGTGAATATTTAATTTAATTTAAATATTCAATTAATAATTTTAATAGTAAAATAACCCTCTTTTAATAAACAAGTACTGATGGTGAAATTATTTTCCAAATGTGTTTACAAAAATATTTAGTTAGAAGAAAATTAGAAAATATGACAGGAAATCGTTTTTCGAATTTTTGACTTTTCGATGTCAAAAAGTTGTTGGAAAACGTTGTGCACATTTGAGTGTATATATACACACACATTTACAAATGTTAAAATGCTTTTCTTTGGAATAATATGATATTAATAAGTATTTAAAATAAAGGTTTTAGTTAAGATTAAAATAAGGATAAGATGTGACATGAAAAGTGTAAAACTAAACCTAAGTACATGAAAACACCTTATTAACCGCTAGATAATCCCATGCTTTGTACTTTGATGTGATAAGATGACAGAAAGGTGAAAGTAGGGGGGATAATGTGTATAAGAAGGTAGGAAAGGAGGATGGTGTCATGAGGTGGCACTTAATGAGTGGAGGGCATGTACTTCAAGGGCATTTTGGTAATTTGGTAATTTTATTTTATATAAAACCTTTTTCAATTTTTCTCTTCCATTTCCCATTCATTCTCTTGTTTTGTTTCAAAAGTATTTCATCTTCCTTAAGCCTACTAAAACTTGTTAATGTCTTCCATGCATTACCAAAGTTTTAAAAATCAATTCTTTTTCCCTCTAAAATCTCCTAAACCTATTTCAAAACCTTTATTCATCTTCCTACTCCACTTCTATTTCAAAAAAAATGCCGTACTCACTTCCTACCGTTAAGGCCATGCCTTAAAGCCCATATGCCGAGCCATATTCTCCCATGGTCGAACCCAAAAAGACTTTTCCAAGTTCAAAAATCAAGTTCTGGTTTTCAAAATCCAAGACCTAGGCTCTTTCCTAAGTTTTAGAAAGATTTGCTAGAGTTTGGTGAGTAAAAATCACATCCATTTTATAAAACTTATATCTTTTAGTTATGGTAGCATTAGTATGTGAAATTGCTTGGTTGTTGGTTATTAGATGCTTTGTATATGAGTAAATATGTACATATATATGTTTGAATGTGATATGTAGTTAGACTTGAAAATAAAGTATAAAAGTGATGTGGATGTGAAGAAGTTTGGATTTCTATATATTTTGTGGTTGTAATATGATTGTGTATGTTATGGACATTGTTATATAGTCGTACGCTATGAAAAGTTAGCACCTTTGTATGGTTTGGCGACTTGGAATCTTTTTGTAAACAATTTGGTTATTTGTTTTCAAAAATCAAAAGAGTTTTCAAGTTACAAACTTTGTTTTAGTTTTACAAAACCCTTACTTTATGTTTGAAAAGTTAGTAAGCTTCCATGAGTTAAGTTTTGAAAAGGAAAGCCAAGACAAGTTTTTCAAGTTATGGCCCATATAGAGATAGTCGATATGGATGCAGTTTTTGGAAAAAGTTCAACCTTTACAAAATTAAGTTTTATACTAGAAAATATTTTAAAAATGTTTTATAAACTTAATAATGATGATTAAGGAGAGTTCTTTAAAGATTTATTAATTAATTAAGTTTGGTAATTAATAATTAATTAAGTATTAAACATGGTTTATTAATTATAATTAAGTGGAGATTAAGTACTAATTAATTATCTTTTAAAAGTAAGATTAATTTTAATTAATTATTGATTAAGTCAGATTTATTTTTAATTAATTATGAACTAAGTATATGATGTATTTAAATTAATTATTAATTAATTATAAGATTATTATTAATTAATCATTAAGTAAGTGTTCAATTATTTTTAATTTTAAATTAATTGAAGGTTTAATTTATAAATAAATTATTTATTAAAGGTTAAATTATTTCTTAATTTATAATGAAGTTAAGTTAAGACTTAATTAAGATTTAATTATGATTTAATAAAGGGTTTAACTTGTAATTAATGATTTTAAAAGAGGTTTAAGTTTTAAATTACTTTGTTTTCTAAAGATTAATTTGTTTAAAAGCAACTTTCGTTCCAAAGAATAGTTTTGAGCATAAGGATTCGATTGTCGATATCACTAAGTAACCATACAAATAGAATAGGTTATACTAAACTTTGACATATGTTTAGCAGAATAAATCCCCGTTTTGCTATAACTTAATTGTTTTGATTATGTGGACATCTGTTAGCAGAATAAATTCATGTTCTGCTATAATTGAACTTAATAGATTGTTTTGGACATCTATTTAGCAGAAAAATCACCATCCTGCCATATGTTATTTGGACATGTATCTGCCTGGTGGTTTATATTGACATGTTATTCCCTGATTTGGTTATGAATTTTATTTACATATATGTTGACTTATGTAAATAGCTGTTATGTGACTTGGAAGCAAAAATTTAAATAAATGGTATTTGATTTAGTGCCACTGTATTCGCTAAGCCTCGTTTCGAATCTGTCAATTTGGTTTTAAATTAACTCTAATTTTATTAGCCATTTGAGGTTAAGTACTGATATAATTATAAAGGAATTTTCAATGTTAGTTAATTAACTATTTATTTGGGAATGTTTTAAAGTAAGTTGGTAACTATATTTTTAGTATGTTTTTAAGTTAAAGAATTATTTTATTAAGGATATTTGAAGTAAATTACTTATTTTAATGTTTGAAGGTAATTATTTAATCGAGTAAAGGTGTTTATAAAGGATAAATTATTTATAAAAGGAATTTATTTTATGAAAGGATTTATTAGAAAGAGATTTACAAATGATATTTTGTAAAGGAAATTATAAATTATTTTAGAGTTTATAAGGGAGTTTTATAAATAAAATTGGAAAGAGGAAATCTTCCTTAAGTTTTGTAAATATACCTATACTGATGAGATAAGTATATGGATATATTTTTTAAGTATTGAAAGCGTAATGTTTTGGTAAGATACTTATACCGTTGAGATAAGTATATAAATGTTTTCCAAGTATTGAAGGAGTATAAGAGGTTTGTGAAATAGCCTTTGTAAAGGTATTTTAAATCAAAGTTTTGAAAGTGATTTGATTTATAGAATAATAAAGTATAGAGGCTTAATGGATTCCACATGGAATTAAATCTATGTTGTTTGTTTGATTGTTTGATAGTTAAATAACCAACTATCAAATCTTAGCCAAAACGTAACTCTGGAAATATCTAGGAAAAACACGCGAGTTATATGGCACAGTCCTCTTCGATGATGTTGTACTGTATGTATAAATCTCGTTCTATCTCCTAGGACAAATGATAAGGAAATATGCTCACTCAAAAGGTTAGGGGATTTTTTTCGCTCTTATCTATTGTCTGTTTATTTTCGAAAGAACCGGGGTTAAGTTTACCGAAAACTATCGAATGTTGTTTCGAAGAGACCGGGAGAAGATAAGTATAAATTATTCGAAAACCACTTCGATCCAACTCAAGCGTTTCGAAGTGAAGACGTCTTGAAGATGATGGAGTCGAAGATAGAGCTCTTGAAGTGCATGGGTTACTTGCTACAAATCCCGAGGGTGATTCAAAAATTGATGTAGTAGAACTAGTGCCTTCTATTTCGTTCGAGCCTAGAACGAACTTGTATGGATGAATGTTGGTACTGCACTGCAAACTGGAGGGCGGTGTTAGCATCACAAGTGGGAAGCGCTATAGGAAGGTAAAACTAAGCCATGGGAGATGCAGTAGGGCTATGTAGGTCACTCCCATTAGGGTATGATCATCACCTTTCTGAATCGCTATTATAGATTTTGTTGTGCATTAGAGCTTTCAGGGGAAAGGTTGGAAAGAAACCTGTTGATGACATATTCGTTACTATCCATTAAGGGGTAGGTCGGTCCTGTGTTGGCAGTGGTCGATAGGTTCGACCTTGGTACATTTTATTTAGAGGTGTACCATTTGGAAGGTAGTCCCTTACCTTGTCATTGTATGGAATCCATTCTCCAATAAGCGTCGTACGGACTTTGTTGTGCCCAACTATGTTGAAATGTGAAATGCAAGCGTTTCAGCTATGTTATATATTTAATTTCAATCCTAGACATTATTATAATATCACTAGATTTCCTATAAAAATGTTTTGATTGTCGTAAGGTAGAAACCCATCTGTGTTTATGTGTGGTGTGGTCTTACGAGTTTTTCTTCAAAGGGTATCATAAGATATAATAAAATTCCTTATGATTTGAGTTTCTCACACTGGTTTTACTAAACTGATCTGGGCATTGTTTTCTTTTAAAGCTCGGGTCAGACCGGGCACATTTTTCAGATTAGCTTTGGATGCATTGGAGCCGAGGAGACGAGCTGGAGGCCAAGAAATATCTATGTATTTCTTTATATTCCGCTGCACGGTTTGTTATATTTATTAGAAATTATAAGGATAGGTGTTATAACTGTCTAGGTAGATAATAGGCTAGTACTCTAATGGATGTATATAAAAGTTTTCTCTTATAAAGATCATTGTTGTATTATAGCTTATTCATTGCGATGTGAGATTCTATGTTTCTTTAGTTTCTTCTTGTCTTCTTTGTTTTTCTTTCCTCTAATCATTTGTCTTCTAGCCTTGGTTATTCGACACGTGAATACCTTGGATGCATTACTGTCGGCTTTTGAGAGTTGAAAAGGCGGGTCGTTACACGATGTATCAGAGCTGAAAGTTAATCGAGAACCTTGGATTTGGTAAGGTAAACTCATTAGAGATAGGGTTAATAACACCCTAGAATGAGTTTGAGTGTGTGTGTGTGTGTGTATAAGAGCGCATATTTGTTAGTGGCAAAAAAAAGTTTTATATTGTGATGATTGGTTTGTGAGTGGTATATGGATTCCGATCATTATGAGTAGCTAACGTTATTGATATGAATCTCTACAAACTTGAACAAGGCCAACCGACACAGTATTGTTTTAAATCGGTAAAGGAAATAATTTTGTCGAGGAGTATATTTTATATATAAAAGGAAATTTTCAGAAGTAATATAGTTATTTTTGATGTAGTTGTGATAATATTCAAATATTATCAATTAGGGTTTGTTTAGTCATGCTCATCCAGTTGAGCATTGACTAGGGTTTTATAAGCAATCTTCCTTTTAAAAATATAAATTGGGTGAAACATTAAAATGAACACCTTGTGAATTAAATTTCATAATTTGACTATAAGGCTTTTGATGTTAATGTTGGATGAAAAAAATTTGGATCTAAATAAGATGTTTATTAAAAGTTAGAATATTTTAGGAATAAATATTGGAGAAATGATTTTGTATAAAGAAGTAATTCTATATAAATCTGGTTTATAAAAAGGTGTTTTATAAATAAAATAATTTTAGGACTTAAATCACGGTGCTTTTGGAAAATGGTTTTCAAGATTTTGGGGGAAATAATAATGGTAATACTTGAAACTATTTTTTTAAGTATAAAGTTTTTAGGAATGAAAATTTTATGAAGATACATTTTCTTTAAATTTGTTCCGAGAATGAGTCTCTATTTGTTTTGTGGTAATCAAAATAATCTTCTAAGTGACGATCGGATGTTTGCTTAGGCGAATGTAGTAGTGTACTTAGTAAATTATTCTTTTTATCATTGTACGATCGAAACAAGATCGAATTCGAACGAACCCAAAGCAAGTTGGCTATAGATATTTGTTAAACTATTTGTTTGGAAATTAATGAAGTATTGTTTAAAAAGTGTAGTTTGAAATAGAAGAAATATTTTTATGTTAACCAGTTCGAATGGCTCGGAAATAACTAAGAATTAGAAAGAGATGTGTTTGGACGGTAAGCACTTCACTTAAGTATCACCCTTATTAGTTAGGGAATATATGATACTATTTGGTAGTACCTAGTTCCTTAGTATCATTTTGGGGTTACTTGGGCTATATGTATATATTTTCTTTGGTTAAATATATAGTTTCATTTGAAAAAGGATGTTGTAATAAAAACCGGGTATTTGGGTTTTGAGTTTACTTCATAAGTTCAAATTAAAAAGGTTTGAATCAGATAGTGGCATATACTCTTAGGATCTAGTAGGGTACTATACAAGTTGAACTTAAGTTCATTTTATGAAAAGTTTTCATAAATAATTTTAGTGGAAATAGAATTGGTATTAGTGAGAACCAATAGTATAAGTGTGTAAGTTGAACGTAGATCATTTCTCCTTTCCATATAGTTTTTGACATGAGATTCGAGCACATGACTTTGAGCGGTTCACACTATTCCAAATAAGGATCTATCACTCTATTCTTGACGGTGAACACTTAACGAGGGTTCTTGTGACGCCCCACCTCTATGCTCATAATAACAAAGAGTATTAAAAGAAATAATGTCTATTATTACG
This sequence comes from Allium fistulosum, assembly GCA_030737815.1. NCBI lineage: Eukaryota > Viridiplantae > Streptophyta > Magnoliopsida > Asparagales > Amaryllidaceae > Allium > Allium fistulosum. The sequence goes on from CM060906.1 coordinate 528,194,309, forward strand.
AAGAATAAGGCTGGATAGGAGCGACCATCCGTAATTGGCCTTACACTAATATTGGTTATCTCGATAGGATTGGTATATACTTTTTATTTTTCATCTATTATTTATTTACTCCCATCGACACCCCCAATACTAGTATAAAACGAACTACGACGGTTCATAATAGTTTAGGACATTAGATATAACAATAACACAGATAATATAAATGCAGAACACAGATAAAAATAAAAGTCTCATATATATATAACTGATGTCAGTTAATACATAGTTGACACAATACATATGATACAACTACAACTGTCGACTCTAGAAGTTATATATACAAGTACATTATCGACTAATATACATGAATACATATCGTTCTATACTATGACACGACTACTACAAAATGACACTGACAACTTCAGAAGATGTGAAAAGTCTTCAAATCCCGAACAGCAACTCAAAGAAGGAAATCTACAACCTGGAATAACCCGGGTCTGACCCGAGTATTACATTCAAAAGAAAATAATACACGGGTCAGTCTAATTCAAACTCAGTTATTAGTGCATAGGAGCAATAATAATCAAATACGAATAGACGACAGTCACAGAAATCTCGTATATCCGACTCCTCGATAAAGGAATCGGATAACGACAAATATAACACTAAACAGTGTTAAACAACAATCAACAATCCAAAACAATTTAACAATCGAACTATCAACTAAATCTGTCAATCCTGCTAGGGTTGCAGTACACGCACGCGTGTACTGCCTCACCACTACGATAATGCAAACAAACTCGACTAACAGACCAGAGAACTGCAAGGATAAAACTGCACCCAAATACAACTGGCAAAAGTAAAGACCAGACAACATGGCTCAGGTGGAACTGCACATACAAACAGATGCAGCCACCATGACAACAAGTACGACAGGGATGAGCAGATGCAAGCAACAATGACACATGAATATGCAGTGTATAACCAAGTCGAGGCCTGAGATATATAAACAGTGGCAACACGTCACAGTAAAGATCAACATGAAATGATGTTTGTATGCCAAAAGGTCGGAGGCAAGGCAAACACAAATATCGATTAATGCAAACTGTCTCGAACCATTAACCAAGTCAGGTAGATAACTAATGCAACAGCTTAGGTCAGTGAACACTTCCTATATGCAGACCATAATCACAAGACTCAAGCTTACAGAGGTGCAGACGACCAAATAGCTAATGTGAATCAAACTTCAACAGTACAAATCCAAGAATATATGCCCAACTAGTGTGAGTTCAAATAGAACAGATGTCATGAGAACATTGAAATGCAGTTTGAAATAGGCAGTGGCAATACCACCGTGATTATGTAAATGCAGACTAGCTACTAATGATCAAGTTCAAAGTTGAAGCTAACAGTTCAACAACCTACACTTTAAATAACTCAAGTGAAGATACCAAATACCACATGAATGAACTAGCCTAGAAACATGCTCAAAACTCAACTGGCACATAACTACAAGTATGCAGTGGCGAACAATACCAAAGAAACAGAGACACAAAAACACAAAGCAATTATCAAACCACTGTTCCATGAAGTCAATGACGAACAACCCCAAATCATCACAGAAAGGACCAATTCGAATGGCCACTGACTCAATAGTGTATACATCAAAGACCAGGGCATGTACAAGTAAACTAAACAGGTTCAAATGATTCAAGTGAAGATGCAGTGAGGTTTGTACATGGATAAATAACATGAAGCACTGCAATTGCAAATAGCAGTATAACTGGAACCAAACAGACAACTGCAGCTATAATGTCAAGGCCATGGTCAATGATGAAATTACAGATGAACTAATCAACAGGGAAGCAACTAAAATAAATACACAGTAAAGTCAAGATGGAAATTCACGAAATCGACAATACCAGAAAATCCAAATCGCAAGCATCAATATATAAAACAGCCGATTAAACAATTTAATGCGAACAAAACCCACGTAATTCGAATTGAACACAACAGAGAAAATCATCAACCTCCAAACGAAAATCGAACAGCTAACAACAAATCCCAGAAAAACAAATACGACTGAAAATCATCAAATTCGAACACGAATAAACTTAGCTGGAATTAGATTTGAGCGGTTATCCACTCACCTTTTCTCGAAGAGGTCGCGAGCGAGAACGAAATGGAGCCGAAGCCATAGAAAATTCTTACAGAAGCAGAAGCAAATTTGAAAGCCTAAATTTTTTTTTCCAGATCGAGGCCGCCATTGATTTATTTGTTTCTTAGGGTTTTTCGAATGAGAGGGGGAAACGGGTTTGGGTTTGTGTAGAGGAGATCGTGGGGGTATGGGCTAGGGTATGGGCTGGTGTATTTTTTTTTCTTTTTACTTTTATTTATAGATAAAATTTATCCCTTTCTAATCATCTTTATCTATATTATTTTAATTTGCCTATATCATATCAATTTCAAAAGAATTTCTACTAGATACACCAACTCCACTAACCATTTTATAAAAGAATTTACACTGACAAAAGCACTTAACAATTTTATGAACGAATTTCAACTCGCATAAAATTTCAATTGCAATTGTCTAACAAATTAAATCGTCATTTGACGATAATCAACTGTTATGAAACAGCGGGTTGTTACAGACTCCCCTACTTATAAAAATTGCGTCCCCGCAATTTTCATAACTAAGGACGTCAATAACAATTACTTTTCTAACATAAACTGGTTACGCTAGGAAAATAAGAATCGAGAACACAAATACCAAAGAAATCTTTTAATTCCAATAAAAGGGTTTACAAATTTTCAATAGAATTTAACTACCAATAGATAGTCAGAAAGCAGCAAAGCTGAATAAATGCAATCATCAGCAATATTTAATTATCAACTAGATAATTGAAATTCAGAAATCACAAACAACAATATCTAATTATTGATACGATAATTAGAAAACAGCAAAATCTAATTATCAGCAAGGATAATTATAAAACAGAATTCGCAATTCGCAAAACGACAAGCATTTGATCATCTAACAGATAAATAGAAAACACGAACTTCATAATCAGCAAACTCTGACTATCAATAGAGATAGATAGAAAACAACAATTCAATACAATCAACGTAACCTAGAATCAATAAGAAACTAGAAAATCTCGTATCAATAAAATCAGCAAACATCAATTTATCTAATTATCTCAAACGATAATCAGAAAACATCAAATCATCAATTATCTACTTATTAAAACGATAATCAAATTTCAAATTCAACAAATATTTGATTATCTCAAGCGATAATTAAACCTAAAATCAACAAATATTTAATTATCTGAAGCGATAATTAAATCTAAAATCAACAAATAATTAATTATCTCAAGCGATAACTAAATCTCAATCAATAAATATTTAATTATCTGAAGCGATAATTAAATCTCAAATCAACAAATATTTAATTATCTCAAGCGATAATTAAATCTCAAATCAACAAATATTTAATTATCTCAAGCGATAATTAAATCTCAAATCAATAAATATTTAATTATCTCAAGCGATAATTAAATCTCAAATCAATAAATATTTAATTATCTGAAGCGATAATTAAATCTCAAATCAACAAATATTTAATTATCTCAAGCGATAATTAAATCTCAAATCAATAAATATTTAATTATCTCAAGCGATAATTAAATCTCAAATCAATAAATATTTAATTATCTGAAGCGATAATTAAATCTCAAATCAACAAATATTTAATTATCTCAAGCGATAATTAAATCTCAAATCAATAAATATTTAATTATCTCAAGCGATAATTAAATCTCAAATCAACAAATATCTAATTATCACAAGCGATAATTAGAAACAACAAATATCTGATTATCAAAAACGATAATCAGAACTCATATCAACAAATATCTAATTATCACAAGCGATAATTAGAAACAACAAATATCTGATTATCAAAAACGATAATCAGAACTCATATCAACAAATATCTAATTATCACAAGCGATAATTAGAAACAACAAATATCTGATTATCAAAAACGATAATCAGAACTCATATCAACAAATATCTAATTATCACAAGCGATAATTAGAAACAACAAATATCTGATTAGCAAAAACGATAATCAGAACTCATATCAACAAATATCTAATTATCACAAGCGATAATTAGAAACAACAAATATCTGATTATCAAAAACGATAATCAGAACTCATATCAACAAATATCTAATTATCACAAGCGATAATTAGAAACAACAAATATCTGATTATCAAAAACGATAATCAGAACTCATATCAACAAATATCTAATTATCACAAGCGATAATTAGAAACAACAAATATCTGATTATCAAAAACGATAATCAGAACTCATATCAACAAATATCTAATTATCACAAGCGATAATTAGAAACAACAAATATCTGATTATCAAAAACGATAATCAGAACTCATTTCAACAAATATCTAATTATCACAAGCGATAATTAGAAACAACAAATATCTGATTATCAAAAACGATAATCAGAACTCATATCAACAAATATCCAATTACCTGCAGATAATTGGATGCAACAAATATCTAGAAATCAATTAAGAAGACTAGAAAATCAACATAAAAGCTTGGATCGATCCCATTAGATGGCGAGTTTTTAATTCGCCGCACGTGCATCTCAGAGTGGCCGAAGCCTACCAAGTACTCAACATAATTTTGGCGCCCATCAGATTGACCCGAAGGTCCGTAGAGTGACCCGAAGGTCTAGTACTGGTATTTGACCCGAAGGTCCGCAGAGTGGCCCGAAAGCCCAACAAATGACCCGAAGGTCCAACAAATGACCCGAAGGTCCAACAAATGACCCGAAGGTCCTCATAGTGGCTCGAAAGAACACAAAATCATCAAATATTTCAATTAACGAGTCCGGAATTAACCGAAATAGCAAACACACATGTCCCATACCACGTGTTTTACTAAATCGTTTGATTCTCTTCATCGTTTCCTTGAAAGTGCAAAAGTGTGTATTTTGTAAAAATACATTTCACATTCTCAAACGGACAAGTCCGGAATTAAGCGAATCAGTAAAAGAAAGGGGTCATAGTCCTCGATTTTGCTGAAACGTTTAAATCGCTTCCTCATTCTTTTGAAAGCGTAAACTGTTAAAATTTCTGAAAACCATTTTATTTATTTTGTAAAAATAACAATTCACATTCTCAACTGGACAAGTCCGGAGTTAAGCGAAACAGTAAAAGAAAGGGGTCATAATCCTCGATTTTGCTGAATCGTTTAAGTCGCTTTCTCATTCTTTTGAAAACGCAAACTGTTAAAAATTTATAAAACAATTTCCATTTTAAAACGATTTTCCAATCACGTGATTAAAGCAGCAAATCAGTAACAATTTCGATAAGGAAATTGTACTTCTCAAAATACCGTAAAAACGGTCACAAAACAGCATTGCGGAATAACCGCTAGAAAATCCACTTTTAAAATTTGACGGTTACGGAAGCCAAAGCGACAGTAGTTTTAAAACGTCAAAATCACATCAAAATAATTTACATCAAAATGTAATATCAGTGAATTTTCATTCATCAGAAATGCCACAAAACACCGTGCTTCAAAATAGCACTGGTGTAAAAATCCCGTTATAAAATAACGGCAACAAAATACGTTTCATAACCAAGCATCGGTTCAACGTAAAATAAATGCAATAACGTGCAATTCAAATTTTTACATGTACTACAAAATGAACAAAGAAATCATTCGAAGGTATCTTCAATGAAGACAATTCAAAACAGCAAAGTCTAATCAATAGATGATTAGTACAAAAGAAAGCCAGCGGAAATTTCAACAAAAATCACATATCTGCAATTTCTTCGAATCCTCAATTTGGATTCGAAATTCTCAAAGAAACAAATAATTACAGCTATGTAAATAACAATTGGAATTCATATCAATTTCGTATTTTGATTCTTAAATCAAAAAGATTATCAGTTGTACTCAGCGAAGACAGTTTCACTGTTTCCGCTACGCACTCTGATAAATAGAACACAAATCAATCAAATCATCAGAACACAATTTCATCCAAACAACAAAACACAATTCCACTTTTATTTTTAAATAATGATATTTAAAAACTTGCATCAAAATTTCAAAACTTTAGTTTTTGACTCCAATCACAATAAAACATCGACTAATAGTTGTAACATATGTTTCATCCAAGTTATGTTTTATTTTATGTCCATAAACCCCAAGCTCTGATACCAACTGTGACGCCCCACCTCTATGCTCATAATAACAAAGAGTATTAAAAGAAATACTGTCTATTATTACGAAGAATAAGGCTGGATAGGAGCGACCATCCGTAATTGGCCTTACACTAATATTGGTTATCTCAATAGGAGTGGTATATACTTTTTATTTTTCATCTATTATTTATTTACTCCCATCGACACCCCCAATACTAGTATAAAACGAACTACGACGGTTCATAATAGTTTAGGACATTAGATATAACAATAATACAGATAATATAAATGCAGAACACAGATAAAAATAAAAGTCTCATATATATATATATATACTGATGTCAGTTAATACATAGTTGACACAATACATATGATACAACTACAACTGTCGACTCTAGAAGTTATATATACAAGTACATTATCGACTAATATACATGAATACATATCGTTCTATACAATGACACGACTACTACAAAATGACACTGACAACTTCAGATGATGTGAAAAGTCTTCAAATCCCGAACAGCAACTCAAAGAAGGAAATCTACAACCTGGAATAACTCGGGTCTGACCCGAGTATTACATTCAAAAGAAAATAATACACGGGTCAGTCTAATTCAAACTCAGTTATTAGTGCATAGGAGCAATAATAATCAAATACGAATAGACGACAGTCACAGAAATCTCGTATATCCGACTCCTCGATAAAGGAATCGGATAACGGCAAATATAACACTAAATAGTGTTAAACAACAATCAGCAATCCAAAACAATTTAACAATCGAACTATCAACTAAATCTGTCAATCCTGCTAGGGCCGCAGTACACGCACGCGTGTACTGCCTTGCCACTATGATAATGCAAACAAACTCGACTAACAGACCAGAGAACTGCAAGGGTAAAACTGCACCCAAATACAACTGGCAAAAGTAAAGACCAGACAACATGGCTCAGGTGGAACTGCACATACAAACAGATGCAGCCACCATGACAACAAGTATGACAGGGATGAGCAGATGCAAGCAACAATGACACATGAATATGCAGTGTATAACCAAGTCGAGGCCTGAGATATATAAACAGTGGCAACACGTCACAGTAAAGATCAACATGAAATGATGTTTGTATGCCAAAAGGTCGGAGGCAAGGCAAACACAAATATCGATTAATGCAAACTGTCTCGAACCATTAACCAAGTCAGGTAGATAACTAATGCAACAGCTTAGGTCAGTGAACACTTCCTATATGCAGACCATAATCACAAGACTCAAGCTTACAGAGGTGCAGACGACCAAATAGCTAATGTGAATCAAAGTTCAACAGTACAAATCCAAGAATATATGCCCAACTAGTGTGAGTTCAAATAGAACAGATGTCATGAGAACATTGAAATGCAGTTTGAAATAGGCAGCGGCAATACCACCGTGACGTATGTAAATGCAGACTAGCTACTAATGATCAAGTTCAAAGTTGAAGCTAACAGTTCAACAACCTACACTTTAAATAACTCAAGTGAAGATACCAAATACCAAATGAATGAACTAGCCTAGAAACATGCTCAAAACTCAACTGGCACATAACTACAAGTATGCAGTGGCGAACAATACCAAAGAAACAGAGACACAAAAAACACAAAGCAATTATCAAACCACTGTTCCATGAAGTCAATGACGAACAACCCCAAATCATCACAGAAAGGACCAATTCGAATGGCCACTGACTCAATAGTGTATACATCAAAGACCAGAGCATGTACAAGTAAACTAAACAGGTTCAAATGATTCAAGTGAAGATGCAGTGAGGTTTGTACATGGATAAATAACATGAAGCACTGCAATTGCAAATAGCAGTATAACTGGAACCAAACAGACAACTGCAGCTATAATGTCAAGGCCATGGTCAATGATGAAATTACAGATGAACTAATCAACAGGGAAGCAGCTAAAATAAATACACAGTAAAGTCAAGATGGAAATTCAAGAAATCGACAATACCAGAAAATCCAAATCGCAAGCATCAATATATAAAACAGCCGATTAAACAATTTAATGCGAACAAAACCCACGTAATTCGAATTGAACACAACAGAGAAAATCATCAACCTCCAAATGAAAATCGAACAGATAACAACAAATCCCAGAAAAACAAATACGACTGAAAATCATCAAATTCGAACACGAATAAACTTAGCTGGAATTAGATGTGAGCGGTTATCCACTCACCTTTTCTCGAAGAGGTCGCGAGCGAGAACGAAATGGAGCCGAAGCCATAGAAAATTCTCACAGAAGCAGAAGCAAATTCGAAAGCCTAAATTTTTTTTCCAGATCGAGGCCGCCATTGATTTATTTGTTTCTTAGGGTTTTTCGAATGAGAGGGGGAAATGGGTTTGGGTTTGTGTAGAGGAGATCGTGGGGGTATGGGCTAGGGTATGGGCTGGTGTATTTTTTTTTCTTTTTACTTTTATTTATAGATAAAATTTATCCCTTTCTAAACATCTTTATCTATATTATTTTAATTTGCCTATATCATATCAATTTCAAAAGAATTTCTACTAGATACACCAACTCCACTAACCATTTTATAAAAGAATTTACACTGACAAAAGCACTTAACAATTTTATGAACGAATTTCAACTCGCATAAAATTTCAATTGCATTTGTCTAACAAATTAAATCGTCATTTGACGATAATCAACTGTTATGAAACTCCGGGTTGTTACAGTTCTTCATAGTAAACCAAAGTTCTCTATCATAATATATGGCTAGATAAAGAGAATGGAGGTGTAACATCCCTAATTTTGATAACATTATTCAGGAGATCTAATTAGATAAATTAAATATAATAATGTAAATAATTAGAGTGATAAGGGGATTGAGATATGAAAATAAATTAAGGCCGTGCACAATTAGCTAATTAAATGGGCTTAAGAATGGTTTATAGGCTAATTAAATTATATAAGGGCATATTGGGAATTAGCCACACATAACTCTTACCCTTATATATATACTCTCGTTCCTCATAGTTTCATTTTCCCATTCACGTCATTTGGCAAACAAAATAAAAACGTAAGAATAGAGGAGCCGACCATTAACAAAGAAAGGAAAGAGGAATTAAATCAAAGGCTAAAGAATTAAAGCAAGGGGAATAAATCTCAATCTCAATCCAATCTCCTTATCCTAATCAAGGTGAATAATATTTATACCATCTCTATTTTGTTTTATGATCATATGTTTTCGGATTTATGATTAAATTAGTTTTTATGATGATTTGGATGATGATATGCTTGAATTATATTTTTTTTAATTTAAACAAGATTGTTTAAATGAGAATTTATGCGGTTTTAGGGAAAAACCGATTGTAAATGATCTTTGAATGCCATGGAAAAATTTTATGTTGTGTAAAACATGATTTTGGAGTTGGATTTTAATTTTTGATAATTTTCCAGTATGGAAAGATTATTATGAACTTTTAAAGGAAAATATGGTTAATTGGGTTTAGAAATTTATTTCAGAAATTATATTGAGAATTTGGGTCTGAAATTTTGATATGTTAGATAACATGGTGAAAGTGAATTTCTGTCATTTTTGGGGAATTTTCCTAAGTGATTTGCTATGGAAATTAAATTATTTTAGAAGAAGTACTTATTTGCAATATTGGTTTTGCTTAATGGAAGGGCTTATTTGTTAAATTAACCTTGGTTTAGATCTGAAATTAAGTGGCAGTTATTTTGGTAAAGAATTTGAAAAGTTAAGGCAACCAATCACATGTTTAAACGTGGCAGGTTAGTTAGAAAGTATTTGCTTTAATTGGTATTAATCAGTTTTCATCCAAAAAAGTTGGTTCCGCCTCCTTTAAAAGTGGCTTTCGACTCCAATGCCTCTGCTTCAACTCAGTCGAGACCAACCTAGCTAAAACCTATTAAACCCGAAACCAATCCACATGGCATCAATGAGATTGGTACGAAGTGGATTGGTGAAGTGCATAAGGCAAGGTGTCGAAGGCACTGCTTTCGATAGAGATGAAACCATTATTTACTTTTAAAAGATACGCGCCTGCCTTGTCTTTGAAGGGTGCTTTCGATCAAATCGATACCCAATTGCTTTCTAACTTGTTGCCGTCTTTTTTTGTTTAAAAGTAGAGCTTTCGACTAAGACCCTTGTTTATAAAAGAATGCTTTCGAAAATGATGGTTCCGGCCTAGTCGAAACTCTTCTGTTGTTTTTATACCTTTCGAGTGTGTTGAAGTCATCAATGTTTTCGAAGGGTTGTTTTCAGTTTTTAACTTATACTAAGCCACTTCCTAAATGCTTTCGAAAGGATCCAAGGGTTTTGAAGGAAATGGCTTCGAAAAGGGGTTTCGATGCTATCCTTTAGTGTTTTCCTTAAATGATTTGAAGCTTTTGAAAGGGATGGTGTCGACACCATCAAGTTTTCCCCAATACTTTTATATGATAAAGAATGGTTTCGAAAGAGATACTTTTGTTTATATTCACTTCGACCCAAATGATTTTTTAAATATAAACCCAGTGATTTTGGAAGGGATACTTCCATAGGTTTCGAAAGGGGTACTCTCAATGGTTTCGAAGATATGCTTCTAAGAGTTAATAAGTAATACTTTATTACATTCGAAAGGTTTTGAAAGAGAGGTTTTAAAGTGTTTTGAAAGGCAGGGGCCTAATGTTCTGAAAAGAGATTTATATGCTTTCAAAGGAGGTTATCCAATGAGGTCGAAAGCCAAGTTTTGAAGGTTTCAAAAGCCTTAGTTTTCAAAAAATAACCCAATCTCATTTTAAAGGAAAACCATAACATAAATGAATAAAGTATTTTGATATGGAGTTTTTGAAGAAGTTTTCTTTGATTAAAAGGTTAAAGGGATTAACCAAGTTATTATGTTTGCTTCTTCAAATATGAATATATATTCACATTGTAATGAACCCATAGCAGTAATTTGAGTAAGGGCAGAATAACCAGCTAGGTTGACCCAGTAGTGAATATAAATTAAACCGATTAAAGATATTGACAGGGGCCAACAGGTTTACAATAAGCCCATGAAAACTGTGTATAGGAAAAGATATTGGCAAGGGCAATAGGTTTATAAGAAATCCATGAAAACTATGTTTAAATGAAGATGTCAGGAAGACATGTTCATAGTTAGTCCATGAAAACTATGATTTGATATTGGCAGGGGCCAATAGGTTTGTAGTTAGCCCATGAAAACTATATCCAGATTAAGATATTGACAGATGTTAGTAGGTTATTAGTTACCCCATGAAAACTAGGATAAGAGAAAGATATTGGAGTTACCAATAGGTTCAGGGAGAACCCATGAAACAATAAAGATATTGGCAGGGGCCAATAGGTTCTTAGTGACCCCATGAATACTATGAAATAGGATAGGGAGTCCATAAAAATTTAACTGATTATTAGTCAGCCCATGAAAACTATTAGGTTAATAGTAATCCTAAAAACTATAACTAAGACAGATATTCAAATTGAATGGGGATGGGTAATCCAGAATTAATTCACTTGTTTTACATATCATCTTATCATATTGTTTTGAATTGTTTTAACCATTGTGGATGCAGGAGCACAATATATGGTTTTATAAAGGTTTTAGGATACCAGTGAGGGGAAAACCCGTTCCGCTAAGCGGCGTGGTCTCACTAGATATCTAAATAGTTGAGATCGTAGATTATTATTCATACCAGGCTTTATGTCTGACTCGAAGTTTATGTTTTCCCCTTAAACTCTCGGGTACTCAATTGATTTTGAGTAGTTTGAGAGTTGAGGTTTTCAGGTACCTCTTTAGATGAATAAGCTTCCGAAGATGTGCAGAAGGCATGATAGCTATCTAGTGTTCTCTTTTATTTTGATTCCGCTGTGTTGATGTAAAAGCAAAGTAGTTAAATTGCCTATATATACTCTGATCATCCAAGGGGGCTTCTTCATATGTCACTCTTGGTGTACGTTGTAATAAATATTCTTTCTTTGAACGTGGTTAATAATTGTGGGATTATGTAATGAATTTGAAATGTTTTGAAATGGAATGTGGATCTTGTTTGATGTTATAATTTTTTTCCATATTCATGTGTTTCTGTGTTTCTGTGTATCAATGTATCTAACATTTCCGTATTTGGTCGCCGAGGATTAATAACTATGGACGACTGCAGCATCCGAAGCCGTTAGTTTTGGGTTTCCAAGTAGGGGGATGTTTTAGGAGGTTTCTAGTCAAGGAGCCTGATCGGAGTAGACACTAAGGAATCGAGTGAGTGATACTTGTTCGAAAATAAAGTTACGTATTAGAATAGGGATCAAAAAGGTTTTGCTTATGGATGATCTATGAAAATCATGCAAACTTTTGAATAATTGTGGTATTCATGTGGTGAAATTATGGGGATGAAATTCTTTTAAGGAGGGGAGAATGTAACAACCCAGAATTTTATTGCTTTGATGTGTTAATATTAATTTTAATTTGAATATTCAATTAATAATTTTTAATGGTTAAATGACCCTTTTTCATTGAAAACTAGTGATGGTGAAATTATTTTCAAAATGTGTTTACAAATATATTTAGTTAGAAGGAAACTAGAAAATGTGATCGGAAATCGTTTTTCGAATTTTCAACTTCTCGATGTCAAAAAGTTGTCGGAAAACGCTGTGCACATTTGAGTGTATATACACACACATTTACAAATTTTAAGACACTTTCATTTGGAATAATATGTTATTAATAAGTATTTAATATAAAGGTTTTAGGTAAGATTAAAATAAGGATAAGATGTGACATGAAAAGTGTAAAACTAAACCTAAGTAAATGGAAACATCGTATTAACCACTATATATTCCCATAATTTGTACTTTAATGTGATGAGATGATTGAAAAGTAAAAGGAGGGGGATAACGTGTATAAGAAGGTAGGAAAGGAGGATGGCATGATGAGGTGGCACTTAATGAGTGGAGGGCATGTACTTCAAGAGCATTTTGGTAATTTGGTAAATTCACTTTATATAAAACCTTTTTCAATTTTTTCTTCCATTTTCCATTCATTCTCTCTTTTTTTTTCAAAAGTTTTTCATCTTCCCTAAGCTTTCTAAACTTGTTAATGGCTTTCATGCCTTTCCAAAGTTTTAAAAGTCACTTTTTTTCACTTTAAAACCTCTTAAACCTGTTCAAAACTTTTATTCATCTTCCTACTGCACTTCTACTTTAAAAACAAAGCCGTACTCACCTCCTCCCATCAAGGCCATGCCTTAAAGCGCATAGGCCGAGCCATATTCTCCCATGACCGAACCCAAAAAGGCTTTCCTAAGTTCAAAAATCAAGTTTTGGTTTTCAAAATCCCAGATCTAGATTTCTTCCATAGTTATAAAAAGATTTGCTAGAGTTTAGTGAGTAAAACTTATATCCTTATGAAACTTATATCTTTAAGTTATGTTAGCATCTGTATGTGAAATTGCTTGGTTGTTGGTTATTAGATGCTTTGTATATGAGCATATATGTGCTTATATGTGTTTGAATGTGATATCTAGTTAGACTTGAAAATAAAGTCAAAAAGTAATGTGGATGTGATAAAGTTTGGATTTTTATATGTGTTTATGGTTGTAATATAATTGTGTATGTTATGGATATTGTTATATGGTCGTACGCTAAGAAAATTTTACACCTTTGTATGGTTTGACGACTTGGAATCCTTGTGTAAACGATTTGGTTATTTGTTTTCAAAAATCAAAAGAGTTTTCAAGTTTCAAACTTTATTTTAGTTTTACAAAACTCTTACGTTATGTTTGAAAAAGTTAGTAAACTTCCAAGAGTTAAGTTTCAAAAAGGAAAGTCAAGACAAGTTTTCAAGTTATGGTTCATATAGCGATAGACGCTATGAATACAATTTTTGGAAAAGTTCAACTTTTTACAAAATTAAATTTTATACTAAAAAATATATTAGAAATGTTTTATAAACTTAATAAGATGATTAAAGAGAGTTAATTAAAGATTTATTGATTAATTATTAATTAATTAGTTTGGTAATAAATAATTAATTAAGTATTAAACAAGGTTTATTAATTATAAATTTATAATTAAGTCAAGATTAAGTACTAATTAATTATCTTTTAAGAGTAAGATTAATTTTAATTAATTTACTTATTAAGTAAGATATATTTCTAATTAACTATGAATTAAGTATATGATTTATTTTAAATTAATTATTAATTAAGTATAAGATTAATTATTAATTAATCATTAAGTAAGTGTTCAATTATTTTAAATTTTAAATTAATTGAAGGTTTAATTTGTAAATAAATTATTTATTAATCGTTAAATTATTTCTTAACTTATAATTAAGTTAAGTTAAGACTTAATTAAGATTTAATTATGATTTAATAAAGGGCTTTACTTGTAATTAATGATTTAAAAAGAGGTTTTAGTTTTAAATTACTTAGTGGTTGGAGTTCGGATAAAGCGATGCTAAATCACAACTCTATTCGAGAAACTTTTGAGGAATCATTCTCCTTCGATAAATTTTTGAGTAGCACCCCGTTGTGTTTTTGTTTCGAAAGTGAGATGCTTGGGAAAATCCTATTAATTATACTTGGGAAAATCATTGAATTTACCAAACAATTTTATCTTGGTCTTCTTTCGTCTTGGGTAGAGAGTGAGGAATTTTGATCTCATGCTTGTCTATCCTTCCTTTGAATGATGAAATAATGTGTTGAATACAAACTCTTTTTAAGAAATTGCGAGGATGCAATTTTGTTAAGGAGGGGAGTCTGTAATATTTTGTTTCTTCCTGCATGTGTCTTTTTTAGCTTCTACAGGTTACTAAGGATCATTTCTCCACCAAAAGCCATCATCTTCATCTTGAAATCGCACAAAATCTTGCTAAATTGCTAAGGTGAGTTCCAAACTCACAATAGCTAACTAAATAATGAGCTGCTGTAAAGAAAATGTGAAACTTCTTGATTTTATCTCGAATTGCTGCATGATCTTTTCCAGATTGTAGTTTAGATGTTAAGCTATGAGCATGTCAATTTTCATTGTAAAATTCCATCGTTTGATAAGTCTTTTTACTTCTGGAAAATCAGTACGCACCAGAAAAAGTCACTGGAACCACCTCCGTAGACTGGGTCGACAGTGAGGTCGACCCAGTGCCTCACAGGTCGACCGGCCTGTCGACCTGATGTGGCAGGGGTCGACCACTTGTCGACCCATTCACGTAGATAGATGGCCTTGTTTCTTTTAGCTATTTGCAACACTTTTCCTTCCTTGCTATGATTTTTGTAATCAGTTCTTTTGCGGTTTTGAGATGTTTTTGATGATGACTATGGGCTATAATATCCATCAATGGATTAGCCGAGATTTGGAGGAATTTGGAATTTAAAATTTGGAATTTAAATTCGAATATCGATTGGGTGTATTTCCAACGTTTTCTTGATTTTCAAGCCCTATTTCTTCCAAATAAATTTTGAGAAAATTTATGAATAATTTAGGTTTTGAAATCTTTATTATATAATATTTTCAAATTATTATTAAATTATTCAAAGTAATTTAGATATATTCAAGCAGAATTTTCAATAAATATCTTCTAAATGATTTCAGAAAATTATTTTAAAATCCCATTTTCTCAAGTAAATTATTTATAAATAATATACATTACTTTTATACTGTTTGGACGTATGAGAAAGAGAATTAAACGGTTTTGTAAAACCCATGGCATGGGACACGTGAGTTTACTTTATCGGTTAATTCCAGACTTGTACGATCGAAACTATCTGGGTTATTGATTTCTGAGTTATTTAGCCAATTTATGGCGGGTTTTTGAGATTATAATTCCTGTCTTTAGGAATTATCCGGGAAGACCAATATTTGGCGGGTTGTGGTTCGAGATCTCCTATTCTAGGAGTATGATCTATGAGAACCTGTTATAGTGTTTTACTTGCCAATGAGATGAGGCGAGTCTGAGTTTTCCGAGTTTTGAGATTTTATGATGATTTCTGTTTTCTAATGTGGCATAGGATGCATGTTAACACTTTTTGGGTTTCTATCTGGGAGTTGTGACACATTCTGGGATTGCCAGTACTATAGACCTTCGGGTCATCTGGGATTACGACTTCGGTCGTCTGAGATTTACGACTTCGGTCGTCTGGGAGAGGTACATAATATATATATATATATATATAGTACTGGGGGGAAATGGCATGTGCAGCATCGCTTCAGCATGCAAATGGGATTTGGCCAATCTAGGGAATTTTTATGAGTTTTTGATTTCGATTTCACCAATTTGAGATGATGAATTTACTTATAGCCTTGAGTTAGAGAAAGGCTTATATATATGTTGTTTTATGGTGATTCCGATATTGGGATTATAAACTCTTATTGAGTTTCATGAGTTTTGATTTGGAGATTTTGATGATTTCAGATATGGCTTATATATTGGTTATGTTCACTTACATTGTATAGCCCTTTGAATGTGAAACACCTATGCCATGTTAAAACTTATCATGTAATTAACTTTGAGCCTTATGGAATGCTTATTCTTAGTAGTATAAATAGACTTTCTTATATATCAGTCCTTTATCCTTAAAGGAATGTTTCCCTTATGCACTTATATTCCTTTATCTTTTACTAATATCAAGTTCTAGTTAGCCTGACCTGTGTATTTATTACTCGGGTCAGATCGAGTTGCATGTTAGCTTTTGGACCTATGCTAGCTTTACCTTTTGGGCTTCTTCATCGACTTTGGTTATGGCATAGTTTTTGTGTAGTATTCTTTTGTTGGGAACCTTATGTTGTATCTATTCTTTTGTGGGGATGTATGTATATATTATGGTTGAATACCACTTGTGGCATGTTGTATTACATTTGATGTAAGAGTATAAGTATATTATCTGTGTTGCTGTTCTGTGACTTGAGATTGAATTGTTATCATATTTTGTTTCTGAATCGATCCTATAGCCACCATAGTAGTGTATTAGAAAGGAATTAAGTAGGTCGAATACTCGAGATAAAATGGGAAAAAAATATAAGTGCCAAAAGCCGACATACTTAGCTCTAATCTAATGCAAGACTATGATGGTCGCCCTTAACCGGCCCTATTCTCCGCATTAGCAGACATAATTACTATGTAATTCTCTTTGTTAATGCGGGTCTCGGGATGGGGCGTTACAGCTATTTCCAAAGATCTATTTGTTTAAAAGCAACTTTCTTTCCAAAGAATAGTTTTGAGCACAACAGATTCGATTGTCGATACCATTAAGTAACCATACAAATGCAAATAGGTTATACTTTGACAACTGTTTAGCAGAATAAATCCCCATTCTGCTATAACTTAATTGTTTTAATTATGTGGACATTTGTTAGTAAAATAAATCCCTATTCTGCTATAATTGAACTTAATAGATTGTTTTGGAAATCTATTTAGTAGGACAAATCGCCATCCTGCCATTATGTTATTTGGATATGTATTTGCCAGTTGGTTTATATTGACATGTTATTCCCTGATTTGGTTATGAATTTTATTTACATATATGTTGGCTTATGTAAATAACTGTTTTGTGACTTGAAAGCAAAAATTTAAATAAATCATAATTTGATTTAGTATCACTGTGGTCGCTAAGCCTCTTTTCGTATCTTTAAGTTTAGTTTTAAATTAACTTTAATTTTATTAACAATTTGAGGTTAAGTATTGATATAATTATAAAGGGTGTTTCAATGTTAGATAATTAACTATTTATTTGGGAATGTTTTAAAGTAAGTTGGTTACTATATTTTTAAGTATGTTTTTAAGTTAAATAATTACTTTATTAACGATGTTTGAAGTAAATTATTTATTTTAATGTTTAAATGTAATTATTTAATTATGTTAGGGTCTTTATAAAGGATAAATTGTTTATGAAAGGATTTTATTTTGTGAAACGATTTATTAAAAAGAGATTTACAAATGATATTTTGTAAAGGAAATTATAGAAATTATAAATCATTTTAGAGTTTATAAGGGAGTTTTGGAAAGAGGAAATCTTCCTTAAGTTCTTTAAATATATTTATACCGATGAGATAAGTATATGAAAGCATAATGTTTTGGTAATATACATATACCATTGAGATAATTATATAAATGTTTTCCAAGTATTGAAGGAGTATAAGGGGTTTGTGAAAATATCCTTTGTAAAGGCATTTTAAATCAAGGTTTTGAAAGTGATTTTATTTATAGGGAAATAAATTATAAAGGCTTAATGGATTCCACAGAACTAAATATATGTTGTTTGTTTGACTATTTGATGGTTAAATAACCGACTATTAAATTTTTGCCAAAACGTAACTCTGGAAATATCTAGGAGACACACGTGAGTTATATGGCACAATTATCTTCAATGATGTTGTACTATGCGTATCAAACTCATTCTGTCTCCTAGGACAAATGATAAGGAAATCCGTTCATTAAAACGGTTAAGGGGTGATCTTTGCTCTTATCTATTGTCTGTTTATTTCTGAAAGAGGTTGAGTTTACCGAAAACTACCGAATGTTGTTGCGAAGAGATCGGGATAGGATAAGTATAAATTATCTGAAATCCACTTCGATCCAACTCAAGCATTTTAAAGTGAAGACATCTTAAAGATGATGGAGTCGAAGATGAAGCTTTTAAAGTGCAAGGCTACTTACTACAAATCCTGAGGGTGATTCCAAAATGGATGCAGTAGAAGCAGTGCCTTTGGCTTCGTTCAATCCTTGAACGAACTTGTATGGATGAATGCTGGCACTGCATTTCTACCTGGAGGGCAGTATTAGCATTCCAAGTGGGAAGCACTAAAGGAAGGTGAAATGTAGCCTTAATCCTCATCAGCTGAGATTGACTGAAACAAGGAAGATGGAGAAAGGCTATGTGGGTCGTTCCCATTAGTGTATGATCATCACCTTTCTAGATCCCTATTACAGATTTGGTTGTGCATGAGAGCTCTTAAGGGAAAGGTTGGAAAGCAACCTGTGTGATGACATATTCGGTACTATCCAGTAAGGGGTAGGCCGACACTGTGTTGGCAGGGGTCGATAGGTTCGACCTCGGTACATTTTATCTAGAGATGTACCATTCGGAAGGTAGTCCCTTACCTTTTCATTGTTTGGAATCCATTATCCAGTACGTGTCATATGGACTTAGTTGTGCCCAACTATGTTGAAATGTGAGATGCAAAAATTTCAGCTATTTTATATATTTATTTTCAACCCTAGACATCATTATAACATCACTGGATTTCGTATAGAAATGTTTTGGTTGTCGTAAGGTAAAAACACGTCCGTGTTTATGTATGGCATGGTCTTATGAGATGCATTTGTATTTAAAGGGTTTTATAAGATATAATAAAATTCCTTATGATTTGAGTTTCTCATGCTGGTTTTACCAGATTGATCCGGGCGTTGTTTTCTTTTAATGCTCAGGTCAAACCGAGCATATTTTCCAGATTATCTTTGGATGCATTGGAGCTCTGGAGACGAGCTGGAGGCCAAGACGTATCTATTGTATGGCACGTGAATACTATGTACGTATTAGTGTCGAATTCTAAGGGTCGAAAAGGTGGGTTGTTACATTTATAGATTGAATTTCTATCCTTCTTATCAAAAGATTCTATAGAAGTCCTTTCAGATGAATTTCTAGTTTTATTATTAAGAGAACCGATAATCTTCTTATCGAGCAAGTTTCTGGTACTTTCAATCAAACTTGACTTTACATTAAAGTATGAAAGCTTCTTTATATGAAGAAGAGGACAAGCTAACTCATATCCCTGTCAAATCAAAGAGGGATTGTTTAAATTTCAATTTGAAGTTAACAATGAAAGTCATCATCATTTACTTTATGATTTTCAGCAGAGCGGGATTGAAGAGAAAATCACGTAGAGTGTTGGAAGGGTGAGATAATTCTTGGTTTTACACTAAAGTGTAAAAGGCTTCTTTTATACAAGAAGGGGGCAAATACTATCCACATATTTTCTAAGAGAATGAATAATAAGATACAAATGCGTATATCGAATATCTAAAGAAGATATCGGCCCATAAAGGATGTCGAATCTGAAGGCAAGAAAGGATGTCAAATTTCTACAATAAAAGATGTCGAGCGCTAGAAAGTGGGTAATCTTCCAAGAATGTTAAATCCCAAGTGATTGACAAACATGAGGGTTATCGAACTTCAACAAAGAAGATATGTCGCATAACTAAGAGATGTCAAATGCATATTCACATAGAAGGTATATTGGGACTCTATAGATATCGAGCCTTTATAAGTAATAAAAGTTGTAAAGCACCCACAAGCGACAAGAGATCTCAAGCATTTACAAGCACCAGGGGATGGTGGGCTTTAAAGAATATAAGGGATGTTAAATATCTATAGTTATGGAGGATGTCGAAAGTCAACAACATGAATTAGAATGTCGTATGTAATCAGTATAACGAGCAATGCCAGGAGTTGACAATTCAGGAAGGGTGTCAGATATCAACAATATAGAGGGATATCGAATATTGATAATATAAAGAAGGATGTCGTATTTCACCAGTATAGCAAACAATATCGTAAATCATCAAGGTAGCAAGGATGTCGTAAATCATCAAGGTGGCAAGGATGTCGTAAATCGTCAAGGTAGCAAGGATGTCGTAAACCGTCAATGTTCAGAGGGATGTCGTAAGTCATCGATATGAAAAATGTCATCGCATGTCAACAACACAATGAAGGATGCCGAAAATAAATGTTGTCTAATGACACGTGGCAGCTATGCCGTCTACTTCGACCCCTATAAATACAGACCCCATGTGACCTTAATGAGGGGGAATCATTTCTTTCTCTCCTTCTCAGAATTAAAGAATTGTAAACCCTAAATTGATTTGGCAAAAACCAAGAACCAATTGTAACTTTTGAAACTTATGAGCAAGGACTTGGATAAATGACTTTGCATAATCTATTTACCTTAATCTTGCAAACTTGACTATTATTGTACATAGACGTGCATATAACCAATTTTTAGATTCAGACTTGACTTTGGGCCCATGACTTGAACAAGGCTGCTTAATCCCTTATCTAAATTAGTCATTAGTTTGTAAAATAACTATTTTTCCTTTTTAACACATGAACAATGGATTTTGGCTTATGTGAATTGCCCACCTTGCCCATTAACAAACGATTAATGGACTATTGCATATTCACATAACTTGCTTATTCTACCCTTGGATATGTGACATGAACTTTTGAACACTTCCATATCAAAAGTTTAGGGGCATTATGGAACCATTTCAAATAACATCCTCTTGAACTAAGTCTTGCATGATTAAACCAATCTTTGGTTTAACGATAACCTAGTGACCTATCAAGGCAATGTCATACCAAGTAACATCATGGGTGTTAACCAATTTTTGGTTCAGCATGACATCATGGGTGTTAGACCAATTTTTGAGTTAACAAAGACGGTTCATCAAGATCTTGGAAACATACTTAGATTCAACTAGACTTAGAATGCTGATTTCAACTAGACTTAGAATGCAAAAATGTAGACGAGCCACGAACTTGGAAACATACTTAGATTCTAAAAGATTTGACTCAAGAAGTTTGATGGAAATTGGGGCTAAGTAGACCACTCGGTACTGGGAGGTTTTTCTTCCACTTGGCACTTCCCAATCTCCTTATAGTCCAAGTACTTCATCAAGCGACCATGATAAAGTGCCTTTTTCAGAAGACATATGAGCAATACTATGGATTTCTGAGAAGAAAGCAGGAAAAGACAAGCATCGGGTGAATCATCAGAAGGAATTAGATCTTCGAAAATAAAATTTTAGAATGTATCGAATTGAAGATAGAAAGGTAAGACAAATAAGGTAAAGGATTTTCACCTAGAAAAAACCCACCCGAGAAGAACCTCTCGGTACCGAGAGGTATTAGTTAGATTGGGTTGGCATGTTCACTCATGTGACTTGGACTTGCATCTGGACTTTATTCAACGTGGGTTCTTCAGTCTACTGGCGAGTTTCTCTATAAATACCAACCATATAGCAACTAAAGGGGGGATTCACACTTTGCATCTTCATCTGTGACGACCCGGAATCCAACGTCCGAAAATCAACAAACAATACCTCACTTGTATTTGAATGCCAGAGATTCAAACGTCGGAGTCCAGTTCGCTGGAGCTTATAACAACATTAAGTGATAACAACACAGCGGAAACAAAATGAATTTCATTGATATACAACATGGATACAACATTGATACAACAAATGATCACCAACATCAGAGTACAATGTATATGATACAATAACTGAATACAATAACACCGCAGGGGAAAAGATAACATGACAACTGAATAACACCAACAGAGCTTCCAAAAGAGAGAGCGAGAATCCAACATACTGCGACTTCGATAAGGTCTTCCAAAACTCCAAAGACTTCAAAGATTTCCGAATCTACATCCACTATCTGAACTAGCTCCAGAACACGGATAACCTGTCTCTAGGCTACCCGTGTGGAAAATTATGGGCACCCAGAGTTTAGAAGGGGAACAATAAACTCCGGGTCAGTCATGGGACTAGTATGAGTAAACATAAAACAGTTGTTTGCACAAAACAAGAAATAGAAAGAAATCCGTTATGCTTTTTGGAAAATGAAACTACCATAAGGCCTCCCGGCACACACACAATGCAATCGCACACTTGGGGGAGATTTCTCCTTATAGCAGTCAAACATGCTTGATACGTGAAAATCCTTTTGATATTATTATTAGTGCATAGTGTAGAAAACATTTCGAAAGTATAATATTAATCTTAGCCAGAATAGGTACCATTATATTATGCCTACTATAGCTACCATTTAACAATGGCAGTTATACAACTGAAATCGTAAGGGCTCATATTTGATTGATTGGATTTCCAACAAATGGCCAAGGCTAAGGAACTTCCTTTTCGAATGGGTACACCTATGGAGGGATGCCCCAAGAACCTAACCGGATCTTTGCCAACACAAGGCCGAGTTACCTCTGTAACTAGGTAACTAACTGTCACGAGTATGCCATCCCCCGGTCGTAAACAACCTTTATCGAGGGCCCTCTACACCAACAGCCACATAAGCAAATTATATGGGCTCCATACCAAAATACCACTTTTTATCCAGAAGGAAATGCACATACCCTGAGGGGCGCGACCCCCATAACCTTGCTGCATCCTTCCTGTTTCGACCACTTCCGGGGTGTGAGGTTCGATGAAGTCTCGTCCCAGAAAGCTACACTTTTCACAAAATCCATGCTTCGATCAACCAATGATCAGCACTTAACATGCCACACTACCAAATTGGGAGTATATCGCTAATAACAATCAACTACACAACCTCTAAGCTCGTACGTCTTAGAGAAGGGTGTTAAGCTAAGAGAATAAATTCTCCTCCACCAACAGAAATGTATTTGATAGAAACCAGCTTTATATCTCAAAGTGTAATGTCAGACATACATCCCTACAAGTCCATCCTAGGTCTGAATGGAACCGAAGGCACTTCGAAAGAAGTCCTTGCAAATCCGGATATCCACAATCCTTGAATGAATCTGACTCCGATCGCATCGATATCAAATGCCGTTTTACAGGCCAAGTTGTTTAAGAAAACAATTTTACTTCAAAGTAGAAGTTCACATTCACACAGCAATATATCACAGATATCACAGCTCAATCCAAAACAATTCATATCACAGAGTATCACAAATCACATATCAGAGATATCAACAATTCAAGGCATTCAATATAATCCAATTATCTATAAGAAAGATTAATTAATCATATGACTATAATTAATTTAATTTACTCAAAATAAATTAATTACTTATGAATTAATCACTTAAACCTGCTTAATTATCATTAAGTAATTACAAACCATTTTACTTAATTATTTAATTAAATAATCATATAATTACTTTCATTAATTATCCTTTAATTACTGATTAATTTTCCTTAATTATTAATTAATTAATCCTTAATTATTAATTAATTAATCCTTTAATCATTAAATTAATTAACCTTACTTAATCTTTAATTACCTACATTAAGTAATTATCCTTTAAGTAATTATCCTTTAATTACTTTCATTAATTAATAAATCCTTAATTACTTAAGATGTTAATTAATTAAAAGATAACCCATTTATCTTAATTGATTACTCTAATTATCCTTTAAATCTTATTAATAACTTTTGGAATTAATTATCAATAACCAATTAATTTAAACCATTAAGATAATTAACCTTTGAAAACATTTTGTCTTCTTAATAACACCTTAATTGCATTATTAAGTTTATTTAATATAAACTTTAAAAATAAAGGTCATATATATATTTAAAATACTTTAAACTTAATTAATATAAAAGTAATTTGTTTTAAAACCTTTAATTAATCCTAAACTTAAATAAGACATTCATTATATAAAAGAATAAATTAAGAAGTTATTTAACTTTTAAAACTTGTTTAATTTAAAAACTTAAAAGCTGCAACAACATCAACCCGAGACAACTGGATATCCTACCCGAGCCAAATACCAGATCACCCGAGCAAAAATCCGAGTCAAAACCCTCTTCTTCTTTTTCTGTTTTGATTTAAGTTTGAAAACTGGAAACACACTCGCGTACGACCCGAATGCACACTCGAGCCATTCCTTCTCTTTCCCGGGTACAAACCCGAGACCACCATCTTCTTCCCCAAATCTAAACTACCGATACTCCCTGATACATGTGCACGTGCACAGATGCTCCGACTACCTCCGGTCGATGCTGCGACCATCAACATGACGACAACAACCTACTCAAGCCCTCAGACCACCCAAATGGACGAACTCACCAGCAAATCGAAATCGAGCAACTCGACTACCCACTGGAACAAATTGGATCACCAAAAAACGCCTCGACCCACCGACTCAGGCCACCAGAGGCCTCGCAACTCCATCCAAAGCTTCGTCGATCAACCATGCATCGATCCCTCCCCGGTCCGATCGCCTCTAGTTCATCCATGACAATGCAGCAGCTCGAATTCCGACCTCATCCAAAACATGGGTTTAAACCCTAAATCGACACCGTACCACCGCCTCGGTGAATTATAAATTCACCGAGTATTTTTCTGATGATCCCCGACCACTAAGCATGCTTCAGTTACGATCACGAGATCCATCTCCTCTCCGATCGCCGTAAATTGCCAAAAACCCAATTCACGTTCAACCTCGAATTCCTCAATATATACGACACTAAAAATCTTGATTCTTCTTTTGAAATTCATGATTTATGAAGACGAACAAGATGATGTAGGTGAATCAAGAAATTACGGGATTCGAATTTGACATGTTTTAAAGTTTTTACTGTATATTTCAATTTTCCAGATAAACTCAAACTAATTATTCTTAAAAATATTTTTTTAAACTTAGATCTTGATTATACAAACATGTTTCGTTTAGATCTTAAACCCTAATAAGAATCAGAGGAAGAGATTTTTGTTTTTGAAACAGGTTTTGAAACCTGTAACCAAACAGAGGCAACTATGCCTGTTCCCAGACATGCACACCCATATCTGCATATATATATACATATTTGTATACATGCAAACAAATTTACAACTTCACTTAAAGTATGATCACAAACAACAAGTTAAAATCCAGATTTAAAGTGGTTTACTCACAGGTTTGATGATAACAGAGAAGCAGGCTTGAGGATTTTGAAATTTGCTTTGATCTGGAAATTGTTTTGGTTTTGATCTTCAACTTGATTTTGATTCTCTTAATGTTGAGTTGATTTCTGAACTTGTTTGTTGAATTTGAATGCTTGAATTCTTGCTTGATATTCAGGTTGAAGATTTGTGAAAGAGTTTTGTTTGTTTTGTTTTGCTTTTTTCGTTTCTTTGTTCTGGTTTTGCTTACAGGTTTTTGAAATGAAGATAAAAGAAATGAGAAAGTAAGAGTATAGATATATGTAGCCTTGATTTTTTATCTTTATTTATTATTTAAAAATAAAATAAAAACATGACACTTGTAATTTCATGTTTTCTTAAGCTAACACTTGTTAAATGTTATATTAAAATACTTACACTTGTTAATATCCCTTTTTATTAACTTATAAATGTCTTTATATATTTTTATATCGATTCTATATTATATATTATATTTCTTTTAAGTTTTAAACTTATATGTTTTATATTTTATACTTTATACTTTTCCTTTATTAATATTCATATAACCTTAAAGAAAATAATTTGAAACTAAATTATATATTAATAAATAATCACATTCCCATATATGTATATTTAAAATGTATAGTTCTAAATCCAATTTTTTTTTAAGATATTTATTTTTGAATTTCAAATCCATATTCTATTTACAATATATATATATATATATATATATATATATATATATATATATATAAACCAACACATATCTTATTTGTTTTGGAAATTTCAAATTAATTCACAAATTAATCCTAATTTTTATATTAATTACTAAGTTAATATTTGGCTTAAAAACGGGATCGTTACATCTTCACTCTTATCTCCATCTCCAAATATACTTTAGTAACTTTACTGTAAATCTGAGATCCACTAGATTGTGGTCGGATCTGATAAAATTAGTTGTAACCCGAAGAGAAAACAACTAATAATAAAAATAAAAATAGACATAGGCAGGAGAATTCCCCGAACCACTATAAAAATTGTGCTTCCTTTTCTGCTCTTATCTTTATTTTATTAGAATTGGTGCTTTCATTTGATATTTGGGCATTGGTGCCATTTTTGGCATCAATAATATAATTATTATGTTTAATTCATTGGTTTTCCGGCCAATTTAATAATTTAAATATAATAAATAAATACTTTATTTTGGTCAAAAATTTTAAAATTGTTTTAGAACAGATCGAGCTGAAATATATGTGGATTGTGGGATCTAGAGTGTCGCGTAGTATAATAAAAAGGTGAATTTTAAAGAAGTTCCTTATGTTCAATTTACCTAAAGATCAGTTTTATGAAATTATGAAATAACATGCAAATTGTTTAAATCATACTTAACATAAAATCAATATTTGATTTAAAAATTATTTGTAAAATAAACTTTATATTATTATGTGAGTATCCATATACTCAACATATGTATTAGACTAAATTAATCTGAACATTATAATATAATAGGAAACATAAAAATATAAAAACATAGATGTAAATACAGAGATATAATACATAAACACACACACATATATATAGTTATTAGGGTTTATAACTAACTAACTAACTATATATATGCGGGTGTGTGTGTCTGTGTGTTAATAGCGAGCATTATATGCATATCAATATATATATATATATATATAATCTATATATATTTATGGTACAATAAATTCCTTGCACCAACCGGTAGCCCAAGTCAGACATATGAAACTATATATAAACGCTTTAAACTACATATCAATAAATATATATAATATTCCATCCATCTCCTATTAGCCTCAAGTCGGACATACCAGAACTATATTTATACATATAGACATATATAAATCACATAAATTATATAGAAGTGTGTGTGTATACATATATATATGTATATATATTCCTACATATAACCAGCCTAATTATATGGAACTAATAAACACATATCTTGCACATTTACATACACAAAGGAAATACACAACCAAAGTAACAAATCTATCATCTCAATTTCAATAACAATTACAACCATATAAACAATTCAACAAAATGCATCTTACTTAAGTAACCAATCTAACAATTAAATCTTCTTTGTATTATTTTATAGAAGTCTCAAACTTATATGAATGCACTTACCTATCAATCATGCCATAGCTTATTTCACTTAATTCATCTATTTAAATTAAGTTTAGCTACCAATAAGGCCTTAAAATGTTATATAGCTCATGTATATAATTTCTATATATATGTATACACATATATCTCAAATCATTCCTTTGGGTCTAAAGTTAATAAATCACGTTATTACGATGTTCAGAATTTTATAACCTTAATCAAGCTCTATTAAATAATACAATACTTATTTGAAATCTCTAACTTCTCAAACCACGTTTATAGACATTCAACTAATTATTAATTTACACTATCATGAACCAATATCAAGGCCAGATAAACTTCAAAGCCATTTTTAATACAAGTTTAACCTGCATAAATCATTATTTTAGCCATACGGCTTATTTTCAAAGTCATACTTCTAATTTTCGATTAGTAATAAAATATATAATAATATTTCTATCACTAACATAAATAGAAATTAGAGTTTTAATTAATTTATAACCATATTATAAATTAATATCAACTCCATCTAATTCTATTCAATACGAATAACACACAATATTCATATATATATATGAGATCTCAATCAATTATTTCATATATCGATATGTAACTTCAAATTAGAGTTTAATTTGTTTATAACCATGGAATAAATTAATATCAACTCTATCTAACTTTATTCAATACGAATAAAATACATAATACACACACACACAGGATCTTAATAAATTATCTTGAATATTTAATCAAACCAATCCAATCAAATGGAGAAACAATTATATATATATATATAAAAATTTACCTCTACTTGGTAATAATTTTCAATATATGTAATTACGGTGATTTACACTAAAATATAAATCCATAATTATAATTCCGCTCACCAAAACTATAATTTCTCAAGTGTTAGGGTCTGGTCCAAACCTCTACCATGTCGTAAATAATCTTCCTACGAGTGCAATGGCGAAAACCGTATATCGATTGGACCCTGTATGCAAAATATATGAATTAAATACGAAACAAGATTAAATATAATAATTAACTTAATTAATTACCTTATAATTAATCCACCTTCTCCCTTAGTGTATCCTGACACAAACGTCCACACACCCAATAAAGGCCGCAACTTTTCTCCTTCCTAACTCGAGCTCTGGTCCACGAAACGCTGAACCATCTTCGTTAACACACTTCTCTTTGCACGCACTATGCATCGGTCATAAATTCGAAAATTCCGGCCCCTCATCCTAGAATGCGACTTAGTGCCTTCCATGCTCGCCTTGAAACGTTGCACTTAGCATAGGACGACCGAAGTTCAAGAGATTTGCGCACGAAGTTGCATACCGCCTTGATGAACATAACCATGCTCTTCATTTTGCCTATCGTGTAACAAACCGTTTTTCCGTACAATTCAAGCTGATAATAAACCACACATATCCAACCCAAATCTAAAGAAAAGACGGATGGTTATAGGAAAAGAAAGAAGAAAGAAGAAGAGAAGAAGAAGAAGAAAGAAACTAACACTACACCATACCAGCCGTTTCGCAACCCCCGAAGGCGGAAAATTTGCAACGGCTCTTAGCTGCTGCTATTAAGCAACGGTTAAAGTCCGTTGCAAAATCTTATAATACGGCTCATAGCCGTTCTAAATTTTGGAATGGCTCTTACGCGTACTACATTTTAGTACAGACTTCAATAACCCCGTTCCCAACTAGCTACGCCCTATTCTATCATTATCCACTTCGATCAAAAGAAAAAAACGAGATCCAGATCCACTTCGTCCATCATTTACGTGCTTCGTCGTTCAAATCTACCGCCTCGTGCTCACATCTTCTCAATCGACTTGGAAGCTCTTCGCTCTCCTGTACGTCCGCCGTCGTGCTCAGGTCATTCTGTTTAGGGGTTTGAAAGTTTATTAGGTAATTAAGTGATAACTGTAAGATTACCTATCGACTTTGTTTTCGTTGGTTTTTTAATAAGATCAATAAATGTGAAAGCACACGGAATGCGGTTGATGTATTTTAAAATTAATAAAAATGAATTTTTTCAATTTATGTTCGTGTATGTTTAATTTGTCAACTATTGTTAATTGATGTTTATATTGAAATATTGGGCAGGAAATATGAAATGTTATTTAGGTATATGAAAAAAAAAATTAATACTTAAAATTATAGTGTGCTTGTTCAGTTGTTTGGAGGGAAAAAACTATTGTAAAGATCAAATTTATACCTTATTTGAAGGCCGGACAACAATTTTTTAAGTAATTTATATTCCCATTTATATACCTTAAGTTTTTACCTATTTATATTGATGTTATTTCTCACTCTTTTTTGAAAAATTTAGTGGATAATGGTTTTAGATTAGGCTGTATGAGAAGTGAATATATTAAATGCATTGCATGAAGTGAATATATTAAGTTTGGTATAAGTGAATATATTTGAAATAGTGCTGGTTTTTGGAACTTACTTCAGTAATAATTCCTTTTCGTCATCCCTTTCTTCCACCCTTTACCAGAGGTCGACTATAAGGTACCATCGGTAACATTGTTGTTACCTTGGTAAAATAAGATTGGTTAGAATAGAAAAAAAATTGTTAGAAAGTACAATTATTTATAGAACTTAAGCCAAAGCCTTGGCTAATATTTTTCCCTTTGTAGTCCAAAGTTGAAAGCAGTTTTTTAGTATCAAAAGTTGTCAATCCAACAACTGATACAGTAAATTAATTATAGCGCTAAAAAAATTTAAGGCAGAATAATTTTTTATATAGTATCTTTTGCCCAAAACAGAATTATGTAAAAAGGCCTATTGTTTATTTTTCCCTTGTGATTATATTTTTCCATACTTAGTATAGTAATGGTCAACATCTTACTCTAAAAATTCATTGCTAACCATTTTCCTCTTCATTTATTTCCTGAAGCTGTATATTTTGCTCCTGCACAAAAGTTGAATTGAGAAATGCTATATGTAGTGTTAATTTTCCTTCCTTGCACCATCAATATGTCCCGGGAAACTGTCAACTTTTTATTTTATTTTTCGTGGCGACAGCGATTATTCCCCGTAGTCTTATTTAAAGTTAAAATTTTAAAATTGGCATCAAAATCTTATTCGTTAGCATACCCATAAATAAGTAATTTGGAGATGTCTGCAATAACTGCACCTTTGTTTGTAATAAAAGGGAAGCAGGCCTAAAATCTGAAATATAGGCTAAAAACCGGTTGTACTTGCATGTGATGTGAAAGTTAAAGCATTCATAACAAAAATACAGTATATAGCTGCAGCTCATATAACTAAAATATGATTGAACTGAATTTATGTATAACCCACATTTTGAAGAAATGTCGTGTTAGCAATCGTTCAACATGGTTTATTGTTTATTAGGCATTGACTATATACCACGAAAAGGTATTAGCTCCTCTCTTTTTGAAATTTCTAATGTGTTAATGAGCTAATGGAGAAATTTAGAAATGTTTATGCCTTTTGTGAAAGAAATTTGACATTCACCAATGCAATTAGGAAGGATAGACTTAATTCTATTGCAAATTATTTTGCTAAGAATTTTATATGAAACATTGCAATAAGTAGTAGGCTTGTAATCCTAAATTTGAGTTGGTTTCTCCTTTTTAGGAATGATACATATGTAAGTGTAATTCATTTCCTTAATTATTTTACCTGAGTCAAAAGCTTGTTGATATGCTAACAACAACTTATCTTTCAAGTTATGCTAGTGGGTTTTGTAGAACTGGGAACCCAGCCCATTTGGCCCTAGGCTGACATTATGTTGAATGGAGGTTACAGCTTGTTCAATTTCCTAAATTTTAAATTTTCTAGACAGCAAGGTCCTTTCACTTTCGTTAACCAAGGCTCTAGAGTATACAATAGGTAAATTGTCCTCCTGAGCATCACTACTGAATAGTTCAGAATAGTATTGCATAACATTATATTCTAGCTCTTTCAAATCGGTAGTTGATTCATTATTACTATCTAGCATGTTAAGAATATGGTTGTGATTTTTCCTCAAAGACATTTTAGTGTAAAAAAACATAGAACATTCATCCCCTTCTAGCAACCACGTCTCTTTGACTTTCTTCTTCAATTTAATGGATTGAATTTTGAGAGCTTCTACTAATTCTTTACAAGTGATTTGTAGGGTATTGTAACATAGAGAAGTAGAACTAAATAATTTTATATAAAATTGAAGTGCTTCCTATTTAAATTATCGCTTGCAATGATCCAGTTGCCTTGTTCATCCATCGTCATATTTATGGTTATCCTTGATTTTAGGTCAGAGAATCCGGAGCGAAAAAATTAGGAAGTTTTTTCTCCTTGTGTCAGCCTCTTTATTTTTTAGCCTTGTCAGGTCTATGTTGCTTGCTTATGAAGGGTTTCAAAGAGTTGTTCGACTTTTTTTTATAGAGACCTAAGATTTGCAAGTTGATGGTGTTGTGTAGGAGCTTGATGGTGGAGGCAGTTTTGAGGATGATGGAATGATGTTGGAATGAAGACAGGCAGTTTTATTGTATGGCAGTGTGGTTTTGTTGAAGCAGGGGTGAGAAGTGCAGGCAATGGTTGAGCAATAGCAGTGATTTGTATGTGATAGGGGATGTTGCTGTCAGGTTTGTTGGTGGAGATGACAGAGGTAATGTAGGGTGCAGCAGTAAGGAGTGGTGGTGGAGGTTGTAGAGTGTGTACATGCAATAAATGGAAACAGAGGGTGTTGTTGTGTTGTAGAGTGTGTACATGCAATAAATGGCAAAAGAGGGTGTTGTTGTGTTGTAGAGTGTGTACATGCAATAAAATCATGATTATGGTTGGTTGTCTCTTAATCATGATTACGGCTGACTACATCATGTTCAGGATTGTTTTTCAACAAGTACTTAAGAAATATGATTTGTAATATAGAGATACCACAAATGAACATGAGTTTAATAAATAGGTAAAACTATAAGTGTTATATAGTATTTTGTTTGCTTAAATGATCATTCCACAACCAATATATTGTCATTCTTATTTATATTAACTGGCAGAATATAAGTATAAATTTGCAAAAAGAAATGTTTGGGTTATATCGTCTATGTTCCACAGCAAATATATTTCAATTTGGATAGACTACTTATTTGCATCCATTATCCTCTTTCCTAAATTATGTATTGTTGCACTTTTTGAGCAAATAATAGTAAGGTTTGTGCATGTAATTATTCTTTAAGTTGCTCGTACTTTCAAGTTTATAAAATGTTGTATATATTTTGGTTCGCAGATTAGTATGTCTTTAATTATAGATAAAGAGTGGATGAAAAAAGCCGATCAAAGAACCCCATGATATATGGAAGGAGTGCAGAAGTTTATTGATTTTGTTGTAGAAAATGGTGGCAATAAGGAAATCTATTCTTGTCCTTGCACACAGTGCAAGAATATGAAAATTAAAATTAAATTAGATGAAATTCATTTTCATCTACTTAGATGGGGATTGTCCAATCATATACTGTTTGGCATTTTCATGGGGAAGAGTCAGCAATGAACAAAAAACAACCTGTTAGTCAAGCCATAAGTATCGATGACTCTGAACTTCCTAGGATGGAAGATCTGGTCAATGATGCTGATAGATTTCATCAATTTCAACCTACAAGTTTGTTGCCAGATAATATTGAGGATTCGCCTACGGTTGATGTTGATTGGCATGCCAATCAAAGCAAGAAGTATAAATCACTTTTTGATAATGCAAAAGAGCCATTGTATCCTTCATGTCCAAAAGGGATAACAAAATTGTATTTCGTCGTCAAGCTGAATAACTCGAAAACCCAGTATGGCTTTTCCGACAATGGTGTGACTGCACTCCTAGAATTCATAAAGGAATTACTTCCTGAAGGTATCACACTGCCAACAAAGTATCACGACATGAAGAAGATGATTAAGCAAGTTGGTATGGATTACAAAACTTATGATGTGTGCATTAATGACTGCATTTTGTATTGGAAGGATGATGCAAATAGAGTTTTTTGTCCAGTTTGCAAACAAAAAAAGATATAAAACAACATTCAACGAAGAGAAAAGAGTTTCCAAAGTACCTCAAAAGACGTTGAGACATTTCCCTCTAATTCCTAGGCTGAGGAGGTTGTATACTATACCATGGATAGAAGATGCTATGACTTGGCATGGTCGTGCCAAGTCTAATTCAAACGTAATGCGTCACCCATGTGATACTTCTCAATGGCGAGCTGCAGATTCTTTTGACAAAACATTTGCTGTTGAATCACAAAATGTCACACTTGGATTAGCAACATATGGTTTCAATCCACATGCATCTCTAAGTAACCGTTACAGTTGTTGGCCAGTAGTTATAGTACTGTATAATCTTCCTCCATCCATGTGCATGAAAAGAGAGTTTTCAATGTTGACATTGTTGATTTCTGGACCAAAACAACCAGGAAAGGATATTGATGTTTATTTGCAACCGTTGATAGACGAGTTACAACTGTTATGGGAAGGAGTCGCTGCATTTGACTCATTTAATAATTCTGAGTTTACATTGAGAGCAAGGTTGTTGTGGGCAATTCACGATTTTCCTGCACTTGGGACTTTATCGGGATGCACAACTCATGGCTATTTTGCATGTCCTGCATGTGGGGAAGACACTTGTTCTTACTATCTTCGTGCAAGTAAGAAGATGTGTTACATGGGACATCGAAGATTTCTTCCTTCCAAACATAAGTTTCAAGACGAAAAAACAAACTTTGATAACAAATAAGAATATCGTCGTCCTCCATGGCCATTGACTGGTTATCAAGTTGAAGAGAAGGTAGCTAATATCAAGATGAAAGTTGGTAAAGACAAATTAGAAATCGGTCGAAAACGAAAAAAGAAAACCGATGAAGACGAAGTTGAGAATGTTCCTGCATGGTATAGAAGGTCCATCCTCTTTGATTTGCCATATTGGAAAGCAAATTTGGTCCGACATAATATTGATGTTATGCATACAAAGAAGAATGTCACTGAGCATCTCATTAGCACAATTATGGGTCATAAAGACAAGTCAAAAGACGGCATCAATGCACGTAAGGATTTGAAAAACATGGGTATAAAACAAAAATTGTGGGTGAGTGAAGATCCTGAAAGAAATAAAGTAATCATACCAGATGCAACTTTCACCTTGAGCAAAGACGAAAGGCTACGATTTTGCACCATTTTGAAAAGCCTAAAAGTGCCTAGCAAATTCTCTTCCAACTTCAATAACAATGTGAACATCAATCCTCCTGAACTAACAAATATGAAGTCTCATGATTACCACGTCATAATGCAGCAATTACTTCCGGTATTGCTTCAGCATTCTTATCCACAACATAAGGATCTACGTAATGCTATACATCGTATAAGTCTATTTTTTAACATTTTATGCTCAAAGGTGATTAACAGAGAACATCTTTTAAAAGGAAAGACTAGTTTGGTAAAAGCAATTTGTATGTTTGAAAAATATTTTCCACTTGCATTTTTTGACATCAGCATCCACCTTATGGTTCATTTAGCCGATGAAGCATTGATATGCGGTCCTGTTAGATATAGGTGGATGTATCCTTTTGAACGATAATTTACTAATATCAGTTTTGTTCATCATCATTCGATTTAAATAGGTACTAGTTATTTGTAATCGATTTATATTCATAGGTTGATGAAAACATATAAAGGATACGTCCGCAACAAAAGATATGTTGAAGGATGTATTGCAGAAGGATATATCGTACAGGAAGCTAGTCTTTACTGCATGGAGTATATGCCACAAGGAGGCGATGGCACACATAAACATACTCGTGAGGCTTTCTTAAACGAGGATGATGAGTTTGCTGGTGAGATGCCTCTAGATAATGGTAAAGACATAACCTTAACCTCGGTGCAGTTTGAACAAGTTCGTAGATGGGTCCTCAATAAGTATGATGGATTGGATGAATGGGAGAAGTAAGTTCACAAATAACTCCTGAATCTCCACCATTGTAAGTATATAAATGTTTTGAAATGTGTTTTTTGCAGAGGTATAACATCTATGTGAAAAGTACTAAATCTCAATCTCGAAATGGGGTTTCATCCATGGGAGATTGTCAAAGTTTTACTCTATGGTTACGTGGCGAGGTATAGATTAAAGCTTATTTAATATTTCACACGTACTTAAAGGTATCATACACCTTATTAATCAAACTTTTCACATATTTTATTTTTTTAGTTGGTAAAAACAAACGATGTTGATTCAACTCTTTGGCGCCTTGTGAATGGGCTGAAATTTAAGGCGCGCAGTTATATGAAGTACCAAGTAAATGGGTTTACATTTTCCCCAAAAAAATACAAAGAGCGGATGGTAACACAAGACAGCGGTGTATGTATGAGAGCAATCACAAAATTTAGAGCCAGTGGGAAAGATAAAAATTATGCAGAAGTTGAAACACTGTATTATGGAGTTATTCAGGAGATAATTGAGTTGGATTATATAGACTTCAAACAAACGGTTTTTTATTGTGATGGGTAAAAGTCGAAGACAAGGTCAATGGTTGCAAGATTGATCCTGTTTCAAACTTGATTACAGTTAATTTAGGGAAATTGAAGACCAAAGATAGGATAAACGATGAGCCATTTATTCTTGCGTCAGAAGCGAGTCAAGTGTTCTACTCAAAAGATTTAAAAAATAGCGGATGGTTTGTGGTATTACACACACCTAAGCGGTTGACTACAATCGTGGATGATCTTGAGTTTCCTACCGTCTATCAATCAGCCTTTGAAGATAACAATAAATTAGAAGATCTTACCAAATGCATATGTTAATATAGATGTATTTCTTAATTTAATTGAGTTGAATTTCAAATGTGGATGAATTTAGAATTTTTTGATTATGAATTTAGAATTTTTCATGTATCACTATTTAATCACTATTCTAAATTCATGAAATCTGATTGATCAATTTTCAATACGTCTTTTACAATATGGAATTTGGAGCGACATACCCGGTTTTTCTTCATTTTCGGGTAATAATGATTATGTGTCAAATTTATTACATGCCTAAACTACGTTTGTTCTTGATCAATAGTTGCTTTTGTTGCTTCAGTTACACTTATTCAGCTTTATTCGTAACCGTATAAATTTTTAATCGATAACAATCAAATATCCTTGCTTGCTTTTATTAGGCAACCTGTAAAAAAATTGTGCTTTTTCTGCAGGTTTCACTCATACAACTATTTTGCAAGTACAATTATGTTGTACAATTATGTGCTCTGTACAATTATGCTGTGAACTCATATATGTATATTTTTGAATACTTGCAGCAATAATGTCAGAAGCCGCAGAAACGTCGATCCATTCAGTCGTGAATTCGTCATCTTCACAACCCGAGAAAGTTGAGACAAATGCATATGGTGTTCCAGTTTCTGATAATGCTGGGAAAATAGGCAGTAGACTTGGTAAATTGGTACGAATGCATGTGCCGATATCATATGAAAGTTGGGATAAAGTACCCAACAAATGTAAAGATGACGTTTGGGCTGAATTACGGGTAAGTCATTCTTTTTTTTCCAGCTCCTTTAGTATTTTCTCAGACTGTACATTCCCCAAATGTTGTTGTACTGTTTTCCTAACTGTTTTCCGGTCCGCAACACGGTAATTCTACTGCAAACATTCTTATTCTTTCATCATGTAGCTGGCAGAACAAAATTCTTCAAATTTGTTGCTTCAAAATCTGATCAACGGGTTTTCTGTAAACAAATCTTATTTTACAAAAAAAACTTCACAATATATTCCATTTCTAATTGAATTCATAGACATGTAAACATTTTACCTGTGCTGTTTCTCTTTGTCAATATTTTCTTTTTCAGACAAATCAATTCAATTTTGAAAATGCAATATATAATGGAAGATACAGGTTGGATAGATACTATAAACTATCATTGTGTATGTAGACTACATGTTTATTTTGTTCTGTCTTAAATAAGCTCGCCTTTTCTTATAAACCTTCACATTAGAGCAAACTAGCCAATTTTTTGTGGAAATAGTTTAAGGTATTTGCTTTACTAAATTGAGTATACCACCTTGTCCCTATGCTTTAACTAAACAATTCCAGGTATTTTCTACTATCTACTGATAATTTTCCTTCACCACCACGAACTGTTAATTTTATGTTCTCTTTACAGCCCATATAGACTATCATACAATTTTTGTATATCCGCTATACACTAACAATCTATGAACTATCCAAAATAAGCACCAAACTAGTTGTTGCTTCTCATATATTCTTCTTGATATCCAAGCACAACAGCAAAATTGCATTCAAACATTGTTGGTTATTGCCCATTTCATATTTCATTCTAAGATATTTTCATCTAGCTCGGCCAACAAATTATTTCTCATGTTGTCTTGTTTTATACTTCTTCTTTATTAGTATGTTTCTGCATATAAACATTATCTTTTTGTACTTGAAAATTAAAGGTGATGAACATTGGTTTTCTATTATTAATCATAAGAGGAGAAATGCCACCATGAATTGATACAAAATTTAGGTTTTTGTTCTGTGTAATTCTTCTAGCGCATAGGTTATTTATACTTCATTCAAGACTTAGTATTTAAAATCACAAATTTTATGAGCTTTTTATAATAAAATACTTTATTATACACGAAAAAATACTATCCACAAAAATCAGTTTGAGTTCTGATATATTTTTAATGAATATATCAAATCAACAATCCGTTTTTACCATCAAATCGCTAAATTTTGAACAAAAGATAGCGAACTAACTTTTAGAAAAAGAAGACTTATAGCAATTTTTTGAGAAAAATGCAATTTAACTGTTCCTAAACAAAATCAAATTCAACTGCATTTCGAGCAAAAGAAACTTTAATTGCGTTATGAGTAAATTGCAGTTATCTATTTGTTGCTTACTGTAGACAAATGACTACTGTACAGAAATATATGATAAATAATGTATACCTGTTGCCTTTAGTGAGAACCCTGTAATTATTTCCATCATAAAAGCATCAACTGCCAAAATCATGGGGAGTCATAACTTATTCTTAGCTTACAGTTGCTTCAGATCAATTACTGCAAAAAAACAGTTGTAGTATCATAACTTACAAACTTGTATTGTCTAATAAAATTACATAACTTACGGGTGACATGCACTAATGATCTGTGTATTTTCTTGTATTATCTTTTTAACGTATTTTTTATCATCAATATATACAGACATTTTATGAGCTAGGGTTGGATACAAAAGAGTTGTATTTTTAAAAAATGTTCGAATCATTTAGAAGATACAAAAGTGAATTGAGGACAGGGTACTACGACAAATTTGATAATGATGAAGCTAGAAGGAAAAACTATCCACCAAAAGTTAGCGTAGAAGATTGGGACGGATTCTTGAAACATGAAGCAAAACCCGGCGCACGCGAAAGAAGAGAGCTAGGCAAAAAAATAGATCACAATACAATTATACTCATCACAGTGGTCGTACAAGTCACGCCATAGTAGAACATAAAATGGTACAGTTTTAATTTTTTGTTATTTCGTTGCATTTTACGAATTCGTTGAATGAGATTGTATCGGTAGGAAATAAACTCTTCGAATAAGAATCGTTGGTTTGATAATCGATGTTTCGGTTGCAGGCAATTGGAAATCCAGGAAAAGAAATCATACGCCGTGAAGTGTGGGAGAAAACTCATACAAAAAAGGATGGCACCATATCGGATTCAAATTCTTCGTACTTTGTAAGTTAAACAATATATTGTTTTAGATGATAAATTAAAAAACATTTACTGTTATGACATATATGTTTACATGGTTTATCGGCCTATAACTTATATGCACGAAATTAAATATCTCAAGTATTATCATATTTTAGGGTAAAATTGCAAAAGCAAGGGAAACAATCAATGACGACGAGGAACAAGATATGCCATTGGATGAAGACATCTTGTCACAAACGTTCGGCAAAGATAAAAAGGGCCGGACTCAAAGTGTTGGAACTATAATACCAAAGACACAAGTTAAAGCATCTACTATTCCACGTAAATAACTCAGAAGGAGTAAACAAGAGTTAAGTAGATTAGAAACAAGGATGGAGAAGTTGGAGGGTTCTTTGGAGAATGTGAAGGGGACATTGAACACATTGGTCGACATATTAAAAGGATATGTGAAACAGATGCCAGACATTGCTTCCAACGAAGTAGGAAGTGGTGGGACACATTATGAAAGTGTTGGAAGAACGTCGAACAATGACGATGCTGCTAACCCGCTTATTTCGCATGTTCAGGAAAATAAAAAATGTGAAGTGTTGAACTTTGATCTAGAAGTCATTGCAACAGGTTTTGTATGTAGAGATTCGACGACATCCATAATACATGGAAAACCTGTACCTCCTACACATGAGAAGTTGATTGTGGACAATATACTATTACCAGATGAGCCCACAGCCAAACAAAATCATCCTCTTGCTATGACCTTTGATGATGTTGGAATCGGTGGTTATGTGTGTCATCCAAAGAGTTCAATTCGATATCTTTAGACGTAGGAGCAGGTATACATTATTTGAATCAAATTAATGAAAAAGCATATTGACGCAGCAGTGGAATTACAACATGATGATTCTATGAAAGTAGCAATCGATGGAATAAAGAATACTGAATGGCCCAAATTCGTTGATCCGAAGATACCGAATTCTAGCTATCTTCGTCACGTTGATCGCGCACGATACCGTGAAGGAAGATTTGCAATTCTTCAGACGTTGATCTAGCGCACTAGATACCGTGAATTGGTTTCTACGATCGTTGATCAGAGCGCACTCGAATGCCGAAAGAGGAGATAGGAGATTACACTCAACTACCAATTTGGTGAAAGCACAAAGCTAACAAAACAAAAGTTTTTTTCAAATCAACTAACTATTACAAATGGCACCACCGGCCTATTTATAGAAGTTACAACTCACGCAATACAAAAATGCACAACACTTAGGTCGTTTCCGACCTATCACACCACGACCTAAAGTAGACGACTCAAAAGCAGACGACTTAAAACAGACGACTTACTATAAGTCGTTCACGACCTATCAGATTACGACACACAACCCGCCTCAGCCGATTTAACAAATACGACTTACGACTTATGTACAAATGACTTAAGAAAACACGTTACAACACCATACAACGTCACAAATTTACAACACTTAGGTCGTATACGACCTATCATAAGTCGTATATGACTTAATAGGTACAAGTTACAACACAGAATGACAAGCCTGCGACCTAAGATACAACGCACATGACCTAAAAACATACGACTTAACAATATGTTTAACGACTTAAACCAGCTGCGACATAACATCCTCCGCGACTTAAAAGAATCAACGACATAGAGTAAAGCGGCATAAGGAATCCACGGCTTCAAGCTTCAGCGACTTAACCTAGGTCATAACCCGCTTCTACGACCTAACCTAGGTCGTAACTCGCATGAACGATCCAACACAACAGGCTCTGGTTTGCTTAACTCGCTAGGTCGTTCCAACGACCTATCCTTTAACTCGTTAGGTCGTACACGACCTAAATCACTTCCCTTAAGTCGTAGCCGACTTACGCCTTGCGCATTCTCAACTCGTGGTTCTCCACTAGGTCGTTGCCGAGCTTCACTAAGTCGCTGGAGCGACTTAAAGGCATTATTAGGTCGGTCACGACTTATGGCTTCGTTAGGTCGGTCACGACTTAGTACTTCATTTTGTATCCCTTCCTCGCGAACTTCCCTGTTAGCTCCCATGTTCTTAGGTCGTAAACGACTCATCATTTCCAAACGACTTAATGTTTCGTTAGGTCGGTCACGACCTAATACTTGGCCTGCATCACATATTAAATATTCTTTTTAAATTATACAATGAATGGTTAGTTGTCTCATCGTCGTGTGGTCATACTAGTTAATACTGTCTAAAAAGCAAACCAGATAGGGAACCAAACTAAATATGGTTTGTATTGCATTGAAGAAGAAAATCATCTTGTTTCGTATTCATCTGTTTCGGTGTGCATAACCAAGTAAAAAAACAAAGTTTTTTTCCGTAAAAAGTACTCTCTCCACTAATGGAGGTTTTAATTAACCGGACACATTGGACAAGTGAATACGAGACCAGTTGACTTCAATGTGTTTAATTTATTTGTTTGCCTGGAAAATATGACAAAATTAAATGCATAACGGCAGTTTCTGAAAAATCATAATGTTAATTTATTGAGTAAATACCTCAAATCCATAATTGTAGATGTTAATCCGCTTTAGAAAATATATCTATTAATAACTTCTCTGGTGGAAAAAAAAATGGCTTCTTTGAAAAACAGAACCAAACACCAAAATAATAGTAGCAGAAACTTGCAGAGCAGGTATGTTAAATGGCGAATTATTTCTATCCAAGTACGTGGGTATGTTTATGCTTTATTTGCTTGTATAAAGTGTTCCATTCCTTTTCGATTAGTATGTTTGTTTGAGGCATGAACTTCTAAATGGATCTGACAATGTAGCCCCTTCTATTAAACTTCTTTTGAAGTCCGATGAATTGTACAGCTAAAGATTTGGTGGTTCTGTCTTTCTTCTTCCTCCTGCTCCTCGTCTTCTTTGTTTTCTTCTTCTTTTTTTTTTCAGTGCTACAACATTTAACTGTAGGACATTACTGGATTATAAGTTATCTAAAATTGGGTTTGTGCTGCAGGGGCATTATCATGGAAATCTGAGAAGCATCATCATAATTAAATATACTTTTTGGACGAAATTCGATCGTGAAGACCTAATTCATTTTTCACTTGCTCAAGTTCCACATAACGCATAGTGGTTATTGGTTTAGAATTTGAAGAAATTCAAGGAGAGCTCATTACTTGCACAAATGGGTAATCATTAACTTTTATACTTTGCTTCAATTTAGTTTAATTATGAGACCACTTCTTTTGAAGTTTATTTGCATAATTTTGTTGCATCAACAGATCTTTTAGAACGAATGTTGAGAAAGGGCTGGAGATGTAATAAATTTCTCAAAATTGATAGTATATTAACAATAATAATTTTTACATGTATTAGACATGAGCATTTACAAATGTCATACATTTGCTTTTACATACTCCATCATTTAAACATATCATTGTTGCATCGATGATGAAGAGGAAAATAAATTTACTACTGTTTCTTGCCTAATACACTTACTGTACATCACATTTTTGATGGAAAAGAGAATAATTTAAGTAGACATTAAATTTCCTTTATTTTGTCACTGTTCAATGTTCATTTGTGTAGGCAAGGGACTGCTTTTATAATTCCATCCATCAAAGAATTACTAAAACTACTTTCA
Organism: Allium fistulosum; assembly: GCA_030737815.1. Lineage (NCBI taxonomy): Eukaryota > Viridiplantae > Streptophyta > Magnoliopsida > Asparagales > Amaryllidaceae > Allium > Allium fistulosum. The sequence goes on from CM060906.1 coordinate 528,237,647, forward strand.
TACTTCACATTAATTTAGTTTCATTATGTGAACCTTCTGTGCAAAATTTTGTCACAATAATTTACTTTCATACTTCACATAGATGCTGCTGTTGGTTGTGTAAAATTCAAGTAATCTTATAATCCATGTGAGTAACATGAATTTGATACGGTAGATAGTCAGAATTCCAAAATCTGTTGTTCCTTCAAAATAATGAAAATTCCTCTTTGCTACCAAAAGATGAGTTTCAGTTGGACTATTCGTGTATCTACTGATTAAATGAATTACATGCACTATATATGAAGTCATTACTGTAGATGGTTACTTGCTACCATTTTTCTAAGTTTCAGTTGGCTACATATGACCATGTTACTAGCTGCCATTTCTTGACCTACTTTCTTATGTTAACTGTCTTTGTCTTTTATACATAGATGCATTAGATGATTGGAAATTTATTTTGTTGCATCAAAATTGCACCAAGTGACTAGAAATAATAACCAGCAATGGATGCAAATATTACCCCAAGTCTTTGCTGAATAATGGTAAGTATTTGTTCTTTGGAATAAGGATGAAAGTTAAAATGGACTGTACATATAAAGTAAATTCTGTATATATAAGAAACAGAGACATGTTAGTTTGATATATCATAGTTTTGGGAACACATGCTTTTTCAAATGCACAATCTATCATTTGGTGCCAAATATATTACAGTTTTGACATGCACTTCGCTACCACTCATACTTAAACGGTTGTATCAATAGCTCATCATTTTTAGTTATCACCGCTACTTCGTTAGGAAACTTAAAGTCATTCATTGAATATGTATGTATAATTCATTACCAATTTTTGTTTATATTGTACCATTTCATTGACTCCAACATGTTTCCTTAAATGACAGGTTATAAGAGGGGAGAAATTTGTATTTGTGCGACATAAGACTAATAAACCAAGGCAGGTTAAACATAAGATTGCAATGTAGTATTATGTAATGATTCCGCTGTTGTACTATATAGTGGTATGTGTTGATGTTGAACATTATAATTCAAACATCTGTTATGTATGGTTTTTGTGTTGAATGTATGAAAAATATTTGATTTAATAATCTTTCTTTTCTGATAGTGTTAAATTTGCAAATTTTTGTATTAATTATGATAATGAAATGACTGTCGCACTGGTGCAAAGAAGAAATTTCAATTTTTTTTCTTTAAAAAAAATCAGTAATCAGCAATAGATTAAAGCCGTTACTAATAGTTAAAAAAACAGTTATACGTCTACATTTAACAAGGGCTTTAAGCCGTTGCGAAATAAAATCCGGAACGGCTATGAGCCGTTGCTAAATAAGATTCTGCAACGGCCTTTAGCAGTTGCAAAAGTATATTTAGCAACGGATATGAGCCGTTGCGAAATTTTTACCACTGCCCATTTCGCAATGGCTCATAGCCGTTGCGAAAACATTTTGCAACGGCTTAAGGCCATTGCGAAACGAGGATTCTAGTGTAGTGTAAACAACACAGAATCTCACAGCGGAACGAATAATCTATAATATACATCAAATCTTTACACAAACAAACTGTATTTGTGTATATTCAAAACTTCAATCACAGTATACCAACCTATTTTAGCCTGGACAGTTATAACAGCCTGTTCTCACAATTGCTGATAAATACAACAATGAATACATCGGAAAAATAACCATCTACGTGAATACGTCTCTAGGCCTCCAACTCGTCCCCTGAAGCTCCAAAGCATCCAAACTAATTTGTAATATGCTTGGTCTGACCCAAGCATTATAATAAAATAACACCCGAGTCAGTTTGGAAAACCAACGTGAGAAACACACCCAACCGGATTTTAAAGTTATAAAAAACCTTTGAAATAAAGAGTATCTCATAAGACCACACTACACATAAACAAGGATGGGTTTTTACCTTACGATAGCCAAAACCTTTTCTATAGAAAATCCATTGATATTATAATAGTGTCTAATATACAATTACTTATTGATCGTAGCCGAAATTGTTACATTAATTAAATTCCAACATACTAGGTTTTACAATCAAAATTGAAGGCTCGTAGTGGATAATGGATTCCAACTATGAAAGGGTAAAGGTCTACCCACCGAATCCGTTCACCTCTAGATTAAGTGTATGGGAGGCTATAATACATTGCACCTTTGCTACTCAGGACCGGCACTAACTCTTCTCGAGTAGCACCGAATATGATCACCACCTCGTTGCTATCAACAACCATAAAATGGGATCCCGAAGCATACATGAATATCACTCAAGATTTAGGATGATCATACCCTACTTGGGTGCGACCCACTTATCCCTACCGTGTGTCCTTGCTTTATTCATTTTTCTGGTGTGAGGCTCGAAGAGGCCACGCTCTTACCATTTCCTTCTAGCAAACCATCTTGGAATGCAAATATTGCCCTCCAGGCAACCAATGCAATACCAATATTCATCCATACAAGTTCATTCTGGGACTGAACGAAACGATTGAGAGCTCCGTCTCCAATTCCATCATCTTCAAGATGTCTTCACTTCGAATGCTTAAGTTGAATCGAAGTGGTTTTCAGATAACATATCAGATCCCGGTCTCTTCAACACAACATTCGATAGTATCCGGTAAATCAACCCCGGTTCTTTAGGAAATAAACAGTCAAAGATAAGATCGGAGATCACCTCCTATCCGTTAGTGGACGGATTTCCTTATCATTGTCCTAGAAGAACGTAACGAGATTTACACGCATAGTATGGCATCATCAGAGACGACTGTGCCACATAACTCACGTGTTTCTCCTAGATATTTCCAAAGTTACATTTGGATCCAAATTCGGTAGTCGGTTATTTAACTATCGAATAACCAACATTCAATCAGGGATTTAATTCCATTGAAGACCCAATATTTGGTTAAGCATCAAGCAACACTAAGCCTCCTTAATTAATATTTTCATTAATTAAAACCATCTTGTAAATACTTGTATCAAAATACTTTTACAAAGATATATTCACAACCTTTATATTTTCAATACTTAGAAAATATCCATATACTTATCTTAACGGTATAAGTATATTTGCCAAACACTGAGAAAGATCTCCATTTTAACAAATTCTAAAATCATTTATAAACTCCATTATATATTTCTAAAAATATTTATAAACCATTTATAAATTATTCCTCAAGTCATTTCTAAATCCTTATAAAACCATGCAATTATTTATAAATTCCATTTTATGAATCTATAAATCCATTTCTAAAACTCGTTTATAGATATCCATTTATTTATAAACCTCTTACCTTGTAAATAATCTCCCTTTAAATCTTCAAACCTTTTATAAGCTCCTCTTATAAATCCAAGTCCATTTACAAAACTCTATTTATGAATCTAAAAAACATCATAAATAAATAATTACTATTCACTTTTGACCTCTTAAATAATAATTACTAATTCAAACCATTATCGATAAAACAATCGTTAATCTTTACCATATAAATAATAATAATAAATTTCCAAAATATTATTAATAATCATTATTATTAATTTCAAACCATATTAATAATTTAAATAATAACCTTTCAAAATTATTTAAATATTAATAAACAACTTTAAACAATATTAATATGAGTAACCAACTTTTGGAAAACCTATATCCTTGATAAATATCCATACTTAAATCTTCAACCCAATCATTTCCAAAATCTTTATAAAACTCCATTTAAGAATCTCTTTTCATTTGATAAGAAAAACTTTCTTTCATAAAACCCATTTATTTATGAATTCCATTTATAACTCATTTTCTTTATAATTCTCACTTATTCACAAATCTTATTTAAAACATCAACCACCATCCGTTTTAATGTTACTTCCATATGGATAAATTCCTTTTATAAATTCCTTCATATTTATAAATATATCGTTTAAAATTCCAAATTTATCATCACCTTCAATTTTAAAAATAGATTTAACTATTTCTAAAATATCATTCCGTATCTTAAAATAAATCCACCGTTTGATTTATTCTCCAATTTATTAAATGATGATAGTTTCCTTTAATTTATAAACCCTGTTTATAAATTCATACTTTTATTAACAATATACGATTTTACAATTCTTTACTTCCCTTGTAAAAATATCACTTTTATAAATTATCCCATTTATAAATTTTGCGTTTATAAATAAATCATAATATATGTACCTATATACATATATATCACTTTATACTAAAATGATTAATAAGTATTATATCAAAAATATTTATTTCTCCCTTTTAAAACATATCCCTTTATTATAAAAGATGGACTTATTCTCCAAGATTTTAAATATCTATATTGTACAGCTCAAAAATCTCTATTTAGGATATTTTATAAACTACTAATTTATAATATTTAAAATCATATGGAAAATTATTTTAAGCATATAAAATTCCCAAAATCATTTTGAAATCCCCTTTTAAATCAGATCACTATTTTATAGTTGTGACGCCCCACCTCTATACCCACGTTAGACAAGAACACTACGGTGTAATGCTGTCAACTAGCACGGAGAATAAGGCTGTTGAGGAGCGACCATCCATGTAACTTCTTTGTGCGAGCACCGATATGTCAGATCGTATAGCATGAACTTCATTTAAGGAGGAAGTCCGACATACCGATACAAACCCAAAGCTATCACACAGTGGCTATAAATAATCTTCGGAAACAAGCATAGAAGTAAACATAACATAAATCAGTCACAGACATCCATATCACAAAGGCGGAAAAAGATATGAATATATATATATAACACATGAAAGTGTACATCAGAGTAGTGGTCAGAAAGATCCACGATAATACAAAAGAATAGCAACACGTGCTATACAAAAGAATAAGTACACAACATAGAATCTATATCTCAAATGTGTACATCCAAAAACTACTAATCTAAGTAGTTAGCCAAAAGTCAAAATAATCCCTGAAGAGAAGTCAAGCAGAAGCACCTGTAACATCTCGGTTTGACCCGAGTATTATTTATAAGAAAATAATAAACGGATCAGTCTAGCTATAAATATCAGATGATATGGTATAAAGTAAAAGACATGGCATGAACATGTAATAACCATAATGGCATACTACTATAAGTATGTAATTGAAAATCAATAAGAGATTAATCAATATCACAAGAATCTTCTCAAAGATAAAATAGGGTATCATACCCTAAACTTGTATTCATAACAAGTCAATGACACACCAATTCACTAATGCACGAAAATTGATATCATATCAATGAAAATCATGAAAATTGGTGAAGCACAAATTCCAGAAATCAACACACGAAATCCAGAAATCACATAAAAAGGGGGAGGCCTATCACAAGAACGGGAGCATGAAAACTCACCAGCACGTGTAACACATGAACGAGAAGCTATCTCATGGAAGCTATCCATTAAATTTTGACACACGAACGGCCTGAAGACCATGGGGCGCTATCCCACATATGTGATGGTGAAACATCACACAAACGGGGTTTAGTCTCCCTCGTAGACAAAGAGACATCGCACAATTGCTAGTCTAAATCAAATCACAAAAATGATCGTCATGATCATTGAGAAGTGTCAGTCACACCAAGCTAGTAAATATATGAGTTTAGCTTCATGTCCCATAACCACTTGCTTAACTTAAATATTTACGAACAAGGTGTGAATCTTCACTAGAAAATTGTCACAAAGGGGTTCAATCGAACAAGTCCAAGAGCTAACCGATGAAGTGAACGCGAGCGTTTCATACCACTCGTTTTACTAAGTCGTTTAATTCGATTTCTCATCCGAGTGAAGTAAAGGCTTGTATATACTAGTAGATTGGAAAACGGTTTGAGAAAAAGAGCTTTGTAGTCAAATAGTGTTGAAATCGAGTTGGTAAAAGAGTTTTGATATTTACTACTAGTATTGAAACCTTCATATTTTTAAAGTGACAAACCACAAAACGATTGTAGAACAATCTTTCACAAAATTCACATTCGAAGACGTGAATGAAATCCAAGGAAATCAGCTCAAAATGCATCAAAGTAGAAAATAGGAAGTGCGGCCTAACATGTCGAGCGACCTAAGGAAGTATAGGTCGAACGACCTAAAAGTGATGCGACCTAAGCTGCTGCGCGACCTAACAGTGTCAAGCTAAGGAGTGCAAGCAGGTCAAACGACCTAGCGACCTAAGCAGTGATGAGGCCATGCGACCTAAGGAATAACGACCTAATGGGATTGTGAGGTCGAGCGACCTAAGGGATATAAGGTCCAGCGACCTAAGTGATTATGAGGTCGAACGACATAAAGGGAGTAAGGTCTAACGACCTAATGGTACGACCTAAGTGGTTCGACCTAAGTGGTACGCGACCTAAGTGGTACGCGACCTAAGATGGTACGCGACCTATTGATGGCTAGCTAGGAACGACCTAGCGATGTTTTAGATCGCCGAGCGACCTAAAGGAAGTACGAGCTAAGGGGCGAACGACCTAACTCCGAACGAGCTATATGCAGGCGAGTCTCATTAGACTCGAACGACTTAAGCAATTAAAGGTGGCCGAGCGACCAAAAGAAGAAAGGTCAAACGACCTAAAGGCCAGCGACCTACGACCTAGGGACGAACGACCTAAGTCCAGGACGAGCTAAATGCAGGTGACTCTCTTCATACTCGTACGACCTAGTGAAGTAAGGAGCGAGCGACCTAAGTCCAGATCCACGCCAGAGCGACCTAGGGCCAACGACCTAGAGCAGAACGACCTAATCCCAGTACGTGCAATTTGCAGGCCTGTCCTCTCCAAACCCGAACGACCTAAGCCCAGAATTTTGCCAAAACACTAAAAATCGGGGTTTTCACCAATTCAATCCAAACCAAATGCAAATGCATATGCACAAGTGATAGGGAATCATTCCCAACAGTCCAATGATAGTTATAGGCAATATGTGAGATTAAAAATCTCACCTTTTACACGAAAATTGATGATGGAGAGCTTAAGAGCAAAGCAAGAATCAACCCCAAGCTTGAATCTATGTTCTTCACTTTGAATTTGGAGTTAGATGTTGAATTTACTAAAGATCTTGAGTTTGGAATTTTAATTTCCCATTCCCTCCACCATTTTTGATAAAGCTTGAAGTGTTTGATGAAGTGATGAAGATGAGAGGGGGTTGGGCTGAGTTAGTGTGTGTTCAGCCCAAACCAAAGTCCTAAGCCAAAAAGTGACGAAAATTTCACTATCTCCAAACATATCGAAGTTTACACTTAAAAAGATCGCAAACGTCATTTTGAACTCAATGGAGGTGGTCTCGAGTCCTAATTTGACCGTATGAAAAAAGTAGCTTTTCGGACCAAAATCCGATTAACGATAAAATATTTAAATAAAATATTTAAATATAAAGTCGATAAATATGCGGGTTGTTACAGACTCCCCTCCTTAAAGAAATTGTGTCCTCGCAATATATAAGATGGAAATAAAAAGTAACAACCATAAAAGCATATTAACACAAAAGAAATTTGAAATAAGAAGTTTACCTTAAAGAGCATGAGAAAGTAAGTCTGGATGTGTTCGCTCGATGAATTCTCTAGTTTCCCAAGAACAATCTTTAGGATTAGAGGACCATTGAACTTTAACAAGCGGAACTTCTTTATTTCGAAGTCGTTTGATCTCCGAAGCAATAATTCGAATAGGATGCTGCTCATAAGTTAAATTAGGCGAAACTTCAATTTCTTCCACAACACCGGGCTCAAGAATAGAATCGGAATCCCGAAGGCACTTCCGTAATTGAGAAACGTGAAACACGTCATGCATGGCAGAAAATTGAGCCGGTAATGAAAGGCGATAAGCCATGGAACCAATACGTTCAGTGATAGGAAATGGCCCAATATATCGAGGCGCTAACTTTCCCGATCGACTGAAGCATACAGCACCCTTCATAGGTGAAACATGAATAAACACATGATCTCCCACGGAAAATTCTAATTTTCTTCTTCGGTTATCGGCATAGGATTTTTGTCTACTCTGGGCTTCTTTCATCCTATGTTGAATAAGTTCAATCTTTTCTGTGGAATCCCGAATAAAGTCTAGACCTAAGACCAGCTTCTCACCGGCCTCAAGCCAACAAGAAGGAGATCGGCATGGCCTTCCATAGAGTGCCTCAAAAGGAGCCATACCAATGCTAGATTGGAAGCTGTTATTATAGGAAAATTCAACAAGTGAAATATGATCTTCCCAACTTCCACCAAAGTCAAGCACACAAGCCCGAAGAAGATCTTCAAGAGTTTGATTCACACGCTCAGTTTGTCCATCGGACTAGGGGTGATAAGCGGTGCTAAAATTAAGCTTCGTTCCCAAAGCTTTTTGAAGACTCTTCCAGAATCCACTAGTAAACAATGGATCACGATCACTAACAATGGAAGAAGGAACTCCATGTAGTTTAACAATTTCTTTGATAAAGAGTTTGGCCAGAAGAGGAACGGTTCGGTTCGACCGAACGGGAATAAAATAGGCGGATTTAATAAGTCTATCAACAATCACCCATAAACTATTATGACCCGAACGAGAACGGGGAAGGCCATCTATAAAATCCATGGAAATTTGATCCGACTTCCAAATTGGAATTTCCAACGGTTGCAATAACCCACCGGGCCTTTGATGTTCGGCCTTAACAAGTTGGCAAGTCATGCAACACTTAACAAAGTTAGCAATATCAAATTTCATTCCCTCCTAATAATAAAGTCGCTTCATATCCGCGTACATTTTACTACTACCGGGATGAATGGAATATTTGGAACGATGAGAATCTTCTAGAATATCTTTACGAAGATCACTAATATTTGGTACGATAAGTCTACCAAATTTTCGAACGCCGCCATGAGAATCAATATCAAAGTCTTTCAAACTTTCAATATCAATTTTATCCTTAACATTTTGGCCAAGCATAGCCAATTCAAGATCTAGCTTTTGAGCTTCAAGAATGCGGTCTAAAAGAGAAGGACGAGCCTCAAGGCTACATAAAACAAGAGATGAACATAAATCGGAGACACGGTCTCGAATTTCACAAGTGGATAAAATCTTGAGATCCCTCCATTCAGATATCATCATAGAAACAACCGCTTGTTGCTTGCGACTAAGTGCATCGGCAACTCGATTTCCCTTTTCGGGAGTATAAAGGATATCAAGGTCATAAGAGGCAAGGAACTCGAGCCAACGTTGTTGACGTAAATTAAGTTCCTTTTGAGAAAATAAATATTTCAGAGACTTATGATCGGTATAAAGCACGAATTTCTCCCCCAAAAGATAATGTCACCAAATTCGAAGGGCGAAAACGATAGCCGCGAGTTCTAAATCATGTGTGGCATATCTAGTCTCAGCCGGCTTCAATTGCCTAGAAGCATAAGCAATAACACGTTCTTTTTGCATAAGAACGGCACCCAAACCAACGCGACTAGCATCGGTATAGACAACAAAATCTTGATTCCCTTCAGGAATAACCAGGATGGGAGCATCAGAAAGGAGTTCTTTTAATTTCTGAAAAGAAGTTTCACATTTGTCCGACCAAATGTATTTAACACCTTTCTTTGTTAAGCCAGTAAGAGGCACGACAATCTTAGAAAAGTCTTTTATAAAACGGCGGTAATAACCTGCCAATCCGAGAAAGCTACGGATTTCAATCACGCTCGCCGGTCTCTTCCAATTTTGAATCGCTTCAATCTTTGAAGGATCCATAGATATTCCGGATTCGGAAATAATATGACCGAGAAACTTCACACTAGATTGCCAAAAGTGGCATTTAGAAAATTTTGCCTTTAATTGATTGTTCCTAAGAGTTTCCAATACAATTCGAAGATGCTCTTCATGTTCCTCCTCGGTTTTAGAATACACAAGAATATCATCAATAAAGATGAGAACAAACCGATCGAGAAAATCTTTGAAAACTCGATTCATAAGGCCAACGAAATAAGCCGGAGCATTCGTTAAACCAAATGGCATAACTAGCCATTCATAAGATCCATAACGAGTACGGAATGAAGTCAAAGGAATACTATCCTCTGCAATACGAAGCTGATGAAAACCGGTAGCCAAGTCCAATTGTGAAAAGACTCTACAACCACTAAGTTGATCAAACAGATCATCAATCCGAGGTAAATGATACTTATTCTTAATAGTTAGATCATTAAGCTTGCGGTAGTCGACGCAAAGCCTAAGTGTACCATCGGACTTATTTACGAAAATAGCTGAAGCTCCCCAAGGCGAGGAACTAGAGCGAATAAGTTGCTTCGTCTCCAACTTGGATAATTGTGTGCGCATCTCTTCATTCTCCATATTGGACATGCGATAAGGAGGACGGGTAATAGGTTGAGCTCCAGGTATAAGATTAATTTTGAACTCAATAGCTCGCTTAGGTGGTAATCCTAAGACGGGCTTGAATATTTCGAAAAATTCACGAACGACGCAAATAAGAGAAATGACATCCTCCTCATCATCATTGTCATCATCACGAGGATTTAAAGAATATAAAGATGCAACCAAAGCGGAATCTGAATCTTTAAGAATAATAGAAATCTGATTAACAGATTGCGGATGTTGGAGATAAATAGTCTGCTCAGGACATAGGATATGAGCTTCATAACGGTTAAGCCAATCCATACCCAAAATCATTCCAAAGCCTAAATAACGCATGACATGCAAATTGGCTAGGAAAGGAAAATCACACAAAATAATCTCCACATCTTTACAAAGCAAACTAAGAGTTGCGGATCCACCAACCGGATTTGCAATTCTTAAAGAAGTCACTAAAGCAACAACACTTAAAGAAAGAGTATCGACAAGTTCCTTTGATATAAAAGAATGGGATGCACCCGTATCAAAGAGAACTCTAATAGGTTGATCATGAAATATAATAATGCCATCAAGGACAGAATGAGACATACCTTGACCGCGAGATGTGTTGCCAGGGGCTTGAGCAACGTTTAACGTTCCCTCCTTGCCTTGAAGCTTAGGGCATAGATGCATAAAATGATCTGGACTTTTACAATAGCGACAAGAGCAGGGCTTTGAACATTTGTTCGCAAAGTGGCCCTTAGCACCACAGTTGAAGCATTTCCTATCACTGGGGGAAAATGTCTTTGCAGCAGGAGTTGCTAGTTTACCCTTTTTGTTAGGATAAGGACCTTTGAACTTGTTAGGCCTTTTCTTGTTGTTGATGTTTGGTTTGGAAGCCACCACTTCAACATCACTGTCCTTATCAGCCTCTTCAAGACGAAGAGCGATATCAATGAGTTGGTCGAAAGAAACTTCTAATTTTAGAAGTAATGGCTTCTTGAGATTCTTGTTTAAGCCATAGACGAACCTCTGGTTCTTCTTCAATGGGGTGTTGATGTATTCAATCCCATATTTACACAGTGACTCGAAGGATGCGACATAATCTGTCACAGTGGATTCACCTTGAATGAGGTCTATGAAACGTCGAGCCAATGTCACTTTCTCTGCTTCTGGTACAAATTTTAATTCGAAGCATTCACGGAATTGCTCCCAGGTGAGATTTGCTTCATTAATTTCAGAAATAAGAAGTTCGTACCAATCCAGTGCTCTCTCTTGGAGCATACTGGAAGCCACCTGAACACGGTGAAGATCGACAAGATTCATGCAAGAAAAGATTCGATCGCATGTTCTTAACCAAGCCTGGACCTCAATAATAGTTTTGGAACCTTTGAATGGTTTCCCACCCAAGTTGGTATAATCGTTGCACAAACGTGCAAATCCAGACTTAGGATGAGTAGGTTCCTGATTAGGACCAACTGCTTGAGCATTCTTTACTAAATCAAGAAGCTGTTGAGCAATCATAAAAACTCAATCCTGGGGAGTAACAGTAGAAGGTCCAGCTCTGGGACGACCTGGTCTAGACATTCTCTTCTTTAAGGAAGAGAAAAGAAGAAAAGTTATTCTCCAAGTAAATATCAAGCAAATCTTGATAGATAAAACAAGGATACATAAAAGGGAATAGGATGAGTCAGTTCAAAGACTCGACTTAAATCCTAAGGCACGACTCCTAAGTTGGACGTAGGACGATGATCCTTGTTAAGTTATTCTACATTGTTCCGAAGTTTGGCTCTGATACCAAGCTGTGACGCCCCACCTCTATACCCACGCTAGACAAGAACACTACAGTGTAATGCTGTCAACTAGCACGGAGAATAAGGCTGTTGAGGAGCGACCATCCATGTAACTTCTTTGTGCGAGCACCGATATGTCAGATCGTATAGCATGAACTTCATTTAAGGAGGAAGTCCGACATACCGATACAAACCCAAAGCTATCACACAGTGGCTATAAATAATCTTCGGAAACAAGCATAGAAGTAAACATAACATAAATCAGTCACAGACATCCATATCACAAAGGCGGAAAAAGATATGAATATATATATATAACACATGAAAGTGTACATCAGAGTAGTGGTCAGAAAGATCCATGATAATACAAAAGAATAGCAACACGTGCTATACAAAAGAATAAGTACACAACATAGAATCTATATCTCAAATGTGTACATCCAAAAACTACTAATCTAAGTAGTTAGCCAAAAGTCAAAATAATCCCTGAAGAGAAGTCAAGCAGAAGCACCTGTAACATCTCGGTCTGACCCGAGTATTATTTATAAGAAAATAATAAATGGCTCAGTCTAGCTATAAATATCAGATGATATGGTATAAAGTAAAAGACATGGCATGAACATGTAATAACCATAATGGCATACTACTATAAGTATGTAATTGAAAATCAATAAGAGATTAATCAATATCACAAGAATCTTCTCAAAGATAAAATAGGGTATCATACCCTAAACTTGTATTCATAACAAGTCAATGACACACCAATTCACCAATGCACGAAAATTGATATCATATCAATGAAAATCATGAAAATTGGTGAAGCACAAATTCCAGAAATCAACACACGAAATCCAGAAATCACATAAAAAGGGGGAGGCCAATCACAAGAACGGGAGCATGAAAACTCACCAACACGTGTAACACATGAACGAGAAGCTATCTCATGGAAGCTATCCATTAAATTTTGACACACGAACGGCCCGAAGACCATGTGGCGCTACCCCACATATGTGATGGTGAAACATCACACAAACGGGGTTTAGTCTCCCTCGTAGACAAAGAGACATCACACAATTGCTAGTCTAAATCAAATCACAAAAATGATCGTTATGATCATCGAGAAGTGTCAGTCACACCAAGCTAGTAAATATATGAGTTTAGCTTCATGTCCCATAACCACTTGCTTAACTTAAATATTTACGAACAAGGTGTGAATCTTCACTAGAAAATTGTCACAAAGGGGTTCAATCGAACAAGTCTAAGAGCTAACCGACGAAGTGAATGCGAGCGTTTCATACCACTCGTTTTACTAAGTCGTTTAATTCGATTTCTCATCCGAGTGAAGTAAAGGCTTGTATATACTAGTCGATTGGAAAACGGTTTGAGAAAAAGAGCTTTGTAGTCAAATAGTGTTGAAATCGAGTTGGTAAAAGAGTTTTGATATTTACTACTAGTATTGAAACCTTCATATTTTTAAAGTGACAAACCACAAAACGATTGTAGAACAATCTTTCACAAAATTCACATTCGAAGACGTGAATGAAATCCAAGGAAATCAGCTCAAAATGCATCAAAGTAGAAAATAGGAAGTGCGGCCTAACATGCCGAGCGACCTAAGGAAGTATAGGTCGAACGACCTAAAAGTGATGCGACCTAAGCTGCTGCGCGACCTAACAGTGTCAAGCTAAGGAGTGCAAGCAGGTCAAACGACCTAGCGACCTAAGCAGTGATGAGGCCATGCGACCTAAGGAATAACGACCTAATGGGATTGTGAGGTCGAGCGACCTAAGGGATATAAGGTCCAGCGACCTAAGTGATTATGAGGTCGAACGACCTAAAGGGAGTAAGGTCTAACGACCTAATGGTACGACCTAAGTGGTTCGACCTAAGTGGTACGCGACCTAAGTGGTACGCGACCTAAGATGGTACGCGACCTATTAATGGCGAGCTAGGAACGACCTAGCGACGTTTTAGATCGCCGAGCGACCTAAAGGAAGTACGAGCTAAGGGGCGAACGACCTAACTCCGAACGAGCTATATGCAGGCGAGTCTCATTAGACTCGAACGACTTAAGCAACTAAAGGTGGCCGAGCGACCAAAAGAAGAAAGGTCAAACGACCTAAAGGCCAGCGACCTACGACCTAGGGACGAACGACCTAAGTCCAGGACGAGCTAAATGCAAGTGAGTCTCTTCATACTCGTACGACCTAGTGAAGTAAGGAGCGAGCGACCTAAGTCCAGATCCACGCCAGAGCGACCTAGGGCCAACGACCTAGAGCAGAACGACCTAAGTCCAGTACGTGCAATTTGCAGGCCTGTCCTCTCCAAACCCGAACGACCTAAGCCCAGAATTTTGCCAAAACACTAAAAATCGGGTTTTTCACCAATTCAATCCAAACCAAATGCAAATGCATATGCACAAGTGATAGGGAATCATTCCCAACAGTCCAATGACAGTTATAGGCAAGATGTGAGATTAAAAATCTCACCTTTTACACGAAATTGATGATGGAGAGCTTAAGAGCAAAGCAAAAATCAACCCCAAGCTTGAATCTATGTTCTTCACTTTGAATTTGGAGTTAGATGTTGAATTTACTAAAGATCTTGAGTTTGGAATTTTAATTTCCCATTCCCTTCACCATTTTTGATAAAGCTTGATGTGTTTGATGAAGTGATGAAAAGGCGAGGGGGTTGGGCTGAGTTAGTGTGTGTTCAGCCCAAACCAAAGTCCTAAGCCAAAAAGTGACGAAAATTTCACTATCTCCAAACATATCGAAGTTTACACTTAAAAAGATCGCAAACGTCATTTTGAACTCAATGGAGGCGGTCTCGAGTCCTAATTTGACCGTATGCAAAAAGTAGCTTTTCGGACCAAAATCCGATTAACGATAAAATATTTAAATAAAATATTTAAATATAAAGTCGATAAATATGCGGGTTGTTACAATAGTATTTCAAAATACCAAAAATGAGACTCAGTGCTGCTGAAGCACTAATTAAGCAAAATCATATCCATGTCATCAAAATGGCATACAATAAATCATATATCACTATATATATGAAAGTAAAATCAACAGTGTAAGGAATCCCGTTGGATCCCTCCAACCTGTCCTCTTGTATCACATACAATATATAATCATAAAATATAAATCGACCGCTTCGAGGCGGGATTCGTATACAAAGGGTCATCCGTTTTTACACAGAAACGTAATAGGGTCTCATCCGCTCCAATAGGCGGGAATATATCAAATCCAACTAATAAATATAGTAAATTATCCAAACAATCAACAACGATCAAAAATAAATATCCAAACATCTAATAAATAATATTTATTGACTATATAAATTTTCTGATTAACCAAAAAGGTGAGATTAACTCTCATTGATTTTTAATAGTTGCCAAAACATTTCGTTTTGAATTAAAATTGAACGAACGTCCAATTTTAACCCAAAATTCCAACTAGCTCCAATTTTGATCAAACCAACTCCATAACGCAGCTTTCGTCGATACGATCGCAACGCGACTCGTCGCGTTTGATTTGGACCTCGTACGAAAAAGTTACGGATTTACTAACTCCATCCTTCTCACACAACTGCGGTTCCAGGTCGCATGTGCTCTTTTTTTTATTCTTTCAATGTCGATCGCCTAACCACGAATCCCGAGCACTACGCACCACCCTACGCACCACGCTACCGCCTACGCCCACAGCCGCCTCCGCCTCACACACGTACGCGCGTAGGAAAGCCGAAACCGCCAAAAAGTACAGGCGAACGCGAGGCCCTAGCCGCCACCTTGGCTCGTCGATCGACGATCCGACCGTTAGTTAAGCTCGTATCGATGCTCTCTACATTTTCCTAGTTGAAGTAAAGGCTAATTAGGACTCTAGAGGCTCCGATCAATGATGGCCATTGGATTTGGAGTTTAATGGTGGCTGAAATTTCTATTTAGGGTTAGGGTTTGAAAATGAAGGGAATGGGGGGGTCAATTTATAGCAAATCAAACTCGGCACTATTCATCCATTAAAATTTCGAACTCTAAACGAAGTGTGCCGCCCGGGGTTCTATATGTTATACCCCTATTTCGAACACAATGGAATATATACAGAGAGCCAATTCCATCATATACAGAAGATGTCATTTTAGAATCGAATTATTTTATATAAACTTCTGAAATTAATTTCTATGCGTTCCGATCTCGCATGGCCAAACCATACATTCAATCATCACAAAATTCGTCGGCATACTATAATATACTATTACCATGCAATGAAACTGGTTTCATCAAAATCCGAGACAATGCCCTAAAAGACTATTTTTACATGTTAAATAAAACGAGTGATTTCCAAAATTAGTTAAATCACTTTTAAATCCTAATTTAAAAGTTTACTATCTCTATTCTAACTTAATAGAATTTAAATCAACTTTAGAAATCGTTTTCATTCATATTAAATCCAAGATTAAATTATTTAAACAATGTCAAATATTAAATATAGCAATTTAATTATCAAATAAATTGCCATATTTGAAATTCAAGTTATTTAACTTCAAAAAATAACTTTTAAATATTTAAAATCAATTAAATATTCCAAATTTAAATGATTGGAATTCTGGATCGTTACACTTCGCCTCCTCTAGCTCAACCAAATCTGAACCCTAGTCGGTGGCTTTACACGTAGGTCGCAGCCAATCAATGCTGTACCCACTAACGATACCGAAGTTTCGAAACTCTCCCCACCCCGAGTTGAATGGATCCAACCTCGGCCTTTATCGATGCCCGAAGCTCCAGATTTAATAAGAAGGAGGAGCAGCCTTTTATCCTTACTATGTAAGGAGGATAATGAAAATAAGAGAGAGGTAAATAAAATATCTCAGCGGGATGTGTTTATATAATATATTTAATTCTTCAAATAAAATGGCACACGTTTCGAGCTCGTACAATCACACGGCACATCAGATTACCATGAAACTAGCTAGTGCACATCACCTCATTTTTTTGATCTCGATCGTATATATTTCATCGATATCCAAGATAGGACTCTGGGATGATGATTTCACTCATTTCAAAGCTATTTTGACCATCATACCGTCGGATTTCAAAAATTCCTCAACCATACATCTCATAACGAACTACTCATCTCGAAAACATAATTCGACGGTCGAGATCCCACTGGACTCGACTACGTACGTATTTTACGTATAATAATACGTAAATCGTAAAAATACCTTAACATCAAATATTGCGCTATTTATACTCATTTTTATTCGCAACGTCGATCCTAGCTCAATGGAAATGGTCTCGAATCCTAATTCGATGGTATGCGAAAAATCAAATTTTGGACCTTCAATTAATTTATGATCCAATACTTAAACTAGTTATTTAAATATTTAGTCGTTAAAACTACGAGTTGTTACAAGTTTGTTCTAATCGTTTAAGTTGTAGTTTAGAGTCATTCTTTATTTTATTTTATTCCTTTTCTTTCTATTACTTAGTTGTATTGTCCCTCACACTAGTATGCTCAAATTAAAATTAGTTTGTTTTACTATTGCATATATATGTATGTATGTGTGTGTGTGTGTATTTATGTGTATGTGTGTGTGAGTGGGGGCAAGGATCGACTACGTCTCAATTTGACTACACCTTATTTCCGCTCTGATTTCCACTACAACTTTCGATTTAGATAATAATATTTTCTCTAGTGTAGTGGGAAGAGAGAGAATGTATTATTAATTAAATCAGAACTTGTGGTGGAAAGTAGGGGCAATTACAGGTGTAGTCGATCCTTACTATATATATATATATGTATATTTGTATATGTATGTATGTATTTGACAACAGTTACTATTATTTGGATAGATATGGTTGTGTTGCTGCTTTTGATGGGCCATGAATTGTTAGATTATCATTTTTGCTTAGCTTTTGAAGATCCATTGTGATTATACGCCATTCGGTTACCAACGAATGACTTGATTGGATTGTTTTGCTAAGGATGATCTACTTTTATTTTTGAAGTCTTACCGATGGTTTGAGAAATTGATACGTTACCTGCCAAACAAGTTGACAGCTTTAGTTTTAGTATAGAATAAAATATATGAGTGCTCTCATCCTCAAATAGAAGATCACTCATAAAACAAACATAAACTTAATGTAAATCATATTTGATCACAACTTACCCATCATCGGCCATTGTGAAAAGCCCCATGGTAGAAATTAATAGAACAACTTCAATGCTAGCATCGCTCTCACTTCGAGAGAGTATTATTATAATTGCGCTTTTATTGGTGGAAATCACTGGAACCCATGTATTAATCATTTGGTAAGTAATGATTCCAAATGAGAGTTGATGATTTTCATCAAGAAGAGAGTAAGTACAACAATATTGTCCTTAAGTATGAGTAACGATAGATTTCTCATAGAATAAAGCCAATATACATGAACTAATTGTATGACATTTTATATCATAACATGGACTTGACTGCACCGTGCAGATAAGATCACATATCTCTAATTTTATTGTCCTTGTGTGGTCAAACATACATTTGTGTAGGATCAATCAAATATACGGTATGGTGGATCTCAATGACTGATCACGTAATTATAATCGCTGGATGAAATGATATTGGCTTGCAGGGACACGGGAAATTGAAGATGATTTGAGTTCTGTAGTGTACTGTAGTGCCAAAGAAAATTCTATGATTTCAGCTTGTGCTGTATCTTTCCTTGCTAAAATACAAGTCTCTATATCAACTACTTAGAATAAAAGCGCAAATTGGAGTTTTGGTTTTTAAAATATGGAAATATAACTCTGAGATCAAGAGATTTGGTCTTGTAGCAAATGTACATTGCGATAAAGACCAAAAGTGAGGACTATGCACCACTTCTGTATTAATGTTGTGTGACCAGATCTACATAACATATGATTTTGACCTACACATTTTTTTAACAAAAAGAATTCCTTGTTGTTATATGCAACCAAATTCATATATACACACACACTCTCTCTACTTCATCTTCATTATTTTTCACGATGTGGGACTATTCTTTTTCAATATGCGTTCATTACCCGCATACAATGCGAGACATCCCAACAGTGTACAACTATATAAGAAAATTAATTAAAATGAGCAAAGTATAAATAATTTGTTTAAAGGTTAACCGATACAAATATGATCACATTCCAAAAACTCCGGATTGACAATACGACAATTTAAAAAATATATCATGACCATTCAATTTTTGATTATAGTTGTAATTAACACAGTTTATATTGACCCTAAAATTTAATTAATTATGTTGTTTTAGGGGAAAAAGACGTCAACCATATGAAATGTGTTTATTAATAGTTATTAGATACTTTTTTTGGGTTTGGCAACAAAGTAGTTGAGTCTGAAAACCTCGAAAATGCTGAAAGCATTAGACCACAAAATACGAAAAGGGAAAGGCAGTGAATAAACCTTGATGTCACTACGATTCCAAAAATGTCTTATGTTTTTATGTCACTGATGTTCGAATTTTGTATATTCTCCTCCACAACGTGATGCTTTGCAATTCGGCCAGTCTTTGGAGAGTAAAAATTAATGGAAGTTGGTTTCTTTATCATCCCTTGATCTGAGTAAGTTTTACATTTCTATTGTCAATTTTTATCTCCATCAGTTCTTCTCTTTAACAAAAATACATAAGAAATGATACAGCAATAGATGTAATAACCGTGTCATCATATAAAATTTAATAGAAGTCTACCATGTACATTTCACTTTCTCAATTAGAAGATAGATTCTTTGATGAGTGGACGACCTTCAGTGAAAGTGATTATCATCTTTTGACCACCCAAACATTTTTATCGTGGCTTAGGACATCATCATCATATTTCAAGGCTATACATTCCACTGCAGTATTATTTCCAGTGAAACACGTATGAATACTATTTGCTGTTTATGCATCTGAAAAGAACTGCAGTGGAGTTTGAGAACGTATATTTCCTTCAAAACAAGTAATTCAAGAAGTAGTATAGATGGGCAAACCTGCTATTGCTGTGAATAGATGGTTCATCCCACCATGATAATGGATACACTTCTATACATACTTGAAATGGTATTTGAAATGCAACAATTAAGGCAGTCTTCTCAGACCTTCAACACAAGAGCATCAGTCTTTTTTCATACTTAAAAACTTGATGCAGCACTCTCTCTGTTTACAAACAAGCAGCTAGCTATAAACATTATTGCATATGAACTTCTTTTTGTTTAGTGTGTGCGCGCAGATTCAAACTTTTTCTGATGGACCAAAATGAATATTCCTCTTTCTAATAGAATTAATACAAACTATTGAAACTGATCAATAATTGCTCACGTACCTGATAGAGATGGGAGTATACATATTGATATTGCGAGGAGAATATAAAGAGACATGCAAAATGGGGCTTCCTATCATTTTCTGCACCATATATTATTAAAGATTGTGGTTGAAAATCTCTGCAAGCCACTGGCTTCTAGCACTATAAATGAAAAGCAAAAAAAAAAAAAAAAAAATTTCACAAAAAAACAGTTTAGTAAAGAAACAACATAATATTTATAGCCATTGTCAATTTGTGAACATGAATAATTTGCTTATGCTTTTCTTCCAAGGATTGCCAAGTGAACTTAGTCCCACACAACCATTCGCCTATTGATAAGGTGAGTAGGCTCGGTACACATCAAAAAAAGAAGTCATATAAATGTCTAAGAAGTTTAAGAACGCAAGTTGTGAACAAAAAAATAACTAGTATTAACTCAAAATTTATCATACGTTAAACAAAACAAATGATTCTTTATTGTCCCCACAACTTTAAGAAACACAACATTCCATTCCTCCACCTACAAATAAAGCCCCAAACTACAACACTAAGTTCGACCAAGGCAACTAACTAAGAAGCAAGAACCTCAAAATTAATCCATCTTATGGCTACTGATTTAGATCAGGTATGTTAACTGAACCACTTTTCAGTTCCATTTCAATATTTTAATATCAATTCGATATTCATTTTCAGTACTGAAACATCAGTGCCATATATACAGAAACCTTACATAACGGAGTTGTTTGTTCCAGTGGATTGCAATGGTTGTGCTCAAAGGATCAAAAGAGTGATAGAAAGAATATATGGTAATGACCCAATACCCAAAATCTTCTTAAGAAAGAAAAGTAGAACTTCTACCAATCAGATTTCCTTGATCTAATTACAGGGGTGCACAATGTAAACATTGATATTCGACAACACAAGATTACAGTGGTAGGACGAGTTGATCCAGAAGCACTAAAGAAAGCAATCAAGAAGACAAGAAAGATGGCTGTAATCTCCTCGCACATCGAACAAAGGGACTCAGAGCCTCAACCAGAAGCACCACCACCAACAGAAGCCATAACAGAGCGAGAAACACAGGACCCTACAAACACACTAGAACAAAAAGTGGCGGAAGATGCTCAAATGGTACATGACTATCCATATAATGATAACGTGATTAAGGAGCTATGGAGGAACCATCCTAATATGACACATGAGGCTCCTTACTATACTACTCTTACCTACAATAATTATAATCAATTGCCTTACTTAACTGAACACTGGTATTTACAACTACCACCACCACAGATGACATTTAGTAATGGATATGATCAGAATCCAGCAGCTGATGAAGAGTACTACCAAAGTCGTCGAAGTGATGGAAACAACATGAACTCTATGTTTAGTGATGAGAATCCAAATGCATGCATTATAGTTTAGAAGGCATGAAGATTCTTGGAAGTTGAGAGTATTAAGATTGAAGCCATTGAGAATGAGGGAAACATGATGTATAGGTGTAATTAGTAATAAATTATGAAGGGAATGAGCTGTTTAGCTTGTAGTTTGGAAAGTTTGTCAAGTATATTTTTTGATGGAATTTTTTTCTAGGATATTTTACTTAACTAGGTTAATAAAGGAAGAAATAAAGATTAACAAATAAAGGCATGACATATATTTGATTAATTCCCTTTATTCTATCACAAATCCTTTCACAAATTCACTTTCCAGACTGTCTTGCTCTATTTTCTCAAATTCTCTCTCGACTCAATTCTTCTTGATTGTATTATTAGCCAAATTACAAACTCTATAGGGGTTATAAAAATCTCTCACACACACATATATACATATACATATACATACATATATATATACATACATATATATATATATATATATATATATATATATAATATGTGGTAAGTATATTAGTTGAATTAATTCTCACAATCAAGTATGACCAATCCATAAAATATTTTTCATATGGAAAATACTACTTTACCCGAAAAACCGTTTGTCACTTAGTACGAAAGCAATCTTAATCCTTCATTTTCTCCGGCCCCCCATTTCCGCCTTTAATTTTCAGATCCGCAAGTTCTTACACCTCCTTTTCGGTCACTATAGCATCCCTCTTTCCATATACATGTTATAAAACTTTTTATGGGTAACAATTAACAAATTCATTTTCAAAACAAGATCTAGAGTATGGCAACATACTCTATATCTTGCTCTGAACTTCACATCAAGAGTATGTGACATAACCTCCTAGTATGTCGACATACACATACTTGATCTTCCGAACCCATCAACTATTCTTCTAACCTAATTCAATTTTCTTCGGTTTGTTTGTGCCCTCATGTATATTTGTGCCACTATGCTTTTACATATTTCAAAACATCTAGTACTAGGCTATATGTCGTCGGCCATATGAATTGAATAAGAGTGATTTTACACTGCAAAATAACCATGCAAGATGAAAGAAAAATATTATGTATACCAAAAAAATTATTTAAGATTTTTATCTCACATGTTTCAAGTATAATAATTTGAGAGAGTAAAAGAAACAAACATATATCATCCCAGAGCTTAACTAAAAATTTAATTGGTAATTTGTGAATTGGATAATTTTTTATTTTAGGCAAGCCAATGAAACTGATCACAAAAATAGACTAAGTAGAAAACTAATTACAGATGTAGGCCACTTTGCGCATTCGTTGGCACATGTAACGACCCCAGATTTTAATTTAATTTAAATTAATAATTTATTGAATTTTTGAATTTAATTGAGTAATTAAATTCATTTTTGGATAAAAATTTGTTAATTTAATTAGATAAATTGATGATTTATGTTAGAAATAAAATTAAATATAAAACAATAAATATTAGAGTAAATTAAATAATTGAGTTTATAAAATAATACAAGGAAATAAAAGTAAGTTAAACAAATAAATTAAAATAGAAATCTACTTATATTATTAAGCCATAAGAAAAGAAACAACACTTACAATATGAAACAAAGTTGTAAAAAATATGCAAAGTAAACTAAACAAAGGTAAAATGTACAAAGCCAAATATCTTCCAGCCGAAACAAACTAGGCAAACATAAAGAAATAAATAAATAAATAAATAAACAAGGTATCAAACGCATGACTTAAGCAACCTCAGCCATACCTCCAACAATACCTGTACATACTACATAATAACAAATATATAAAGCATGGGTTGTAAACGAAGAGGACATTGCATTTAATACCAAGCACAAAACAATCTCCTCTACCATGACTTGATATCATCTCAACCGAAATGGGGTATTATTATATCAGTAAACAAATGGAAATAAATATCTTTAGTCAACAAGTATGGCCTATATGTACATACCATCCATATTCATTCCCTATTCGTTCAGTAAGAAAGTTTAAACAAACCAGAAAAAGGAAAATAGAAACATTATCATCAACAAAATCTGAAAGCAAATAACAAAAGAAAAGAAAAGAAGAAGAAAGGAAGACTGCAGTTTTCATAAACAAAGGGATTCTCTGTTTTAAAACATTTCAAGGTGAGCAAGCTTTCTATAATCTTATATTTTGATTTATTCAGTGATGATGATAGTTTACTAGTATGATCAATGTTGAATGTTGTTGTGGAAAATAATTTAATGTATTTACCTATGATACATATATACAGGGGTATCTTCTTCTTCCTTTGTTTAACATTTTAACAGACTAAACCCATAAAAACAAATCAAATACTTCTTCCTCGATTTGTTTTAGGTGATAATCCTTGAATAAAAAGTGATTCTAACAACATAATCTAAAATTTAAAAATAATTCCAACTATATTTGTTAAAGATTTATTTCTGGAATAAACTATATCAGTGAACTTCTTGAAAATGATAAAAAATGAATCTTTTTAATATCTAGTTTGGAGTTTATAAACTGAATTGTAGTGTGAAATGATGGATTTAGAAAATCATTTCGTGATTTTTAAAGGAGTAATCATCGAGATACCCACAGTTGAACATATTTGGGAAATTTGTAAATCATTGGCGTTCGCGAATGAATTAGGGATTGGAATTTGTTTTCAGGGATGCTGGAACGAGGTTGAATTCGAGAAAAATGCTAAGTACTTTTTTAATTCATCATGATGATTGGTCGAAGTAAATTTAGGGTTTAGGACCGGTTGCATGTCGTTCTTGTTCTCGAGAGTACTACGACGTCGCCAGAGCTCCGGAGTGGATCGCGATGGTGGGGATGGAGGCTGGAAGGTGTGACGAAGCTTGGAGGAAGCGGGCTGGTGATAACGAGGTCGGAGGCGTCGGGGTGGTGATGATTTCTGGCCATGGTAGTTTTCTGATGGGTCGAGAATGCTTCGTTTCGACTAGTTGAGTTTTCGTGCGATCTGGGTTCGACTTCGAGTTCGCGTGGGTTCGTGGAATTGTCGGAGATTGTCGTGGCGATCGCCAGAGGTCGGAGTCATTTGTGCAGGTGCACCGTGTGCACGTTGTATCATGGGATTGGTTTTTGGGGAAGAAGGGTTGGTCTCGAGTCGATCACGAGGTAAATGAAGTTCTGCTCGAAGCACAGGGAAACGAAGGGAGACTCGAAGCCTTGCTCGAGAAAAATAAGGGTTGTCTCGGGTTTTCTGGAATATTGGTCTTTAACAGATTTCAAGTTTAAAAGAAAAGTATGTTTCAGGCTTTAAAATGCAACAGTTCTTTTGGTTATAAAAGTAAATTCTTAAGTTAACAAAGTTCAAACCATATTTAAACTAAACAAGTTTCTAAAGGGAAATAAATAAAGTTCCAAATTTTAAAACAAGTTTCAAAGTTTTAAAATGTTAAAGTAAATATTTTGAAATCATTTTGTTTATAAATAACCATATATTGGGTTGATTGTTTTAAAATCTTTAAGTATTTTCAAATGTGATATGGGAAGTAATTGATTAGTTTATCAGTTAAGAGTGATGATTAATTTTAGTTCAATTAATCTATGATTAAAAGACAATTATTCAAAGATAATTATTTGAGGACTAATTAATTTTTGTGATTAATTAAGGAATAATTATTTTGAGTAAATTTATTAAGGGTAACTAATTAATGAAGTAAATTAATGATAAATAATTAAATGGTAATTAATTAAAGGATAATTAAATGGTAATTAATTAATATTAATGAATCAGGATTAAAAATTTAATTATAAGAAATTAATCTGATTTGAATTAATCAGACAATTAACTAATCTAACTTATGAATGTTTGGATTCTATTGGATGATTTAATTGTTTGATATCCCTGATATATGATGCTTTGTGATACACCCTGATTTATGTTGTGATCTGTAGTTTACTTACCTGTGATATATATCTGTGATCTGTGAATGAACGATAAGCGTATAGTTTATATCGCTTATCAACTATATCTTGTATTTTGTTATGTGATGATTGATGTTGCACTATTGTGTGTGAAACCCCTGGACTACACTTTTACACACACAAATATGGATTTCACGTGGAAATCGATTAAGTCACAGATAATTTAAAGTTAATATTTTTGAAATTGAAATTTTAATTTCAATTGATTTTGAAATTAGAAATTTGGGATTTAAAGTGAAAAGCTTTTGAAATGGAATTTCAAAGATAAGTCTTATTTTCGAATAACTTAATCGAGTTTTGAAAATTTAAATAATTAGATTTAAATTTGAATTCAAGTTTGAAATTAAATCTATGATTTGGAAACTAGGGATAAAGATGATATAAATGTGTTTGTATGAATTAAACCATTTTAAAAGTATAAGTGGGAATTTGAATTTAAATCAAGGATTTCAACTCGTATGAATGAATCATATTTCCAAATTGAAAACTGTTGTTTTAAAAGATAAAAGCTTTCAGATAAGAAAAGAAATTCCAGTTTAATTAAAGGAATTTCAAGATTGAATTGAAAAATGGATTTTCCAAGTTATGAATGAATTCTTTTTTAGAAAGCTATGAATTAAATCTATTTATTTTTAACAGATTTAATTTGATGATTTATTTAAACCATTCGAAATGAAATTGTTTTGAAAGTTATTAGTTAAATCTTTGATTTAAAGATTTAACGAATTAATTAAATTGAAATGGAAATCGATTTGGAAAATCTGTGAATGAATATTTGTGAAATTAAGTGAACTTTATGAATTGAATCTTTTTGTTTAAAGGATTAAAATGGTAATTTGATAAACCATTTGTAAAGAAAGTTTGGGTTTAAGTTGTGACTTAATTGAAATCCCAATATCCATTTGTTTTTGAATATTGCGCTCACTATTCGGGTTAGCCGGGAAAAGACAATTGTGTCATATAACCCATTCCGAATAGTGATACGTCGTATATGGATAGCATTTGAAGACCGGTGTTGAAGACCGGATATTTTTCGAAAATGAAAGGACAACCTGTCGAATGTCTCTGCACTGAGTCGCGCCGGTATAGAGATTTATATCACTCTTTTGTGACGGGAAGTCCGGACGTGATTGAGAGTTATCCGGAATTGCAAGGGCTTCGTGAGAAGTGCCTTCGGTTCTGTTCGAACCCGGAACAGACTTGTATGGTTACATGTCTGACATTACACTTTGAGATATAAAGCCGATTTCTTTCAAATACATATCTGTTGGTGGCGGAGAATTTATTCTCTTAGCTTAACACCCTTCTCTGAGACGTACGAGCTCAGAGGTTATGTAATTGAAATTTATCAGCGATATATCCCAATTTGGTAATGTGGCATGCTGAGTGTTGCTGTGTGATGATCAGTGTTTGATCATTTGCGATATGATCATTTATTTGATCTTATATCTTTGTGATCATAGGTTGATCATCTGTTTGACCCGAAGCATGGCTTTGTGACAAAGCGTAGCTTTGTGGACGAGACTTCGTCGAGCCTCACACCCCGGAAATGGTCAAAATAGGAAAGATGCAGCAAGGTTCTAGGGAGTAGCGCCCCTTAGTGTATGTCATTCCTTCTGGATAAAGGTGGTATCATGGTATGGAGCCCAGATACTAAACCTCTGTGGTTGATGCAAGTTTATTACTTTGTGGTTGTTGCGAATCGGGGATCCTCGGGAAGATTGGTGACGATCGGGGGATGGCATACGCGTGTCAGTAGTTACCTATTTTTGCAGAGGTAACCCGGCCTTGTGTTGGCAGAGATCTAACCGTAATGTTAGGTTATTTCTCGGGTCGTCTATTCCAGGGACGTACCCATCGTGGATAGGAAGTTCCTTAGCCTGACCATTTGTTGGAAATCCATTTCCCAATACGGAACTTGTACGGTTTTAGTTGTAGAACCTGCCATTTACGTACGGTGGTCACCACTGTTTAGATGGTAGCTATAGTAGGCATACGATACTGGTCGTATGTTGGCTAAGATTAATATTATACTTTCGAAATGTTTTCTACACTATGCACTAAAAAATAATATCAAAAATGATTTGATTTTGCGTAGTAAGCATGTTTGACTATCATAAGAAGAAATCTCCTCCAATTCTGCGTTTGCATTGTGTGTGTGGCGGGAGGTCTTATGGTAGTTTCATTTTCTAAAAGCATTGCGGATTTCAATGTTTAAAATTCTTTTGTTGATTGTTTAAAGATAAACTGTTTTTGTTGCTCACACCAGTCCCATGACTGATCCGGAGTTTATTGTTCCCTTCCTAAACTCTGGGTGCCCACTATTTTCCACACGGGAAGTCTAGAGTTGGGTTTCTCAGATATTCAGGTTGAGTAGATTATCTGAAGCTAGTCAGTCTATGGACGACTGACCTTGCTTTTCGCTAGCTATGGATTGGAGCATTCTATTGGAGATATTCTATCCGCTGCTGTTGTTATCTATTTTCTTTTCCGCTGCTATTTGTTGTATCATATCTCTGATGTATATTGATATTCTTTTTAGCATTCTGTTGTATCAGATATTGTATCAAAGCTGTATATCAATATATTATTCATTTATTCCGCTGTGTTATTTACTTAATGTTGTTATAAGCTCCGGCGACTCGGATTTGAACGGTCGAATCTACGGCATTCGAGTACGATGTAAAGTATGGATGTCGATTTTCGAGCGGCGAAAATCCGGGACGTTACATTTGGTATCAGAGCTAAGGTTGAACTTTAGCTCAGGAGTATAACACATTAAGTAGCTCATTAGAGATAGAGTGAAGTAAACTCTCGAATGAGTAATCTCTAAGATATCCGTCTGAGCGTCTCAGTAAATTCTCTTACTATCCACTGATAGTGAGTATGAGTGCATGAAGAAGACGAGATAGGGGACAAGGGAATACGACTATAAATGGTCAATACCCTGCAACAGTGGAAACAATCTTTCTTATCAATTTTCTTTGATTCGTTTCCAAATTCTTTTCATTTCTTCGTATCAGCTACAAGAAGAAGTTTCGATATGATGGTGGCTCTACGAATCGTTGTAGAAAATCCTTATCTTTATCGATTTCTCATCAGTTTTTCGATTTAAACTCTAATGAATATGAATTTGAAATTGGAATTTTAAATTGAATTAAATTGACTAATAAAATATGAGGGTAAATTGAATTGAATCAATTAAAACGATATCGTTTAAAACCGAATTTGAAATTCTATTGTAATTTCTTTTGAATACCGAAGTCCGAAGAGGGACAAATTGGTATGTATTCTGAGATATTTCGACTTGAGTTTGGAATCCATATCTTGTGTTTGAGGAATTATAGGAGATCACCTCTATCTATCTCTGTGTTATTTTCGTACCTGCGAATTTCGAGGACGAAATTCTTTTAAGGGGGGAAGTTTGTAACGACCCCAGATTTTAATTTAATTTAAATTAATAATTTATTGAATTTTTGAATTTAATTGAGTAATTAAATTCATTTTTGGATAAAAATTTGTTAATTTAATTAGATAAATTGATGATTTATGTTAGAAATAAAATTAAATATAAAACAATAAATATTAGAGTAAATTAAATAATTGAGTTTATAAAATAATACAAGGAAATAAAAGTAAGTTAAACAAATAAATCAAAATAGAAATCTACTTATATTATTAAGCTATAAGAAAAGAAACAACACTTACAATATGAAACAAAGTTGTAAATAAATATGCAAAGTAAACTAAACAAAGGTAAAATGTACAAAGCCAAATATCTTCCAGCCGAAACAAACTAGGCAAACATAAAGAAATAAATAAATAAACAAGGTATCAAACGCATGACTTAAGCAACCTCAGCCATACCTCCAACAATACCTGTACATACTACATAATAACAAATATATAAAGCATGGGTTGTAAACGAAGAGGACATTGCATTTAATACCAAGCACAAAACAATCTCCTCTACCATGACTTGATATCATCTCAACCGAAATGGGGTATTATTATATCAGTAAACAAATGGAAATAAATATCTTTAGTCAACAAGTATGGCCTATATGTACATACCATCCATATTCATTCCCTATTCGTTCAGTAAGAAAGTTTAAACAAACCAGAAAAAGGAAAATACAAACATTATCATCAACAAAATTTGAAAGCAAATAACAAAAGAAAAGAAAAGAAGAAGAAAGGAAGACTGCAGTTTTCATAAACAAAGGGATTCTCTGTTTTAAAACATTTCAAGGTGAGCAAGCTTTCTATAATCTTATATTTTGATTTATTCAGTGATGATGATAGTTTACTAGTATGATCAATGTTGAATGTTGTTGTGGAAAATAATTTAATGTATTTACCTATGATACATATATACAGGGGTATCTTCTTCTTCCTTTGTTTAACATTTTAACAGACTAAACCCATAAAAACAAATCAAATACTTCTTCCTCGATTTGTTTTAGGTGATAATCCTTGAATAAAAAGTGATTCTAACAACATAATCTAAAATTTAAAAATAATTCCAACTATATTTGTTAAAGATTTATTTCTGGAATAAACTATATCAGTGAACTTCTTGAAAATGATAAAAAATGAATCTTTTTAATATCTAGTTTGGAGTTTATAAACTGAATTGTAGTGTGAAATGATGGATTTAGAAAATCATTTCGTGATTTTTAAAGGAGTAATCATCGAGATACCCACAGTTGAACATATTTGGGAAATTTGTAAATCATTGGCGTTCGCAAATGAATTAGGGATTGGAATTTGTTTTCAGGGATGCTGGAACGAGGTTGAATTCGAGAAAAATGCTAAGTACTTTTTTAATTCATCATGATGATTGGTCGAAGTAAATTTAGGGTTTAGGACCGGTTGCGTGTCGTTCTTGTTCTCCAGAGTACTGCGACGTCGCCAGAGCTCCGGAGTGGATCGCGATGGTGGGGATGGAGGCTGGAAGGTGTGACGAAGCTTAGAGGAAGCGGGCTGGTGATAACGAGGTCGGAGGCGTCGGGGTGGTGATAATTTCTGGCCATGGTAGTTTTCTGATGGGTCGAGAATGCTTCGTTTCGACTAGTTGAGTTTTCGTGCGATCTGGGTTCGACTTCGAGTTCGCGTGGGTTCGTGGAATTGTCGGAGATTGTCGTGGCGATCGCCAGAGGTCGGAGTCATTTGTGCAGGTGCACCGTGTGCACGTTGTATCATGGGATTGGTTTTTGGGGAAGAAGGGTTGGTCTCGAGTCGATCACGAGGTAAATGAAGTTCTGCTCGAAGCACAGGGAAACGAAGGGAGACTCGAAGCCTTGCTCGAGAAAAATAAGGGTTGTCTCGGGTTTTCTGGAATATTGGTCTTTAACAGATTTCAAGTTTAAAAGAAAAGTATGTTTCAGGCTTTAAAATGCAACAGTTCTTTGGTTATAAAAGTAAATTCTTAAGTTAACAAAGTTCAAACCATATTTAAACTAAACAAGTTTCTAAAGGGAAATAAATAAAGTTCCAAATTTTAAAACAAGTTTCAAAGTTTTAAAATGTTAAAGTAAATATTTTGAAATCATTTTGTTTATAAATAACCATATATTGGGTTGATTGTTTTAAAATCTTTAAGTATTTTCAAATGTGATATGGGAAGTAATTGATTAGTTTATCAGTTAAGAGTGATGATTAATTTTAGTTCAATTAATCTATGATTAAAAGACAATTATTCAAAGATAATTATTTGAGGACTAATTAATTTTTGTGATTAATTAAGGAATAATTATTTTGAGTAAATTTATTAAGGGTAACTAATTAATGGAGTAAATTAATGATAAATAATTAAATGGTAATTAATTAAAGGATAATTAAATGGTAATTAATTAATATTAATGAATCAGGATTAAAAATTTAATTATAAGAAATTAATCTGATTTGAATTAATCAGACAATTAACTAATCCAACTTATGAATGTTTGGATTCTATTGGATGATTTAATTGTTTGATATCCCTGATATATGATGCTTTGTGATACACCCTGATTTATGTTGTGATCTGTAGTTTACTTACCTGTGATATATATCTGTGATCTGTGAATGAACGATAAGCGTATAGTTTATATCGCTTATCAACTATATCTTGTATTTTGTTATGTGATGATTGATGTTGCACTATTGTGTGTGAAACCCCTGGACTACACTTTTACACACACAAATATGGATTTCACGTGGAAATCGATTAAGTCACAGATAATTTAAAGTTAATATTTTTGAAATTGAAATTTTAATTTCAATTGATTTTGAAATTAGAAATTTGGGATTTAAAGTGAAAAGCTTTTGAAATGGAATTTCAAAGATAAGTCTTATTTTCGAATAACTTAATCGAGTTTTGAAAATTTAAATAATTAGATTTAAATTTGAATACAAGTTTGAAATTAAATATATGATTTGGAAACTAGGGATAAAGATGATATAAATGTGTTTGTATGAATTAAACAATTTTAAAAGTATAAGTGGGAATTTGAATTTAAACCAAGGATTTCAACTCGTATGAATGAATCATATTTCCAAATTGAAAACTGTTGTTTTAAAAGATAAAAGCTTTCAGATAAGAAAAGAAATTCCAGTTTAATTAAAGGAATTTCAAGATTGAATTGAAAAATGGATTTTCCAAGTTATGAATGAATTCTTTTTTAGAAAGCTATGAATTAAATCTGTTTATTTTTACCAGATTTAATTTGATGATTTATTTAAACCATTCGAAATGAAATTGTTTTGAAAGCTATTAGTTAAATCTTTGATTTAAAGATTTAACGAATTAATTAAATTGAAATGGAAATCGATTTGGAAAATCTGTGAATGAATATTTGTGAAATTAAGTGAACTTTATGAATTGAATCTTTTTGTTTAAAGGATTAAAATGGTAATTTGATAAACCATTTGTAAAGAAAGTTTGGGTTTAAGTTGTGACTTAATTGAAATCCCAATATCCATTTGTTTTTGAATATTGCGCTCACTATTCGGGTTAGCCGGGAAAAGACAATTGTGTCATATAACCCATTCCGAATAGTGATACGTCGTATATGGATAGCATTTGAAGACCGGTGTTGAAGACCGGATATTTTTCGAAAATGAAAGGACAACCTGTCGAATGTCTCTGCACTGAGTCGCGCCGGTATAGAGATTTATATCACTCTTTTGCGACGGGAAGTCCGGACGTGATTGAGAGTTATCCGGAATTGCAAGGGCTTCGTGAGAAGTGCCTTCGGTTCTGTTCGAACCCGGAACAGACTTGTATGGTTACATGTCTGACATTACACTTTGAGATATAAAGCCGATTTCTTTCAAATACATATCTGTTGGTGGCGGAGAATTTATTCTCTTAGCTTAACACCCTTCTCTGAGACGTACGAGCTCAGAGGTTATGTAATTGAAATTTATCAGCGATATATCCCAATTTGGTAATGTGGCATGCTGAGTGTTGCTGTGTGATGATCAGTGTTTGATCATTTGCGATATGATCATTTATTTGATCTTATATCTTTGTGATCATAGGTTGATCATCTGTTTGACCCAGAGCATGGCTTTGTGACAAAGCGTAGCTTTGTGGACGAGACTTCGTCGAGCCTCACACCCCGAAAATGGTCAAAACAGGAAAGATGCAGCAAGGTTCTAGGGAGTAGCGCCCCTTAGTGTATGTCATTCCTTCTGGATAAAGGTGGTATCATGGTATGGAGCCCAGATACTTAACCTCTGTGGTTGCTGCAAGTTTATTACTTTGTGGTTGTTGCGAATCGGGGATCCTCGGGAAGATCGGTGACGATCGGGGGATGGCATACGCGTGTCAGTAGTTACCTATTTTTGCAGAGGTAACCCGGCCTTGTGTTGGCAGAGATCTAACCGTAATGTTAGGTTATTTCTCGGGTCGTCTATTCCAGGGACGTACCCATCGTGGATAGGAAGTTCCTTAGCCTGACCATTTGTTGGAAATCCATTTCCCAATACGGAACTTGTACGGTTTTAGTTGTAGAACCTGCCATTTACGTACGGTGGTCACCACTGTTTAGATGGTAGCTATAGTAGGCATACGATACTGGTCGTATGTTGGCTAAGATTAATATTATACTTTC
This sequence comes from Allium fistulosum, assembly GCA_030737815.1. Classification (NCBI taxonomy): domain Eukaryota; kingdom Viridiplantae; phylum Streptophyta; class Magnoliopsida; order Asparagales; family Amaryllidaceae; genus Allium; species Allium fistulosum. The sequence continues at coordinate 528,271,517 of CM060906.1, forward strand.
GAAATGTTTTCTACACTATGCACTAAAAAATAATATCAAAAATGATTTGATTTTGCGTAGTAAGCATGTTTGACTATCATAAGAAGAAATCTCTTCCAATTCTGCGTTTGCATTGTGTGTGTGGCGGGAGGTCTTATGGTAGTTTCATTTTCTAAAAGCATTGCGGATTTCAATGTTTAAAATTCTTTTGTTGATTGTTTAAAGATAAACTGTTTTTGTTGCTCACACCAGTCCCATGACTGATCCGGAGTTTATTGTTCCCTTCCTAAACTCTAGGTGCCCACTATTTTCCACACGGGCAGTCTAGAGTTGGGTTTCTCAGATATTCAGGTTGAGTAGATTATCTGGAGCCAGTCAGTCTATGGACGACTGACCTTGCTTTTCGCTAGCTATGGATTGGAGCATTCTATTGGAGATATTCTATCCGCTGCTGTTGTTATCTATTTTCTTTTCCGCTGCTATTTGTTGTATCATATCTCTGATGTATATTGATATTCTTTTTAGCATTCTGTTGTATCAGATATTGTATCAAAGCTGTATATCAATATATTATTCATTTATTCCGCTGTGTTATTTACTTAATGTTGTTATAAGCTCCGGCGACTCGGATTTGAACGGTCGAATCTACGGCATTCGAGTACGATGTAAAGTATGGATGTCGATTTTCGAGCGGCGAAAATCTGGGACGTTACATTTGGTATCAGAGCTAAGGTTGAACTTTAGCTCAGGAGTATAACACATTAAGTAGCTCATTAGAGATAGAGTGAAGTAAACTCTCGAATGAGTAATCTCTAAGATATCCGTCTGAGCGTCTCAGTAAATTCTCTTACTATCCACTAATAGTGAGTATGAGTGCAAGAAGAAGACGAGATAGGGGACAAGGGAATACGACTATAAATGGTCAATACCCTGCAACAGTGGAAACAATCTTTCTTATCAATTTTCTTTGATTCGTTTCCAAATTCTTTTCATTTCTTCGTATCAGCTACAAGAAGAAGTTTCGATATGATGGTGGCTCTACGAATCGTTGTAGAAAATCCTTATCTTTATCGATTTCTCATCAGTTTTTCGATTTAAACTCTAATGAATATGAATTTGAAATTGGAATTTTAAATTGAATTAAATTGACTAATAAAATATGAGGGTAAATTGAATTGAATCAATTAAAACGATATCGTTTAAAACCGAATTTGAAATTCTATTGTAATTTCTTTTGAATACCGAAGTCCGAAGAGGGACAAATTGGTATGTATTCTGAGATATTTCGACTTGAGTTTGGAATCCATATCTTGTGTTTGAGGAATTATAGGAGATCACCTCTGTCTATCTCTGTGTTATTTTCGTACCTGCGAATTTCGAGGACGAAATTCTTTTAAGGGGGGAAGTTTGTAATGACCCCAGATTTTAATTTAATTTAAATTAATAATTTATTGAATTTTTGAATTTAATTGAGTAATTAAATTCATTTTTGGATAAAAATTTGTTAATTTAATTAGATAAATTGATGATTTATGTTAGAAATAAAATTAAATATAAAACAATAAATATTAGAGTAAATTAAATAATTGAGTTTATAAAATAATACAAGGAAATAAAAGTAAGTTAAACAAATAAATTAAAATAGAAATCTACTTATATTATTAAGCCATAAGAAAAGAAACAACACTTACAATATGAAACAAAGTTGTAAATAAATATGCAAAGTAAACTAAACAAAGGTAAAATGTACAAAGCCAAATACCTTCCAGCCGAAACAAACTAGGCAAACATAAAGAAAAAAATAAATAAATAAATAAACAAGGTATCAAACGCATGACTTAAGCAACCTCAGCCATACCTCCAACAATACCTGTACATACTACATAATAACAAATATATAAAGCATGGGTTGTAAACGAAGAGGACATTGCATTTAATACCAAGCACAAAACAATCTCCTCTACCATGACTTGATATCATCTCAACCGAAATGGGGTATTATTATATCAGTAAACAAATGGAAATAAATATCTTTAGTCAACAAGTATGGCCTATATGTACATACCATCCATATTCATTCCCTATTCGTTCAGTAAGAAAGTTTAAACAAACCAGAAAAAGGAAAATACAAACATTATCATCAACAAAATCTGAAAGCAAATAACAAAAGAAAAGAAAAGAAGAAGAAAGGAAGACTGCAGTTTTCATAAACAAAGGGATTCTCTGCTTTAAAACATTTCAAGGTGAGCAAGCTTTCTATAATCTTATATTTTGATTTATTCAGTGATGATGATAGTTTACTAGTATGATCAATGTTGAATGTTGTTGTGGAAAATAATTTAATGTATTTACCTGTGATACATATATACAGGGGTATCTTCTTCTTCCTTTGTTTAACATTTTAACAGACTAAACCCATAAAAACAAATCAAATACTTCTTCCTCGATTTGTTTTAGGTGATAATCCTTGAATAAAAAGTGATTCTAACAACATAATCTAAAATTTAAAAATAATTCCAACTATATTTGTTAAAGATTTATTTCTGGAATAAACTATATCAGTGAACTTCTTGAAAATGATAAAAAATGAATCTTTTTAATATCTAGTTTGGAGTTTATAAACTGAAGTGTAGTGTGAAATGATGGATTTAGAAAATCATTTCGTGATTTTTAAAGGAGTAATCATCTAGATACCCACAGTTGAACATATTTGGGAAATTTGTAAATCATTGGCGTTCGCGAATGAATTAGGGATTGGAATTTGTTTTCAGGGATGCTGGAACGAGGTTGAATTCGAGAAAAATGCTAAGTACTTTTTTAATTCATCATGATGATTGGTCGAAGTAAATTTAGGGTTTAGGACCGGTTGCGTGTCGTTCTTGTTCTCGAGAGTACTGCGACGTCGCCAGAGCTCCGGAGTGGATCGCGATGGTGGGGATGGAGGATGGAAGGTGTGACGAAGCTTGGAGGAAGCGGGCTGGTGATAACGAGGTCGGAGGCGTCGGGGTGGTGATGATTTCTGGCCATGGTAGTTTTCTGATGGGTCGAGAATGCTTCGTTTCGACTAGTTGAGTTTTCGTGCGATCTGGGTTCGACTTCGAGTTCGCGTGGGTTCGTGGAATTGTCGGAGATTGTCGTGGCGATCGCCAGAGGTCGGAGTCATTTGTGCAGGTGCACCGTGTGCACGTTGTATCATGGGATTGGTTTTTGGGGAAGAAGGGTTGGTCTCGAGTCGATCACGAGGTAAATGAAGTTCTGCTCGAAGCACAGGGAAACGAAGGGATACTCGAAGCCTTGCTCGAGAAAAATAAGGGTTGTCTCGGGTTTTCTGGAATATTGGTCTTTAACAGATTTCAAGTTTAAAAGAAAAGTATGTTTCAGGCTTTAAAATGCAACAGTTCTTTTGGTTATAAAAGTAAATTCTTAAGTTAACAAAGTTCAAACCATATTTAAACTAAACAAGTTTCTAAAGGGAAATAAATAAAGTTCCAAATTTTAAAACAAGTTTCAAAGTTTTAAAATGTTAAAGTAAATATTTTGAAATCATTTTGTTTATAAATAACCATATATTGGGTTGATTGTTTTAAAATCTTTAAGTATTTTCAAATGTGATATGGAAGTAATTGATTAGTTTATCAGTTAAGAGTGATGATTAATTTTAGTTCAATTAATCTATGATTAAAGGACAATTATTCAAAGATAATTATTTGAGGACTAATTAATTTTTGTGATTAATTAAGGAATAATTATTTTGAGTAAATTTATTAAGGGTAACTAATTAATGAAGTAAATTAATGATAAATAATTAAATGGTAATTAATTAAAGGATAATTAAATGGTAATTAATTAATATTAATGAATCAGGATTAAAAATTTAATTATAAGAAATTAATCTGATTTGAATTAATCAGACAATTAACTAATCTAACTTATGAATGTTTGGATTCTATTGGATGATTTAATTGTTTGATATCCCTGATATATGATGCTTTGTGATACACCCTGATTTATGTTGTGATCTGTAGTTTACTTACCTGTGATATATATCTGTGATCTGTGAATGAACGATAAGCGTATAGTTTATATCGCTTATCAACTATATCTTGTATTTTGTTATGTGATGATTGATGTTGCACTATTGTGTGTGAAACCCCTGGACTACACTTTTACACACACAAATATGGATTTCACGTGGAAATCGATTAAGTCACAGATAATTAAAGTTAATATTTTTGAAATTGAAATTTTAATTTCAATTGATTTTGAAATTAGAAATTTGGGATTTAAAGTGAAAAGCTTTTGAAATGGAATTTCAAAGATAAGTCTTATTTTCGAATAACTTAATCGAGTTTTGAAAATTTAAATAATTAGATTTAAATTTGAATTCAAGTTTGAAATTAAATCTATGATTTGGAAACTAGGGATAAAGATGATATAAATGTGTTTGTATGAATTAAACCATTTTAAAAGTATAAGTGGGAATTTGAATTTAAACCAAGGATTTCAACTCGTATGAATGAATCATATTTCCAAATTGAAAACTGTTCTTTTAAAAGATAAAAGCTTTCAGATAAGAAAAGAAATTCCAGTTTAATTAAAGGAATTTCAAGATTGAATTGAAAAATGGATTTTCCAAGTTATGAATGAATTCTTTTTTAGAAAGCTATGAATTAAATCTGTTTATTTTTAACAGATTTAATTTGATGATTTATTTAAACCATTCGAAATGAAATTGTTTTGAAAGCTATTAGTTAAATCTTTGATTTAAAGATTTAACGAATTAATTAAATTGAAATGGAAATCGATTTGGAAAATCTGTGAATGAATATTTGTGAAATTAAGTGAACTTTATGAATTGAATCTTTTTGTTTAAAGGATTAAAATGGTAATTTGATAAACCATTTGTAAAGAAAGTTTGGGTTTAAGTTGTGACTTAATTGAAATCGCAATATCCATTTGTTTTTGAATATTGCGCTCACTATTCGGGTTAGCCGGGAAAAGACAATTGTGTCATATAACCCATTCCGAATAGTGATACGTCGTATATGGATAGCATTTGAAGACCGGTGTTGAAGACCGGATATTTTTCGAAAATGAAAGGACAACCTGTCGAATGTCTCTGCACTGAGTCGCGCCGGTATAGAGATTTATATCACTCTTTTGTGACGGGAAGTCCGGACGTGATTGAGAGTTATCCGGAATTGCAAGGGCTTCATGAGAAGTGCCTTCGGTTCTGTTCGAACCCGGAACAGACTTGTATGGTTACATGTCTGACATTACACTTTGAGATATAAAGCCGATTTCTTTCAAATACATATCTGTTGGTGGCGGAGAATTTATTCTCTTAGCTTAACACCCTTCTCTGAGACGTACGAGCTCAGAGGTTATGTAATTGAAATTTATCAGCGATATATCCCAATTTGGTAATGTGGCATGCTGAGTGTTGCTGTGTGATGATCAGTGTTTGATCATTTGCGATATGATCATTTATTTGATCTTATATCTTTGTGATCATAGGTTGATCATCTGTTTGACCCGAAGCATGGCTTTGTGACAAAGCGTAGCTTTGTGGACGAGACTTCGTCGAGCCTCACACCCCGGAAATGGTCAAAACAGGAAAGATGCAGCAAGGTTCTAGGGAGTAGCGCCCCTTAGTGTATGTCATTCCTTCTGGATAAAGGTGGTATCATGGTATGGAGCCCAGATACTTAACCTCTGTGGTTGCTGCAAGTTTATTACCTTGTGGTTGTTGCGAATCGGGGATCCTCGGGAAGATCGGTGACGATCGGGGGATGGCATACGCGTGTCAGTAGTTACCTATTTTTGCAGAGGTAACCCGGCCTTGTGTTGGCAGAGATCTAACCGTAATGTTAGGTTATTTCTCGGGTCGTCTATTCCAGGGACGTACCCATCGTGGATAGGAAGTTCCTTAGCCTGACCATTTGTTGGAAATCCATTTCCCAATACGGAACTTGTACGGTTTTAGTTGTAGAACCTGCCATTTACGTACGGTGGTCACCACTGTTTAGATGGTAGCTATAGTAGGCATACGATACTGGTCGTATGTTGGCTAAGATTAATATTATACTTTCGAAATGTTTTCTACACTATGCACTAAAAAATAATATCAAAAATGATTTGATTTTGCGTAGTAAGCATGTTTGACTATCATAAGAAGAAATCTCCTCCAATTCTGCGTTTGCATTGTGTGTGTGGCGGGAGGTCTTATGGTAGTTTCATTTTCTAAAAGCATTGCGGATTTCAATGTTTAAAATTCTTTTGTTGATTGTTTAAAGATAAACTGTTTTTGTTGCTCACACCAGTCCCATGACTGATCCGAAGTTTATTGTTCCCTTCCTAAACTCTGGGTGCCCACTATTTCCACACGGGCAGTCTAGAGTTGGGTTTCTCAGATATTCAGGTTGAGTAGATTATCTGGAGCTAGTCAGTCTATGGACGACTGACCTTGCTTTTCGCTAGCTATGGATTGGAGCATTCTATTGGAGATATTCTATCCGCTGCTGTTGTTATCTATTTTCTTTTCCGCTGCTATTTGTTGTATCATATCTCTGATGTATATTGATATTCTTTTTAGCATTCTGTTGTATCAGATATTGTATCAAAGCTGTATATCAATATATTATTCATTTATTCCGCTGTGTTATTTACTTAATGTTGTTATAAGCTCCGGCGACTCGGATTTGAACGGTCGAATCTACGACATTCGAGTACGATGTAAAGTATGGATGTCGATTTTCGAGCGGCGAAAATCCGGGACGTTACAGCACATGTACTGGCGGCATTTCAAATACCGCCAGTACACGTAATATTGCTGAACTACACTGGCGTCATTTGGGATGCCGCCAGTACGCGGTATTTTGAATGCCGCCACTATTTGCTGCTTTATTAGGCAGCCACCTCCTTAACTTTTGGCTTTTCTCCCACAAATATTCAGATGTACAAAAGTCCTAAAAGCCAAAATCGCTAAAATATTTTCAAAGTGTAGTTAAATCTTGATTGGAATTAGCTATAGCCGAGGAGCAACACCTAATTCATCATCTTGAACATGAAATTAGCTTTAGCCGGTATGTTATTTTGAAAACCCTAGTTCATCATTTTTTTTTGTTCTCATTTGCTGTTTGATATTATATGAAGGAAGGTAACAAGTTGATTAATTGAATTGTAGAATGGCTCCCAAGTATGTACCAACGATATGTTATTATGATGGCTAATTGGTTATTGACGTACTTAATTGTGAAAAATATGTGGGTGGGTCGTGTAAACCAGCTAAAGTATTGAAAGGTTATAATTTGGCGCAGTTAAAAGAATCGATTTATAAAGCGACTAAGATAAAATTTAAAGAATATGACATAGAGTTAGTGTGTAACTAGCCGACGGATTCAGGATCGAAAGCCATTAAAATAGCCGATAATGATGATGTGGAGCTAATGTTTTCAGCGACATCGAAATCAGTAGAGTTGTTTGTTGAGAAAAGTAGGCAGTTGCAAGTAGAAGAACCCGTACGAGAACAAGTAGTTAACAGTGTAATTAAGGACCACCGAAGAATGGTTAAGGCAGTAAGTATTAGTCGCGGAATTGCATCTCCGAGTTTTAGTAATCCAAATATGACAGCGTTGTACGATCAAGAACAAGCCCTACATAGATATCCGCCGTGTATGAGTTATCAACATGGCGTTCAGTATACTTACCCATATCCAACTCAAGGAAGCTTTACACATTTGCTCGGAAGGTGAAACATTTATCTATGAATTTAATGTCGTATTAGATTGTTAGGTGTGTGATAGTTTAAAGTTTGTCGTTGTATATGCAGTTATCTTCCTGGTCGACCAACACCGCCAAGTACTGCCGGACCATCAAATTGTCATATGTCGCCTTATATATATCCAACTCCATCTGAGTTATATGATCTAAGTCAAAGGTATTTCTGAGGAATAAACAAAATTTGTTAGCTAGTAATTCCGGTACTGGTTTTAAATTAATACTTATGTGTGAATTGCAGATTTTCCACACATGATATTGCTACTCAATCTAACATCGAAATGGAGAATGTAAACATAACCACAAACGAAGAAGATGTTGATATTGATATGGACGGAGATGAAGGTGAAGATGTCCATGACGAACCCCCTGTAAATAGTATGGATGTAGTGAATATGGCGGAGAATGACATGTCGTGGATTGGTAGTATGCAAGTGAACAATCATCCTTCGAACTATGATTTTTCCGATTGAAGACAATATTCCCGAAGATAGTGATGAGGTAGAAATGGATGTACCTTTGGCTGATGATTTGTGCAACACACAAATCATGGCAAGGTCAATCGTTGCAAATCTTGAGTTCAACAATGATCTATTATCAACCGTAAGCGTTCAGAATGAATTCAAAGTTGGTATGATTTTCGAGACGAAAGCTAAATTGTTACAGCAGTTGGGCGAATGGTCGATTTTGCATGCCGTTTTATTTAAAGCAATAAAATCAAATAAAACCAAATACACCACCATTTGTAATATAGATGGCAACTGTCCATGGAGAATTCATGCTATTGTTTCTAAAAAATCAGAGAAGAACTGGTGGATTATAAGGAAATATCCTAGCGAACACAATTGTGTTAACCCAACTGTGAACTCCACTCACAAGCAAGTGACTTCTAATTTTGTAGTGTCAAAGATCTTACATTTTGTGAAAGCCGATCTGAACATAACAGCCGGGACGATGCAAGTTTTGATGAAAGAACAGTTGTTCGTGTAAATTAGTTATATGAAGGTTTGGAGAGCTTTGAGTAAGGCGGTGGAAAGAATTTATGGCGATTGGGCAGAGTCATATAGCACTCTAAGACAATATTTTGCTGAAATAGCTAGAACGAATCCAGAAAGCGTTGGACACGTTACGACTGATGAATATGGAGTCTTCGATCGAGCTTTTTGGTCCTTTGGGCCTTGTATTGAAGGATTTGTTCATTGTCGTCTGCTGTTATGTATTGACGGGACACATTTATATGGGAAATACAAAGGGGCATTACTTGTGGACACTGTTGTCGATGCAGATGATCACTTATACCCTTTAGCGTATGCAATTGTAGAGTCAGAATCCGGTGATATTTGGAGGTGGTTTTTTGCCTGCATGCGGCGGTTCATTCATAGTGTTAACAAATGAAGAATTACCTTCATTTCGGATCAAATGAAAGGAATACCATCAGCAGTGGAATCGAAATGGTGTTTGCCACATAAACACCGATTTAGAGAAAAACGATTAATCGGTCTTTTTTATGCTGCTGCTTGTGCTGCGGAGGAAGCTGAGTACAACAAAATACGTGAAGAAATTAAAACTATAAGCATCAGGGCTCAAAATTAGATAGAAAGGAGTTTGGGAGCAAAAGAGGAGAATTGGGCATTGTGTAAAGATGATGACGGTCGATTTCATGTCATGACCACTAACTGCGTAGAAAGTTTCAACAGTGTTCTTAAAGAAGCTCGGTCTTTACTTGTCAAAGCTTTGGTTGCACGCATCTTTTTTAGGTCGGTTGATTATTTTTGTCAACAAAGAGATGCGGCAGCAAAACCGACTTCCCATCTTACTCTGAAGTGGGAAGCCAAGATTGCCGAAAGAGCTAACAAAGTAATACGTACAAGAATAATTCGCTTTAGTCAAACCGAGTGGCAAGTTTTGCACTATTTTGGTGACGAATTCAAAGTAATAATCACCAGTAACAGTTGCTCTTTTACATGCAACATCCATCTTTTAGAGCACCTACCGTGTACGCATGTTATAGCCGCTTGCTCAACGGTTTCCAATGGAGCTAATAGAGCTCATCATGACTTCGCTTTAGCATGGTATTATGCAGAGAAATACTTGGCCCCTTACACCCTCGAGTTTCATCCGGTATGCGATAAACGCTATTGGAGTTTAAGTGACAATCAATTGGTTCTACCTCCTGTAGCTAAAAGACAAGCTGGACGTCCACGTTCTACCAGAATTAAAGGTACTATGGACGAGATGCAGACCTCTAAAGGAAACAAGTGCAGCAAATGTGGTGTTGTAAGTCATAAAAAAATTGTTGCACTACGGCAACTTAATGTTTTCATTTTAGTTTGTAATTTTAATTCGAATGCATTCCAATTTGTTCGAGAACAATTGTTTATGTTATCTAATTTCGTAAGCTGAGTTTATTGTAAACAGTTTTATTTCGATGAAATCATTGTTTATTGTACTGTAATGAAAGTGTTGGCTAAGTAGTGGCATTGCAGATCGAATGCATTCCAACTTGTTCGCAAAGCCTTTCCCTGCGGCATTTGAAATGGCGCAAACAATTTTTTTGGTGGGCGGCATTTGAAATGCCGCAGTATGGCGGTATTTTAAAAAACGCTATGTTGTTTGCCCACTGCATCACAACAGCAGTTGCCGAATTTGGCAAGCATTTAGAATGACTTTTCATAACAACAAAGTTCAGTTCATTATAACATAGTTCGAACATATCTAAATTATTTCGAATAACGTTACAGTACAATAGCATAACTGCGAACATCATCATACAACAAGATTCGAAGATCATTATGTTACATTTCACTTTTCGTTCAATGATCTACGTGGCTATAACGTCGAATAATTGTATCCGTAGACCAACATTTCATTTGCATATTCAAGATTCAACTTCTCCAAACGATTATTCTCTACTTGCATCTCTAAAGCGTATTCCACCTCCTTACGTCACATTTTAGGATCTAGCCACTTAAAAAATTTGCAGCATTCAACTTGATGAGGCCGGTTCTTATGATCGTTGTACCCAGCGCAGCGGTAGAAACGATGTCTAACATTCCTCTTGTTTCTACAAACAACAATTTCACATTCATCTCCACAATAAAAAAACTAAACACGGAGCTTGCGCGCTTGAGCTTGCATGATTTTGACGACCAAGGATGCCAAAAAGACATGCATGGAGTGATTGTTGCTCCTTTCTTTCATTCGCAACATCTCCTTGTGATGTTTCACTACCCACAACCGGAGGTACTTCTTCAACTTGTGTCTCTGGCACAAAATCCACATCAAGGTCGGTGCCACTTGAAATCCCTTTACCTTTATTTTGTTCAAATTTGTCGTACATCTTCATCATTGTTTCATCATCAATCTTCCAATTGTCCATTATCAACCTATGGATAGAAGCAAAACATACATCAACAAAACACAAAGTTTGGATTTTGTTGAACAAGATTTGGGATGAAAAGGTCGGATAAGGTAAAATTTAAAACTAGAATTGAACGAGATTAGTATCATACTTACCTTACAGCCGCCTTGTCGAAATAAATTGCAATTTATGATAAATTAAAAATTGATAGAAATCAGAAACTTTTGGATTTTGCTGAAATAGATTTAGTAAAGTTAGGGTGGAAGTGGGGTAGGTAGAAATAACTCTACAAATATACAGACAACAGAGTGCTATTTCAAATGCTGCCTATGTGCGGCATTTGGAATGTCGCTACATGCGGCATTTGAAATGTCGCATGTGGGTGCCATTTCAAATGACGCTCATATGCAGCATTTGAAATAGCGCTCTGTTACTTACCCACATCATGGCAACAGAATGCAAAAATCCCAAACAATACTACAATAATTATTCACTACCAATCTCAACAATTTTGTACAAAAACACTACTACACTGCCGATATACAAAAATAAACTCAAGACTACATTCGCCATCATTCACTACCAATCTCAACAAATACAATTCTACATTCATTACCATTCACAACGACAAAAAAATACTACAGTCACAACTACAGTCACATCGACAAACAATACTACAATCAACATTAGTTTTCAACTCAATATCACAAACGAACATATAAAATCTACGATCAAACAATACTACAGTCAACATTAGTTTTCAACTAAATATCCCAAATGAACATATACAAAACTACGATCAATACCAAAGAAAATCCACTACGATCAATCTCAAATTTCATCTCAATTTTTTTACTTCCCGAGGAGTTTTCTTCTTCGATTTTCTTGGCTTGAGCATGAATTCCTCCTCTATAGGCGAAATTTCATCACTGCCCTCCTCTTGCATCCCTTCAATAGGTGGTTGAGATGGCCCAATCAGATGTGTATGATAGGAAGTTATCGCTCCGGAACTCTCGCCCCCACCTTTCTTCCTTCTTTGATACTTTCTCTTCGGTTTGAAGGCCGGTGGGACTGATGCAATGTCCTCAAACGGTGCGGGAGGGGCAACGTCCTCAATAAGTGGTGGCACGGTAGGAGGAGGAGGAGGCGGAGGTGGGATAGGTCTTGACATCTTCGACAAATAGGATCGTAGAATTTGTTTGAGAGAGAAGCATTTTGCCTTGCTTTTTTAGAAACCTCCTCCACAAGCTCATCAGCTATGTCCAACATATGATACATATCATCCGCTTGTAGAGAACATAAACCATTATTGGTTTTCTAACTACTTTACAAGTTGTCAATTTAAATACGTACCACATTTCGTTCAAGCAGAGCTCTTGGAGTGTAAGGCGCAACCTCTTGCTCAGACACTTCCTCTCATCTTCGTAGCACATAACGCTGAGTGATATTCCAATACCAGCTATTATACTCCTCATCAGTCAGCGTAACTCATGCTCGTCTTCCCCAGCTAAGAAACGGTTGTTCCATAACTCAATCATCATTTCAAACTCATCTTCACCGTATAGAAGAGTGTAATATGGAGCAGGATACGGTAAGTGCCCGCGAAGACCAAACTGTCTCATGACTCTGTCTGGGAGATGGTATGCTAGATCCCCGAAACAAAATACCATTAGTCTTGCCTGCCATAATGGCCTGTCCACTGTGCAAATAGCCGAAAGAGCATCAAGCTCTGTCTCAGTATATGGATTTCATGTGACTGCATTGTAGTCTAAGACATCAAACTTATTTCGGTAGAACGCTAGATTCCATCTGGGGTCATTTTGGTATTCTTCGGGCCAATCCACCTATAATAGGAAAAAGTTATACTAAGTATTCAAAGTTACTATGTGTCGATACAACGATACTAACAACAATATTTTACCTAGATCTGTATGGTTTCGAATTGTCGATTATTTGCCTCTTCATAGATGTATGACCAACCGGAAGATAAGTCCACGACCATAGCTACAAGAGTCTAACTTGTATGTAATTACTGTTTACGACAATCTCAAATATGCATCAAAGAATAACTATGTCCGTAACTAAAGTAGAGTCATACAACCTCCGGCAGACCGTTGTTGTACTAACGCAACTCTCATAAGCTCTGTATACGTGAAAGCTAGCACCGCACTGCCCCATGAATATTGCCTACATGAATCGAAGTCTTCTAACAATGGGAGCCATTGAAGGGCCACCCTAGTCTTCGATCTATCGCAGAATAAACGTTGTGTGATGATGTGCAACATAATAGCGCGGGGGCGCTGGGCTATCTGCACAGGAGAGGCATGACGGCGAATATCACCAGCCAACTGCTTCCTAAACAATGTGGCCACTATCGACTCATTTACCCACCTCACGTCTTCTGGAGGAGACGAGTCGAGCAAGGGCTCACATAAATCCATATAATAGCTTGGGAAATTCGGTTTTAGGATGGGATCCCCATTAATCGACAATCCGAGCAACACAGCCACATCTTTCAATGTGATGGTCATCTCACCTACTCTAAGATGAAATGTAGACGTCTCCGGTCTCCATCTATCAATCAACGCTGTCAGAAGATTACGATCAAGTTGTGTCTAAAAGTTCCAACACGCCAGAATGCGCTGACGCGACAAGCTTTAAATGAGAAGAATGGTCAATGAAGCCGTCCGGCTCAACCGCCCGTCGAAAAATAACAGCAAATGCAAGCTATTATGCTATTTACTAACACTTTGCAAAATGAAAGACAAACTATATCAACATGTACCTCCATCAGATCGTTGTTGTTTGTGCAGTGTTGAGCTTGTAGGTAAGTGATGTGCACGAAAATGTGCATATTTTTACCACCATATTTAATCTAATTAAATTCTATAAATGATCATATTGGGTGTTTTAACATGTTTAAATCAAAATTCAATTTATTCTCAAATCATCACATATTTATCTTCATATAAGGACAAAATGGTCATTTTTGTGCATATATTAATTTGAAAAAAATTAATTGGAAATTTCTATATTATTTTGTAGGAATTTGGCTTCAAATACAAGTGGTTTCACGAAGATATATGCATGCACAAAGAAGATATAAAGGAATGAAGATGGAAATAATTCAAAGCCATAATCATGGAGGACCCCACCTACCCACCTACCTTCATGTACAAATTAGAAGCTAATACACATGTTAATGGCCACTAAAGCTTCATGCACACTTAAATGATGATTATTTGATGCTAATGATTACTTGGCCACCACACTTCCTAAGAGGTTAGTTTGGGTAGTTCCCAAAAAATGAATTAGGGTTTCCAAACCTGTATAAATACCCCTTATCTTCATGTAACCCTCCTCTCTTCTTTTATGCTCTCTTCTCTTTAGTTTTAGCTTAGATTAAAAATAAAAGAAAGCTCTCTTTCTCTTTTCATGGCTACTTAGCCATTTTTATCTTATGTAATTTTTCTTTTTTTACGCAATGTTAATTATTGTTTCCTTTTAATTACATGTTCATTTCCTTTCATGCTAGTAGTGTAGTTTCATTTATTCATGCAAGTAGAATAGTTTTATTTCTTTTTAGTTAGCTCTTCTTTTACTTTGCTCTCCTTTTACTTTTCTTTTTATTTCATGTTGCATGCTACAATTGTTGAAATGATAACAAAAATGAGAGGCTAAACCTCTTCAATTTAGGGGTAATGAAGCTCTCTAATCATGTAGCTTCAACATTTTGATAATTATTGCTATCTTTTTGTGCTTAATGACAATGCTTGAAGTGGTTTAACTTATTGTTTTTGCTTTGAATTTGATAGTCTATATTGTTGACACCAAATATGTTATGCTTAAACAATCACTAAACACAAATTACCTCTTCATCTACATATGATTATGGTAATGAAATGAATGTTGAAATCAAAATTTGATGGTCTATATTTCTAATTAATAGTTAATAGGCCATGCTTAAAATAGATTTTACTTTCAACTTGTTGTCATTTTTCATGAGAATTAAAAGAGATTTAAAGGTTGTGTTATAGTTTGATGGCTTATGTTGGGCTAATTAATAGCACAAATATGTCATACTTATGATAAGCACATCATTTAAATTCACTTATGACCAAAAAAGAGAGATCATAATTTCATATTTTGTTGAACTATATGATATAGAGAGTGGAATTATCTCTAAATTGTCATTTTATTATCATAGTTTTCATTCACTTTTGTAGTGTTAGTTTTTACATTTTTTTTAGTTAAAACATTCTCTCGACTTTGGTATAATTTGATTGAATAGAGATTTAAAATCTAACAATTCCCTACGGATCGACCCGTACTCGCCACGTACTAAAATTGTACGTCGTGCGCTTGCGGTTAATTTTATTATAAATTCGTTCGGCCATTTTTTAATTCAATAGGAAATTGGCCGACGTGAACATAAAGCACGCTATCGACGATCGGTCCAGGCGCCATTTCATCGTATTCTACCACAATAACACAACAAAAACATACTCATACCATTATCCATCTTAATATCAAATCAACAACCGATTAAACATGTGTTCTACGTGCAAAATCTACTTCGTTGTACTATAGAACCATAGATTTACAACTATAAAACACATTTTTCTTAAAACCCTAAATTCATAAAATCATAATTAGAGAAAAAATCAGGAGATTATAAAACTGTAGGGGGTGCTTGAGAGGATGAGAAAACCATTTGTTAGTGCCAAAATTGGTCACTAACACCCAAATCCAAGTGAAAGCACCAATTCACAATCACAGATAACAGGTAGAGTATATGTAGAGAGTAATCATAATTAGAGAGTAATCAGGGAATATTTACAGTGTACATTTCCAAAGTAGTGGATAAAGTTTGATGTGTGTGTGCGAACGCCCAGTAATTAAGCATTAGAAATCCAAATTATGTCTATATAGAGATGAAATCCTTTGTCCCCATTTCTCATGTTTCCACTTACATCTATGCCATTGTTGATTTCATTGTTTTGATCAATAATTGAGCCACATACTATCATAAACAATATTGATCAATGCACAAATTAATGCGTGGATGAAGTTGAGCACATGGAGATAGAGGAAATGAATACCAAGGAATTCACCTCGTCTATACTGATATACTTCTGTATTAAAAATATTCCATGGCTAATTTGCCTTATAAATAGGAATAAAGGGATGAGGTTAAGAGTATCATAAGATACACTTACTACTTGAGATGGGAACTAGCCCTGTGCAATTTTGAAAAGCAAAACGTGTAATTGCCAACAGGTTAAGTGTGAAAACGTATACAATAAAATTGATCACACATTTAACTATTTAATGAACAAATTAAACTAATCATTCAACTCGTCCTATTGCAAAGACCAAGAATTTAATGGCACCTAACTTTAAACTCTCTGATGCTACCTAATATAAAAATATATATTCAATGGATCTAATACTTCGTCTTAATACCACAAAAATATTTTTAATGTAGGTTATAATGTGAAACCATCTGAAATAAACAACGAATTCCGAATATATTTAATATAATTCCTCTGCTTAAGAAGCTGTCATTTGTTTCTTTGTTTTCTTGAAGACTCGTCCTTTTAAGGACTTGTATCATTCTACATTCAAAGATCATGTGAACCCTACCATTAAATTATTATAACTATCCCAAGACCTACAACCCTAGATTTTGAAACACCAGACAATCATATATGTTCCAACCTTATAATCAAATATTTTAAGCACTCTTTGATAACACAAGTCAATTTCAGTGTCTCATTGCAAAACAACTTCACAGTTATGAACCTTCAGAACAATGAATACAATAAGTATATGATGAAGAGAACTAGTCATTAGGTCAGCGGAAAAGTTACCGAATAAATGATCTTCCAAGCTGCCCTTAGGCATGTATTCATAAACTAATAACCTCTCGTCTCCTTCGGCACAATATCCGTGCAATGTAACAAGATTTGGATGATGTAGCATGCTCAACATAAGAACTTCCACTAAAAACTCTTTGCTTCCTTGAATTCCATCTCTGTTCAATTGCTTAATCGCAACAACCTAAAACAATAACAAATAGACAAATCAGTTCATCTCATGATGGAAGGGACTTCGAAGTTTGTAAACGAGAATTAGGTTTGAATGTGAAACTCAAGAGCTTTATAAACCAGAAAAGAAATTATCTGAATTTACCAACAAATACTTGTATTTGTAGAGTCGGGCCTTATGAACAAAGCGAAGAGGAGATTCCACCGAGGAGATGCTGATGATCAGCAGCAACAGATTCGACCTAGTGGTTGATTTTGAGGATCTCCATTGACCAGCGGAGGGATTTCGATCGATATTCAAACAACGGAGGGGAGATTTGATCGATATTCAAACCAGCGGAGGGGAGATTGACCGAGGCGATCTCTGAAGGAAAGAGGGAAATTTTGAGGAAAGAGGGAAATTTTGAGGGAAAGAGGGAAAAAGTGAAACGTTGGAGGGAAAAAGGAAACACGGGAGGGAAACATTCCTAAAAAATGTGACAAGAGCCAAACCATAAAATTACACCGCAAAACATTAAAAAAAATACATATATAGTATTGGTAGCACTTACACTACAAACGCTACCAATAATTGCAACCAAAAGTAGGTTTTCTTGTAGTGAATAAAATGAAAGCAGTAAAGAACAACAGATTTTATAGTGGTTCGGCTAACTCCGGCCTACGTCCACTCCAGAAGTTTCCTTTTCATTGATATGAGAATCAATTACAGTTACAAGATGGTAGAGTAACCTCGGCCTTAAAAATTAAAAAGTCAGAGAGCAGAAAGAAGATCCCCTTTTCTGAACCCCCATATGCTATATTTATAGGCAAAACCAGGTTGTTGGGTGTTAACTCCTATAAAGAATGTCGCGACCTAAAATCTTGAACGAGTCAATGAAGCTTGCGACCTAACTGCCAAAGGGAACTTCGCGACTTAGCATTGTTGCGACCTAGGGGAGTCTACGACCTAACTATAAGAAAGCATTGCGACCTAAGGACTTAAGAGGTCTTCAGCGACCTAAGGATGGAAAGGCCTTGCGACCTAAGATCTAGGAGGATCTCGCGACCTAACGGCATAAGAAGTTCGCGACCTAACAGCATAAGAAGTTCGCGACCTAACAGCATAAGAAGTTCGCGACCTAACAGCATAAGAAGTTCGCGACCTAACAGCATAAGAAGTTCGCGACCTAACAGCATAAGAAGTTCGCGACCTAAAGAAGTCCGCGACCTAAGAGGCTTTGCGACCTAAGGGAGTCAGCGACCTAACTACTAAGGGAGTCAGCGACCTAACTACAGAAGAGTTCGCGACCTAAGAGTTCGCGACCTAAGAAGTTTGCGACCTAAGGTAGCTAGCGACCTAAGGACTTGGAAAGGTTTGCGACCTAAGCTACAGGAATGTCACGACCTAAAGAAGTTAGCAACTTTACTGCTGAAAAGACTCAACGACCTAAAGGTTTCACGGTTTAGCAGTGTTACGACCTAGAGCAATTTGAAGTCCATGACTTATCTTAGGTCGCTTGCGACCTAAGACCCGATTAAGGTCGTCCCCGACCTAAGACCGCACTTATAACTCAAGCTGCAAGGTTACCAAAGGAAGAGGATTTATCTTAGGTCGCTCGCGACCTAAGACCTAACTTAGGTCGTTTCCGACCTAAGACTTAGGCAAATTTTCTACCCAGAAATCAGCTTCTATAAATAGGACATCACCTCCAACTTTGAGGGGACTTTTGGCCATTCATTTTCTCCAAGCGCCGTTACGCTGTCGAAGCTTCCTCTCATTCAGCAATCAAAGATCTTCAAGCATTCGAGACACTACAACGATCTTCGAGAAGAGCTTCTAACATCCAACGCGGATTCGTCGAGTTTCATCATTAAAGATCGAGCTAGTAGTCAAGAATGATTTCATGATCAAATTGTATTGTATTTAGAGGGATATTGTATCGAATTGTAATCAAATCAGCAATAAAAGACTATAAAGTGGATGTAGGCTCAATTACGGGCCGAACCACTATAAATCTGTTGTTCATTTACTGTTTTTCTGCTATTCACAGCTCATATTCTGTTCCCGTACCAACGGGTGGTGTTTTCACAAGTTTATTACACACACCGGGTGTTAGCGTTCACTTTTTACCGTTAACATTTTGGTGCTTTCACTGAGAACCCAACTCAGGCAATCATCCACCGTTGCTTCGCAAAGATTCATAAAAAGAACCTCTCTTAAACCAGATCTGAAATAATGGCTCCTGGAAGAAGAGGTAGACCTATCAGATCCGGAAACGCTCACGAAGGAACCTCCGCTTCCCCAATAACAGACCAAGCAACTCCAACCGTTGGGGTCACCAGGGCTGAATTGGATGACGCAGTTTCTGGATTATATCAACAAATTGAATCTCAAAACGCTTTGATGATGGATAGATTAACTGCTCTGCTCGGGGCAAATCGTCAACCAGAAAACCATCGAACTACTCCTCCTGAAATGCCACCTTTCCAAGCTGATGGTTCTATGCCGCAACCAACTTGTCATGAGCATATGCCCGGGCAAAATTCCGAGGGAAGAACTAATACTTGCCCGGAGGTGTCTTTGAACAATAAAGAGTACCTGTCTGAAATGGTTGGCCGCATCATGAAAGAGAGCATGCAAAGGGAAGAGGATGAGGCCGACTGGGGATTTGCGCCAAGCAGAACTCCGTTTACTGAAAGGATCCTAAGAACGGAGTTTCCAAGGAAATTTGCACCTCCTACTATCCAAGCCTATAGGGGAACCAGTGACCCTAATCATTTCCTCTACAAGTACGATTGGCATATGACCGGTGCAAGAGCGTCAGACGAGATCAAGTGTCGATACTTTCCAGTATACCTAGAAGGTGTGGCTTTACTTTGGTTCACAAAGCTTCCAGTTCGGTCTGTAGATAAATTCTCCGACTTAACGCAAAAGTTTAAAGAACAGTTCAGATTGTATGCTTCAAAAGCTAAGGATATAATGTCACTGTCTAACCTTGAACAAGCGCCCGGAGAATCAATCAAATCCTTCTTGAGCCGTTTCAATATAGCTTTAGCCGAAGTAGAAAATGCAGAACCACGCATGATCCTGACTTATCTGATGCGAGCCATTGATAAATCGAGTAAATTCGGGATATGGCTAAAGATGAAGGAACCGAATTCACTAGATAAATTTTATAAAAAGGCCGATGAGTTCATTCGCCTTGAAAGCCTTTCTGCAACATCGAAAGTGGATATTGCCCAGACTGATAATGACAATGTCCCACCTAAGAAAAGAGAATCTGAAAGTCAGAAAAGGGAGAGTGAAGGAGGAAAAAGCCAAAGAAATGAAAAGAAACCTCGCCGCTTTAATCCTTCGGACTTTACTCCTTTAACTGATACACCAAGAAATATCTTTTTTGCAACAAAGGACGTTGTCAGGTATCCTAAGCCACCTGAGATGACGAAAGGGGCAAAGCGTAATGGAAAATTCTGCCAATTTCACAATCAACCTGGCCATGACACTGACCAATGTCGCCAATTAAAGAAGGTGATTGAAGAATTGCTAGAGCAGGGTAAACTCCAACAATACGTTAAGAGAAGCGGGGTCGATCCAACCTCATCCACTCGGGATCAACAACACCCTACCCATCAATCCGATTCTCACAACAACCCTGCAGTGCAAGATCCAGAAAAGCTTGTCATTAATGCTATCACAGGCGGATTATACCCAGCAAGCAGAAGTTGGGATGACTACTAATTACCCACAAAACTGCGGCTGGGGCATCTCTCACTTTCTCTGGCATAAAAATCCAAAAGCTATGAATCAAGCACAAATGGAAATCCAGCTTGGAGATTCTGAAACAACAATAACTAGCATTCATTTTTACTTAACAGCATTGCTTGAATTTGTAAAGATAATGATGGATGTGTAACTTCTGCATTGTAAACCGCTGAGAAATCAGCGTGACTCAATAATGAAAAACTATGCATTGTGTTTTCTATTATAAAAAGCCTGTTTTATTTCGATATATAAATACTTTAAATGTATCACTAAAATATCGATTCAAAATTGCAGGACATTATAACAAGGCTTGCTCATCACAAAGCTAAGCGACCTTTATAAATCAGCTATTGCACAAAAACTAAACAACAAGAATTCCAAACTCAAATCCTACGCAAGGAAAACTTCACATAAAGAGTTGGCAACTTCACTGGGACAAACCTTTGTTCACTAATTGAGATTGTCGTTATGAACGGGCATCCAACTAGATAACTCGCGTTTGTCTCGTGAAGTCATTCAACAGTGAAGTTTACTTCTTCAGATAAAGCATTTACTTGCAAAAGAAAGGAACACGCGCTTGGAAACGATGATAAAGGATCGCAGATTGGCGGATGATGATACAACATGAGCGGTCAAACAAAGAAGCAAACAAAGGGAGGTATGCCTCTCAACAGGAAGGCCGAGAGATCCACTAAAGGGACGCCTTCCCAACCGGAAGGAACAAGACCCTCGCTAACTGGTCGTGATGCATCCGACCAGATAGCGTATGTCCGCCCCGTGGATCCACTCGCCCCTGAGACGCAACCTGCCTGGCACATCAACCAACCAAAGCCCTCTAACGAGGCACGCCAATAAATGGGAGTGCTTTACTCAATCAAAAAGATTGGTAGGACCACCCAAGGGGCACCTCGTTAATTGGTTGCGATCGTTTGTACAAACAAACATCCAATCAAGCAACTTGCGCTTGTCTCGTGGACCCTTCCGACCATGAGAAAGTAACTTCCAGGCAATCACAAGCCCTCTTCGGAGGCACAAGCCCTCTTCGGAGGCAAAAGCCCTTTTCGGAGGCAAAAGCCCTTTTCGGAGGCACATTTCACCCGTGTAGAAGTGCAAAATGCTTCTCTTCGGAGACCCACTTCACCAGAGATGAAATATTACAAAGCCCTCTAACGAGGCACGCCAATAAATGGGAGTGCTTTACTCAATCAAAAAGATTGGTAGGACCACCGAAGGTGCACCTCGTTAATTGATTGCGATCGTTTGTACAAACAAACATCCAATCAAGCAACTTGCGCTTGTCTCGTGGACCCTTCCGACCATGAGAAAGTAACTTCCAGGCAATCACAAGCCCTCTTCGGAGGCACAAGCCCTCTTCGGAGGCACAAGCCCTCTTCGGAGGCAGAAGCCCTTTTCGGAGGCACACTTCACCAGAGTTAAAATGCCCAAATTGCTTCTCTTCAGAGACCAAAAGACCTCCTCAGAGGCGTACTTCACCTTGCTTGAAGTACCAAAAATAAACCCTTTACTGGGGCACAAAAATCAAAACCTTCTTCAGAAGTTCATTTCACTGTGCAGGAAAATTCACTTTCAAACAAATAAAAGTGATCATTCCCAGAAGTCGAAGTGTTCTTCAGGAAGAAAAAGAAAATAAAGATTCCTCCAAAGACAAGATATACTCTATTAAAAGCAGAACAATTCTTCCCTGAAAAAGTGGAAAGTTATTCTCTAAAATAAGAGTATCGGTCTTGTGAAATCAAGAGATATTACAATATACTTGTGGTATGGGGGCAACATTGTACAACTCAGTTACATTAATAAAAGTAATATACAAGCAACATACCACAAGTTCATTGCAATATCATGTAATAAAGATGTGGAGTAAATGCGTTCTTGAAACACAGACAAAAAATTTGTACAAATGAAAAGAATCGTTTACTCTACACTTCAAATGAAAAACAGATGTATTCCTACATACACAAGGATTTGTACAAGAAAAATATCTATTTTATTTCAACACTATGAGAAATTTTTACATTGTACAGGTTACAAAAAGAAGTGGAGACCGGAATCCGCACAATCCCCGGTCAATACAAAAAGCAGAAAATGCAAAATCAAACTCATTTCCCCTTCTTCCCACCCTTGGAACTTTTACCCGGCCTGGTAATTAGTTTCGTAGGCCGCATCGGAGAAGAAGGAGAAAGAGACTCAGCCGGATCAATCTCTGCCTCATCTCCAGCAGCAGTAGAACTCTTCTTTCTTTTCTTCGAAACCACACGTTTCCCCTTCTTCTTGGAAGAAGATTCACTCCCCGGAGTAAGAAATGTAGAAAGTTTTGTGTCGTAGTCGAAAGACCGCTCCGGGGTCTTCTCGCTATCATCCAGATCTTCTGCTTTCTGTTCCTCGGAAGCAGATGGTTCGTCCAAACCTTGAAGGGCTGCTATCGGTTCTTCCTGTGAACCTGGTTGAGAAGCTGGAAGAGGAGCAACTTGAGAAGAAGGAATGGCAGCTGAAGAAGGAAGAATTGGTGCAGTTTCCGGCGCGACTACTGCATAATAAAAGAAATCAAAATTAGTATTCCTCGAGAAAAAAGAAGACCGTGAATCGTCAAAGTTACCTGGAGAAGCCGGTTTGGCAAGATCAATCTCAAATTCCCGAGCCTGAAAGTCCTTCATTGCCTCCTCTTCTGTAGGAGTGGTCACAACTGGAAGTGAAGGATGAGAGCCGGAATCCATAATGTTTGCTTCAGCCGAAGCGGAAGTATGAACAGGGGCAGGTAAAGGACCTTCCTCTTTTGAAAGCTCTTCTCCCAGTGATTCAGCCCGCGCTTTAGCAAGCTGCTCCTTCCCTCTAACAAGAGCGGCGCGAGCCTCGTCATCAAGATAGCGAGCTTCAAATTTTGCTTCCTCAAATTTTGCTTCATCATAGCCGGCACCTTTAAACATATCAAGTGCGGCTTCCCACACTTCAGCCAGAGTGATTTCATAATCTGGACCTAGAAAAGCAAGGCTCCCACGACCCAGAACGCAGTGTAAATAAAAGTCGAATAAGGTAGAACTGATGTTTGCTTTCGTTGCCTCATGTGATTGCTCAGCCGCTTCTTTGTCGGCAACGGCAGCGACCCTACCAGTAATAGCCTCATCGCGAGCCGTCTCGGCTTTAGCAAGTCGAGACTTTAGTAACTCAATCTCCATGTTCTGGGAGGTGACCTTTTCCCGCAGTTCGGCGTTTTCTGTGCGGTACTTCTCTTTAACGTGCTGTTCGGCGGCAAGCTTCATTTCTACATCTCTTTGTGCAGCGTGTGCGTCCCGCACTTGCTTCTGAAAGACTTCTTCTTTTTGAGTATATGATGCAGAAGAAGAAGCGAGATTTTCCTTGAGCTGCTTAACTTCAGACGCAAGCTTTGCATTGTCGTCTGCAATACTCGTCATTTCCGCGTCATGCTGCTTACGCCATTTGTCCCATTCTGCTTTATCATTCTCCATCGTCATCATCGCCTCAAGGTTAAGGTGGTTGACCCTTTGAAGTTCATCAACCAACTTCTGCCATCCAGACATTCTTTCAATATCAAGCTTGACAGCGTCGACATTTCTCAGCATTGCCTGCTTATCAATGGGAACCAAATCTAAGTCAAAGCGGACTCCTCTTAGACACCAATTCGGAAATCGGCTCTGAAGCGTTGGAGGGCCGTCTTTAACTTGATATTGTGGCCTGTTAATGATGGTTTGAATGTCAGTTTCCTTTAGAGGAGGAGAACCGGCCGGAATGTCAGAAGAAATGGGAGCCTTGGTCTTTTCAGAAATAGCAGACGCGTCACTTGGCTTAGACCGTTTGCTCGATTCATCAGTAATTTGAGTCTTCCCTTTGTCATCATAAGATTTTCGCTTATGAGAATCGTAAGTTCTGTAAGAAGAATCGTATCGATCAGCATCTCTTCTTCTCTGCCGCTGCTCATAATCCCATTTTTCTTGAGCCTTCCTTTGGGCCCGTTCCTCATCTGTCTCTCTCTGGTCACCAAGATATTTCCTGAAGTCATAGGATCCACGGCCTCCATGGCGCTGAAATGAGTCATAATATGAGCCGGAGCGTCCCATCGGAGAATCTGAAAACAGGAAAGAAGTAAAGTTTAGAAATTTCCAGAAAGAAAAAGTAAATGCTTATAAGTGCAGAAAAATCCTAAGTGTGTGCGGCGTGCGAACTACGCGCGTCAAACTACAAACCACGCTTCAGTGCAGGAACGGAGACGACAGGTGTCGAAGGCATCGAGATATGTTTTAAAGAGGAAGTCGCTTCAATGACAGGAGAGTTCGCCTTTGGAATATTATCCTTGAAAAGCTCTTGAGAAGTTATCATTATGTCACTCAAGTCATCGAAGGTGTCATCATTATGATGCTCAGCAGAGTTCTCCTTCTCAATTTCCACATCAGTTGATTTCTCAGAAACTCGGAGATTTTCTTCCTCTTCGATAATTGGGGCAAGTGCCGATTTGCTGACTAACCCTACAACATTAGTGGATGCGGAACACTTTATCAAAGCAGCCTCTACGACAGGTGTTTCTGATACAACTTCTCCTGCAGAAACTGGGGCATTCGATGCCTCTGCTTGAGAACTCGAAGCAGCTAACGTTTCTGCATCAGAACTAGAGACTTCACAAATCTGGGTCGATCTAGAAGGGTGTAAAAGACCAAATTGGTGCAGAAATTCATCTTTCAGCAAGAATTTGGCACTCCTCTCTTCAACATCAACGGCACTCAAAGTATCTAAAATTAACTTGTGACTAGTATCTCGAAGAGGGGGAGGAAGTGCTGCAAAAAGAAAGAATGGAGTTAAGCATTTGACAGTTCGAGTTCTGGAAAGTCTTAAAAACAAATCGGAAATAGACAATCTTACTTCCGACTCTCCAGATAGCATAAAATCCCGGAGGACAGCGGACATAAAAGAATTGAGTCAAGAACCCATGGGCACTTTCGGGCAAGTCCAGAATTAATTTACGGTTCCTGGCACTCCTCACAAGTGTAATAGAGGGATGATCTTTATTCTTTGCAAATGTGCACAAGAAGCGAATTTCGGCAAAACTGGGAAAACGTCCCAACGTTCTCCTGAAAAGCACACACAGTCCCAGCAGGATGGAGTATCCATTAGGGTGCAGTTGAAAAGGGGAGATAGATAGCCGAAGGAGAAGTTCTCGGAGACAATCATTAAAGGGCGGAATAGCTCCGCTCAAGCACATCTGACGATTCACGGCAACAAAGCCAAGAGGCGGCCTGTCAGCAGTGTCACTTGATCCAGGAAATAAAGCATCTGCTTCGGCAATGCGAATTGGATGCACAATTGTCTGAAGACCTTGTGGCTCAGAGTAGTAGAAGTCCGTTCCGGAGGGTCGTTCAGTGGAGTAGCAGTTGGAAAAGCTTCTCCAGCTATTTCCAAGTCTTCCTGTTGAGATGCCATTCTACACAAGGAACTGGACGATCAAATATTAAGGTGCACGTTTCCTAAAAAAGAGTGAAGTGTTGTGCAAAACTAACGCGATAACAAGCAAATATAAATGAAACTAAATTAGTTGATACTTGTCAATTATAAAGTTTCGGGGCTTGATATCGTAAGTCCAAGAACAGTGTTGTGTTGATGCAAATAAATCAGCTTTAGTTGATCGTTTCAATTCTGCTTTAATACTTCACTTAGATTTGTTAGTTCGCAGCATTTCATTCGCGAAGTTCATTTAGGTTTATTATTCTTTGTCGACTAATCTGTCATTAGATGTGGGCAATCAATGGCAGTATATTCGTCCCATTTTTTCTGTGAATATTGCTTTTAAACAGGTTATCAGCATTAAAGTTAAGGCAATCTGAAAAGAAGTACAACGAAGTCTAAAACAATTCAAATTCAAAAATCAGCCAATTTCTGCTTAAATTTCCAAGTACTAGGTCGTTCAGCGACCTAACATAAGTTGGAGCAATTTTAAGTCGTGCTGTCCAATTTGAAGTGTTCAGGGCTTTACAAATTTGTTTAAGTACTAGGTCGTTCAGCGACCTAACATAAGTTGGAGCAATTTTAAGTCGTGCAGTGCAAATAAAAGCATTCAGGGCTATGCAGAATTGTTTTAAGTTCTAAGTCATTCGGCGACCTATTCTTGGTCGAAACACCTTTAGGTCGCACAGTGCAACTGAAGGGTTAAAAGCAATACAGATTTGATCAAGTCCTAACTCGGCGGCGATTTAAAGCTTATGTCACGAGAAAGTTAGGTCGTTCAGCGACCTAACACAGGTTCCAGTCTTCCTTAGGCCGAACTATTCCTTAGGTCGCGAATGGTCTTAAGTCGCCTGAAACCCTTACTGCTAACTTCCTCTCCACGCCACAAACCACCAAACCCTATAACCCGTTATCAATTACACCTATAAACCCATCGCCTTCCTCACCCCTTCAATTCATCGAAAGATACCAAGAGCGATTCAACACATCCCTAATCCATCGCAGATCCAACACATTACTATGCCCTCATGAATCAGCCAAAGCAACTATCGAGAGTCAACCACGACAGCCACTTGAAACGGTGCACAACTCATAGAATGGGGCTAAGGTCGAAAAAGCAGGGATTCAAGATTAAACGATGATTATGATAGGATGGATGTCAAACTCACTTACGGGATGTAATGGTAAGGAAGAATCGATGACTGGAATAGGTTGAATTCGCCTTTGAAAACTCGAAAAATTCGTCAATGGCAGCAAGGGATCGAAGTAGTAGAGTAGGGAGGAAGAAGCGACCTAACCGGTTTATATGAAACCAAGAAAGGAAGATGAATAGACAAGCAAGTTAGTGTTTTAGGTCGCTCGCGACCTAGCGAAGTTAAGTCGAAGCACACGACCTATGACTTCGGCCCGTACTTCGAGGGGCAAATGTTAACTCCTATAAAGAATGTCGCGACCTAAAATCTTGAACGAGTCAATGAAGCTTGCGACCTAACTGCCAAAGGGAACTTCGCGACTTAGCATTGTTGCGACCTAGGGGAGTCTACGACCTAACTATAAGAAAGCATTGCGACCTAAGGACTTAAGAGGTCTTCAGCGACCTAAGGATGGAAAGGCCTTGCGACCTAAGATCTAGGAGGATCTCGTGACCTAACGGCATAAGAAGTTCGCGACCTAACAGCATAAGAAGTTCGCGACCTAACAGCATAAGAAGTTCGCGACCTAACAGCATAAGAAGTTCGCGACCTAACAGCATAAGAAGTTCGCGACCTAACAGCATAAGAAGTTCGCGACCTAAAGAAGTCCGCGACCTAAGAGGCTTTGCGACCTAAGGGAGTCAGCGACCTAACTACTAAGGGAGTCAGCGACCTAACTACAGAAGAGTTCGCGACCTAAGAAGTTTGCGACCTAAGGTAGCTAGCGACCTAAGGACTTGGAAAGGTTTGCGACCTAAGCTACAGGAATGTCACGACCTAAAGAAGTTAGCAACTTTACTGCTGAAAAGACTCAACGACCTAAAGGTTTCACGGTTTAGCAGTGTTACGACCTAGAGCAATTTGAAGTCCATGACTTATCTTAGGTCGCTTGCGACCTAAGACCCGATTAAGGTCGTCCCCGACCTAAGACCGCACTTATAACTCAAGCTGCAAGGTTACCAAAGGAAGAGGATTTATCTTAG
Organism: Allium fistulosum; assembly: GCA_030737815.1. Classification (NCBI taxonomy): domain Eukaryota; kingdom Viridiplantae; phylum Streptophyta; class Magnoliopsida; order Asparagales; family Amaryllidaceae; genus Allium; species Allium fistulosum. Next base: position 528,300,070 of record CM060906.1, read on the forward strand.
GTCGCTCGCGACCTAAGACCTAACTTAGGTCGTTTCCGACCTAAGACTTAGGCAAATTTTCTACCCAGAAATCAGCTTCTATAAATAGGACATCACCTCCAACTTTGAGGGGACTTTTGGCCATTCATTTTCTCCAAGCGCCGTTACGCTGTCGAAGCTTCCTCTCATTCAGCAATCAAAGATCTTCAAGCATTCGAGACACTACAACGATCTTCGAGAAGAGCTTCTAACATCCAACGCGGATTCGTCGAGTTTCATCATTAAAGATCGAGCTAGTAGTCAAGAATGATTTCATGATCAAATTGTATTGTATTTAGAGGGATATTGTATCGAATTGTAATCAAATCAGCAATAAAAGACTATAAAGTGGATGTAGGCTCAATTACGGGCCGAACCACTATAAATCTGTTGTTCATTTACTGTTTTTCTGCTATTCACAGCTCATATTCTGTTCCCGTACCAACGGGTGGTGTTTTCACAAGTTTATTACACACACCGGGTGTTAGCGTTCACTTTTTACCGTTAACATTGGGCCTCCTGAATAGTTTGGGCCCACCAAGGCCATTGCCGAGCGAGGTTGGTCCAAACAGAGAATGCCGAGCGAGGTTGCCATGCCGAACGAGGAGTTCATGCCGAACAGCATTCGTATGCCGAACGAGGTTTGTTGCCGAGCGACTCACGATGCCGAGCGACCCACAATGCCGAGCGACGTCTAATGCCGAACGACCCACGATGCCGAGCGACGTCTAATGCCGAACGACCCACGATGTCGAACGAGAAGAAATGCCAAGCGAGGAGTGTAGGCCGAACGAAGTACTTGTGCCGAGTGAGAAGAAATGCCGAGCAACGCACATCTTCCAGACCGAGCCGTGCATCCCCTCCATTTCTTGACCAAATGACATATCCAAGTAAACTTCATCATCTGAAACCAAATCCATCATATTCCAGCCTCGATAGTCGTGAAGTTAGTTAGGTTGAATCCACCTGCTTATAATTTTGACAAAAGGTGGGTTAACACATTCCCCCCAAAACATGCCTTGCTTTGTAAGATGTGTTTTGAATAGCCTCTAGTCCGATATTCAAAGCCCGTGTTTACGACTGCTTCGAGTCGATATCCAATTCTGAATCCAATGACCAAACCCTGGGCCAACTCCATAGCCATCCGAACCCGTCAACCGAGTTTCATCCCATCGATAAACAATAGCCAAATCTATGACCTTCCTGGGTTGATATCCGAACTAGGAACCGCTCCGGGCCCTTTGCCAAATCTAGGACCTCATCGGGTCAATCTATCCTAAGCCGAAATCCGAATCCGTGACCTCTCCGGGTTTAACTTTGAATATGTAGACCTCGCCGGGTCACGTAATCCTGTTCCAGCCTCGACTCTCTAGTCAAGGGTCTGTATGTTCCTCGGCCTCGGTCTTCCGGCCAAGGACTTCGATATTCACCGGTCTCGGCTCTCCGGCCAAGGATTTTCATATTCTCCAGCCTCGGCTCTCCAGCCAAGGACTTTGATACTCACCAGTTTTGGCTCTCCGACCAAGGATTTTCATATTCTTCGGCCTCGGCTCTCCGGCCAAGGGCTTTTATATTCACTGGCCTCAGCTCTCCGGCCAAGGACTTTGTATATTCATCGGCCTCGACTCTCCAGTCGAGGGCTTTGATATTCGCCGGCCTCGACTCTCCGGCCGAGGACTTTATATATTCACCGGCCTCGACTCTCCGGTCGAGGACTTTGTATATTCACCGGCCTTGACTTTCCGATCGAGGACTTTTTATATTCACCGGCCTCGACTCTCCGGTCGAGGACTTTGATATTTCTCTAGCCTCGGCTCTTCGACCGAGGACTTTGTTCATTCTGTTCGAGTCCATTCGGTTGCTCTCCAGCATAGGGACTCGTAATTCGTGATAACTGTCCCGTCTCTCCGGTCGGGACGATAATCGCTTGGCCTGTATTATTTATTGAATTAGTCCAATCCCAATCATTACAGAATTCAGTTATCAAAGCGAAAGTTCGTACAACAAAGGGGATTAAATGTCCGAAGTACCAAAGAAGAAACCAGAGTTTGCAGAAAAACAGAAAGAAAACAGGATTTCATAGATCCAAGCAGTACGGTTTTTCGTCATCTCAGAGCACGCCTAGGGACCGTCCTCGATCCCGTACGTGTGTAAGTGGCCTAACCGTACTACTTTGAGTTCTATTACTTATTCAAAATCATAAATCCATTTAGTTGATAACAAGCTGGCAGTGACTAGATCTAGCGCCACCTTCGTTCGAGGTAGGCGGTGGCCGCTCTCGTTCCACTGCTACAGCTCGATTCCTTATGTATTGTTACAGGTGACCATTCCTTACATGCTCCTTAATGATATCCTTTAAATGCCTGCAATCATTCATGTTGTGCCCATCCAGCTCATGGAATAGGCAATGCTTCCCTGACGCCCGCTCATATACCGATGGTTCCCTCCTAGTCGGTCTTCGATACTGGAGGTGCCCCCGAGTATCCAAGTAAATCCTTTCTAGAGACTCAGTTAAATCTGTGTAAGAAGAAAACTTTGACTCCCTTCGAGGCCTCTTCGAAGTGCCACTGTTGCCATTTGTTTTCCTTTTTCCTTTATCGTCTTTACTTGGATCCTCCCTGGGTGGACCTCCCCCCTCACTACATAAGCTTCATATTCTCTCCATACTCTCTCAGCCTTTGCATCCTCTTGTCTCAGGAACCTTCCGCCTCATGGTAGAAATCCCCGAGATCCCTCGGTGGGTCCCGTTCCAATGATATCTTGAAATCTGAATTATCCGCGATTCCTGAGACTGTTGCCATCAAAACCATTGACGGATCGGGTCGATCCACTGAAGCTACTGCTGCGTTGAATCTGGTTAAGAAATCCCTGAGTGATTCTCCCTTCCATTGTTTCACCGATGTCAAAGTCATTACGTTCTTGGGTCTGACTATATGGACCCGAAACTGCCTCATAAACCTTTCAATCAGCTCTGTCCAAGTGTCAACAGAACCACTCTCTAGCTGTCTGAACCACATAGCTGCGATATCCGACAAATACAAAGGGAAGCATCGAGCCATGACCTCATCCGATGCCCCCAGTACCTCCATATGCCTCATGTACTTTGTCAGGTGAACGGCGGGATCCGTTCTCCCATCATACATCTCCAACATTGGTAGCTTAAAATCCGGCGGGTTCCTAGCTTGCTTGATAGTAGGAGTAAACGGGACTCCTATTCACATCCTCCAAGTCTTTATTTACCAGTCCGCCTCTCACAGCTCGTTTGACCATCTCTGTTAATCTGTCATTGTTGCCAAACTACAATCCTTGTCCACTACCTCTGATCTGTCCCCCGAGTTCATGAGGGAATCCTGGCACATACTCCTTATAACGTACTCCTGTACTCCTGTTGGTGTCGGGTTGCATAGCGTCATCTGGTATCCCTCCGTGGACTGGTCCAGCATTTCCTAGTGGTGTGCCCCCGAGTCTAGGTCCATCCAGATTGATAGCCGTCTGCTGATTGGGGGCTGCCCCCTGCTGAGCCACTCCCTCTGCTTGTCGGTTGAGCTCTTCTAATCCAGCTCCACAGATCTGAGCTCCTGCATTTCTTGCTTGTGCAAATTGTCTGAGAAGAGCCTACATCATCTCCTCTTGTCTTTTCAGCATCGCTTCCATCTCATCTCTGGTGATGTAGATGGATGCTTGACTTGCTCCAGCTCCAGAGGAAGCCTCTTGACTTCCCTCTTGATTGCTCCTTTCTGCCACTTGCTTCCTTATTGGTGGCCTAGCCATTACTTCCTAGAATCCAAGTTCCTAGGCTTTTGAATCCAAAATCCTAGCCCGAAATCCCCGAGTGGTTCAATTCTCAGTGAAAGCAGCAATGTGTTAGCGCCAAAATTGGTCACTAACACCCAAATCCAAGTGAAAGCACCAATTCACAATCACAGATAACAGGTAGAGTATATGTAGAGAGTAATAATGTAAAGAACAGTTAAAATAAAATGAAAGCAGTAAAGAACAATAGATTTTATAGTGGTTCGGCTAACTCTGGCCTACGTCCACTCCAGACGTTTCCTTTTTATTGATATGAGAATAAATTACAGTTACAAGATGGTAGAGTAACCTCGGCCTTAAAAAATAAAAAGTCAGAGAGCAGAAAGAAGATCCCCTTTTCTGAACCCCCATATGTTGTATTTATAGGCAAAACCAGGTTGTTGGGCCTCCTGAATAGTTTGGGCCCACCAAGGCCATTGCCAAGCGAGGTTGGTCCAAACAGAGAATGCCGAGCAAGGTTGCCATGCCGAACGAGGAGTTCATGCCGAACATCATTCGTATGCCGAACGAGGCTGGGTGCCGAGCGACTCACGATGCCGAGCGACCCACGATGTTGAGCGACGTCTAATGCCAAACGACCCACGATGCCGAGTGACGTCTAATGCCGAACGACCCACGATGCCGAGCGACCCACGATGCCGAGCGGCGTCTAATGCCGTACGACCCACGATGCCAAATGAGAAGAAATGCCAAGCGAGGAGTGTAGGCCGAACGAAATACTTGTGCCAAGCGAGAAGAAATGCCGAGCGATGCACATCTTCTAGACCGAGCCGTGCATCCCCTCCATTTCTTGACCAAATGACATATCCAAGCAAACTTCATCCTCCGAAACAAATCCATCATATTCCAGCCTCGATAGTCTTGAAGTTAGTTAGGTTGAATCCACCTGCTTATAATTTTGACAAAAGGTGGGTTAACACCATTCTTTAATTTCTAGCTTGATTTAACGAGTTTTCTAGTCAAAATTTTGAATTTTGATGATTTGGGTGGTTGGAGTCGAAATTTTTTGTCTGAGTTTTGAGAGAAGGGATGAAGTAATGAAGGGGGATGAAGGGGTTGCAGTAATACAGAGTGAAAACAATTTGGCGGCATTTTGGATGCCGCATACCGGTGGCATAACAATGCCGCTAGTTATGTTTGCATATTATATGTGTACTGGCGGCATTTGAAATGCCACCAGTACACGTGGCAATGAACGTGACACAAAGTGGCCTACATTTGTAATTAGTTTTCTACTTGGTCTATTTTTGCGATTAATTTTATAAACTGGCCTAAAATCAAAAATTATCCTTGTAAATTTTGATGACAATATATCTTGAATTTGAAATTTGAAATTTGAATCCAAATAATGATATCAGGCATAACACTATATGATTCATGTGAAGTTTGTGTTGATTTAGTGTATACTTCCTCACAGTTTACCTGCTTAAACTATGAGATGGAAGGGAAATTAGACATACAATAAAGTGCAATTGGCACACATAATGATATAGATGATGTAGATAATGCTAAAGAGAGTAAGAATCCGATTTAATGGATAAATAAGAGGATAAGAAATTGACCATCAAGTGCTTTGTAGGTAAGTCATGAATGATTAAACCTATTATCGAAATTTGCAACTCTGCATTTATAAAAAAATGTGGCAACTCGGCTGATTGAGTACTTTACCAAAATTCCAGTACCTAATAGAGTTCAGATGTTTTGTGTGACTACAGATTGTAGAAGAAAACTACAAAAATTCCTTGCGATCAGCTATATTGAAACTGATTGATTCACCAGAGATTGAATAGCATCTTGACTTTGTCATTTGCACAAAGACAAGAACTAGTTGGTTATTGTTAGCAATTGAACTTTATATGTGTTATCAGTTATCCCGCCTTTTGACAAGGAAGTATACCCAGGATTTGGCTAAACTTATTTCGTGATCATCGGGGTAACAAGCCGAAGGGATGATTATCAGGTTCGAAAATCAGTTATAAACAAGGCCATGGATGATAGTCAAGCGGATTCAGATGAATGACATCCCAAAATTGACTAAGTATGGATTGGCGCTTCCCCTAGTAGGCCTGTCAACGGATATTTTCGGATGCGGATAGTGCCATATCCGCATCCGCATCCGCATCCGAAATGATTTTCGGATATCGGATATCCGCATCCGCGGATACGGACGGATATCGGATAATTATCCTATCTGTTAACGACTGATAAATCAAGAAATATAAATATAAATTTTAAGTTTAACATACATTTTTTTCAATCCAATTGATCATAAAAGTGTTAAATATAAACAAATATGGCGATAATAAATAGTTATGAGCGATTAATAAGCATTAAATGTATATAATATAACTATTAACTTGATAAAACAACAAATAAATATCTTTCATTACACTAAAATACACACAATTTGTACTATAATATTGACAAAGACCGGATGGATAATTTTCGGATGCGGATGTCTTCGTATCCATATCCGCATCTGTTTTTTCGAATATCGGATATTATCCGCTTTTCAGAAACGAATGCGGATGGATTTTGGATTTTTCGGGTATCCATTGACAGCCCTATCCCCTAGGTAGCGGATCAAATCAGATCACTATGGATATGGACACTTAACTCAGCAGCTCAACTCAATGGAAATCGATCGATATCTATGAATTTCACTTAGGGAATTACACAAACAACTCAAGAGATCAAAAAAGGCATGGAGGGGACCCACACTAGAGATCGCCAACCCCAATGCTTAAGCATTTGGGATCGATGTCGGTCCCTTATAGGGATCAGGGCCGATCCCTTGGGGAGGCTCGGATGGGTCCCCTTTTTTTGGAGGGGGTCTGCATGGCCTTGATCTTCTGCACATGGATTTTCAACTGGATATTTATCAATCTTCCCCTATAAATACAGTGAGCATGGCACTCATTTCTATATATTTTTGGCTCTCTTCTTCCTCCATTATTATTTTAAGGCTATTATCCGGACTGTAATTTTAATTCACAGCATAAGTAAAAGGAAAATGTTTGAAGTGGACGTTGGTCGGAGTACGTCGAACCACTATAAAACATCTTATGTTCAATTCTTATTGTTTTAATTTTCTATTCTTCATAATTTGTTCTCTACTGCACTCTGTTTGAAATTGGTTATTCGATTTATGGTGCTTTCAAATTATTGGGAATTGACTGCGTTTTTTATGCTAATATTTTGGTGCTTCCACTGAGAAGACTTGCACCCACGGATTTGGAAGCTAGGATCTTGGGTTTGGAAGCTTGGATGCTTGGATCTAGGAAACAATGGCTAGACAATCAATAGGGAGGCCATTAACAGATAGGAGTCACCATGGAGGGAGTCAGAACGCATTCGTAGGAGTTGGAGCTAATCATCCCTCCGTCTACATTACTAGGAGCAAGATGAAGACTATGATAGAGGCGATGCGGGAGCGGATAATGAAGAGAAAAGAGGAGATGATGCAGAATTTCCTCAGATAAATCGAACATGCTAGAGCAGGAGCAACTGGGAATCTAGATCAAGGAGTTGGAATAGCAGGAGTTATAGAAAATCAGAATCGGGAGCATGGAAATAGAGCTAATAGGCAAGAGAACGGAAAGGAGTAGTTGGGGGCGAACCCCAGCCAAGCAGGAGGGATTGACATTGATCCCTTTAGAGGGATCGGCACAGACCCCTAGACTTAGGGCACACCTCCGTGTCAGGTTGGATCGGATGTCAGTAGGCCAGTGGTCGATGCTGTGCAATTTGATGCAGATCGGAATGTGAATGCATGCCCGAAGGAGTATGTTTCGGAATACCCTTATAGAGTTAGGCGACAGGCTGGTAATATGGATTGGAGGCCACCAATGGATGAGAATAAAAGGATGGCTAAGCTGATACGATGGATAATGAGAGGCGGATTTCCTAATAGGAGTCCGAAAGATGTCATTCGGAGTCCGTTCACTACAAATGTCACGCAAGCTAGGAACCCACCGAAGTTCAAACTACCAGCACTAAAGGTGTATAACGGAAAGTTGGATCTTACAGTGTGCTTGATGAGGTATATCTAGCATATGAAAGTGCTGGGGGCATTAGAGGAAGTCATGGCGAGGTGTTTTCCTTTGTACTTGACGGAATTAGCTGCTCTTTGGTTTAGGCAGCTGGAGAATGGCTCAATCAAGATATGGAACGAGCTTGTGGACAAGTTCATGAGGCAATTTTAGGTCCACATCACGAGACCCAAGAATGCGATGAACAAAATAGGTCGCGGTTGTCCCGGTTGGAGAGACGGGGAGATAACCGCAAGATGTGTGTCCCTTTGTCGGAGAGAGACAAGATGGATTCATGCATTATGGATTAAGACCTCGACCAGATTGTCGAGAATGGAGAAAGGAAGTAAGTACATAATTGATTGCGTAATGTCTTTGACCAGAGAGTCGAGGACCGGAGTGCAGGAAGTGAGTCTCCTCGCCAAAGGGCGACAAAATCGACTTTCTTATCGTTGTTCCCCCTTCGCCGGAGAGCGACTGGATGGGGTCCAGTAATGATCTAGAGAGACCATGATCGGTCTAGGAGGATCGAGACATCGCTATATGCTCCAAAAGGGCCATAGTGCAGGGAGTGAGTTGCTTCGTCGGAGAGCGATAGGGTCGACTCACTCGTCGTTAAGTCCCCTTGCCAAAGAGCAAGTGGATCGGGCTCAGCAAGGGTCTGGAGAAACCATCGATCGGCCCAGAGAGACCATGAACCTGGATAACGATCCAGATAGATCGCGGATTAGCTTACCGACTTCCAGGATTTTAAACGGTTATAAATTTGAATATTGACCCGGAGAGGTCATGGATTTAGCTAATGACTCGAAGAGGTCAAGAATTTGGATAACCATCCAAAGTGATCGGGGCTTTGGATTTGGCGAACGATCCGGTGAGATCATGGATTCCGTGACCGGCTTTGGATGGATATGGCTTGGCTAAGGCTTTGGAATGGATTCAGAATTGACTATCGACTCGGAACAGTCGCGGATTTCATTAACAATCCAGAGAGATTAAGGATTCAGCATACAAATATTAACTCCCGGGCGAACACGGGACGACACATGGTGATTCGGTTTGGCAAAGGAATGGATTCTTGATTGGAATATCCGATTGTTGGGAATTTCAGACTTTGGACTTATGCCAATTCAAAACACACCTTCTTATCGTAAGGCATGTTTTGGGGGGGAGGGGGAAAATGATATCCTGCCTTTTGACACGGCAGTATACCACGGATGTGGCTAAACGGATTTCATGATCATCAAGGCAGGAAGTTCGAAGGGATGATTATCAGGTTCGACAATCAGTTATAAACAAGGCTATGAATGATTGTTAAGCGGATTTAGACGATTGTCATCCAAGAATTCGCTAAGTATGGATTGGCACTTCCTCTAGGCTGGGGATCATATTGGATCACTATGGATATGGACACTTAACTCAGCAGCTCAACTCAATTTAAATTGGTCGATATCTTTGAATTTCACTTAGGGAACTACACAAACAACTTAAGAGACCAAAAAAGGCATGGAAGGGGACCCACCCTAGGGATGTCGGCCCCAATGCTTAAGCATTGGGGATCGGGACTGATCCCTCAATGAGGCTCAGATGGGTCCTAATATTTCTGGAGGGGGTCGGCATGGCCTTGGTCTTCTGCACGTGGATTTTCAATTGGATATTTGTTCGTCTCTCTATAAATACAACATGCATGGCACTCTTTTATGGATCTTCTTTTCGGCTCTCTTCTTCCTCCATTATTATATTAAGGCTATTTTTTGGACTGTAATTGTAATCTACAGCATAAAAAAAGATAAATCTTTGGAGTCGACATAGATCGGAGTAAGCCGAACCACTATAAAACATCATGTGTTTAGTTCTTATTATTTAATTTTCTATTCTTCATAGTTTGTTCCCTACTGCATTCTGTTTGGAATTGGTTATTGGATTTATGGTGCTTTCATATTATTTGGGTGTTGGCAACCATTTTTGATGCTAATAGTACCTTTATATTTAGAAAAGGAACTTGGATGTGTTTTAGAAGGAAATTACTTAAAATGCTTTTTGAATCTACAATATGATTTGCAATGTTGTGGCTTTTTTTTCAAAAAGGGTGGGAACAAATCCCAACCTATGAATATATATAGTAATGAAGATCGACATATCAAAAGGCACTTGCAACCTCAAAAGAAAAACACACAAGATATACTGACCGACGATTGCATCAACTATCTGTTGTAGGCAAATATAGAAAAACCGTACAACAAAATCTAGAGTTCATACATCATCCGAAAGCCACATAAAGAAAACACACTTAGGCCTGTCCACGGATACTTTTGGATGCGGATAGTGCCATATTCCCATTCGCATCCGAAATCATTTTCGAATATCAAACATCCGCATCCGCTGATATGGATGGATATCAGATAATTATCATATCCGCTAACGGCCAATAAATCAAGAAACATAAATGAAAACTATTAGTTTAACATATACTTTTTTCAATCACATTCATTATTAAAGTGTTAAAAATAAAAAAATATGATAACAATAAATAGTTTTGAGTAGTTAATGTGCATTAAGTGCGTATAATATAAACTTTTAACTTAATAAAAAAAAAATTTCGTTGTACTAAAATATATAAATTTAAACTATAATCTTGAAAAAAACCCGACGGATAATTTTCGGATGCGAATGTCTTCGTATCCGCATCCGTTTTTTCAATATCAGATATTTATTCGTTTTTAGGATACAGATGCGGATGGATTTCAGATTTTTCAATTATCCAGTGACGACCTTAAAACTACTACAAACCAAACCATATTAAGAATGACACTAACATATTATATCATAACTACTACTAGAGTATAACAAGATAAAACTTAATATCATCATTTTGTATCTTCATCAACTACAGCCACTCTAGCTCCCACTGAATCATTTGGAATAGAAATTCTCCTAGTTAAGTACTCTTATCTTGCCATCCAATCAACCTTCCTTTTGTAAGCACCTGACCAAAAATATATAAGATTTATAATGTTTTTGATGACTATATCGGCAAGTTTGAATTTATCATGGAAGCATCTTTGATTGCGTTTAAGCCATATGGATGCCGTAGCAACTAAATTAATAATTTCACATAAATTTCTAGCTTCTTTATTTTCAATTCGGCCTTTATAATCTTTCCAATACCAGAATTATGTACCAAAGCAAGGCATATTATCTAAATTGAAGAATTTAGGAAGCTATCAACAATATAAAATGTAATTGGATAACTATAGTAATGATGTTCTATAGTTTCCTCATGCATGTCACAGAAGTAACAAAGATGATTTATGTTCGGCCCTTTAAGATTCAGTAGCTCTATTGTGTTAATTTTACCATGTATACATAGCCACATATGGAATTTTAATTTGGGAGTAACCGTAGCTTTCCATAAAGTTTTATGAAATTTAAATGATGTGTATTTGCACCAAAATTGGCACAAACACTCAATCAAGTAGTAAAAATGAAAAATATCAAAGACAAGAATGAAATAGCAAGAAAATAACATAAGATTTTTATAGTTGTTCGGAATATACTCCAACCTACGTCCACTTTAACTTTGTTATTCATTTCCAAGATTTTTTACAGACAGTGATTTTACTGATCGATGGTCCCAGATTGGTGGAGATTCAACGGGATTTCATGGTAAAAAGGAAAAATTCATAAAAGAAGAAGAACCCCCTTCTGAGTGTATCTCCCCCCTATTGATAGGCATAAATCTCCGAAATAATCTCCAAAAATTGCTCCATATGTACTTCATGTCGTGCACATCATCTCACAAAAGTCGCACGGCGATCCTCGACCTAAACTTCATGGATCGATACCGATCAATGGTTCATAGACTGGTACTGATCTGACTTGGAGTCTAATCTGAGATTTTCGGGTGTTTGCTTCGGGCTTGACTTGAGGTTTTCCCAAGGTTGTTGTGCCTGTGTTTTCCTTTGCTCGCTTGGAGTTCGACCCGGGGTTTCTATGCGTTTGCTCCTAGCCAACTCGATGTCGATCCATGGGGGCAGGGTTGTGAAAGTCAATTCAACATTTTTTGCTCATTTTTTGATATTTTCTTTATCTTATCTTTTTATGATGTTCCCCAAATCCTTGAGTCATTTCTTCGTCATTTGTTGATCCAACTCGATTGTTTAAGTTCATTCGAAGGCTGTGGAAAATTCGGTCGTAACACTTACTTCTTAATTGTAATCTGGGAGCATGGATGAAGAAGTGCATTTGCTGATATTTACTTATGCTAAAGCCCACTTGTGTAAAGCCAATGTACAATATGGAGGCCGCATTTTACATTTCTATTTTCCCGCTTGTTTATAATCCAGATCTGATATATAACAAATCTTGTATTTTGGTAGTAAAAAAATAGTAATAAAAAATTAATGGCTTCCTATTCTATGCATTTTCATCTTAATTCTTTCATATATAAATAACATGGTATCAGAGCTCCTTCGATCTAGGGCTTTGAAAGTTTGAGATCCAATTTTACTTTCTTCTTCCTTTGTGTTGTTTCAATCTTGTTCTTGAATCTGTGAATCATGACAGAAACTAAGGGTATCGATGTAATGTCAATGATGCCAAAGATTACAGATCGAAAGTTGAATAGTTCTAACTATCTCGATTGGAATAAGACAATCCGTCTTTATATTCGGAGTATGGATAAGAATGATCATTTGATTAAAGAATCACCTCAATCAGATTCAAAAGACAAAGATGATCAGAATTGGCTTCGTGATGATGCTCGCTTATTTTTGCAAATTCGAAATTCAGTAGAAAATGAAGTTATCGGATTGATTAATCATTGTGAAACGATGAAAGAATTAATGGAATATTTAGAGTTTCTATATTCAGGCAAAGGGAATTTAACAAAAATGTATGATGTTTGTCAAGCTTTTTATAGAGCTGAAAAGAAGGATATGAATTTGATGAATTACTTCATGACATTCAAACAAACTTAAAAAGAGTTTAATCTCCTATTACCAATGAGTACTGATATTAAAGTTTAACAAAAACAAAGAGAACAAATGGCAATTATGAGTTTTTTGACTGGACTTACACCTGAATTTGAAAGGGCTAAATAACAAATTCTTGCAAACACTGATATAACTTCATTACATGAAGTATATAACCGTATTCTTCGAACTGAAAATATATCCAATACTGGTAACACAGGTTCCAACACAAGTAACAGTGCTTTTATTAGTAGTAGTGGAAATCTTGCTTCAAATGATCTATCTGTTACTGGAAAATTCAATGCACCACAACATGCACAAACTTGGAGACCACAAAGACCACCTAATGCACAATCTTGGAGACTATCTACACAATCTTGGAGACCACCTAGACAACCTGGAAGATCTCAAAGATCATCATGAAAACCATCATTGAATCAAAATAAGATTTGCAACTATTGTAAGCGAATTGGCCATGTGATATCTGAATGTAGAAGTCTTCAATGGAATCAAAGAAATACAAACCCCTCTAATATCAAAACTGTGCTCATGATAGCAGAAGAATTTGACAAGTACTCTAAATTTCAAAACTCATTACATAGTAATTCATTTGAATCTGGAGCTACATCAGCAACAACTTTAGTTGCAAACACTAGTACTGGCACAGCTACATCAAAATGGATAATTGATTCAGGTGCTTCAGATCACATGCCAGGTAATCAAAATCTGTTTACAAGTTTAAATGCAAGTAGAATTCCTCTCAAGGTTACATTAGCAGATGGATCATAATCTTCAGTTAAAGGAACGGGTGAAGTAATATCCAACTCATCTATACCAATGACATCTGTGTTATATTTACCCTCTCTATCATTCAATTAACTCTCAGTGAGCCAAATTACACATAATCTTAATTGCAGCATTACATTCTTTCCTAACCATTGTGTGTTTCAGGATCTTGTGACGAATCAGACTATTGGTAGAGGAAGTGAGTCTGGTGGCTTATATACTCTTGAAAAACTTTCAAAACCTACAGCTTGTTCAATCATGGATCCAGCATTCAAAGTTCATTGCCAACTTGGTCATCCTTCTCTCACTTTATTCAAGCAGCTTTGCCCTCAGTATAGCAACCTACCTACAATAAATTGTGAAGCATGTCAGTATGCAAAGCATCATAGAAGTAGTTCTTATCCTAGAGTTAATAAGCGTGCAAGTAGTCCATTCTCTTTAATTCATTCTGATATTTGGGGACCATCATCAATTGTATCTAAACCTGGATATAGGTGTTTTGTAACATTTGTTGATGATTACACTCGTATAACATGGCTATTTCTTATGAAGTCTCGAACTGAATTGTTTTCTATCTTTTGTAAGTTCAATGCTGAGATTAAAACACAGTTCAATACCACTATACAAACACTTCGTAGTGATAATGCTAAAGAGTATATGTCTACTGAATTCAACAATTATCTAACTCAAAATGGTATTCTCCATGAAACTTCATGTGTTGATACTCCTTCCCAAAACGGTGTAGCTGAGAGAAAGAATAGACATTTATTAGAAACTGCTAGAGCACTATTGTTTCAAATGAATGTACAAAACGTTTTCTGGGCTGATGCTATGTCCACTGCATGCTTTCTTATTAACAGAATGCCCTCAACTGTTCTTAACAATGAGATTCCTTATCAAGTTCTCCAACCAGATAAAAGCATGTTTCCAGTTAAACCTAGGGTATTTGGGTGTACATGTTTTGTTAGAGATGTTAGTCAACAGCTGAGTAAACTTGATCACAAATCTTTAAAGTGCATCTTTATTGGATATTCTAGACTTTAGAAAGGTTATAGATGTTTTTGTCCAAGTTTACAAAAATATATTGTATCAATTGACGTGACTTTTATAGAAGACACACCGTTTTACCAAACTAGTACACCTCATGTACAAGAAGACAATGAAGAGTTTTTGGTATATTCTATCATACCTAGTGGAATGTCTCAAGTGAATAATACAGATAATACACATGCAGATGATCCACAGACAGATGATACACCTCAACCTGAAGAAGATTCAAGTTTGAATTTACCTATTGCTCTTAGAAAAGGGAAGAGAAAATGTACCTACACTATTTCTTCCTATGTGACATACAAGAAGCTACCACATTCATCACATGTTTTCATTTCATCATTGGACTCTATCACTATACCAAAGACTGTAGGAGAGGCTATAGCTTCACCAGAATGGTATGAAGCAATGAGGGCTTTAGAACAAAACAAAACTTGGGACTTAGTTCAGTTACCACCAAATAAAAAAAACAATAGGATATAAATGGATTTTCTCCATTAAGATGAATGTAGATGGAACTGTGGCAAGACTAAAGGCTTGACTAGTTGCCAAAGATTATGCTCAGATATATGGAATTGATTACTCTGAAACTTTTTCACCCGTGGCCAAACCGACATCTATTAGATTGTTCATCTCCATGGCAGCACGATATAAGTGGAGGCTTCATCAACTAGACATTAAGAATGCTTTCTTACATGGTGATCTTTCTGAAGAGGTGTATATGGAGCAATCGCCTGGCTTTTTTGCTCAGTGGGAGACAAGCTTGATTTGTAGACTCACTACAAGAAAAGATGCATTTGCTTGCATTGTTTAGTTGCGTTTCATTTTAATTGCAACTATTGGCCCAATTTACATAAATAAAAAGACATAAATGCGGCAATTGTTTACGTCTACGCGGCAATTGTTTTTGTTTAGGCGGCATTTAATTTTATTAAACGTTCCATTACTCCGCCTATTTTTTTCTTACCTCTTCTCCCCTCTATTCCCCTCCTTCCTCCTATCACCAATCATGTTTAACTCTTTCTGTTTCATTTTGTTGTGCCCGTTCGACCATTATATATTTCATTTCACTTCCTCCTCCACCATTCTTTCTCTACCTCTACGATTTGGTGAAACCCTAATTCATCAACCTAGTAGAAGCCCTATTTTAGGGCAGTTACACCCAATTATAGCCATGTCACTCTCATCTGAAACCAGTGAGCTCATCTTTCTAGAAGTGTCATTTTCTGATGTACTAGCTTTCGAGTTCCATAGATTCTTTAGGAAGATGGTATTTTTACAAGGCTACTTAGGTTGAGACATCAGGTGAGTAATTTTTGAGTATATACCCAAGCATTTTTGAAAAGAAAATCTCAAGAATAATTATGAGTTCATAATTTTCCTCTTTTGTATTTGTTGATAAGGCATTTTTCATCTTTATCTTAGTATCTGTAATTAAAGATTATTTATCATAAGTTCGTTATTTATAAATATTTGTGGTAATATTGTATATAAACGTAATTTTGCATTAGTTATAACACATAAGACGAGATTATATATGATTGTTTTCTATTTGGCTCAGATTAGAAGATAAAACATCAAAACGATCATCATGTTGTGTAGATAACTACTAATTTTAGGTTTCTCTTGTTATGATGAGAACTATATATTCAAACTAAGCTAAACCATAAGTAATGCGGCATAGGTGATAATAAAAAGTGTTTTCATGCAGCCATGTATGGGACAACTTGAAATTTGCAGGAACCTTATTCCAACACATCAATTTCTATGGCTTTGTTGGACAGCTAGGTACTTATGTAAGTTATCTTTCTCTGATTCATTTTTTACAGTTACCTTTCAAACGTAAAATACACATCTCTAAATAGGATGAATTGTGAAGAACTTCCATAGCAGTCAATACTCCAAACCATAGTAAAATGAATAACCATGCATGACGGGTGTTGGGGGGAGCCTTGCATTAGATGGGTGAAAGTTAGGTGCAGGTTGGACAAGAAATCTTATATTGTGGAAATTTGTGAAGGTGGAGTATATAAAGTGATTTACCCTATATAAATTTATGCATTTATTTTGTTACAATAATGTAGCAGTCAATTAAAATTTACTTCTTATCGTGCATGCCTTGTTCTTATACATTGTTTGATATTTTGATTCCTTGTATATGAATATGTATAAACAGTTTAGTACTCCTGGGGTGTATTTTTGTTGAATAAGCAAACAACAAGAAAATACCAGAAAGGCAATTCATTTGAAATACCAAATACTAAAGTTAAAATTTTGAATTCTTAATATCAACAAGATTATTTGATTACCAATTTTAACTATTGTGATTAGAAATTTGTTTTAGTAAATAAATACCCATTTTGACAGTATTTTATGCATTAATATAAAAAATATATTATGGATTAGATGATGCTAGTTCAATTTATCTTCACAAATAAAAATAAATGTTACTCATTCATTTAAAAGCAGTGCCTATATATTCAAATTTATATTTTTTATACTCTAACATAGAGCCATAATTAACATCGAGGGATACCTATGCATTTTACTAATTGTAAGAACTCCTATGTGTATAGATTAACTATAGTATTGAAAATTGATACCTTGCCTTGAAGCTCGTGACAAGTACAACCATTCATGCAAATCACTGAATTTGCAGAATCCAGTATTGGCGAGCTTGAACCAGCTTTGAGGGAAACTTCTTTACCAGTGAAACAATAGCTGAATTTTGCATAAATGTTTCCAATTTATGCTCTATTTGCTTCTTAATTCTCCATGTACAATCATTGTTTTCATGTTTTTTTTTGGTATCAGCTTTCAAATTTTGGAGCTGTTCTAACTATGTTCTCACTTCTGTGTGCTGATATGACTAGACCATGACATAATAATGCAGCTCAAACGAGGCCACATAGATTCATAAAACCACCATGACAATACAAAGATTAATTCATATAATTGCAAGAAGTTATCATGGATCATTCATATTACTTTTAGTTTAGCATTAGTTATCATGAAATTTAATTTACAGTGTCTTGGGCCTTTAAGTTTCTTCACTTTACATTTTCTATGTAGATGACAATAAGGTTTGGCCTTATTCTTCTTTCTCTTTTTTTCCAATTCAATTTTCATATTATTCTCTAATAACATTTGTTTACAACGGTAGTTTATCCTGCATGAATTCTAGCAAATAGTGTGTGATATGAATTTTGTCAAGTCTAGGCTTGGTTAAAGTGAGTTTGCGATCAGAAATGGAGTTCAGCCTCCTCCCGGTGAACTTATTAACGTAAAACTTATGTTCTATGTAGCAACACGTGGATGTCTAGGTTGGTTGTTTATTTGTGGTTTTCTAGAGGCAGGAACCTTATAAAATTTGTAAAAGATAATCCATGAATCCAAACACACCCAAATGTGTTTGTTTTTCTTCTTCTGTAGTTTGTGACTATTAATGGTTTGATATATGGGATAAAAAATGAACTTATGTAGACATGCTTTAATTGAGTTGAGTCATGCACAAGGAACAACTTTAAAGTTATAGTTGTAAAATAAGTGTATTTAAAATAACCCATTTAATTGCAAGAAATATTGTTTTAAAGCAGGAAAATTTGTGCCAGAGAAAACTCAAATAAAATATGTAAAGGGACAATTTAAGAGAGATTGGTTTCATTCTTGTTATCATGGAAAAAACCACCTTTATTATAATTTTTCATCCAGTACACAGTATGTGATGACCCAAATATAATGACTGTGTGGATACATTCGTTGGTGTTTAATAACTAATGATTTATATAATAACATGTCCAATTCTTAGTTTCCAGCTTAGAAACAGGTTAGTGTATCTATTGCAATTTAAACTTCATAGTTAAAGTTAAGGTTTCTTTTTTGTGTGGAAACTTATTTCCTATCACTTTAACATTTAATACTTTGGAAAAATCATTTTCATTTTGATATGTGAGTCCGTTTAGGAACAACCTTTTTTATTGTCATTTAGAAATGGTTTTGATTAGTAACTTTTAAGTATGTTAAACAAATAGTACAATATAAAAATATTTGGAATAGACAGTAGACAGTTTGATGGAATTTTTTTGTAAAATATGAATCAAGTCATAAACAAGTTTTTCTCACTTGTGACTTATCAACTTAATTGATACTTGGTCAAAAAAAATCATCAAACTACTTTAATTTACATTAGTAACCTACGAGCTATTTTTACTGTTGTCAAATGCACTCTAAAATGCGACTAACGAGATGAACCAAAATTAAATATTGTGACTTTTGTGGGCATGTGACACATGTACCAGGTGTACCCAGGAGCTTGGACAGCAGTGCTGGTGCCATTAGACAATGCAGGAATCTGGAATCTTAGAGCAGAGAATCTGGACGCTAAGTATCTAGGGCAGGAGGTATACCTGAGAGTTGTCAATCCAGAAACTAACAAAACTGAGTTGCCCATGCCAAGTAATGTATTGTACTGTGGACTCCTCCAAAAATACCAAAAGTAAGTATTTTCATAAGGAAATATCTATGATAGTCTACTGTAAATTTCTAAACACATTTGCTCAAAACTTGCTTCTCATTCAAAAATACATGGATCAAGATCATCACAAGGGATCGGCTTCTTTAGTTAGGGTTGAATCGAACAGGAAGCTGAGGTTTGTAGTATTTTTGGCAGCCTTAAGTTCCTTAATACAATACAAAGTTTAGTTTATTGGATCGTCTATTCGGATCCTTTCAATTTAATTTGTAGTTTCCGGATAATTTTTGTAGAACTTTTTTCTGGTACTTCATTTGTTAGTGAATTAATACGAGTGCTCATATCTTAATATCAGTATCATGTGTGTGGTTGTATAAGAAATTTTGCTGAGAAATCATATTATGTTGAAGGACATGCACAGAACGTTATTAGCTAATATCTGTCACAATTCCCAAGATGTATTTAGTTGGTGATGCTTGTTTTAAATGTGGGTTGTTATAGTTCCAAATAATTTGATGTCTTCATTTTGCATTTTGAAATGGAGCACAGGAAATGTGGGTTGTCACTAATCCCAAGATGTATTTTGCATTTTGAAATGTGGGTTGTTATAGTTCCAGGTATTCAAATGGAGCACAGCAAGTCTAGTGGGATGCATAAACCTTTGCTATTGGCTATCTCATCTTGTTATATTTCTTGTCCTGAGGTTATCGAGCAAGTTTTGGATAAGGAAGAAGATAAAGGTTTCGTGACTTGGGCTTGTGGTTTGGCTGAATTTTCAGTTTGCGATTCTGAACCTTGTCTCTCGTTGAAGTCTGAAATCAAATTAGCTGGTAAGTTTGTCTTATGCCTTAAATAAAATAAAGCATAACAAGTATAGGACTAAATTAAGAAATAAGCTTCTCAACAAAAAAGATTCTGGACAAAACATCCAAATTTATTTACTGAATTTGTTGTTGGTTAAATTTTTGATTGCATTGATCTAAATATACATACATATACATACATACATACATATACATATATATATATATATTATTGATTGTTAAACTCGTTTGCAGGTAATTAGCTATTTCGAAGCGAAGACTGTCAACAACAAAGAACTATTGGTAATCAAGCAACGAACATGAATTTAATTGTTATATATGTTGTCGTATTTTGTTAGTACCATTTGTGGAAACTTGTTTGTGAATGCTTGTAGTATGTGACTTATTTTGTTGAAAAACTACTATCGAATTGATTATGGATATAATATTTGATTGTGAGATTAGCATGTTTTTGCAATTATTTGAATATGATCATATGATTGATTGTTTGTATATGCTAATTATGTGATTTAATTGTTTGTTTGAATATATGAAAATTAACTAATGTAAAAATTATACAGTTGCATTTAAAAAACGCTACTGAAAATAAAAAAAAGCATATAAACAAAAAATGCAATAAAAAAATGAAGACTTATGGTAGCATTTTTTTAACCCTACAGAAAAAACCTATAGCTGCATTTAAAAGTGACTTTTGGTAGCGTTTTTTAAATCCTACAGAAAATACTTATAGTTGCATTTAAAAGTGACTTTTGGTAGCATTTACTACAACGCAACAAAAAGTTTTAGACTTTTAGTTGCATGTCGTATAGCAGCGTTCTCTAAAACGCTACCATAAGTTATGGTAGCGTTTTTTCAATGCTACCAAAAGTCTTTTCTGGTGTAGTGACTTAAAAAATCATTGTATGGACTTAAACAAAGTCGAAGAGCATGGTTTGGCAAGTTTAGCTTAGCAATAGAAAAATTTGGAATCATGAGAAGTAAATCAGATCACTCTGTTTTCTACAAAAATTCTGACAAAGGAATTATATTGTTAGTTGTCTATGTAGATGATATAGTCATTACAGGAAGTTATGAAGTTGGCATTCTTGCTCTCAAGCAACTCATTCAGACTCAATTTCACACTAAAGATTTAGGAGAGCTCAAGTATTTTCTAGGTGTTGAAATTACAAGAAGAGATGAGGGAATATTTTTGTCACAAAGGAAATATACACTTGACTTACTAAGGGAGACCAGAAAACTAGCTGCTAAGCCATGCAGTACTCCTATGATGCCTAATCATAGTCTAAATGAAGAGGGTGAACTAGTTAATGATCCTGAAAGGTACAGACGATTGGTAGGCAAACTTAACTATCTATGTGTTACCTGACCTAATATAGCATATTCAGCGAGTGTGGTAAGTCAATTCATGACAAAGCCCACTGTTCATCATTGGGCTGCTCTTGAGCAAATTTTATGTTACCTTAAAGGTACTGCAGGTCAGGGTCTTGTATACATGAATCATGGTCGTATGAACATTGAAAGCTTTTGTGATGCTGATTGGGAAGGCTCGAAAACTGATAGAAGATCAACTTCTGGATTTTGTGTATTTGTTAAAGGCAATTTGATATCATGGAAAAGTAAGAAACAACCAGTGGTTTCACGTTCAAGCGTAGAATCAGAATATAGGGCAATGGCGAATGCTTTGTGTGAAATAATGTGGATAACTCATTTAATGAACGAGTTTGATTTGAAACTAAGATTACCTGCAAAGCTGTGGTGCGACAATCAGGCTGCAATTCATATTGCATCGAATTCAGTGTTTCACGAAAGAAAAAAACACATTGAGGTAGATTGCCATTTTATTAGAGAAAAAATTCAGCAGGGAATAGTTGAAACTGGGTTCGTTCGAACAGGAGAGCAAATTGCAGATATTTTCACAAAAGCTTTGAATGGATCACGTGTAGAGTATCTATGCAGCAAGTTGGGAATGAAAAATATGTATTCTCCAACTTGAGGGGGAGTGTAATCTGGGAGCATGGATGAAGAAGTGTATTTGCTGATATTTACTTATGCTAAAGCCCATTTGTGTAAAGCCCATGTACAATATGGAGGCCGCATTCTATTTTCCCGCTTGTTTGTAATCCAGATCTTATATATAACAAATCTTGTATTTTGGTAGTATAAAAAATAATAATAAGAAATTAATGGCTTCCTATTCTATGCATTTTCATCTTAATTCTTTCATATATAAATAACATTAATGAATGTCTTGTGAATGGAAGGTACGCTTTGCTCAAAAACAAATATCGAAGTTAGCATATCGTTAATAGTTTAATATTTGGCTAACGATTGATAAAATAGTAGCGAATCATCCAGTTCCTTTAGATTCATTTGTAAATCAAAGATCGTTCCGGACCATCATAGCTAAGGACTCAAGTCATTGCTTAAGTGTTAGTTACACACCATCATCATTCTGTGTTCTCCCGGAACTATCATATCATATATCGTTTACCACAAAAAAGGTCGCCCCGTGTTTATTCGAGGGTTAACTATCATATACCAAAATCAATCACTACACCAAATAGGTCAGTTTGTAACATTTTTTCCTAGTTAATTTGTAACATTTATTATCGTAACAAATTAACAACAGTTATTTCCGTTACAATCTATTACAATGGTTATTATCATGGTAAATGTCGGTAACTTCATAATTATGATAAAGTACAGTGGACAGATTTGTAATTTTCTCCTTTATTCTTACCTATCACAGTCGTAACGCTCATACATTTTTGGCTTTCATTATTCCTCTTTCCTATTTTCAATCTAGGGTTGCTACCATAACCTATAACCACCATCGCTTTGTCAAGGGTAACCGCCGTCGCCTTATCCAGGGTAACTGCCTTCGCCTCTTCAATCCTTTAGGAATTTATCATTTTTCTCCTCGTAAATTTGTAATTTTATTTTTGATTTGATTTTGAATTTTGATTCGAGTTCTAGATTCAATTCAAGGTCGAATTTGTTTCGCGTATCAAATAGTTGAAATTTTTTGATTCATGTATAGGTTTTTGCTTTTGAATTTTGTTTTATGTATCGAATAGTTGAAAACTTTGATTTGATTTTGAACTTTGTTTCATGTATCAAATAGTTGGTCTTCAATCATTTCAAAAGTGTCATTATCTACCTTATTTTATTTTTCAGATTCATTTTTCCTTTCTCCAGATCTATGCATATTCATTAAATTTGCATTTAAACGTGGTGACTACTGCTACACAGCCAGGAAAAACTACAACCAAAAGCATAATATCATAAAAGCTGTGATATTCGCTCCTTAAATTAACAATTTTTTGGATGTTTTCAAAACAATAGAATGAATTCTTAATTTTTAAATAGTGAATTCATGATTCTACATAGTACAAATACAAACACAAAAGATATTGTTCATTTCTGCAGTTTCGGGTTTCATCATTTTGGATGTATTTATTTGAAGGAACAGAAGGATACACAATACTATGACACAATTCCATCTTTAGACATGAAATTAGTGACTTTTTAATCTATCGATTGTAATATCCACTTGGGCCTACACTTGTAATCCATCTTTCAAAACGTGCTTAAACCCATCTTGTGGACCTAGATATACCACCTCTCCATTTAGTTTGCTAATAAACTCGATTTATAATTCATGTACAATATTTCAATATACAAGTTTCGTAAGGATCGAGACCATAATGAATGATCTATTCTAGTTTCCTTTTATATTTGATGCCTCTGATTTCTTTATTACATTTTTGTTGTGAAATATTTGGTATTATTTACATATATGCAACCATCTATTAATTTAAGTATTTGATTTCAATCTCTCTATTTTGTTTACTAATAAACTTGATTTATAGTTCATGTATGATATTTGAGTATAAAGTTTAGTTAAAAATTAAGACCATAATGAATGATTTGTTTTAGTTCTCTTTTATATTTGATGTATTTGATTTCTTAATTGCATTTTTGTCGTGAAATGTGTGGTATCATTTACATAAATGCAACCGTCTACTAATTAGAATCCATATTTGTATGTGAATAACAAATAAATAATAGAATATTTTGAAATTGAGATACTCTACAATGTTTAACACTCATTAAAAACATTGAGCTATTGTTATTTTGAAATCATATTTCTTTCATATGGCATAGAGTATACATCATAATGTAATTCCAAAATTATTTATTACTAAAATAAATTTTATTAATGTTTGCAACTTGGTAATCATTTCACAATAATTGATGCTTAGTTTAGATAAACTGTGCTAAACTGAGCATGTTTATACAAACTAAGCTTATGCTCAGTTTATGTAGAATGTGCTCAGTTTAGATTGACTGGGCAAGTGCTCAATTTACATAATTGAGCTAAGCATTGTTGCTTTTTCACAAGAGTAGTTTAATTTTGGAAACCTTTGATTATATATGATAAAATTTCTGATTTTATTATTATTGAAATATTTTAAGGTTTCAATATGCATATGATTTTTTACATTTTATCAGATGAGCCATAATTGTTGTTTGAATTTGGACTGATGCTATTTGGTAATTGTAAGGGCTTACTATTTTGATAAACGAAGGGTTAAGTCATACTCTATTCTAAAGGCATGTTTTAAATTTCAAGGAGTATGTAAAATATTATATAACGTTAGCCTCACTTTAGTTAAACTTTAGGATAATTATTTCCAATTAGTTATTTTACTGCTCTATCATTTTCCTTGACATAATTGAACTGCAATGCAGTGTATATATGTATCAACCTATTAAGAGCTCTCTCAACAAAAAAGCAGTATCTCATACTGTGATGCATTGTTTTTCTTGCTTTTAAAATTTATGATGCTAACGACACTTCATTTTATTATTTTTTCTTTAAACTTGACTTAATATATAAACCTGCCAAAGTCCTAGAAATCTTGTCCTCGAAGGTGTGCATTAGATCGATATGAGCAAATAAGATTATCATAGATGCTGAGAAACCAGATTTGTTTTCTTCTAGTGCTCATTCATAAAAACTTGACAAATATCCATTCAGTAATTTATACTCGTAAGTTGTAAATATACTTTTCATTAATATAACTGGTTTGAACCAAAACAAAATAGCAGCAGTGTATATTTTTTCATAATAAAAAAGTTCTGCTAATAAGATTAAGACATGAAAAAAAATAGAGAAATGCAAATATTTTACACCTGAACAAGAGCAAAGCAGGATATTAGGATATGAAAACACCAAGACATAAGTATATGTAAATGCAACATACAGACACAAACACGTATAATGCTTGATATGTTGCGTTTGAGTATTAGCTTATATGTATCTACATATGCAGTGAGTGGATTCTATCATCGGAAAATAGTACAGAATAATAACAACATAGTCAATAAATCTTCTTGCACCTAATACACACATAATTGAAGTAAGTTATGATTATTAATGTTTGATTTTCCCCATCCAATTCATACAATAAATGCAAGGAAAATTTGTATTATTATTTATAAATTATCTGACTAAAATTATACTTTCAGCTTTATACAATTAAAATGTATTAACGAAGGTAGAAATAAATGGTTATCATGATGCATTGAGATAGTTCATGAGCGAACAAATAATGCATAAAGGTTTTTTTTCAAACAATTTAAAACTAAGAAACACACAATGTACTAAATTCATGATCGAAACTAAAATCTTACCTGACGGAAATAATTCATAAAATATAGAACCAAAAATTGATAAAAAAAGGAAAATATTGACTAGAGTATATTTTCCAAGCAAATAAATTACTCACTATTAAGCCTACATGTTGACTTAATGAACTGTGCCAAATTGATAAAAAACTATATTATTAGTATAAAGTAGTAAGGGTGTGCTTTTTACAAAGAGGCACCAAAAATGGGTATTCTTAATAAGGAACAAATATGGAAAATTTGGTGGGAACGAGATTTGTTTTTATGCTACGCAAAATGAGTATCTATGGTAGTAGGATATATATGTACAGGTTTAACCACATTAAATCATAAACTGAAATGCATAATGTTGTTTTTGCTCTTGTTCTGCATGCGCAAAATAAGTTAGGAAAAAGATATTTTAAACCTGCTTGTGTGCAATTTTTTGCTGTTGTTATTTGCAGTCCCACCTTTGCATCCGTAGAACATTTATTCTGATGAAGGTCATGGATGTGAACCCTGAATAGTATAGTGTTTGGGTTGAATTTTCATGGAAACTGGAGTAAATATGTTCGCAATTCATCATATGATTATGGCTCAGGTGAAACTCCTATTTTTGAAGTCTAAACAAACAAAATTGCATTCTGTAAAATGATGCACAACTAAATATATTATAAACTATGATAAAAATTTAAAACCATAAATTATGTACATGATTTCCTCCAGTTGTCTACTTTTTTCTACCTACATCGAGGGTAAAATCACAACCACAGGAATAATAAAACAATTTAGTTAATTAAAACACAAATCATGTAAATGAAAAACAAATAGCACAAGAAAGAATATTCAAAGACAAGTGTTCCACATATGAACCGATATTGATAGACAAAGATAACATGGTAATGGACTGACCAGACCTACATGATAGATTTCATATGTTCATATGCCAACTAGCGTTCTACAAAGAGCCTGTGTAGAGGCAACTATTAAATCAGCAGAAATATTACGCCAGAAAATGTAGAATGCAGGCCTCAAAAGAGTGAAACCAGATATGAGGTCAGCAAAATTATTAGATGAAAGATAGGAAATGCAATTCTTAAAAACAGAGATGTCATAAAAGTTCAACAGCATTTCAGTAAAATTAAACCGAAACATTGGTCCAAAGAACCTGTTAAGATTTAGATTTAGGTTTTAATGACGAATTAGATCTAAGTCTACTAAATCCTAATGGTTTGCCCATTTCGTAGGTGAACACCTGCTAAAGCCTTAATAATCCTTGTTATATCATTTAGCGATAGTCAGCCTCTAGCTTTGATACCTCAGCATTCTTAAATAGCGGAATCTCTCAAAGCTTTGTTATTTACCAGTTGTCTAGCTAAATCCCAATTTTAGCATGTGCTTTAGAAATTCTAATATATATATATATATTATATATATATAGGTTATTCAGTTGGGTGTATACTCAACTTCAATTCCCAAGTGCACAAAATAAGATAAATCACTATTTCTAACCCAAACTCAGAACTGGGTTTTGTTATACCAGAGTAAACACGGTTTCTTCGTACTAACAATAAATTGATTTTATCACTTGGATACAAATAACCGACAATCCTAACCAAATCTTACTAATAAAGTTTTTGGGTGTACTTCATGAGAAAATAAAAATATATCTGCAGTCAAAAAAGAAGATAACAATATATCAAACATAAATGCATCTGTCATACATAAACATATAAAACAAATTTAGTTAAGATTTCAATTAAAAAGCAAGATGTCATAAAGACACATATATGTTTATCAGTTAGGAACTTACAATTAATCAAGGAAATTAGGTCTACAATTCGTCCATCTCTTCAGTCCAAGTCTGTGCATGATACAAAATTAATGTTAACAATTTCGAAAATTTAATAACATATCTCTTCAGTTCAAGTCTATGCATGATACAAATGCTGATGGTATTCAAATGCTCCGGTCAATTGCAAGCCGGTCCTATAATGCAGCTAGATTACCATCTGAGGCAATTACAAAGGTGAGATATCAAGAATCTTTAAACATTTCAATGGATTCATAATGGTTAAAATAGGGAGCATGATTATCACATTATTTTTTTTAGAAAAATGTGTGATCCTCTACGAATAGTGGAGAGCACACATGCGAATATATATATATATATATATATATATATATATATATATATATCACGAATATAAGGTACTGCCAACATGCCTAGCAGGTAACAAAAAACCAAATACATATATATAAAATCTCAGTTACTCCTAAGACGAGTTCCGGCAAAGCCACCACCCATCACACCCTGATATCGAGCTCCGGCATGGCCACCACCCGATATTAAGGTGTTAGAAGTACCTAAAAACTAGAGGAAAAACAAAAACTACTGGATGACGTCCCAGACTAATGAGGAAGCTCCAACCAACTGAATCATGAGAGGTGAAAAAGCATCCGCTCTGAAGTGGATCTGCTGAAAAGAGAAACCGCTCTGAAGCCTCTGAACAAGAGAAAGGGGGTACCAAACTGAAGAATATATCCTTTAAAGAAAAGTACTCCATAATGAAGATATCAGAATCCTAAATCCGAGGAGAAACTGCTAGAAGTCCCGGATGAAGATACTCTGCTCTGGTAACCTCTCTACCATCTGATGTCCAGCAATCTAAAGATATGAAAACCTGCAAAATGAACCTGATATCCTATCTCCCATACCTATAACTGGAAAATGACTAAAGAAAAAAATTAGAATGATACATATATATGTATATTAATATAATAAATATACATATATATGTATTTATAAGGAAGGAAATAAAAACTAAATAAGACTAACTGGACAATAACAGTATAAGTGAAAAAACCTAAGAACCAATACCAAACAGAGATAAGTACAAATATAGAGACGGATCTTTCTTATGAACCTTTAATCATAAGTAAGTTATGATTAGAAGTGACATTATCATCTAAATTAGAGAAAATATTAATAATACTATTATTAATGTTAAAAAAATTATTGTAATGTTTAAAAAAATTAATATTATGATTAACCTTGTTAAGATACCTTTTGAAGAGGATATTTTAAGCTAATTTATATTTGGGGTTAGAGATCCAATTAAAACAAAAGGAAGAAATTGTAAAAATCAATTTGTTTAAATGACAATTATTATTATTGAAAATTATTTGATTTCTTTCAAACCAAATAAACCAACTAATAATAATGAATAAAGTGTCTAGTAAAAAACTATTATTCTTTTTGAACTTGAATCTAAAATTATTACAGCAGAATTCATAATCCGAAATTTTAGTTGTTATATTAAAGTTAAAAATTCTAAGAGTATTAATTAGAATGTAACTAGAATCCATACAATTAAAGTATATATGATTAATGTACTTAAGATACAGATTACAAAAATAACATTTATTATCATTTTGAATATTTTTTCTCTTTAAAAACTCGATTGTATTTGTAACGACCCGATATTTTCAACCATTCGCATCCATTATAAGTGTATAGGTAGACACTCATGCCGTAGTTGAATTGCTCAAAATACCGCGTTGTAAATAAAATTTGGCAAATCTCAGAGTATACAGTAAATAAATATAATCACAGATCACAGACATAGAGTAAAATAATGCAGCGGAAGTAAAAGAAATAGTAGTTCATGAAGCTACTATGAAAATATATCAGAGTTACATAAGATACAACATAAGAAATAAAGTACAGCAGAAGTCTCAATACAATAACCAAGTACAGGCTGAATAGAACAACGGAACCGAAGTTGATAGAACAAGACTAGCAGATAATCTCCAGCGATTCAAATCTCCAGAAGGTGGAAATCCAAATCTGTGAATACTCAGGCTGACCCGAGCGTAAAGCAAAACACAAAACACTCGAGTCAGGACAATATATACTTATATAATGTAAACCAACTCAAGTGAACCGTAATAAAGGTACATGTAACTTAGAAGATGCTTGGGACCGCCCATCCTCTAAGGATCCGTTAAAATATCTACTATGTAGTAATATTCGCTATTATAATAATGTCTAATAAGTAAAGTATAATCATATAGAAAATAGCGTTAAGGGGATGGAGAACCTTAACGCGGTCGGATCTTAAAATCATAATCGTAGTAAAGCTCGATATGGTAGGTGACATGGCACAACTAGGCAATGCCAGGGTAGATATACCAATTACGCACACGGACTGATGGATAGGCATAGCAGCCACTACCGTTCCACCTCGAACAACACTCCCAAATCGGAGGATGGCCATCTAATCAATCACAAGTAAGAGTATAATATCGAAGAAATGTGTCCGAGAAGAGGTGCTACCTCACTGGTCCGAGATCGCTCCTGTTTTAGCCACCTTATGCCAACTCACAGGAGTTGGGTCCACGTAACATACCTTAAGAACGTCGCCACCATCCTACTTCATTCTGGAATCTCCACCGCGTACACGGTTGTCAAAGTGGTTTTTGGTATCGACAGAGAGTATGTCCATATCCGATCCCGGTCTCTTTGCCAACCAATCGTTATTATAACCCGTGGTTATAACTTTTAAAAATAGTTTATGTTTCAAATCAAAATACATCCTTTAAACCATTTCAAAATCATATCATTTATTTCAAACTAATACATATTTCAAACCCAAAACATATCTATTCAAAACCAATTCAAAAATATATCATTTCCATTTCAAAACCAATTCAATAATATATCATTTCAATAAAACCCAAATTTCAAAATCACTGAATATTTCCTTTAATTATTAAACTTGAAATCTTCCTTTAAATTATCATAGCATTTTGGTAATGTAACCTTAAGGAATCATAGCATTTTTGGAATGTAATACTTCCTAATTTAACATTTTATATAATCAAAGTATTTATATACTTACAAATTTTTAACATGGTCATTTTATCATAGCCTTATAGTTAAATAAACTTTGTAACTGTAATATCCAATTTAATGCTGAAATTCTTATGTTAAGTTAAGAGTACCTTATTAACTTACATTATCATTACAATAAAGAAACTTTATTATTTTAGTCATTAAAATATGTCATTTACATTAATTAAAACTTACATATTAAATGTACTTTTTAACTTACATTCCTATTACAGTAAAGAGCATTTATCATTTAATCAATATTACACTAATTAAACTTACATTATCGAATGTACGTTTTAATTTACGTTTTATTACAAAAGGGGCATTTATTATTTTAAATCAATATTACACAAATTAAGACTTACATGTTTCTTTCATTAATTAAGACTTTATATGTTTCTTTCAGTAGGTAAAACTTTACATATTTCTTTCATTAATTAGAACTTTACACGTTTCTTTCATAAATTAAACTTTACATATTTCTTTCATTAATTAGAACTTTACACGTTTCTTTCATAAATTAAACTTTACATATTTCTTTCATTAATTAGAACTTTACACGTTTCTTTCACAATAAATTTCTTATAATTAAATCCAATTTTCAACAATTTACTTAATAAGTTTAAGTGTAAAAATTCCAATTCTTCACATTTCAACAAATAGACTTAACACTTCAAATTTAAATTACCATTTCACAATTTAACAAAATTTCCAATTTTATTTAATTAACTTAAACCTTTAATTAAAACCAAATTTCACATTTCCTAGTCAAGTTATATTTTAAAAGATCACTTTTAAACATTCATTTATTTAACCACTTAAATTCATAGAAAAATCAATAATACTTAATAATCACTTAAATTCAAATTTAATCAAATTATCATATTTACCATTTCCAAATAAAATTTAATATCCATTTTATTTATATAACTTAAATATGATTTTTAACCAAAATTCCAAATTTCCAACTTAAGTTATATTTCAAAAATCTAGTTAAACCATTCATTAATTACATTTTTAACACATAGAAAACTCATAATTTCTTTAATTCAAAATATTTCAAAATCTGTTTAAATCAAATTTCATAAATTTATATTTTTAAAATACTTAAAAATATTCAAAACACTTTATAAAATAACCACGGGCCTGTATATAATTTTCTAACCTAGGTCAAGTGATACAGATATGTATCATTTCAATCCGCAGTTAAAAAAAGAAAAATCCGGGTTCTATCATTTCAAACCCACAATCCCAAGTTAAAATAATTTAAATAAAAATCGTTCAGGCCTATCATTTCAGCCCATAACGATTTTTCCCTATTCTAAAGTCCGTTCGGGTATGTATTATTTCAACCCATAGTGATTCTAATATACAGGGAACTTGCAATGGTGATAACAGATATAAATAACAGAATAACATTAAATAATAGTAACATATGATATAATAAGTGTAATAACAGGTGTGAACATCATATGATAATAATATAAACATATATAACATGATGATATACATTACAGATTCAAATGGTGTCGGTTTATCAGTTATATAGGTACATATTGTCTGGTGAGAATAACTCACCTTTTTACGCTGGAGTTTGCAAAACAAAATACACAGATAAATTCCAGAAAGCACAATAGCATGATTTGATTTGAGTGGAGAGATCCAAGATATAAACCTTGTATACAAAAATAAAGCAAAGTACATTATAAATATATTTCCAATACCAAAGATAAAATTGAAACAAATTGAAACTAGGCTAGACAAATAACATCACCTAGCTTTAAATCAATGTTTGCTTGATCTTGCCTCAACTTGTGCTCAACCATACATGCTTATGGTTAGGCCATGATGTTTTCATGTGGAAATAGATCAGGTTTGGACTGAAATATATGGTTAGGCTTGAGAAGAGGAAGGGTCTTAGAGTTACAATTGGAAGGAGGTTAAAAGGCAAGGCTAACAATGGAGTTTGGATGCATCTAGGCTCGACCAAAGGGGTCTATGGGCTCATCTATGGCTCACTACAGGTCAGGTCAGATCTGAAACTTGGCTATTGGTGATGGCACTTGCTGGTGGTGGAGGCTATAGGGGTGGCCGAAGTCAACTATGAAGGTGGCGGTGGAGTTTTGGTAGGCTACGCATTGTTTTGTGGAGTTCTTGTGCAAATTTGAGGTGGTGGCTTCATCTAATGGTCAAGGCCAGATCTGGTCTGAAGGGTAGGTGTTTTGCAAGGGATGATGAAGAGGAGGAGATGATGGTGGTTGCGGGAGAAGATGGTGGTGGTTGTGGCCAAGCAAAGTTGAAGAGAGATCTAGGAAAACAATGAAAAATAAGAGGGAAAAGTAGAAAGAAGAAGACATTAACTTGCAATTTTTTTCTCAATTCTTTTCAGATCTAAAATGGCCGAAAATTTGTGATGAAGCAAGATGTTTTCACATGAAAAAGAAATAAAAACTCATGACCAACAATAAAGTAATGAACGGCTAAAGAAATGAAAAGTCTAGAAAGTGAAAAGTCAAGTTTTTTTAAGGCTTAAGTCTCTTCAAATTTCCTTTTCTCTAATTCAAATAAAACAAAATAAAATTTCAGTAAATGAATTTAAAAACTGAAACAAAGTAAAAATAGAATAAAAATAAATAATCAAATTTAAAGAAAATGGAAAAGAATATAAGAAATTGCTTAAAATTGAAAATAGGGTCTAGAAATTTCAAATAAATCACCATTGTCTTTGGAAAATTATCTACTTCATTTTAAAAATATTCTAAAGAAAAATTTTGAAATAAAATAATTCATTTATCATTTCTAAAGTGAAATAAATAATTAAATTTAGAGAAGATAGAAAAAGAATAAAGAAAATGTTTAAAAATTGGAAATAGGACATGAAAATTACAAATAAACATCACTAGTTTTACAAAATTTTTATTTCACTTTAAAACAAATAAAAGTCCAATAAATAAAATAAAATGAGAAACAAAATAAAGTGGGAAGAGAATAAATAAGTTCTTAAGAAAAATATAAAGATAAATAAAGAATTACTTTAGTTAATTGAAGCTGGAAATTATAAATTGTAAACAAATATACAACTGATACTGGAAAATGTCAATTACACTTTAAAATGTTTTAAAACCAAAATATGTTCATTACATGTTATTTTACCCATATAAATATAACTTATAATATTATTTATATAATTTATATGATTTAAAATAAATAATATTGCAAAATAAATAGTTTATACACAAAATTGAAAATTACATAACTTCTACAATATAAGTCCGTTTTCAACGAAACGAAAAGCAGTATTCATGGAATTAAATCTATTTTCATAATAAAAGATAAAATTTAAGAATTTGAAAATATTTAAATTTAAAGTTCAAAAGTCAATGTTTGACCAGTTTGAACAGAAATTCACTTTTCAGTGAAATATCCAATTTATACTAGTTTGAAACAAAAATTCACTTAATAATCAACATTTATATTTTTAAAATGAAATGTTTGAAATATAAAAAGTTTAAAATAATTTAAAAATAAAAATAAAGTCAAAATTAAAATATATGCAAAGTCTAGGGTTGTTACACTCTCCCCTACTCAAAACTTTTCGTCCTCGAAAAGGAACGAGGTACGGGAAAGCACAGAAAAAGATAGAATGAATAGAATTAAGACAAGATGATAAGAAAATTGGAATTACACCTGATAACTATTGTTATAGGTAAGTTTAACAAGATGGAGGTGATCAAATCAAGAATATAAGCACGAAAAAAAATCCTCTAGAGTCAGAATCTCCCTTTCACTTGACCGACGGTCTATGAATGGAAAACAGTGTTCAGATCCGGATGAGTAACAAAGATTATCAAAGATTACAGAAAGATTTCTAAACAGAAAGATTATAGAAAGATGCTTATACCAGCCTGTAGCAAGATGAGGGAAAATAAGGACAACCAAAAGATGGTTTGAAAAACAAAATATGATAATAATTTGAAACCATAATGCTTTGAAATCATAACAATTTAAGGATGTTTATCATTTGGAAATCACACTACGAAAATCATAACACTTGGAAATGTTATTCTAAAAAAAACATAATACTTAGAAAATCATAACTCCTTTTAAAAACTAATCTTCATTTAAACCATTTTAATTCAAGGTCAAATAATATTCATTTTAAAGTTGTAACATTTCTAAGTTCATTCAATTATAAAAATTTCCAAAACATTGTCTTTTTAAAATAGTAGCACTTATAAAATGCTACAGTAGATATATTAGTATTTCAAATCAGTTTTATTCCAGAAATATTCATTTGGATATCATTTAACTTATGACTTATTAAAACAAACTTTTATGAATGGAATATCCAAATTAAACTATACTTCATTTATTAAGTTAAAAGTTCACTATTTTAGTTAGCTCTTAATTTAACACATAACCTAACACTTTATTTAAAATACCCATTTCACAAATAGATATTCCTTTAATAAGTTACACTTAAAATTCCATTTGAAAACCAAATTCTCAATTATCAAGTTTTAGTGATGTTAAAATACATTTTAACTATTTAAATCATAATTATTCATTTTTCAAAACATATCTATTTCATAAATAAAATATTTATCATAGCAAATATAACAATCAAATTTCTTTACACATTTATTCATTTAGACATCAATTAAACTATGATTTCAAGTTAAATAAACTTTATTACAAAATGTAACGACCCCGAATTTTTATTACATTTAAATTGATAATTAATTGAATTTTCGAAGACAATTTGTAAAATTAATCGATTTAAGTGATACGAGTTTTCTCGAATTCAAATAAACTTGTGTTAAATCATTTGAATTTAAATATTGTATATATATGTGAATATATATGTATATGTGATATATGATTCAATTTGAAATTTTAAATATATGTATATATATTTGATTTGAATTTAAACCGTAAATAAATGGTTTGAAAATAATGGTACAAATTATAAAAATGAAATAAAATGAATACATAAATAAATTCATAACAACATGTTAGTAAACTGTGTAAAGGTATAAAATAACACATTAGCTAAACCTTAACAATAAAATATAAAGTAACATATAGTTAAATTCAAACAACATAATTAAAATAGAAATTTATTTACAATACAAAGTTAAAAACAAACAACATTAGAATAAAACAAAGTAAACAAATACAAATGCAAGTATGCAAACAAGTAACATATTTATTCATAAAACATGAATAGGTAAGTAGAAACAAACAAAATAACAAGGCAACAATTAAACTAGAAACAAAAATCAAAATGTGTGCAGGCTGCAAGTAATTATGAGAAGGCAAGAATAAAACTAAGTATAAAAGGAAAGATATCTTCATAAATGCTTGTACAGGAGGTATAAATAACTATGTACACTTGAGTAGATATAGAAAAATAAACGTCTTTTATGTTTGCTCAGGGATATGGCTTTGTACATAAGAAAAAAAAAAAAGAAAACTATTATAAGTACCATTCGAAATGAAGTAAAGTATTAAGTTTGTAGACATAAGGACATCTTCATTTATTGCTATGATCTCTAGTACCCCAGCATGGATCATTTCAGCCTCCTAATGTTAAAAAAATCTCTGACCAAATTTTAAAAGAAGAAATCTTGTACCAGTGAAATAGCCTGTAAACATTTTTATATACCAAATCTACCTCTTCTCGTTTACAAAGACTTAGCATTTTCATTTTTTTTTCAAAACTGAAGCAAGCTACAGCACAACTATAACAACAATTCAAATTTTATCAAAAACTCAGTTTAAACATCAATTAAAATCAGAGGTCTAGAGAAGAAGATTTTAGCTTGCAACTACATGCCTGGGTCAAAATTTGATGGGCTCTGTTCTTCATTTTCAGAAAACTTGTGAGCAACTCACTTACCCTATGTTTGCTATGTTCTGATGTTTGTGATGTAAGTTTGAAAATGATTTGAAGTGTTGCCTTGCTGTTGAATATGCTCGAATGTTCGTATATATATAGGGGTGAGCTAACTTCCCTCTAGTTTTGTTTATATATATTTTGATATCAGTGATTGATATTTGGGTGTGTTGTGAGTTAGGTTGTATAAGTGTAGATATATATATAGGTAGAGATGGTTATGTACATGGGTATATTCATTTCTCTGGTTAAGTAACAGGATAACCAATTCAAGAGAAAAAAAATCAAATCTTCATGTCTAAACTATTTCAAACTATGGTTTCTGAAAAAATTTGTCTATAACCATGTAAAGTTATTTACAAAAGAAAAAAATGATATTAGGTAAAATGTATTAAGTAAATATTGGGAAAATAATGATTTACAGGAAGAAATTAGCAGTAAAACTTAAGAACATGAAAATTTCGATTATTACAATCCTTTGATTCATTTCTGTGATCTAAATCCCCATCATGAATCACGATTTTTAAAGGTTAAACCAGTGCTTTAAGATTTGTAACCAGTGAATAAATCGAAGTTGAATAGAATTGAAAGAAACATCGATTTCTAGTGATCAAAGGAAAATCGAGCCTCAGGCTTGATATCAGGGAAGGATGATGTGTCATAGATCATTAGAAAAATAGTACGAAATTTTTTAGATGATCTGATAAGTTTGGGTTTGACGAAATAGGGTTTAAGTGCATAGTTGTATCAGCGTCATTCTCGAATCAATTTTGAGGTCATTCGTGGATCGGGGTAGACCGGACTTCGAGAGAAGATGAGGGGAATGGTAGAGCAGCTGTGGGGGTGGTCGCAAGATCTCCGGTGGCCAAAGGTGGCCACGCGGAGTGAATTTGTGAACTGGGTTGGTTTCCAGTTCGAGGCGGATAGCTCGAATTCGATTTCTGAGAAATTTTGAGGATCTGGGTGATCGAGGAGCTGGGTTGGGTCATCGATGACCTGTTGACGTTGACAGGATTGGCCGAAGCAACGGCGAACTCGAGTGCACGTGCACGGCGATGGAATTGGTGTCAGTGTTTGTATTCGAGAAGATGAGGAGGATTGTCTCGGGTTGGCCTCAGGGAAAACATGGAAATGGCTCGAGTCTTGTATCGGGTCGAACGCGAGTATATAACAGTTTTGAAATGTTGAGATAAAAACAAGTTTTTGAAAAGAAAAAAAATATAAGAGTGGCTCGAGTGATTGCTCGGGAATTTTGAAGGGTCTGTGGCTCGAATCGTTTAAGTATAATTACCTGGTTTAAACTTGAGGAGAACATGGCTTTGGGTATGGAAAGTTTATACCTGGGTTTAATTTTGAAATCACGATTTAGTTAAAGTTTATCCAAACGAAAGACGATTTCAAAATAAATGTACTAAGTTCCAAAGTAAAGTTAATCAAGTTCAAGATAAAAGTATTTATCGATTTCAATATAAATATGAGGTCATAGGGTTTGGAATTTTGATTGTTTTGATTTGAAGAATTTGTCTTTATTATTTCAAGATCAAGGGATGGAAATTGGTAATGATTACAATGAGGGTAATTTAAACTTTAATTTATAAAAGCTCATAAATGTTTTGAATAAGTTATTTACCTTCATTCCATTTAAATGATAATTAAAGAAATTTAAATAAGAGTTAATTAATTTATAAGATTGATTAAGATTGATTAACTAAGGATAAATAATTAAGAATAACTAATTAAGGTTGATTAATTTATTATAAAAGGTTAATTAATTTGTTATTAATGATTAATAAAAAAATGATTAAAGAATAATTAATCAAGATAATTTGTAATTGATTAATATTAATTAACCAGGATTAATAATTCATAAGAAATTAATCTGTTTAATTATAATTAGATATTAATTGATCTTACTTATGAATATTTGAATTCTATTGAGTGCTTTATATTGATTGATATCCCTGATATATGATGCTTTGTGATATACCCTGATTTATGATGTGATCGGTAATTTACTTATCTGCGATATATATATCTGTTTCTGTGATATATTACTATGTGAATATGAAAACCCTTGACCCATAAACGACATTTGAATTTCGATGCGACAGGGAGTCGGATTCCAGTTGGTTATCCGAAACCCACATCGAAGTGTAATAATGAATTTGTGACTGATAAATTTACTTTATCTATGAATCTGTGAATGAAGATAAGCGTTATGGGTTATACCGCTTATCGATATATCTGTGATGATTGATGTTGTGCACTATCGTGGGAAACCCCTGGACC
Organism: Allium fistulosum; assembly: GCA_030737815.1. NCBI lineage: Eukaryota > Viridiplantae > Streptophyta > Magnoliopsida > Asparagales > Amaryllidaceae > Allium > Allium fistulosum. Next base: position 528,338,794 of record CM060906.1, read on the forward strand.
ACACTCTTACACACACAAATATGGATTTCACGTGGAAATCGGTTAAATCACAGATGATTTAAATTTAATGTTTTTGAAATTGAAATTTTAATTTCAATTGATTTTGAAATTGGAAATTTGGGTTTAAAGTGAAAAGCTTTTGAAATGGGATTTCAAAGATAAAAGTTATTTCGAATAACTTAATCGAGTTTTGGAAATTTAAATAATTTGATTTAAATTTGAATTCAAGTTTGAAATTGAATTCTAGGATTTGAAACTAGGGATTAAAAATGTTGTACAAGTTATATATGGGTTAAACCATTTTAAAGATATTGATTTGGGAATTTGAATTTAATTCAAGGGTTTTAACTCGTGTAAATATAACTGGATTTTTCTGAAAATGAAACTATTTGTTTTCAAATAGTAAAAGCTTTCACAAAAGTAATGAATTTCCAATTTGTGTTGAAAGAATTCCAAGTTTGAAATGGAATTGAAATGTTTTGAAAACTATGAAATGAGTCTTTGATTTCAAAGACCGAACGAGTTAATCCAACTTGAAATGGAATCGTTTTAAAAGCTATAAGTTAAATCTTGATTTAAAGATTTAACGAGTTAATCAAATTGAAATGGAAATTGTTTTGAAATCTATAAATGGATCTTTATGAACGGGGTAAACTTTGTGAATTGGATCTTTTTGTTTAAAAGATTAAAGTGTGGAAATTGTTTAAACCATTGAAGGTTTTTGAAATGAATCTTTTTGTTTAAAAGATTGGAAATGGTAATTTGTTTTACCATTCGAATGAAAAGTTTTGGGCTTTAAGCTGTGATTTAACTGAGACCCCAGTATCCATATGATTTTTAATTGCACTCGTTATTCGGTTTAGCCGGGAGAGGACCTTTGTGTCATATATCCCATTCCGAATAGTGATACGACGATATGGATAGCATTTGAAGACCGGTGGTGAAGACCGGGTATTTGCGAGAGCGATAGGATGACCTATCGATTGTCTCTGCACTGAGTAGCTACGGTATAGAGATTCCCTAAGTGATGGGAAGTCCGATCAGGATTGTGAATACCCGGAATTGCAAGGGCTTCTTCGGAAGTGCCTTCGGTTCTGTTCGAACCCGGAACAGACTTGTATGGATGTGTGTCTGACATTACACTTTGAGATGTAAAGCTGGTTTCTATCAAATACATTTCTGTTGGTGGCGGAGAATTTATTCTCTTAGCTTAACACCCTTCTCTGAGACGTACGAGCTCAGAGGTTATGTAGTTGATGGTTACTAGTGATACATTCCCAATTTGGTAATGTGGCATACGAAGTGCTGATGATCATTTGTTGGTCAAAGCGTTGCTTTGTGAAAAAGCGTGCTTTGTGAAAAAGCGTAGTTTTGTGGACGAGACTTCGTCGAGCCTCACAACCCGGTAATGGTCGAAACAGGAATGTTGCGACAAAGGTTTGTAGGGGTAGCGCCCCTAGGGTATGTCATTTCCTTCTGGATAAAGGGTGGTATCATGGTATGGAGCCCAGATACTTAACTCATGTGGACACAGTAATTTATTACTGTATGATGTTGCTTTGTTGGTTTTCGGGATCCCGGGATAAAGGTCGGTAACGACCGGGGGATGACATGACTCGTGTGTTAGTTACCTAGTTACAGCTGTACAGCGTGAGGTAGCGTCGGCCTTTTGTTTGCAGAGATCCGGTTAGGATCCGGGGCGTCTTTCCAGAGGCGTTTCTATTTCGGTAAGGAAGTTCCTTAGCCTGATCATTTGTTGGAAATCCAAAGAAACAATACGAACCCTGTACGGTTTTAGTTGTATTACCTGCTATGGAATGTGGCGGTAACCTGCTATTGAACGTAGTAGCTATAGTAGGCATACAACAATAGTTGTATGTTGGCTAAGATTGATATTATACTTTCGAAATGGTTTTCCACTATGCACTATTAATAATATCAAAAGAGTTTTGATTTTGCGTAGAAAGCATTTTTGACTATCATAAGGAGAAATCTCCTCCAATTCTGCGATTGCATTGTGTGTGTGGCGGGAGGTCTTATGGTAGTTCCATTTTTTAAAAGCATTGCGGGTTTCAGTGTTAAAAGCCTTTGTTGCTTGTTTTAAAGATAAACTGTTTTTGTTGCTCATACCAGTCCCATGACTGATCCGGAGTTTATTGTTCTCTTCCTAAACTCTGGGTGCCCACTATTTTCCACACGGGCAGTCTAGAGTTGGGTTTTTCAGCTATTCAGGTTGAGTAGATTATCTGGAGCTAGTTCAGTTCTTGGAGTTCATGGACTGACGTTGCTTATCTTGGAGCATTCTATTGGAGATATTCTATCCGCTACTGGTGTTATCGTTTTCTTTTCCGCTGCTATTTGTTGTATCATATCTCTGTTATATATTGATATTTATTGTATCACTCTGTTGTATCAGATATTATATATCAATGTATTATTCTTTTCTTCCGCTGTGTTGTTATACTTAATGGTGTTATAGCTCCGGCGACTCGGATTTGAACGGTCGAATCTGCGGCATTCTAGTACGATGTGAAGTACGGATGTTGATTTTCGAACGCGAAAAATCCGGATCGTTACAAGTGGTATCAGAGCTAAGGTTGAACTTTAGCTCAGGAGTATAACACATTAAGTAGCTCATTAGAGATAGGGTGAAGTATACCCTAGAATGAGTATTCCTCAGATATCCGTTCGAATACCTCAGTAAATTCTCTTGCTATCCATTGATAGTGAGTATGAGTGCAAGAAGAGGATGAGATAGGGGACAGGGGAATACGACTATAAATGGTCAATACTCTGTAACAACAGTGGAAATAATCTTTTCTCTATCAATCTCTTTCGTTCAACATCTCTTCTCAATTCTTTGATGGTTCCTGGTAGATCCAGGAAGAGATTCGATATATTTGTATGGGGCGTAAACTCCGAATGGACCAAAATTGTTTGTATGGATGAATTGGTTGCTTTGTTTGCTATGGTTGATAGGTATACTCTAGTTCTGAACTAAAAATTTTGAAATTTTATCCATATATCTATCTATTTCTTTGGGTCCCGATATGTTCTACGAATGGTTAGTTATCCCTTCGGACTAACCGATGCCATTGTATACTTCGTAGATCTGGATAACCCGAGTATCTTCTGAAGTGTTAAAACAGATTCGTTCTTGATATTCTGATTTGGTTAGCCAAATGCAGAATAGATATTCATTTGATTTGATAAAATATTCTTCATCTATCCTTGTGTCTCCTGTGCAAATTTCGAGGACGAAATTCTTTTAAGGGGGGAAGTCTGTAACGACCCCGAATTTTTATTACATTTAAATTGATAATTAATTGAATTTTCGAAGACAATTTGTAAAATTAATCGATTTAAGTGATACGAGTTTTCTCGAATTCAAATAAACTTGTGTTAAATCATTTGAATTTAAATATTGTATATATATGTGAATATATATGTATATGTGATATATGATTCAATTTGAAATTTTAAATATATGTATATATATTTGATTTGAATTTAAACCGTAAATAAATGGTTTGAAAATAATGGTACAAATTATAAAAATGAAATAAAATGAATACATAAATAAATTCATAACAACATGTTAGTAAACTGTGTAAAGGTATAAAATAACACATTAGCTAAACCTTAACAATAAAATATAAAGTAACATATAGTTAAATTCAAACAACATAATTAAAATAGAAATTTATTTACAATACAAAGTTAAAAACAAACAACATTAGAATAAAACAAAGTAAACAAATACAAATGCAAGTATGCAAACAAGTAACATATTTATTCATAAAACATGAATAGGTAAGTAGAAACAAACAAAATAACAAGGCAACAATTAAACTAGAAACAAAAATCAAAATGTGTGCAGGCTGCAAGTAATTATGAGAAGGCAAGAATAAAACTAAGTATAAAAGGAAAGATATCTTCATAAATGCTTGTACAGGAGGTATAAATAACTATGTACACTTGAGTAGATATAGAAAAATAAACGTCTTTTATGTTTGCTCAGGGATATGGCTTTGTACATAAGAAAAAAAAAAGAAAACTATTATAAGTACCATTCGAAATGAAGTAAAGTATTAAGTTTGTAGACATAAGGACATCTTCATTTATTGCTATGATCTCTAGTACCCCAGCATGGATCATTTCAGCCTCCTAATGTTAAAAAAATCTCTGACCAAATTTTAAAAGAAGAAATCTTGTACCAGTGAAATAGCCTGTAAACATTTTTATATACCAAATCTACCTCTTCTCGTTTACAAAGACTTAGCATTTTCATTTTTTTTTCAAAACTGAAGCAAGCTACAGCACAACTATAACAACAATTCAAATTTTATCAAAAACTCAGTTTAAACATCAATTAAAATCAGAGGTCTAGAGAAGAAGATTTTAGCTTGCAACTACATGCCTGGGTCAAAATTTGATGGGCTCTGTTCTTCATTTTCAGAAAACTTGTGAGCAACTCACTTACCCTATGTTTGCTATGTTCTGATGTTTGTGATGTAAGTTTGAAAATGATTTGAAGTGTTGCCTTGCTGTTGAATATGCTCGAATGTTCGTATATATATAGGGGTGAGCTAACTTCCCTCTAGTTTTGTTTATATATATTTTGATATCAGTGATTGATATTTGGGTGTGTTGTGAGTTAGGTTGTATAAGTGTAGATATATATATAGGTAGAGATGGTTATGTACATGGGTATATTCATTTCTCTGGTTAAGTAACAGGATAACCAATTCAAGAGAAAAAAAATCAAATCTTCATGTCTAAACTATTTCAAACTATGGTTTCTGAAAAAATTTGTCTATAACCATGTAAAGTTATTTACAAAAGAAAAAAATGATATTAGGTAAAATGTATTAAGTAAATATTGGGAAAATAATGATTTACAGGAAGAAATTAGCAGTAAAACTTAAGAACATGAAAATTTCGATTATTACAATCCTTTGATTCATTTCTGTGATCTAAATCCCCATCATGAATCACGATTTTTAAAGGTTAAACCAGTGCTTTAAGATTTGTAACCAGTGAATAAATCGAAGTTGAATAGAATTGAAAGAAACATCGATTTCTAGTGATCAAAGGAAAATCGAGCCTCAGGCTTGATATCAGGGAAGGATGATGTGTCATAGATCATTAGAAAAATAGTACGAAATTTTTTAGATGATCTGATAAGTTTGGGTTTGACGAAATAGGGTTTAAGTGCATAGTTGTATCAGCGTCATTCTCGAATCAATTTTGAGGTCATTCGTGGATCGGGGTAGACCGGACTTCGAGAGAAGATGAGGGGAATGGTAGAGCAGCTGTGGGGGTGGTCGCAAGATCTCCGGTGGCCAAAGGTGGCCACGCGGAGTGAATTTGTGAACTGGGTTGGTTTCCAGTTCGAGGCGGATAGCTCGAATTCGATTTCTGAGAAATTTTGAGGATCTGGGTGATCGAGGAGCTGGGTTGGGTCATCGATGACCTGTTGACGTTGACAGGATTGGCCGAAGCAACGGCGAACTCGAGTGCACGTGCACGGCGATGGAATTGGTGTCAGTGTTTGTATTCGAGAAGATGAGGAGGATTGTCTCGGGTTGGCCTCAGGGAAAACATGGAAATGGCTCGAGTCTTGTATCGGGTCGAACGCGAGTATATAACAGTTTTGAAATGTTGAGATAAAAACAAGTTTTTGAAAAGAAAAAAAATATAAGAGTGGCTCGAGTGATTGCTCGGGAATTTTGAAGGGTCTGTGGCTCGAATCGTTTAAGTATAATTACCTGGTTTAAACTTGAGGAGAACATGGCTTTGGGTATGGAAAGTTTATACCTGGGTTTAATTTTGAAATCACGATTTAGTTAAAGTTTATCCAAACGAAAGACGATTTCAAAATAAATGTACTAAGTTCCAAAGTAAAGTTAATCAAGTTCAAGATAAAAGTATTTATCGATTTCAATATAAATATGAGGTCATAGGGTTTGGAATTTTGATTGTTTTGATTTGAAGAATTTGTCTTTATTATTTCAAGATCAAGGGATGGAAATTGGTAATGATTACAATGAGGGTAATTTAAACTTTAATTTATAAAAGCTCATAAATGTTTTGAATAAGTTATTTACCTTCATTCCATTTAAATGATAATTAAAGAAATTTAAATAAGAGTTAATTAATTTATAAGATTGATTAAGATTGATTAACTAAGGATAAATAATTAAGAATAACTAATTAAGGTTGATTAATTTATTATAAAAGGTTAATTAATTTGTTATTAATGATTAATAAAAAATGATTAAAGAATAATTAATCAAGATAATTTGTAATTGATTAATATTAATTAACCAGGATTAATAATTCATAAGAAATTAATCTGTTTAATTATAATTAGATATTAATTGATCTTACTTATGAATATTTGAATTCTATTGAGTGCTTTATATTGATTGATATCCCTGATATATGATGCTTTGTGATATACCCTGATTTATGATGTGATCGGTAATTTACTTATCTGCGATATATATATCTGTTTCTGTGATATATTACTATGTGAATATGAAAACCCTTGACCCATAAACGACATTTGAATTTCGATGCGACAGGGAGTCGGATTCCAGTTGGTTATCCGAAACCCACATCGAAGTGTAATAATGAATTTGTGACTGATAAATTTACTTTATCTATGAATCTGTGAATGAAGATAAGCGTTATGGGTTATACCGCTTATCGATATATCTGTGATGATTGATGTTGTGCACTATCGTGGGAAACCCCTGGACCACACTCTTACACACACAAATATGGATTTCACGTGGAAATCGGTTAAATCACAGATGATTTAAATTTAATGTTTTTGAAATTGAAATTTTAATTTCAATTGATTTTGAAATTGGAAATTTGGGTTTAAAGTGAAAAGCTTTTGAAATGGGATTTCAAAGATAAAAGTTATTTCGAATAACTTAATCGAGTTTTGGAAATTTAAATAATTTGATTTAAATTTGAATTCAAGTTTGAAATTGAATTCTAGGATTTGAAACTAGGGATTAAAAATGTTGTACAAGTTATATATGGGTTAAACCATTTTAAAGATATTGATTTGGGAATTTGAATTTAATTCAAGGGTTTTAACTCGTGTAAATATAACTGGATTTTTCTGAAAATGAAACTATTTGTTTTCAAATAGTAAAAGCTTTCACAAAAGTAATGAATTTCCAATTTGTGTTGAAAGAATTCCAAGTTTGAAATGGAATTGAAATGTTTTGAAAACTATGAAATGAGTCTTTGATTTCAAAGACCGAACGAGTTAATCCAACTTGAAATGGAATCGTTTTAAAAGCTATAAGTTAAATCTTGATTTAAAGATTTAACGAGTTAATCAAATTGAAATGGAAATTGTTTTGAAATCTATAAATGGATCTTTATGAACGGGGTAAACTTTGTGAATTGGATCTTTTTGTTTAAAAGATTAAAGTGTGGAAATTGTTTAAACCATTGAAGGTTTTTGAAATGAATCTTTTTGTTTAAAAGATTGGAAATGGTAATTTGTTTTACCATTCGAATGAAAAGTTTTGGGCTTTAAGCTGTGATTTAACTGAGACCCCAGTATCCATATGATTTTTAATTGCACTCGTTATTCGGTTTAGCCGGGAGAGGACCTTTGTGTCATATATCCCATTCCGAATAGTGATACGACGATATGGATAGCATTTGAAGACCGGTGGTGAAGACCGGGTATTTGCGAGAGCGATAGGATGACCTATCGATTGTCTCTGCACTGAGTAGCTACGGTATAGAGATTCCCTAAGTGATGGGAAGTCCGATCAGGATTGTGAATACCCGGAATTGCAAGGGCTTCTTCGGAAGTGCCTTCGGTTCTGTTCGAACCCGGAACAGACTTGTATGGATGTGTGTCTGACATTACACTTTGAGATGTAAAGCTGGTTTCTATCAAATACATTTCTGTTGGTGGCGGAGAATTTATTCTCTTAGCTTAACACCCTTCTCTGAGACGTACGAGCTCAGAGGTTATGTAGTTGATGGTTACTAGTGATACATTCCCAATTTGGTAATGTGGCATACGAAGTGCTGATGATCATTTGTTGGTCAAAGCGTTGCTTTGTGAAAAAGCGTGCTTTGTGAAAAAGCGTAGTTTTGTGGACGAGACTTCGTCGAGCCTCACAACCCGGTAATGGTCGAAACAGGAATGTTGCGACAAAGGTTTGTAGGGGTAGCGCCCCTAGGGTATGTCATTTCCTTCTGGATAAAGGGTGGTATCATGGTATGGAGCCCAGATACTTAACTCATGTGGACACAGTAATTTATTACTGTATGATGTTGCTTTGTTGGTTTTCGGGATCCCGGGATAAAGGTCGGTAACGACCGGGGGATGACATGACTCGTGTGTTAGTTACCTAGTTACAGCTGTACAGCGTGAGGTAGCGTCGGCCTTTTGTTTGCAGAGATCCGGTTAGGATCCGGGGCGTCTTTCCAGAGGCGTTTCTATTTCGGTAAGGAAGTTCCTTAGCCTGATCATTTGTTGGAAATCCAAAGAAACAATACGAACCCTGTACGGTTTTAGTTGTATTACCTGCTATGGAATGTGGCGGTAACCTGCTATTGAACGTAGTAGCTATAGTAGGCATACAACAATAGTTGTATGTTGGCTAAGATTGATATTATACTTTCGAAATGGTTTTCCACTATGCACTATTAATAATATCAAAAGAGTTTTGATTTTGCGTAGAAAGCATTTTTGACTATCATAAGGAGAAATCTCCTCCAATTCTGCGATTGCATTGTGTGTGTGGCGGGAGGTCTTATGGTAGTTCCATTTTTTAAAAGCATTGCGGGTTTCAGTGTTAAAAGCCTTTGTTGCTTGTTTTAAAGATAAACTGTTTTTGTTGCTCATACCAGTCCCATGACTGATCCGGAGTTTATTGTTCTCTTCCTAAACTCTGGGTGCCCACTATTTTCCACACGGGCAGTCTAGAGTTGGGTTTTTCAGCTATTCAGGTTGAGTAGATTATCTGGAGCTAGTTCAGTTCTTGGAGTTCATGGACTGACGTTGCTTATCTTGGAGCATTCTATTGGAGATATTCTATCCGCTACTGGTGTTATCGTTTTCTTTTCCGCTGCTATTTGTTGTATCATATCTCTGTTATATATTGATATTTATTGTATCACTCTGTTGTATCAGATATTATATATCAATGTATTATTCTTTTCTTCCGCTGTGTTGTTATACTTAATGGTGTTATAGCTCCGGCGACTCGGATTTGAACGGTCGAATCTGCGGCATTCTAGTACGATGTGAAGTACGGATGTTGATTTTCGAACGCGAAAAATCCGGATCGTTACAAGTGGTATCAGAGCTAAGGTTGAACTTTAGCTCAGGAGTATAACACATTAAGTAGCTCATTAGAGATAGGGTGAAGTATACCCTAGAATGAGTATTCCTCAGATATCCGTTCGAATACCTCAGTAAATTCTCTTGCTATCCATTGATAGTGAGTATGAGTGCAAGAAGAGGATGAGATAGGGGACAGGGGAATACGACTATAAATGGTCAATACTCTGTAACAACAGTGGAAATAATCTTTTCTCTATCAATCTCTTTCGTTCAACATCTCTTCTCAATTCTTTGATGGTTCCTGGTAGATCCAGGAAGAGATTCGATATATTTGTATGGGGCGTAAACTCCGAATGGACCAAAATTGTTTGTATGGATGAATTGGTTGCTTTGTTTGCTATGGTTGATAGGTATACTCTAGTTCTGAACTAAAAATTTTGAAATTTTATCCATATATCTATCTATTTCTTTGGGTCCCGATATGTTCTACGAATGGTTAGTTATCCCTTCGGACTAACCGATGCCATTGTATACTTCGTAGATCTGGATAACCCGAGTATCTTCTGAAGTGTTAAAACAGATTCGTTCTTGATATTCTGATTTGGTTAGCCAAATGCAGAATAGATATTCATTTGATTTGATAAAATATTCTTCATCTATCCTTGTGTCTCCTGTGCAAATTTCGAGGACGAAATTCTTTTAAGGGGGGAAGTCTGTAACGACCCCGAATTTTTATTACATTTAAATTGATAATTAATTGAATTTTCGAAGACAATTTGTAAAATTAATCGATTTAAGTGATACGAGTTTTCTCGAATTCAAATAAACTTGTGTTAAATCATTTGAATTTAAATATTGTATATATATGTGAATATATATGTATATGTGATATATGATTCAATTTGAAATTTTAAATATATGTATATATATTTGATTTGAATTTAAACCGTAAATAAATGGTTTGAAAATAATGGTACAAATTATAAAAATGAAATAAAATGAATACATAAATAAATTCATAACAACATGTTAGTAAACTGTGTAAAGGTATAAAATAACACATTAGCTAAACCTTAACAATAAAATATAAAGTAACATATAGTTAAATTCAAACAACATAATTAAAATAGAAATTTATTTACAATACAAAGTTAAAAACAAACAACATTAGAATAAAACAAAGTAAACAAATACAAATGCAAGTATGCAAACAAGTAACATATTTATTCATAAAACATGAATAGGTAAGTAGAAACAAACAAAATAACAAGGCAACAATTAAACTAGAAACAAAAATCAAAATGTGTGCAGGCTGCAAGTAATTATGAGAAGGCAAGAATAAAACTAAGTATAAAAGGAAAGATATCTTCATAAATGCTTGTACAGGAGGTATAAATAACTATGTACACTTGAGTAGATATAGAAAAATAAACGTCTTTTATGTTTGCTCAGGGATATGGCTTTGTACATAAGAAAAAAAAAAAAGAAAACTATTATAAGTACCATTCGAAATGAAGTAAAGTATTAAGTTTGTAGACATAAGGACATCTTCATTTATTGCTATGATCTCTAGTACCCCAGCATGGATCATTTCAGCCTCCTAATGTTAAAAAAATCTCTGACCAAATTTTAAAAGAAGAAATCTTGTACCAGTGAAATAGCCTGTAAACATTTTTATATACCAAATCTACCTCTTCTCGTTTACAAAGACTTAGCATTTTCATTTTTTTTCAAAACTGAAGCAAGCTACAGCACAACTATAACAACAATTCAAATTTTATCAAAAACTCAGTTTAAACATCAATTAAAATCAGAGGTCTAGAGAAGAAGATTTTAGCTTGCAACTACATGCCTGGGTCAAAATTTGATGGGCTCTGTTCTTCATTTTCAGAAAACTTGTGAGCAACTCACTTACCCTATGTTTGCTATGTTCTGATGTTTGTGATGTAAGTTTGAAAATGATTTGAAGTGTTGCCTTGCTGTTGAATATGCTCGAATGTTCGTATATATATAGGGGTGAGCTAACTTCCCTCTAGTTTTGTTTATATATATTTTGATATCAGTGATTGATATTTGGGTGTGTTGTGAGTTAGGTTGTATAAGTGTAGATATATATATAGGTAGAGATGGTTATGTACATGGGTATATTCATTTCTCTGGTTAAGTAACAGGATAACCAATTCAAGAGAAAAAAAATCAAATCTTCATGTCTAAACTATTTCAAACTATGGTTTCTGAAAAAATTTGTCTATAACCATGTAAAGTTATTTACAAAAGAAAAAAATGATATTAGGTAAAATGTATTAAGTAAATATTGGGAAAATAATGATTTACAGGAAGAAATTAGCAGTAAAACTTAAGAACATGAAAATTTCGATTATTACAATCCTTTGATTCATTTCTGTGATCTAAATCCCCATCATGAATCACGATTTTTAAAGGTTAAACCAGTGCTTTAAGATTTGTAACCAGTGAATAAATCGAAGTTGAATAGAATTGAAAGAAACATCGATTTCTAGTGATCAAAGGAAAATCGAGCCTCAGGCTTGATATCAGGGAAGGATGATGTGTCATAGATCATTAGAAAAATAGTACGAAATTTTTTAGATGATCTGATAAGTTTGGGTTTGACGAAATAGGGTTTAAGTGCATAGTTGTATCAGCGTCATTCTCGAATCAATTTTGAGGTCATTCGTGGATCGGGGTAGACCGGACTTCGAGAGAAGATGAGGGGAATGGTAGAGCAGCTGTGGGGGTGGTCGCAAGATCTCCGGTGGCCAAAGGTGGCCACGCGGAGTGAATTTGTGAACTGGGTTGGTTTCCAGTTCGAGGCGGATAGCTCGAATTCGATTTCTGAGAAATTTTGAGGATCTGGGTGATCGAGGAGCTGGGTTGGGTCATCGATGACCTGTTGACGTTGACAGGATTGGCCGAAGCAACGGCGAACTCGAGTGCACGTGCACGGCGATGGAATTGGTGTCAGTGTTTGTATTCGAGAAGATGAGGAGGATTGTCTCGGGTTGGCCTCAGGGAAAACATGGAAATGGCTCGAGTCTTGTATCGGGTCGAACGCGAGTATATAACAGTTTTGAAATGTTGAGATAAAAACAAGTTTTTGAAAAGAAAAAAAATATAAGAGTGGCTCGAGTGATTGCTCGGGAATTTTGAAGGGTCTGTGGCTCGAATCGTTTAAGTATAATTACCTGGTTTAAACTTGAGGAGAACATGGCTTTGGGTATGGAAAGTTTATACCTGGGTTTAATTTTGAAATCACGATTTAGTTAAAGTTTATCCAAACGAAAGACGATTTCAAAATAAATGTACTAAGTTCCAAAGTAAAGTTAATCAAGTTCAAGATAAAAGTATTTATCGATTTCAATATAAATATGAGGTCATAGGGTTTGGAATTTTGATTGTTTTGATTTGAAGAATTTGTCTTTATTATTTCAAGATCAAGGGATGGAAATTGGTAATGATTACAATGAGGGTAATTTAAACTTTAATTTATAAAAGCTCATAAATGTTTTGAATAAGTTATTTACCTTCATTCCATTTAAATGATAATTAAAGAAATTTAAATAAGAGTTAATTAATTTATAAGATTGATTAAGATTGATTAACTAAGGATAAATAATTAAGAATAACTAATTAAGGTTGATTAATTTATTATAAAAGGTTAATTAATTTGTTATTAATGATTAATAAAAAAATGATTAAAGAATAATTAATCAAGATAATTTGTAATTGATTAATATTAATTAACCAGGATTAATAATTCATAAGAAATTAATCTGTTTAATTATAATTAGATATTAATTGATCTTACTTATGAATATTTGAATTCTATTGAGTGCTTTATATTGATTGATATCCCTGATATATGATGCTTTGTGATATACCCTGATTTATGATGTGATCGGTAATTTACTTATCTGCGATATATATATCTGTTTCTGTGATATATTACTATGTGAATATGAAAACCCTTGACCCATAAACGACATTTGAATTTCGATGCGACAGGGAGTCGGATTCCAGTTGGTTATCCGAAACCCACATCGAAGTGTAATAATGAATTTGTGACTGATAAATTTACTTTATCTATGAATCTGTGAATGAAGATAAGCGTTATGGGTTATACCGCTTATCGATATATCTGTGATGATTGATGTTGTGCACTATCGTGGGAAACCCCTGGACCACACTCTTACACACACAAATATGGATTTCACGTGGAAATCGGTTAAATCACAGATGATTTAAATTTAATGTTTTTGAAATTGAAATTTTAATTTCAATTGATTTTGAAATTGGAAATTTGGGTTTAAAGTGAAAAGCTTTTGAAATGGGATTTCAAAGATAAAAGTTATTTCGAATAACTTAATCGAGTTTTGGAAATTTAAATAATTTGATTTAAATTTGAATTCAAGTTTGAAATTGAATTCTAGGATTTGAAACTAGGGATTAAAAATGTTGTACAAGTTATATATGGGTTAAACCATTTTAAAGATATTGATTTGGGAATTTGAATTTAATTCAAGGGTTTTAACTCGTGTAAATATAACTGGATTTTTCTGAAAATGAAACTATTTGTTTTCAAATAGTAAAAGCTTTCACAAAAGTAATGAATTTCCAATTTGTGTTGAAAGAATTCCAAGTTTGAAATGGAATTGAAATGTTTTGAAAACTATGAAATGAGTCTTTGATTTCAAAGACCGAACGAGTTAATCCAACTTGAAATGGAATCGTTTTAAAAGCTATAAGTTAAATCTTGATTTAAAGATTTAACGAGTTAATCAAATTGAAATGGAAATTGTTTTGAAATCTATAAATGGATCTTTATGAACGGGGTAAACTTTGTGAATTGGATCTTTTTGTTTAAAAGATTAAAGTGTGGAAATTGTTTAAACCATTGAAGGTTTTTGAAATGAATCTTTTTGTTTAAAAGATTGGAAATGGTAATTTGTTTTACCATTCGAATGAAAAGTTTTGGGCTTTAAGCTGTGATTTAACTGAGACCCCAGTATCCATATGATTTTTAATTGCACTCGTTATTCGGTTTAGCCGGGAGAGGACCTTTGTGTCATATATCCCATTCCGAATAGTGATACGACGATATGGATAGCATTTGAAGACCGGTGGTGAAGACCGGGTATTTGCGAGAGCGATAGGATGACCTATCGATTGTCTCTGCACTGAGTAGCTACGGTATAGAGATTCCCTAAGTGATGGGAAGTCCGATCAGGATTGTGAATACCCGGAATTGCAAGGGCTTCTTCGGAAGTGCCTTCGGTTCTGTTCGAACCCGGAACAGACTTGTATGGATGTGTGTCTGACATTACACTTTGAGATGTAAAGCTGGTTTCTATCAAATACATTTCTGTTGGTGGCGGAGAATTTATTCTCTTAGCTTAACACCCTTCTCTGAGACGTACGAGCTCAGAGGTTATGTAGTTGATGGTTACTAGTGATACATTCCCAATTTGGTAATGTGGCATACGAAGTGCTGATGATCATTTGTTGGTCAAAGCGTTGCTTTGTGAAAAAGCGTGCTTTGTGAAAAAGCGTAGTTTTGTGGACGAGACTTCGTCGAGCCTCACAACCCGGTAATGGTCGAAACAGGAATGTTGCGACAAAGGTTTGTAGGGGTAGCGCCCCTAGGGTATGTCATTTCCTTCTGGATAAAGGGTGGTATCATGGTATGGAGCCCAGATACTTAACTCATGTGGACACAGTAATTTATTACTGTATGATGTTGCTTTGTTGGTTTTCGGGATCCCGGGATAAAGGTCGGTAACGACCGGGGGATGACATGACTCGTGTGTTAGTTACCTAGTTACAGCTGTACAGCGTGAGGTAGCGTCGGCCTTTTGTTTGCAGAGATCCGGTTAGGATCCGGGGCGTCTTTCCAGAGGCGTTTCTATTTCGGTAAGGAAGTTCCTTAGCCTGATCATTTGTTGGAAATCCAAAGAAACAATACGAACCCTGTACGGTTTTAGTTGTATTACCTGCTATGGAATGTGGCGGTAACCTGCTATTGAACGTAGTAGCTATAGTAGGCATACAACAATAGTTGTATGTTGGCTAAGATTGATATTATACTTTCGAAATGGTTTTCCACTATGCACTATTAATAATATCAAAAGAGTTTTGATTTTGCGTAGAAAGCATTTTTGACTATCATAAGGAGAAATCTCCTCCAATTCTGCGATTGCATTGTGTGTGTGGCGGGAGGTCTTATGGTAGTTCCATTTTTTAAAAGCATTGCGGGTTTCAGTGTTAAAAGCCTTTGTTGCTTGTTTTAAAGATAAACTGTTTTTGTTGCTCATACCAGTCCCATGACTGATCCGGAGTTTATTGTTCTCTTCCTAAACTCTGGGTGCCCACTATTTTCCACACGGGCAGTCTAGAGTTGGGTTTTTCAGCTATTCAGGTTGAGTAGATTATCTGGAGCTAGTTCAGTTCTTGGAGTTCATGGACTGATGTTGCTTATCTTGGAGCATTCTATTGGAGATATTCTATCCGCTGCTGGTGTTATCGTTTTCTTTTCCGCTGCTATTTGTTGTATCATATCTCTGTTATATATTGATATTTATTGTATCACTCTGTTGTATCAGATATTATATATCAATGTATTATTCTTTTCTTCCGCTGTGTTGTTATACTTAATGGTGTTATAGCTCCGGCGACTCGGATTTGAACGGTCGAATCTGCGGCATTCTAGTACGATGTGAAGTACGGATGTTGATTTTCGAACGCGAAAAATCCGGATCGTTACACAAAATGTCCAATTCAAATGTATTTTATTTTATCTATTCAAAGATACTTATTATACAACATATTCATTTCAGGAAATAACCTTTATTAAAATTCCTAGGTTAGACTTAAGGTTCCATATAAAATCAAATTTGATTATTAAGTTATTTAAATAAAATCTCTTTAAATCCTTTTTCACTATTTTCCTCTGTTAATCTTTTATAACTAAAATTTAAGTGTATAAAATTTATTATAACCACTCAAAATTTATTTATAAAATCCTTTTTATATTGTATATTATCCAATTACATTGTTAACTTCTAAAAAAATTAAGGTAAGTTATATTTGAATGCAATTGTATTATACAAATAAAACTTTCCAATTCAATTATCTCAAGTTTGAATCATTATCCAAATTTTTGATTTTTTTTCTTTTTATAATTGAAATTATTCTTTAAGAAAAAAATGTAAGAATTAAATTTCCGATTTCCTTCAAACCGGTTAGAGATAAATAAATATATGTACATAATAAGTCAAATCAATTTTAAATCATATACCTATATATAATATAAATCAAATCATATTTTAGAAATTCAAACCAATTAAATTCTCAAAGCAACACTGTAGCAAGCCTACAGAGCGGTCTCTTCACTTCGAAACTCTAAAATGAACGTCGATGATGCTGCAGTCATCACCGAAATTATTTTCCAGCGACAAAGAGAAGAGCACTAAATTTTTAAACTTAAAACTCCATTAGAAACAAATTTCAACTTGGAAATACTTTAAATAATATATCCTTTTAAAACTTTTAACATAAGGTTTGAATCCATCGGAAATTAAATTCTTAAATTTCTTGTTTTAAATTCATTTCAGTTCCCAAATAAATTTATAAATTCATTTGTAGAACAATAAATGATAAATCAAGTATTATCACTTCAAATTATCAATTTAAATCAATTTATTTCATTAACCAATTTTTTATATAATATTGTGTCAGTTTGTTCTGTCAAAGTGTTTTAGAAATCCTATCGATAGCGTTGATCAGACGAATCGATCGGAAACCCAAATCAACAACAACAACTCAAACAACACCAAATGTAAAACAAAACATAGATTTACAAGTACAATTCAAAATGTTTGGAGATAGTTTAGAAACAAAAGACAAGATGGTTAAACAGAGTAGAGAGATGGGTAAGCTTAGATAAATCGCGGACAGCCTTAACCGGGTAAACCGTGACTTAAAGAATAAGATCGATGTGGATTTTTCTGGGATAAATCTACGATCGATCTCAAGAGATAGAGTTTGGAATAATAAAAGATATTAGCATCTAAACCAAGGATAAATAAAAATCTCTGGTGAATCGATGTTGACTGTAAAGGATTTTCACCCTTTTACAAGAAAATTAGAATATTGGCGAGACCGCCAATTCACTATAAAGATCATTCGAAGTGGAGTCATGGGATACTCTAGAATCAAAAGATGATGAATAGTGAGGGACACGAATGAATTTTGGAACCGCAGGAAAAGTTCCAAAATTCAAAGGAAATCGAATCAAAAGGAAGAGATTCAAACTCGAACGAAAGTGATTCTGTAAATAAATTTACCATACATTCTAAGTTTTGCCTCAAAGCCAAAGCTCTGATACCAACTGTAACGACCCGATATTTTCAACCATTTGCATCCATTATAAGTGTATAGGTAGACACTCATGCCGTAGTTGAATTGCTCAAAATACCGCGTTGTAAATAAAATTTGGCAAATCCCAGAGTATACAGTAAATAAATATAATCACAGATCACAGACATAGAGTAAAATAATGCAGCGGAAGTAAAAGAAATAGTAGTTCATGAAGCTACTATGAAAATATATCAGAGTTACATAAGATACAACATAAGAAATAAAGTATAGCAGAAGTCTCAATACAATAACCAAGTACAGGCTGAATAGAACAA
The DNA here is from genome assembly GCA_030737815.1 of Allium fistulosum. Classification (NCBI taxonomy): domain Eukaryota; kingdom Viridiplantae; phylum Streptophyta; class Magnoliopsida; order Asparagales; family Amaryllidaceae; genus Allium; species Allium fistulosum. The sequence goes on from CM060906.1 coordinate 528,356,839, forward strand.
CGAAACCGAAGTTGATAGAACAAGACTAGCAGATAATCTCCAGCGATTCAAATCTCCAGAAGGTGGAAATCCAAATCTGTGAATACTCAGGCTGACCCGAGCGTAAAGCAAAACACAAAACACTCGAGTCAGGACAATATATACTTATATAATGTAAACCAACTCAAGTGAACTGTAATAAAGGTACATGTAACTTAGAAGATGCTTGGGACCGCCCATCCTCTAAGGATCCGTTAAAATATCTACTATGTAGTAATATTCGCTATTATAATAATGTCTAATAAGTAAAGTATAATCATATAGAAAATAGCGTTAAGGGGATGGAGAACCTTAACGCGGTCGGATCTTAAAATCATAATCGTAGTAAAGCTCGATATGGTAGGTGACATGGCACAACTAGGCAATGCCAGGGTAGATATACCAATTACGCACACGGACTGATGGATAGGCATAGCAGCCACTACCGTTCCACCTCGAACAACACTCCCAAATCGGAGGATGGCCATCTAATCAATCACAAGTAAGAGTATAATATCGAAGAAATGTGTCCGAGAAGAGGTGCTACCTCACTGGTCCGAGATCGCTCCTGTTTTAGCCACCTTATGCCAACTCACGGGAGTTGGGTCCACGTAACATACGTTAAGAACGTCGCCACCATCCTACTTCATTCTGGAATCTCCACCGCGTACACGGTTGTCAAAGTGGTTTTCAGTATCGACAGATAGTATGTCCATATCTGATCCCGGTCTCTTTGCCAACCAATCGTTATTATAACCCGTGGTTATAACTTTTAAAAATAGTTTATGTTTCAAATCAAAATACATCCTTTAAACCATTTCAAAATCATATCATTTATTTCAAACTAATACATATTTCAAACCCAAAACATATCTATTCAAAACCAATTCAAAAATATATCATTTCCATTTCAAAACCAATTCAATAATATATCATTTCAATAAAACCCAAATTTCAAAATCACTGAATATTTCCTTTAATTTATTAAACTTGAAATCTTCCTTTAAATTATCATAGCATTTTGGTAATGTAACCTTAAGGAATCATAGCATTTTTGGAATGTAATACTTCCCAATTTAACATTTTATATAATCAAAGTATTTATATACTTACAAATTTTTAACATGGTCATTTTATCATAGCCTTATAGTTAAATAAACTTTGTTACTGTAATATCCAATTTAATGCTGAAATTCTTATGTTAAGTTAAGAGTACCTTATTAACTTACATTATCATTACAATAAAGAAACTTTATTATTTTAGTCATTAAAATATGTCATTTACATTAATTAAAACTTACATATTAAATGTACTTTTTAACTTACATTCCTATTACAGTAAAGAGCATTTATCATTTAATCAATATTACACTAATTAAACTTACATTATCGAATGTAGGTTTTAATTTACGTTTTATTACAAAAGGGGCATATATTATTTTAAATCAATATTACACAAATTAAGACTTACATGTTTCTTTCATTAATTAAGATTTACATGTTTCTTTCAGTAGGTAAAACTTTACATATTTCTTTCATTAATTAGAACTTTACACGTTTCTTTCACAATAAATTTCTTATAATTAAATCCAATTTTCAACAATTTACTTAATAAGTTTAAGTGTAAAAGTTCCAATTCTTCACATTTCAACAAATAGACTTAACACTTCAAATTTAAATTACCATTTCACAATTTAACAAAATTTCCAATTTTATTTAATTAACTTAAACCTTTAATTAAAACCAAATTTCACATTTCCTAGTCAAGTTATATTTTAAAAGATCACTTTTAAACATTCATTTATTTAACCACTTAAATTCATAGAAAAATCAATAATACTTAATAATCACTTAAATTCAAATTTAATCAAATTATCATATTTACCATTTCCAAATAAAATTTAATATCCATTTTATTTATATAACTTAAATATGATTTTTAACCAAAATTCCAAATTTCCAACTTAAGTTATATTTCAAAAATCCAGTTAAACCATTCATTAATTACATTTTTAACACATAGAAAACTCATAATTTCTTTAATTCAAAATATTTCAAAATCTGTTTAAATCAAATTTCATAAATTTATATTTTTAAAATACTTAAAAATATTCAAAACACTTTATAAAATAACCACGGGCCTGTATATAATTTTCTAACCTAGGTCAAGTGATACGGATATGTATCATTTCAATCCACAGTTAAAAAAAGAAAAATCCGGGTTCTATCATTTCAAACCCGCAATCCCAAGTTAAAATAATTTAAATAAAAATCGTTCAGGCCTATCATTTCAGCCCATAACGATTTTTCCCTATTCTAAAGTCCGTTCGGGTATGTATTATTTCAACCCATAGTGATTCTAATATACAGGGAACTTGCAATGGTGATAACAGATATAAATAACAGAATAACATTAAATAATAGTAACATATGATATAATAAGTGTAATAACAGGTGTGAACATCATATGATAATAATATAAACATATATAACATGATGATATACATTACAGATTCAAATGGTGTCGGTTTATCAGTTATATAGGTACATATTGTCTGGTGAGAATAACTCACCTTTTTACGCTGGAGTTTGCAAAACAAAATACACAGATAAATTCCAGAAAGCACAATAGCATGATTTGATTTGAGTGGAGAGATCCAAGATATAAACCTTGTATACAAAAATAAAGCAAAGTACATTATAAATATATTTGCAATACCAAAGATAAAATTGAAACAAATTGAAACTAGGCTAGACAAATAACATCACCTAGCTTTAAATCAATGTTTGCTTGATCTTGCCTCAACTTGTGCTCAACCATACATGCTTATGGTTAGGCCATGATGTTTTCATGTGGAAATAGATCAGGTTTGGACTGAAATATATGGTTAGGCTTGAGAAGAGGAAGGGTCTTAGAGTTACAATTGGAAGGAGGTTAAAAGGCAAGGCTAACAATGGAGTTTGGATGCATCTAGGCTCGACCAAAGGGGTCTATGGGCTCATCTATGGCTCACTACAGGTCAGGTCAGATCTGAAATAAGGCTATTGGTGATGGCACTTGCTGGTGGTGGAGGCTATAGGGGTGGCCGAAGTCAACTATGAAGGTGGCGGTGGAGTTTTGGTAGGCTATGCATTGTTTTGTGGAGTTCTTGTGCAAATTTGAGGTGGTGGCTTCATCTAATGGTCAAGGCCAGATCTGGTCTGAAGGGTAGGTGTTTTGCAGGGGATGATGAAGAGGAGGAGATGATGGTGGTTGCGGGAGAAGATGGTGGTGGTTGTGGCCAAGCAAAGTTGAAGAGAGATCTAGGAAAACAATGAAAAATAAGAGGGAAAAGTAGAAAGAAGAAGACATTAACTTGCAATTTTTTTCTCAATTCTTTTCAGATCTAAAATGGCCGAAAATTTGTGATGAAGCAAGATGTTTTCACATGAAAAAGAAATAAAAACTCACGGCCAACAATAAAGTAATGAACGGCTAAAGAAATGAAAAGTCTAGAAAGTGAAAAGTCAAGTTTTTTTAAGGCTTAAGTCTCTTCAAATTTCCTTTCCTCTAATTCAAATAAAACAAAATAAAATTTCAGTACATGAATTTAAAAACTGAAACAAAGTAAAAATAGAATAAAAATAAATAATCAAATTTAAAGAAAATGGAAAAGAATATATGAAATTGCTTAAAATTGAAAATAGGGTCCAGAAATTTCAAATAAATCACCATTGTCTTTGGAAAATTATCTACTTCATTTTAAAAATATTCTAAAGCAAAATTTTGAAATAAAATAATTCATTTATCATTTCTAAAGTGAAATAAATAATTAAATTTAGAGAAGATAGAAAAAGAATAAAGAAAATGTTTAAAAATTGGAAATAGGACATGAAAATTACAAATAAACATCACTAGTTTTACAAAAATTTTATTTCACTTTAAAACAAATAAAAGTCCAATAAATAAAATAAAATGAGAAACAAAATAAAGTGGGAAGAGAATAAATAAGTTCTTAAGAAAAATATAAAGATAAATAAAGAATTACTTTAGTTAATTGAAGCTGGAAATTATAAATTGTAAACAAATATACAACTGATACTGGAAAATGTCAATTACACTTTAAAATGTTTTAAAACCAAAATATGTTCATAACATGTTATTTTACCCATATAAATATAACTTATAACATTACATGACCAAATAAAATATTATTTATATAATTTATATGATTTAAAATAAATAATATTGCAAAATAAACAGTTTATACACAAAATTGAAAATTACATAACTTCTACAATATAAGTCCATTTTCAACGAAACGAAAAGCAGTATTCATGGAATTAAATCTATTTTCATAATAAAAGATAAAATTTAAGAATTTGAAATATTTAAATTTAAAGTTCAAAAGTCAATGTTTGACCAGTTTGAATAGAAATTCACTTTTCAGTGAAATATCCAATTTATACTAGTTTGAAACAAAAATTCACTTAATAATCAACATTTATATTTTTAAAATGAAATGTTTGAAATATAAAAAGTTTAAAATAATTTAAAAATAAAAATAAAGTCAAAATTAAAATATATGCAAAGTCTAGGGTTGTTACAGTATTATGTTTTCCATGAAGAATTAACCACATGTGAATTTTGGATTTAGGAGGAGCATTAGATTTCCACATATATTTAAATGAGTTATTTTTTGTACCCGAAAAATTAATGAACCTGTAAAATGAATTAGAAGTATATTTCTTACTTTTGTCCCATTTCCAACTAATAAAATCATTATCATTATCAATATTATAAAGATTTAATCTGGCATAAAGCAAAGAAAGTTGTCTAAAAGTTGAATCAACTAAAATTCTGTTAAAACTGAAATTCCAAGGAGGATCATTTTCAGGAGAATAAACTTCATTGATTAAAGCATACTTAAAGTTACAAATATCATACAGATACTTAAATTCTATCTTAAGAGGCAAGGTCGAAATCCAACGGTCGTGCCAAAACGAAGTATGATTACCAGAATGAACAATTGTATTTATTCCTAAATTAAATATCTCATTACATTTTAAAATGTTTTTCCAAAAGTTAGATATATTTTGAGTGGCTGGAGAAGCAATTTGATATAAATTGCTATTTCCATTATAATAATATTTAGATTTGATCTCTTTCCAAATAGCGTTATCATTTATATCTTTAAACTTCCAAAGCCATTTACCTAACAGAGACAAATTCATATTACGCAAATTAATAACACCTAAACCACCTTCCTTTTTGGCCTTACAGACGGTTTTCCAATTTACAAGACATTTAATATTATTATTAGAGTTTTCTCCACTCCATAAGAAATCTCTTCTAATCTTATCAATTTTATCTATAATCCAATCCGGGAAAAAATGTAAGGACATCCAATAAATCGGAAGAACTGATAAAACCGAATTTATTAAAACTAGCCTACCTGCTCTAGATAGAAATCTCCCATTCCAGTTAGAAATCTTATTTTTAATTTTATCAATGATAATAATCCAGTCGTCATGTTTGAGTTTGGTGGGTCTAATCACAAAACTGAGGTAGTCAAAAGAAAAGTTCATAGTTTTGCAATTAAGAGTATTGGCAACTAAGTTTTCAACTTTATCAAAATCATTTAAAACTAACACGGAACTTTTGTCAAAATTTATTTTTAAACCGGATAAAAGTTCAAAACTGTAAAGGATAAACTTAAGGGTAATGATGTGTCTAGGAAGATGGGAAGAAAAAAGTAAGGTATCATCAGCAAATTGAAGGACCGATAAACCATTACGCGAAATTTCATTGTCTACACGTCCAAGAGATCCATTATCCACAATTCTTTTAATAATTTTAGCAAAAACATTAGCAGCTAAGTTAAATAATAAAGGCGATAAGGGATCCCCTTGCCTTAAACCTCTCTTAGATTGAATTCTATTACCTAATATACCGTTAACCATAATACTAGAGTTTCCGGTTCTAAGCAAATTCAAAATCCAATTGATCCATCTATGACCAAAACCTCTAGCTTGAAAAATATCTATAAGAAAATCCCAATCCACTAAATCAAAAGCTTTAGCAAAATCAAGTTTTAAAATCGCACAAGTTATGTTATTCTTACAACAGTAATTAATATATTCTTGAACAACTGCCACTCCATCAGTGATATTTCTCCCTTTAATAAAAGCCGATTGTGAACAATCGATTAATTCATTCATTCTTTTACTAAGTCTATTAGCTAGAACTATATAAATGATTTTAACTGAATAGTTAATCAAAGAGATAGGTCTAAAATCTTTTAAGTTTTTAGCTCCTACTTTTTTGTGTAGCAAAATAACATTTGCGAAGTTAAATCTCCCTAATTGCCAATTACCATTGTAAAAATCATTAAACATATTAACTAAGTCAAATTTTAAAACGTCCCAAAAAGTATTATCAAATAAAATAGGAAACCCATCAGGTCCCGGGGATTTATCACTAGGCATGTCATTAATTGCTTTTCTAATTTCTTCTTCAGTAAAAGGATTATCTAACTCTGATAAATCAATAATAGAATCAGATGAATACAGATCTATCCATCTAACATTGATTCTATGTTTGATTTTAGAACCAAAAATATCCTTATAATAGTCTGTAAAAGCCTTGTTAAGATCTCTTTGATCAACTAACTCCATATTATTAACAAATATAGAGTTAATTGGATTACTACATTTTCTACCATTAGCTATATTATGAAAAAATTTGGTATTATTATCACCTTCGTTGATCCATTGAATTCTGGATCGTTGTTTCCACATTACCTCCTCCTTGTCCAAAGTAGAATTTAATTCATCTTTTAAATTAGCAAGAACATTACGTTCACCTATATTTAGAGATCTAGATTCTTCTATCTTATTAATTTTAAGCATTTCATTAAGAATATTTTCTTTTTTAATTTTTAGATTGACAAAAACATTTTTGTTCCATTTTTAAGAAAAATCCTAAGATCCCTAAGCTTAGAAACAAAAGCTTTTGTAGAATTTTCCTTATTTCTGATATTATGGAAACTCATAGAAACCCATTTACCTTTAACTAGATTCACAAAGTTAGATTCCAAAAGCCACATCTTTTCAAATTTAAAATTGTTAATAATAACTCTATGGTATTCACAAGTAAGAATAATTGGACAATGATCGGAGTATGTAGAAGGTAAACCAGTAACTCTACAAATAGGGAATTTGTCTTCGATTTCATCACTAACAAAAAATCTATATAGAAGAGCCATGGATGGAGACTCTCTAGTGTTATTCCAAGTAAACTCTCTATTAGAAAGGAGAATTTCAATCAAATTAGAATTAATAATAAATTGATCGAATTCCTCCATTGCAGAGTAATCCCCTTCCCTAGGATAACGCTCACCAATGAAACGCGTAACATTAAAATCACCCCCTAAAATCCAAGAACCCAGGGCAAAGGATCTAAAATCTAGGCATTCATTCCATAAAATTCTCCGATTAATTTTAGAATTAGGTCCGTAAACATTAGAAATATTTAAAAAAGAGTTATCAGAAAGATTAATAAGAATAACATGAAGAGAATGCTGTTTAACAATACATTGAAGTAATTTAAAATAATTATCCCGCCACCTTATCATTAATCCCCCTGAAGTACCCACAGAAGGTAAAAAAACCCATTTTCTAAGATGATACCCACCTAATCTTCTAAAAAACCTAACATCAGGACAACAAATTTTAGACTCTTGAAGCAATGCAATGTCAATTGAATAATCTTTAAAGAACGCTCTAACCTTATCACACTTATTCAAGTCATTCTAACCTCTAATGTTCCAACTAATGATCCTCATACACCAACAGTACTAGCCCTCTCTAATTTCTTACGCCTAATATACTCTCTATCAATCTCAATATCAAAAAAGATAAAAGATGTAACATAGGCAAGCTGACTAAACTCAGAAGATGATAAATTTCCTAATGCATAAGTGGAGTATGTACTACCCATAAAAGAACTCATACCTGAGCCTGGAATCATAGCACCACACGTGGCACTCGATCCAGGTAACTCACCCATAGTCTGCGGTTGGCAGTTGCGTATCCTAGCACTTCTACGAATCGGTCCACTAGAAACTACTGATTTCCTGCCCCTTCTTTTCTTCGACAGAATAGAGCTAGGAACAGATCTACTACCACTCTGTAGCCATTTAGAGTTAACTGAAATAGACTCTGTCTCCACACCAGAATTCAACAAAAAACCACCATCACCTGAAGTGATTCCAGAAGCAACAACCGCCTTCCTATGATTATCATTTCCAAAGTCCTCTAAAGATTCACTACAGTGACATAGTGAATCACTGGTGCATGTATGCACGTCTACTGAAAACTCTGAATTTACCATCCTAGAAACATTATTAACCTCCACCAAGTTATAAAAATCAACCAGAGCCTCATCAACATCCAAAACCTCAACAACTTCAGAACCCATAATCCAATCCAAAATATCAATATAATTCGAATTAGTTTCAAAAGAAGGTTTAGATTCGCTCAAACATATACTGATATCATCAATGCTCAATATTGTAGCATTATCAGTTAATAAGACATCAACGAAAAGATATGGCATACTATCTAAATCTGTAGGATGAAGCAAACAAGAATTTGAGAGATCCAACATATTGTCTAAAAAATTCTTCCAATCCAACTTTGAGTCAGAAATTTCATTTTCGAACCCCACTGACTCATGTTCTATTAAATCAGAATCCTTCACTTGAAGAGAATCAGACCAATCCAACCTAACAGAATTAGAAAAACGGCTAACTAAAGAGCTTACCCCTACTCTGTTATCAGAACTTGATATACTTTCATTCAACTCATTCGAGAATTTAGCTATATGTTCTGAGTTATCAATCTGGCCACCATCGCCATCAAGATTATCATTAAAGTCAGCAAGACAATCAAAAGAATTAGAAATATTAATCTCAAATTTATCCTGAACATGGCAATTGGATTTGCGATTTTTGATACGAATAGAAGTGAAGACTTCTTCCCTTTTTTCGAATCCAGTCGAAGATAATTCTAAACAACACACTTCATAACATAGAGAAACAACAGGATCCAAGAGAATAGGATCAAAACCATGATTAACTTCTTTAGCATCAAGATAACTAGGAAAAATCAACTCCACAAACTCAGATGAATCAGGCTTTTTAACCGGTAAAAATGATTTATCAAAGAACTCTTCTGTATTAACGACTAAACTATTTCCGATATTCGGTTCATTAATAATATCGAAGTGGTAGAATAAATCATCGAGATAATTAATTCCTAAATCCTTCTTGAGCTAGAGATGATCGATCAATAAGCCCCTCAACTTTAGATATTTCAAGGCGAATTGAAATCCATGATTAACCACTGCTGGATTTGATTTACCTTGGTTTTGTCCCTTATTTACTCTGACTTCTGATTTGCCAAAGTAGTCTTCAGGGTTGCCAAATCTTTCGATGTATCCTCTACCTATGTTCGGTTCATTGATGATGTTAAAATGATATAATAACTCATCTAGAAATTTAATACCTTCATTTCTCTTGAACCAGAGATAGTCAATCAAAATTCCTTTCAGTAATAAGAATTTCAAAGCAAATTGGAACCCATGGTTGATCGACAAAGAGTTAGATTAAGAGGAAACTGACTTCGTCCCACAATCCTTGCTCTTTTGCCCAAAAAATCCACAAGAAAAGCATCTAATCGGGTCACGGCAATGTTTCACGAAGTGATTTAGATCTCCGCATCTAAAACAAAAAGTCTTTCCCCCTAATATCGATCCATTTTGATTTTTCTTTACTAACAGTCGATCTTTGAGATGAATATTGGTTCTTTACAACTTGAGCATACGAAACTGGAGGAGGATTACAATTAAGGACATTAGAGGTTCTAAAGAGATTAGAAGAATTCCCAGAAAACGATGAGAATTGAGAACGAGATTCTTGATAGGTCGCCATCTCTAAATGGAATTTTGTAACAAATTGAATTAATTTTGTTCACGATTATCACATTATTATTACAGATTACCTCACTTTTTCCTATGAATACGACTGGAACTAGTAGTGCAGTAGCTAATAGAGGCACTCCTGCTGCACCAAATGCTGGATTGGTAACTTAGAAATTATGAAAACTTATGAAATATAATTATATGTTTTTATCCAATTTGATTGAAACAAGTTCACATGGTGTTAAGTTTTGCTTAGATAATATCTGATCACGTGCATAGTTGTTAAAGTGGTTTCGGTATTGGCAGAGAGTATGACAATATCTGATCCCGGTCTCTTTAACAACCAAACGCTTATTTCATACCGGTTGGTTCTTTACATTTCCAAAATCGATGTCAAAATATCATATTCACTTCAAAACAATATCACTTTCGAAATCATATACACTTTCAAAATGATTATTCACTTTAAATCGTATTCATTTCAAAATCATAACCACAAAATAGGTTAAACCATAATATCAAAATATTCGCATTTAAATCAATTAAATCTAAATCATAATAGTTTCAACTTTAACCAGTTTAAATATTGAAGGTAGTTTATATATTGGAATAGTTATACAATAAAATAGTTTATATCTTAGAAATAGGTTATAGATTAAAATGGTTTATATATATTAGAAATAGTTTATATATTAAAATAGGTTGTAGGTTAAAATGGTTTATATATTTGAAATAGTTTATATATTAAAATAGGTTATATATTAAAAAATATATATTAAAAGTTGTTTATAAATTTAAAATAATATATATTAAAATAATTTATAATTTAAAAATAAGTTATAGATTAAAATAGTTTATATAATAAAAATAGTTTATATACTAAAAAATATATATATTAAAAGTTGTTAATAAATTTAAAATAATATATATTAAAATAATTTATAATTTTAAAAAATAAGTTATAGATTAAAAATAGTTTATATACTAAAATAGGTTGTAGGTTAAAATGGTTTATATATTTGAAATAGTTTATATGTTAAAAGAGTTTATATATTAAAAGAGTTTATATCGAAAATAGTTTCAAATTAGAATTGTTTCTTCCAATTTCACAAATCAATTCAATTCAACCTCAGTTCAACGATTTCAATTAATAAGGCTAAAGGTTTCAATTCAAATTCTCATAAAAACCATTTCAATTTAAATCGATTTCAAATCTAGTTCTTAACTACAAATTTTAAACCACTTCAAATTCCATAGGTTTCAAAGTTTAAATATTCAAACATTTACAATAACTCAATTTTGATAAATTTTATTTTATTTCAAAATTCAACTTCACGATTTCAATTTAAATTCTTTAAAAAATTCATTTAAACCAATTTCAATTTCAATTTTAAAAGCTTGGATTTGGAGAATAATTCAGTTCATATGTATCAAATTTTATTTCATAATATCATTTAACTAGATTCAAAAATTAAGGATTTAAAATCATTTAATTTAACTAATCCGATGTCCATATATAATTTTCTACCCTATGGTCAAGTGATACAGATATATATCATTTCAACCCGCAATAATTTAAATTTACGGATATATATCATTTCAACCCGCAATCCCGAATAAAATTCAAAATCCATAAAATTGCTCAAGTTTATCATTTCACCCCATAATGATTTTTCCCTAATCTATAAGACCATTTAGGTATGTATCATTTCAACCTGTAGTGATTTTCCTAACAATAACTAAGGGAACTTGCAGTGTGATAACAACATACAAAATAAATAAAATATCCAATCATCCAAAATATCAACAACCAAGCATCCATTATAATCATCATTCAAATCAGCCAATAAATCACAAAAATTAACAGGTTATCATTATCAGATATTCAATTAACAATTTGAATTCAATATTAAATTAAATGGCAATTAAATAAATTCAAATCAAACTTGAATGATAATTTAAAGTACCAAACAGCAATCAATAAATTTCTAATCACTTCATAAATTTAATTTAACTAACATACGATGATTTAGCATTTGTGAGTGGGTTAAAACACTCACCTTTGATTTATCGACGATTTAAAATCCAAATAAAGCCCAAAAATCTAACAGTCTCGGAATGTAGCCAAACTAGTTCCATATTGTCCGGAATTTCGATACGATCGTAACGGAGAAAACCGCATGTTAATCCGAGCTCATACGAACAATTTATGATAGTTAGAACATTTAAAATTTTAATTAAAATAAAATATTAACTAGGCGCAATTTCATAATATTACTAACTTTCTCCACCAAACCCTACACATGCGTTACTCAGCGAACGAACCCAATTTACTACCGCCATCCACTCCAGTTCACCGACGCTTCAGCCATCATCGCTTCCATCAGAGCATGGCGCCGACCTTCCCTCACCGAGGCGACCTCTACATGCTCACGCGGCCTTCACTGGCGTTCCTAGACGCTCTCGCCGTCGTGCCTCTTCCACTGCCAAATTTGGCGATTTCGCTGACCTGCGACCCAAACTAAACCGATGGATCAACAGCCCCTTGCCTCCTCTACAAGCCAACAACCTCCGATCGAACCATCATCGAAGATCTGTCGTTAAACGACAAACCCTAATATGGACGTCCGAGAAAGATCGTCCAATTTTGGCCAAACTATGATTCAATTGCAAAAATGAACTGCAGTAGTAGATTGCGCTCGTCGAGAGCTTTCCAACGATATTTAATTTGTAGTGGTTTGAGGAGTTTAAATTGCAAAGATTCATTGGTTGCAGCTCCAAATTTAAGGAAGCACTCTTTATTGGCAACTGGCCAAAAGATTCTTGGTATTCTACATGCCATCATGCTTACCACCCGAGGTAGCCGTTTCTATTCTCTGGGTAATGCTGATCACTTTACTTCATTATCGCCAATCAGTTCTGATGCTTCACGTATCTCATCAATTTGGTGTCCTCTTTCCACAGAATTCTCAAACTTACTTTATCTGATTCATTTTTTTTTCCTGCTAATCGTTATAGTTCCTCCCATGGTTGTGGTGCCTTTAAGGGAAATTGCTCCTCCTTCCTCATCCATAGATGTCTTAGAAGTTATGGAGTGTTTTGCTAGCTCCAAGAAAACCTTGAAAAGAAGGCAAAAAGTGCCTCCTGGTGAGGCCCCTCCAAACAAGATGACAAAGATTATCGACCTTGATGAGGGAGAAGAAGACCATTCTACAAAGAAAGCTCCAGCAAGCCCAGTTATTGAGGCTCCAGAAAATACTGTGGGGTTAACTCCTCCTTCTCCTACTCCCATTCCACCCATCTCAATTTCTGATTCACCAACTATATTGGCACAGATGCAGGTTGCTTTTTCTGGGACCCCTTCTAAGTCTCACACTCTTCTAGGATCATCGTCTTCTACTTCTTTGCCATTTGATTTTGGCGGTCTAGTTAAGTCTATCCTTCAGTTGGAACCCTTCACTTCCTCTTCTCCAGCACCTTTTAATTCAAACTTGGTGGAAAACCAACGCTCTCTCGTGGAGCAACAGCTTCTGGCAAGTTTTTTTAACTAATCAATTTTATTATCACTAGATCTTTCTAATTGTTAACCCATATCTCTTTCTTGTTACAGATTTTCGGGAACTGGGATTCTCTTATAGAGTACGCCTCCAAACTTTCTTCTGGATCCTCCAAACTTCAGGAGGAAAATGCTGAATTATAAAGCTAAATTTTTTCACTTTTAGCTGCCCGAGATGAATCTTCCTCCGAGCTAAAACGAGTTCAGGCCTCCCTTTCCAAGGCTGAATGTAATATCCCGGAAATTTGGGGCAAAATCAATTTAATAATCTGTTTAAATAATTAAATTGATTTGCTAATCTTTGATAATTAAATTTGAATTGGTTTAATAATCTAATTAAATAAATATTTAATTAGTGAATTTTACTAATAAAATGATTTCTATTTATAATATATATATATATAAGTGTATATATTGTAAATAGATAAGCTTGGGTTTGAAATTTAAATAAATAAATAAAATCTTGTTAAATTTTCTAATGTATATTCTTATAGTTTGGAAATTATGATTTATTTAATATAGGCTTTACAAAGCTATTTAAACAAAATAACTATATGGTTTAAAATGAGATGAATAATAAGGATTATTTTATTTCTTTTTGAATATTGCTTAACAAATATGATTTAAGAAGTATATAAATATATATATATATATATGTTTAAAATACAATTTACATATGATATGTTAATTCATTTAATAATAGTAGTAATTTATAATCTCTTTATAAATTATTTAAAATTGATAAATGAGTTATTTCCAAACAATATCAATAGTGTATTGTTTTTATAAAATAGATTTTTATGTAAAATAAGATTTTAAAGAATTTGAATGTGTTCTTTTAAATTGACTTTAAATTGGATTTTAAGTATAATTTGAATTTGGATTTAGATTTAATTTTGAATTCAAAAAGAGGTAATATTCAAATAGTTTTGGATTTCAAAATATATGTAAACTTTTATTTATAATAATTAGTTTTGTTTCTTTATAATTAATATATATATATAGATATGTATTTTAAGAAAAAGGTTTTTATATTTAAAATAAATAAAAGAAATTACTAAAAAGACATGTGTTAGCTCCTAAGGCTTTAATATAATATGTGTTATAAGATTAAGGTGATAGAAGGACAAGTGTCAAATAAAATGTAGTTTTTCTTTTATTTTTATTTTTAAAAAGTATTTCAGCTTATATAAACATTTCCTTCTTCTCTTCCATTCTTTTCTTATTCTTTTTCTAAAATCTAAGCTGAGTGCAAAACTGAGAACACTCCATAAACAATTCGGTAATCATCTTCAAAAACCTGTAAATCACTTCCCTGTAATACATTTTTCAAGTTCAAAGCAAAATCTCTGTAACCATTCTCCAAACAAACCTGTAATCAATCCTCTGTAAAGATTTTTCTTCAAACCATAATTCATCTTCAAAACCAACAACCTGTAATATATTTTCCAAAAATCAAACAAAGCCTTCATTTTTCAAAATCAAACAAGAACCTGTATTTGCTTCAAATCTGGAAGCATGTTCAAAAGCAAGTTCTGGAATTCTAGCCTGTAAATTCTTTTTAAAATCAAGATTTGAGCAACATCTCAATAAAGCAAGATTTTGGCATGCATGCAAGTTTCCAGCAAGCAATGCAAGTTTCCAAATCAAACATTCAAGTTAAAAGTTTAAGAAGCAAAAGGCATCTCAGTTAAAAGTTCAAAAGCTTTTCAAAACATATCTGGAAGCTCTGTCTTCTTCAAATTAGGTGAGTAACAATACTTTTAAAATTTAAGGATAAAATCTGGTTGCATGTTTACCTCTAAAAATAAGTTATCTGTGAATATATTTTTAGGTATATCTCTATGCATGTATGTATATATGTTGGTGTGCATATATGTTACCTGTGATAGCTCTGTTCTTCAAATCTTTTGCAAATCTGTGAATAACCTCATTATTGAACTTAAAGTATAAGTTAGTTTGAATATTATGGCTGTGATTAATACTGTGTTAGTGAAGTATGTTTGCATGATTATAATTGCTGAAGTATATTATATACAGGCATGTGAATGTTTATAACTTTTCTGTTTACAGTGTCTCTGTTTATGTCTTGATTTAAATTCAAATTCTTTCATTTAATCTTCGTTTAGACTTAAGACTTAGAAGAACATTGTTTGTTTCATTCCAACCTCTAGTTTAGAATTGACTTAAGTTAAAATGCATTTTTAATGATTCAGGAACTCAAGAAAACAGTGCCAACTTTAAATATGACAAAATTCGAACTATATAATTTGCGAATTCCGGTGTGTAAATGGAATTCTTGTACTTCAATATGATTTTTAAAGGTTAAATCACCATTTTTAGAATGGAAATAAAGGAGCAGTTCGTGTTTGTTCAAATTTATTATGATTGGCGAATTCAGATGATTTAAGAATCTATGGGGCTCGGGGTTTCGAGTGGAGGTGGAGGGGCCTACGAGGATGTTGGGAAAAATGGATGGAGATGATCTCGATCATCGAGGCGACAGCGGCAAGCATCTGTAGTTCGTAAACCTAGTTTTTTTGTAGAGGCTTTTGTTTGATTCGTTTACCCTCTATAGATGATCGAGTGGCATATGACTTTGTGGGATGATGGCATGAGAATTGACGATGGTGTGACTGGAAGCGCTTGCGATCTGATGATCGGAGAAGTTGGATTCGAGGAAGTTTCCAGGTTGGGACTGTTTCCAGGTAATGATCTATTTGCTCGATTTCGATTGATGAGGCAGTTCGTGGTTCTGATGATTGGGATCGCGAGTGGGTGTCGTAGACGACATGCCGGAGTTGGGAGTGATGGTCGGAGGTGATCGTTACGCCTGTGCACGTGCACATGTACGTTTCGTACATCTGGAAGAGATTGAAGTTGGGGAAGAAGAGACGGGTACGTGTTTGGCTCGAAGTTTCTTCGTGTTCGACTCGAAGTATCGTACTGGCGATGTTGGTTTTGGCAGAGGAAAGCACTCGAGTAAAACGCATGAGTGACTCTGTAACGACCCGTATTTTTCACGGATCGAAAAGTTCGTCAAATCTGGAATTTTTGCATTTTTAAGTCATTTCAGATTTTTTTTGGGGAAATTTGTCTAAGTCCTAGGTCGTACGCGACCTAAGGGTTGTTGGCAACTTAGAGGAGGTCTGCGACTTAAGAAATGTTGTGAGCGACCTAAGTTTTGTTAAGTGTTAGGTCGGCTGGGAAAGTTAGCGACCTAGTAGTTGCCGAGTTAGCGACCTAGTAGTTGCCGAGTTAGCGACCTAGTAGTTGCCGAGTTAGCGACCTAGTGGTTCTGAGTTAGCGACCTAGTGGTTCCGTGTTAGCGACCTAAGGAGTTAGCTTGTTAGCGACCTAAGGAGTTAGCTTGTTAGCGACCTAAGGAGTTAGCTTGTTAGCGACCTAAGGAGTTAGCTTGTTAGCGACCTAAGGAGTTAGCTTGTTAGCGACCTAAGGAGTTAGGCTATGTGTTAGGTCGTAACACTGTTAGGTCGTATGTTGTGTTAGGTCGCGTAGATTGCTAAGTTGTTAGGTCGCTAGAATAGTTTGTGTTAGGTCGTAACACTGTTAGGTCGTATGTTGTGTTAGGTCGCGTAGATTGCTAAGTTGTTAGGTCGCTAGAATAGTTTGTGTTAGGTCGTAACACTGTTAGGTCGTATGTTGTGTTAGGTCGCGTAGATTGCTAAGTTGTTAGGTCGCTAGAATAGTTTGTGTTAGGTCGCGTAGATCTATCTGTTAGGTCGGAGAAGCTTAGGTCGGAGAGTCTTAGGTCGGAAACGACCTAGGGAGATAGCCAGATTTCGACTTAAGGACAGATTTCAGCTATAAATAGGAGGGGTTGTTCTCACTTTTTGGGATCCGGATTTTTGAAGCGACGAAGTGCTGCCATTTTGAGAGCTCGACTTCTACACTTCTTCACTTCTTTTCTCCACTTTAATCTAGTGCTTCCATCCATCCAAATCGAAGATCGAGATTGAAGATTCAAAAGCTTGGATTGAAGATCTTCATCTTTTCAAGAGAGATTTCTTCATTTGAAGCGGATTTGTGATAGATCTAGCTTCATCCTTCGCTGTCCAGATCTGAAGTGTGTTGATTTGAGGTTGTTTAGGTGATTTGGTGAGTGGTGATTATCTCTCACACGGATCCAAAGGAGTATATCGGATTGTTGGCTTGTTTTGGTGTTAAAATAGAGATTTCCATGCATTTTCTTCATCCTATGTGTAGATCCATATAGATCCATTGTTCATGATGATGTTACATCCATTTTATCATATGTTAACCTATGCAAGTTCATTCTTCAAATTCGTAGAGATATAATCCATGTTTTCATGCTTATTGGACTTTCAACTCTTTAATTACGAAAATGCCATTATTGTTATAATTGTCTACTTAGATCATATTTGAATGCTTGATTGCTTGGATTGATGTTTGATTTGATTGCTTATTATGAACTAGATGATTGATGATTAGATTTAGATCGAAGATGATTCAAAAGCTAAGGGAAAGGCTCTTGAATTGGAAAAGCTGCTCGTGGCATATGTAGCGGGATGATGAAGCTCTTATGCATAGATTCGATGATGCGATGATGAGATGAGGCTTTGCGAGGATGTAATGAAGCGAGGCATCATATGATGAAGACTTGGTCTAATCCAGACGGGATCATTCCAAGCATGTTGATAACTCGGTGATATGATTCGGGTTGAAGATAATGAATGGATATGAGGATAGTCGTCGAGGAGGATGACCAGGAGGCTTGGATAGCATCGTTGTTGAAGGTTCTAGCATGCTCTAAGCAAGAGTACGTTTGGGCAGATTCGATAGTCCCAACGGCCAACTGTTGATGGTCGAGTACTCTGGGCAGATTCGATAGTCCTAGGCACGGGCTGCGACGACGTGCGGGAGTTATGTCTAGAACCGGGGTTTCCATTAGCCCTTGACGGACGGCTGAAAGAATGTGCCGGTCATTCAATTAACGGTGATATCGAAGCAATGATAACAGTGATAGCCAGAGTCATGGATGTTTGGTTGTATCGTCATTCGGACTCAAGAGCGGTATTTTCTGGGTGCTTATCTGATTTAGGCCTTGGTACTTGGAAAACATCGCCCTTGACTCGAGTGATAGTAGCTTTACTTTAAATTGTATGCTCTGCTATGTTTGCTTCTGCTTAGTGTGTGTCTGGGGGCTATCACTGTAGAATGAGGTTGGAGTGGGAGGGTTGTATTCCTATTCCTTTTCCTTTATGCTCTTTTGGTATGTTGTTAGTTAATTTACTGCTCACTAAGACTGTTGTCTGACTCAAGGCTTTATGTTTTAATTCTTATTGCCTTGGGCTGTTCGTCCATTTTGGGACGGGCAGACTAGGTAGCAGGTGACAGGTGCTGTTCTCTTCTCACGATGCTGATATCGAAGACGAGCTAGAGGGTTGCATATTATTTTCTTATATGTACTGGATATTCCGCTGTTTTGTATTCTCTGAGAGATTTGTAGTGAGGCTGGATGTATTGACTATGTGGATGCTTGTATTCAACTATTATGAAGTTTTATATGATGTCATTTTGTTCTGTAAAGCTTCACTATACATATGTTCTATTGTATTTTGTCCATGCGCTGTGAGTAATACGATAGATCCTGTTGTTTTAATCTTGTCTTGACAATCGTCCATGGTCGCCTGGCACACTTTACAGCGCTCTATCTCTAGATTCGGTGCAGGGGTCATGGGCGGTCGTCACATTTGGTATCAGAGCATTGGTTAATCGATTTTACCCAACGCTCGCTGTCGTAACTACGTATGAGAGACGTAATTGTATTGTGATGGATGATTACTATATATAATATAGTAGCTTAGTAGAGTTTGAGTCCTTTATGCAGTTGTTTCTCTAGATGTTCTAATCATTCCTTTTTATAGATATTGAGAATGAGTCGAAGAGGGAGACCAGCTGCTAGGGGAGGTCGTGCTACTGAAGAGACTGCTGATTATGCAGCCATGTTCGAAGCTATGATGACTTCGATCATGAGAAGGATACCAGTTCCGGGGGCGGCAGTTGATGTTGGAGTTCAAGTCCAAACTCCGAAACCAGTGGATTTTGCTAAGCTGTGCAAGGATTATACTGCTCTTGGAGGGAAGGTTTTCTTGGGAACAGAATCTACCATTGAGGTCCAGAGGTGGATAGATGCTTGTAGAAGGATCTTTGGTGATTTGGGAATTGATGATGCAACTAAGAGGAAGTTGGCATCAAGGCAGCTTCAAGGGAGAGCTTCTGATTGGTGGAACTCTATTACCATCAATACTGCGGAGGAAGAGATTACTTGGGAACAATTCCAAGCTAGATTTGAAGCTAAGTTCATTTCTACAGCTCAGAAGTCTGTTCTGTTCAAGAAGTTTGTGGAGCTCAAGCAGGGAGGGAGATCTGTTCTTGAGTATGTTTCTGAGTTTGAAGCTTTGTCCAAGTATGCTCGGTCATATATTGAGTCTGCTTACCAGAAGAATGAGAAGTTCGTGACTGGTTTGGATAGTTATCTTGGGAGACAGTTGGTGGATCATTTGGACGATTCATTTGAGAAGCTTGTGGAGAAGGCTCTTAGGCATGAGAGTCTGTTTCCTAAGGAAGGACCTGTTGTTGCTGCTACCAAGGGAGAATCTAAACCACAGCAGGGTGGAAACCAGAAGAGGAAGCAGCAGCAGCAGAAGGGTAAGGATGGCCAGAAGAAGCCGAAAGGCGAGGTGACTTGCTACAATTGTCAGCAGAAGGGCCATTTCTCCAAGGATTGTAAGAATCCGAAGGCACCGATGAAGTGTCACAACTGTGACAAGCCGGGACATTTCAGGAAGAATTGTCCAGAACCAAGGAAGGACAGGCAGATTGTGCAAGCCTATGCTTTGGGGGCTGTTCCGTCGTCTTCGAAAGCTCCTACTGCTGAAGAAAAGGGAAAGAGTGTGGTTGTTCAAGGTACTCTTTTCCTATGTGGTGTTCCAGTTAGAGTTCTGTTTGATACTGGAGCGTCGCATTCATTTGTTTGTAATGAACTAGTAGGCCGGTTAGGTTTGAAGCCGGATATTGTTGATAGGCCATTGGTTGTGACTAATCCAGTTGGGGGTTCGTCTTGTTTGTGTATGTTATGCCGTGGTCTAGTTGTGTCGAGTCATGGTTGCTCTTTTGTTTGTGATTGCTTTGTTCTGAACTTTGCGGGGTTCGGAATTATTTTGGGTATGGACTGGCTTAGGAAGTATGCGGCTAAGGTTGATTGCGAAAGGTTGGAAGTGACAGTCGAGAATGTGGAAGGGCGAAAGATTGTGATACGATGTAAGCATGAAGAAGGCGTCTTCATGAGCTTCATGTATTCGCTAGTTGTTCCACGGGATGGACTGTCATCAGTGCCGATCGCTAATGGATTCGAGGATGTCTTTGACGAAGTCAAAGGGTTGCCGCCGCATAGAGAGATCGAGTTTCGAATAGATCTAGTTGAAGGAGCCAGACCTGTTGTGATGCCTCTTAGGCGGATGGCGCCTAGGGAACAGCAGGAGTTGAGGGTGCAAGTTGATGACCTTTTACAGAAAGGATTCATTCGGCGTAGTGTGTCCGAGTGGGGTGCACCAGTTGTGTTTGCAACCAAGGCAGATGGGTCGTTGAGATTGTGCGTCGATTATCGTGAGCTGAATAAGGTGACTAAGAAGAACAAGTATCCATTGCCAAGAATAGATGACTTGTTTGATCAGCTTCACGAAGCCAAGGTGTTTTCTCAGATGGATTTGGCAACGGGATTTCACCAGTTGAGAGTGGCTAAGGGTAGTGTGCCGAAGACTGCTTTTAGGACACCATCCGGTTTCTTTGAGTGGCTGGTAATGCCGTTTGGATTGACTAACGCGCCAGCATATTTTGTGGATCTTATGAATAGAGTGTTCAGAGATCAGTTGAACAAGTTCGTACTTGTGTTCGTGGATGATATTCTGATTTATTCCAGAACGGAGGAAGAGCACAAGACGCACTTGCGTATTGTTTTGGAGATCTTACGGAAACATCAGCTGAAGGCTAAGTTTTCGAAGTGTCACTTCTGGAAGAGTGAAGTGAGGTTCTTAGGCCATGTGATTTCTGGAAATGGAATAGCGGTTGATCCCGCTAAGGTGGCAGCAATCCAGGATTGGGTTAGACCTAAGAATGCATCTGATGTGAGAAGTTTTCTTGGATTAGCAGGATATTATCGACGGTTTATTAAAGACTTCTCCAAGATAGCTGCACCGTTAACAGGATTGACGAAGAAGAACCAAGTGTTCTGTTGGGATGCTAAGTGTGAGCAAGCTTTCGGAATCCTGAAAGAGAGATTGACGAGTGCTCCTGTTTTGACTATTCCAAGTGGGAATGATGAGATGGTGGTTTACACCGACGCGTGTGGTACTGGACTTGGGGCAGTGCTGATGCAGAAGGATAAAGTTGTTGCGTATGCCAGTCGACAACTGAAGCCGCATGAAAGGAATTACCCAACTCATGATTTGGAGTTAGCGGCGATTGTATTTGCTCTGAAGATGTGGAGGCATTATCTGTTGGGAGTTCGATTTGAGTTGTTTACGGATCATAAGTCGTTGAAGTATCTTTTCTCCCAGAAGGATTTGAATCTTCGGCAGCAACGTTGGCTAGAGTTTTTAGCATCATATGATTTTGGTATAGCTTATACTCCGGGAAAAGGTAACGCAGTGGCTGATGCGTTAAGTCGAAGACATGCGGGATTGGGAGCCATGTTTTCTGAATGGAAGAGTCTCGAGTATTTAGCTGGATTTGACTTCAGGCCTAGATGCGAATTGGAACCTGAAATGTTGGCAAACTTATCGATAAGACCGACTCTTGTGGAAAGGATTGGCGAGAGTCAAAAGCGAGATGATAAGCTTGTCAAGATTATCCGTGAATTGGAATCTGGATTGGAGCCAGAAAAGGATAAAGGATTCGAGGTCGATAGAGAAGGTTGGCTTCGAAAGCAAGGACGACTAGTGGTTCCCGATATAGATGAATTGAGGAGTGAAGTTCTGAAGGAAAGTCATCACTCGAAGTTGACAATTCATCCAGGTGGAAATAAGATGTATCGGGATATGAAGAGAACCTACTACTGGGAAGGCATGAAGAAGGATGTTGGAGATTTCATTTCCAAGTGTATGAACTGTCAGTTGGTAAAGGCTGAACAGAAGAAGCCAAGTGGATTGCTTCAACCCTTAGAAGTTCCTACATGGAAGTGGGAACAAGTGTCGATGGATTTTATTGATGGATTGCCTAGAACCAGAACGGGAAATGAAGGGATTTGGGTCATTGTGGATCGTCTGACTAAGAGTGCACGATTCATTCCTGTTCGATCGACTAGGACTGCATCAAAGTTGGCTGAGTTGTATGTGAAGTGGATAGTTCGATTCCATGGTATTCCGAAGAGTATAGTGAGCGATCGAGATCCATTGTTCACTAGTGGATTTTGGAAGAGCTTCCAGGAAGTTTTGGGAACCGAGTTGTGTTTGAGTACAGCTTATCACCCTCAGACAGATGGTCAGACCGAGAGAGTCAACCGAGTTTTGGAAGATCTTCTTAGAGCATGTGTTTTGGACTTCGGAGGATCATGGGAAGATCACCTTCATTTGGTGGAGTTTGCGTACAACAACAGTTACCAGTCAAGTATTGGTATGGCACCATATGAGGCATTGTATGGAAGACCGTGTAACTCTCCGACATGTTGGTTGGAAACTGGGGAAAAGCTGATACTTGGGCCAGAGATGATTCGACAGACTTCGGATTGCATAGAGATCATTCGGCAACGAATGAAGGCAGCCCAAGACCGTCAGAAGAGTTATGCTGATAAGCGTCGAAAGGATTTGGAGTTCGACGTGGGAGATATGGTTTTTGTGAAGATTTCTCCACTGAAGAATGTTATTCGATTCGGGAAGAAAGGAAAATTGACCCCGAGATTTGTTGGACCATTCCCGATCATCGAGCGAATTGGAAAGCTCGCCTACAGATTGGAGTTACCGGAGAAGATGTCGGGTGTGCACAATGTTTTTCATGTATCGTATCTACGGAAGTATGTGCACGACTCGAGAACGGTGGTTTCTGCTGATAGCTGTGAAGACTTAGAAGTTGATCCAGTTGATAGAAGACCTCGTAAGCCACTTCGTGTTGTGGAAACCGACACGAAACAACTTAGGAGGAAGGTAGTTAAGTTGCTCAAGATACAATGGAGTGATGATGATAACGACTGTACGTGGGAGGTGGAAGAGAGGATGAAAGCAGCTCATCCTGAACTCTTCAAGGTATGGCCCTAAGGTGTCGTGTCATCTCACGATATTGTAACTTGTTCTAATTTTAGAATTCTGTACGCTAAGTTAGAATTGGATGCATGGTTTGTTGATTGCTATGGATGGTAGGCGTACAGAATAGTCTTTGATTGCTTTGTTTGCTTGGAATTTCGGGGGCGAAATTCCTAAGGGGGAGAGAATGTAACGACCCGTATTTTTCACGGATCGAAAAGTTCGTCAAATCTGGAATTTTTGCATTTTTAAGTCATTTCAGATTTTTTTTGGGGAAATTTGTCTAAGTCCTAGGTCGTACGCGACCTAAGGGTTGTTGGCAACTTAGAGGAGGTCTGCGACTTAAGAAATGTTGTGAGCGACCTAAGTTTTGTTAAGTGTTAGGTCGGCTGGGAAAGTTAGCGACCTAGTAGTTGCCGAGTTAGCGACCTAGTAGTTGCCGAGTTAGCGACCTAGTAGTTGCCGAGTTAGCGACCTAGTGGTTCTGAGTTAGCGACCTAGTGGTTCCGTGTTAGCGACCTAAGGAGTTAGCTTGTTAGCGACCTAAGGAGTTAGCTTGTTAGCGACCTAAGGAGTTAGCTTGTTAGCGACCTAAGGAGTTAGCTTGTTAGCGACCTAAGGAGTTAGCTTGTTAGCGACCTAAGGAGTTAGGCTATGTGTTAGGTCGTAACACTGTTAGGTCGTATGTTGTGTTAGGTCGCGTAGATTGCTAAGTTGTTAGGTCGCTAGAATAGTTTGTGTTAGGTCGTAACACTGTTAGGTCGTATGTTGTGTTAGGTCGCGTAGATTGCTAAGTTGTTAGGTCGCTAGAATAGTTTGTGTTAGGTCGTAACACTGTTAGGTCGTATGTTGTGTTAGGTCGCGTAGATTGCTAAGTTGTTAGGTCGCTAGAATAGTTTGTGTTAGGTCGCGTAGATCTATCTGTTAGGTCGGAGAAGCTTAGGTCGGAGAGTCTTAGGTCGGAAACGACCTAGGGAGATAGCCAGATTTCGACTTAAGGACAGATTTCAGCTATAAATAGGAGGGGTTGTTCTCACTTTTTGGGATCCGGATTTTTGAAGCGACGAAGTGCTGCCATTTTGAGAGCTCGACTTCTACACTTCTTCACTTCTTTTCTCCACTTTAATCTAGTGCTTCCATCCATCCAAATCGAAGATCGAGATTGAAGATTCAAAAGCTTGGATTGAAGATCTTCATCTTTTCAAGAGAGATTTCTTCATTTGAAGCGGATTTGTGATAGATCTAGCTTCATCCTTCGCTGTCCAGATCTGAAGTGTGTTGATTTGAGGTTGTTTAGGTGATTTGGTGAGTGGTGATTATCTCTCACACGGATCCAAAGGAGTATATCGGATTGTTGGCTTGTTTTGGTGTTAAAATAGAGATTTCCATGCATTTTCTTCATCCTATGTGTAGATCCATATAGATCCATTGTTCATGATGATGTTACATCCATTTTATCATATGTTAACCTATGCAAGTTCATTCTTCAAATTCGTAGAGATATAATCCATGTTTTCATGCTTATTGGACTTTCAACTCTTTAATTACGAAAATGCCATTATTGTTATAATTGTCTACTTAGATCATATTTGAATGCTTGATTGCTTGGATTGATGTTTGATTTGATTGCTTATTATGAACTAGATGATTGATGATTAGATTTAGATCGAAGATGATTCAAAAGCTAAGGGAAAGGCTCTTGAATTGGAAAAGCTGCTCGTGGCATATGTAGCGGGATGATGAAGCTCTTATGCATAGATTCGATGATGCGATGATGAGATGAGGCTTTGCGAGGATGTAATGAAGCGAGGCATCATATGATGAAGACTTGGTCTAATCCAGACGGGATCATTCCAAGCATGTTGATAACTCGGTGATATGATTCGGGTTGAAGATAATGAATGGATATGAGGATAGTCGTCGAGGAGGATGACCAGGAGGCTTGGATAGCATCGTTGTTGAAGGTTCTAGCATGCTCTAAGCAAGAGTACGTTTGGGCAGATTCGATAGTCCCAACGGCCAACTGTTGATGGTCGAGTACTCTGGGCAGATTCGATAGTCCTAGGCACGGGCTGCGACGACGTGCGGGAGTTATGTCTAGAACCGGGGTTTCCATTAGCCCTTGACGGACGGCTGAAAGAATGTGCCGGTCATTCAATTAACGGTGATATCGAAGCAATGATAACAGTGATAGCCAGAGTCATGGATGTTTGGTTGTATCGTCATTCGGACTCAAGAGCGGTATTTTCTGGGTGCTTATCTGATTTAGGCCTTGGTACTTGGAAAACATCGCCCTTGACTCGAGTGATAGTAGCTTTACTTTAAATTGTATGCTCTGCTATGTTTGCTTCTGCTTAGTGTGTGTCTGGGGGCTATCACTGTAGAATGAGGTTGGAGTGGGAGGGTTGTATTCCTATTCCTTTTCCTTTATGCTCTTTTGGTATGTTGTTAGTTAATTTACTGCTCACTAAGACTGTTGTCTGACTCAAGGCTTTATGTTTTAATTCTTATTGCCTTGGGCTGTTCGTCCATTTTGGGACGGGCAGACTAGGTAGCAGGTGACAGGTGCTGTTCTCTTCTCACGATGCTGATATCGAAGACGAGCTAGAGGGTTGCATATTATTTTCTTATATGTACTGGATATTCCGCTGTTTTGTATTCTCTGAGAGATTTGTAGTGAGGCTGGATGTATTGACTATGTGGATGCTTGTATTCAACTATTATGAAGTTTTATATGATGTCATTTTGTTCTGTAAAGCTTCACTATACATATGTTCTATTGTATTTTGTCCATGCGCTGTGAGTAATACGATAGATCCTGTTGTTTTAATCTTGTCTTGACAATCGTCCATGGTCGCCTGGCACACTTTACAGCGCTCTATCTCTAGATTCGGTGCAGGGGTCATGGGCGGTCGTCACAGACTCGAAGCCTATTAGGGTTTGTCTCGGGTAAATTTAGTTGGTCTCGAGTAGATTTTGGTGATTGCAGTTTTTAGCCTGGCAGTGTTTAAATTTTTAATGAGTTTTTAAAGGGTTTGAAACGGAATTTAAAACTATGTTTAAATCAAGTTTTCATACAGGTTCAAGTCTAAAACTGGTTTTCTATATTTAAGATAATAAGTTTAAAAAAAAAATTATTAAAATGTTTAAACCTCTTTAAAATGTTTTAAAGTATATTTTAAAAGGGTTGAATGAATAAATTGATTTAAAATCTTATAAAATTATTTTTTTAAATGTTAGTGTTTCTTAACATTTGAATTTAAGAAGATTTTATAAATTTGATTTAAATTGGTTAAAGTTAAATTGTAATCTATTTTAAATCTTTTAATTTAAAATGAATTAAAAGAAAGATTTTAAAGTAAAATGTTTTAAAGACTTTTGTTAATAATAACTAAAGTAGTTAAAGGTTAATACTTTAGTTCAGAAAGTAATTAAGATTTAATTATATAGGAGTAATTAAATTAATAAGGTAATTAAAGAATTGATAAAAATTAATGAGGGATCATTAATTAAGGATTATTAAATAATTAATGAATGGGATTAATTTTGATAATCAAATAGAGTAATTAATTAATAATAATCATTTTATGAAATTGGTTAAGTATAATTACTTAATGGAAGTAATTAAAGAAATTAATTACTTAAGATAATTAATTAAATAAATTTGATAATTTTAAATTAATTAGTTAAATTAATTTAAGATAATGATTTGGAGATTTGATAATTACTTGGAGGTAATTAGTGAAAGTATAAATTACTTAGAAAAGTAATTAAAGTAAATTAGTGGAGGTAATTAACTAAAGATGGTTTAATAAAAGTAAATTGAGTTAATTACTTTAAATAATTAATCAAGGGATTAATTAAAGGATAATTAATTAAGGAGTAATTAATTTATGAAGTATAGTAATTAAGGGTAGTTAATTACTAAATGAGATTAATCAAAGGTGATTAATAAATGTGACTAATTAATTATTAATTTAAATAAGATAATTAATAAAGAAGTAATTAAGGATCATTAATTAATATAATTAATGATGTAATTAAGGATTGATTAATTAAGATTAATTAATAATAAGTGATTAAAGTAATTAATTAATTATAATTAATTAAGGAGTAATGTAATTAAGTACAATTAATTAATAAATGAAGTAATTAAAGATTAATTACTAAAATGGTTTAAGATAATTAATTTGTAAAATTAATTAAGGATTAATTACTTAAAGTAATTAAAGGATAATTAATCAGGAATGATTAATTAAGATAAATACATAGAGTATGATTAATTAATTGGTTTAATTAATAATTAAGTAAGCAGGATTTATAGAATGAAGTAATTAGTTTAATTCACTTTAAATTAATTAGATGATATAAATCATTGCTTAAGGATGGATGAATGAGATTGAATGTATTTCATTGTTTGATATCTCTGATGAGATATGATTGATATATGATATGGATGTTTGGTTGAATTATAATGATAATGTGAATTATCTGTTTGGGATGATAATGTAGATTATCTATTGAATTATCTATCTTTGTGTATATAGATAAGAATTGAATTGTTTTAACCTTAAAACAACTTGGCCCTTAAAAGATACGTTTTGGATTTCGATGAGACCGGGATCGGGTTTCCGTATACCGGAATTCCAGGTCTGGAGACCCGAATACCACATCGATCCAAATGAACGATAGGTCGTGAATCTCAAGTGAAGATGAAGATTCAGAGTGCAAGGGTTATTGTCGTTAACTCTGAGGGTGATTCCAAAACGAGTGTAACGAGATAATGCCTTCGGTTTCGTTCGAACCCGGAACGAACTTGTATGGATTGAATGCTTTCAGCACATCGTCAGGCGGACGATGAGCATTCTAAGTGATATGTTCTGATTATAGGTAATCGTAACCTCAAGCCTCATCAACCGGAAATGGCTAAAACAGGGGAGGTGCATCAAGGCTTCGTGGGTAGCACCCACTGAGAGCAAGATAGATCCCTGTCTAGAGGTCCCTTTTCTTTTATTCGGCTTAGTGTGTGGTTGGTCGCGCCAACTACGGGATTATCTTGTTCGGAATTATCCAGTAAGGGATGGTTCCGGCTTTGTGTTGCAGGGGAGCGGGCGTACTCCTCGGTACGGTGATCTAGGCCACGTACTGTGACGGGCGGTACCCCAGTAGCCCTGCCATTGTATGGAAACCCATTCTTCCTACGTGCCCTTACGGTTTTGATTTTATAACACACTTTGTGGCTAGTATGCTGGAATTTAATAATGTAACAATTTCAGCTATTTCATATTTATTTGAAAACCCTAGACCCTATTATAATATAACTGGATTTCCTATCAAATGTTTTGGTTAGCGTAAGGTAAAAACTTACCCATGTTTATTTGTGGGGAGTCTTACGTGATACCTTTTCTTTCTAAAGGTTTTGAAGTTAAGCAAGTTTAACCTGTTACTCACACCAGACCCATGTCTGACCCAAGTTGTTTATTTCTGTTTTATAAACTCTTGGGTACTCAAATTTTTACGAGTAGCCAAGGGATTCAGGTTTAGCTTTGACGAATTGTGGAGGAGCAATGGAGCAGGAGGCTTTAGCGTTGTAGATATATATAGTAGTTCCGCTGTGTCTGTATCTCTGTAGTGTATTGAGTTGTAATGTCTAGACGGATGTTATAACTGTCTAGTAAGTGATGTATATGCTGTGTAACTCTGTAAAGTGTTGTATACTATGTAATAGTATATGTTATTAATATAATTTATTCGTTCCGCTGTGAGATCGTTGTTGTTGTTTCTTTCTTTCTTCTCTTCTTTTCTATTTTCTACCCCTTTCTTTCTTATTAATGATACGACTTTCTGTGGAGAAAAAGTCGGGTCGTGACAGTGGTATCAGAGCATAGGTTGAGCGAATGCCTAAGCTTTTGGTTAAGTGAATATCAGAACACTAGGTTGAGTGAATACCTAGGTTCGGAAGGATTGTTCATTAGAGATAGGATCTGTAGCAACCTATTTGAGTCTGAGTATATATATATACGAGAGCGCGTATTTGTTAGTTATATAAAATGGTTTTATATTGTGTTAATTGATCGGTTGAGTGGTATATGGATTCTGGTCAATACGAGTAGCTAACGTTATTGATAGGGATCTCTAAACACTTGGACCAGGCCAACGGACACAATATTGTTTTAAAAAGGTAGATGAAATAATTTTACCCAGATATAATTTCTATATAAAAAAGTATCATTTTAAATGTATATTGTATTTGTAATGATTGGTTGAGATGATAATAATTTATCATCTAGGATTAGGAGTCTGAGTGTTGAGGTTGGAAGTGTATCTGCCGAGACGGTGTTGGGTCTACAGTCTTTCTCGAGTGAACTTTACAGTTGTGTAAGGATTTCACAATCTCTGAAGGAAACCTGTTAAGGTTCGGAGTTCATCTTAGGAGTTGGATGAGTAGAGTTGGATCTGTCGGAGAACAGAAGCGAGTGATGGTATCTCAGGTAATAGTAGCTGTGTGATGAGATGCAGTGACTATGGATGTTCCCGAAGATGTTTTCTTTGGAACAAGTTAATGAAGTGTGTCTGTTTCGGTGTTGTGGCTGAGTTCAGCATGGTGATTCTGTTTGAGGTTCGAGTTTCTCGAAGAGCTTTGGATTGAGAAGTCTTTGGCATCTGTGGCAGCGGTGCAGCTCGGAGTATTCTGTGTGTTGGCAGTAAGTTTTTCTGGATGAGCAGTTTTCTGAAGGTGAAGTTCAGAAGCAGCAGAGTGGATCCATTTCTTCGATAGATTGGATAGTTAAGTATAAGCTGTTCTGATTGGTAAAGAGAGAACAGTTTTCTTTGCAGTTAGGCTGGGTTGATCGCAAAAGTGACTTGCGATAGTTTGAGTATTCTCTTGAGTTATCTGAGATTTTCTGGGATGTGTTGTCCAGTCTGTGCTTGTGTTCTTCATCAGCATTCTTATCTACTCTAGATCAGAGTGGTGTAGCGGAAACAGTTTGGCGAGTGCTCCTGTTTGTCTTTTCCAAATAGGAGAAGTTAGTTCAGTCTACTGATGGTAGTAGAGTTGTGTTTTGGATTGGGTAGATCTTGAGAGGATCATTTTTTCGGGTTATTTTTGGTCTAGTTTGTTTCTAGAAGCATCGGCGAAGGTTGAGCTGATCAGAAAGGATTTGTAGGAAGCCGAGATCGTCTGAAGATTTTGTGGATAAGAGACGAAGGAATTTGAAATTCGAAGTTGGAGACTTCGTTGTTGTGAAGTTTTTCTCTGATTAAAGGGAGCTATAAGATTGGGTAAGTCTCGGAAGTCAGCTCCGAGTTGTTTTGGATCTTTTCTATGTTCTGATTTGGATAAGAGTTTGATCTACTGGATTGAATTGTCAGTTTGGATAACTGGAATTCAATGTATTTTACATATCTCTGAGGGAGTACGTGTTTGATCTATCTCTGGTTTTGGAACCAGCAGTTCTAAAGGATTTGGTTGTTGAGTCAGACTCGTCTGTAGTCTGATATTCTGTTTAGTTTTGTAGATCTAGATGAGTAAGAGCTCTATAGCTTAGTAGTATTGATTGTTTGGATTCTGTAGAGCGAGTATCCTGATATATATATATATATACTTGGGGAAACTCGAGGAAATTCTATTCAGAATTTTTCGCTGGATAGTTAGAATTGTTTGTTTGGGTGAATTGTTTGTTATGGTTGTTAGCATATGGATGATAATATATGCTTGTGATTTAAATAGATTATTAAATTACCTTTGCTTTAAATTTCGGGGACGAAATTATTTTAAGGGGGGAGGAATGTAATATCCCGAAAATTTGGGGCAAAATCAATTTAATAATCTGTTTAAATAATTAAATTGATTTGCTAATCTTTGATAATTAAATTTGAATTGGTTTAATAATCTAATTAAATAAATATTTAATTAGTGAATTTTACTAATAAAATGATTTCTATTTATAATATATATATATAAGTGTATATATTGTAAATAGATAAGCTTGGGTTTGAAATTTAAATAAATAAATAAAATCTTGTTAAATTTTCTAATGTATATTCTTATAGTTTGGAAATTATGATTTATTTAATATAGGCTTTACAAAGCTATTTAAACAAAATAACTATATGGTTTAAAATGAGATGAATAATAAGGATTATTTTATTTCTTTTTGAATATTGCTTAACAAATATGATTTAAGAAGTATATAAATATATATATATATATATATATATATATATGTTTAAAATACAATTTACATATGATATGTTAATTCATTTAATAATAGTAGTAATTTATAATCTCTTTATAAATTATTTAAAATTGATAAATGAGTTATTTCCAAACAATATCAATAGTGTATTGTTTTTATAAAATAGATTTTTATGTAAAATAAGATTTTAAAGAATTTGAATGTGTTCTTTTAAATTGACTTTAAATTGGATTTTAAGTATAATTTGAATTTGGATTTAGATTTAATTTTGAATTCAAAAAGAGGTAATATTCAAATAGTTTTGGATTTCAAAATATATGTAAACTTTTATTTATAATAATTAGTTTTGTTTCTTTATAATTAATATATATATATAGATATGTATTTTAAGAAAAAGGTTTTTATATTTAAAATAAATAAAAGAAATTACTAAAAAGACATGTGTTAGCTCCTAAGGCTTTAATATAATATGTGTTATAAGATTAAGGTGATAGAAGGACAAGTGTCAAATAAAATGTAGTTTTTCTTTTATTTTTATTTTTAAAAAGTATTTCAGCTTATATAAACATTTCCTTCTTCTCTTCCATTCTTTTCTTATTCTTTTTCTAAAATCTAAGCTGAGTGCAAAACTGAGAACACTCCATAAACAATTCGGTAATCATCTTCAAAAACCTGTAAATCACTTCCCTGTAATACATTTTTCAAGTTCAAAGCAAAATCTCTGTAACCATTCTCCAAACAAACCTGTAATCAATCCTCTGTAAAGATTTTTCTTCAAACCATAATTCATCTTCAAAACCAACAACCTGTAATATATTTTCCAAAAATCAAACAAAGCCTTCATTTTTCAAAATCAAACAAGAACCTGTATTTGCTTCAAATCTGGAAGCATGTTCAAAAGCAAGTTCTGGAATTCTAGCCTGTAAATTCTTTTTAAAATCAAGATTTGAGCAACATCTCAATAAAGCAAGATTTTGGCATGCATGCAAGTTTCCAGCAAGCAATGCAAGTTTCCAAATCAAACATTCAAGTTAAAAGTTTAAGAAGCAAAAGGCATCTCAGTTAAAAGTTCAAAAGCTTTTCAAAACATATCTGGAAGCTCTGTCTTCTTCAAATTAGGTGAGTAACAATACTTTTAAAATTTAAGGATAAAATCTGGTTGCATGTTTACCTCTAAAAATAAGTTATCTGTGAATATATTTTTAGGTATATCTCTATGCATGTATGTATATATGTTGGTGTGCATATATGTTACCTGTGATAGCTCTGTTCTTCAAATCTTTTGCAAATCTGTGAATAACCTCATTATTGAACTTAAAGTATAAGTTAGTTTGAATATTATGGCTGTGATTAATACTGTGTTAGTGAAGTATGTTTGCATGATTATAATTGCTGAAGTATATTATATACAGGCATGTGAATGTTTATAACTTTTCTGTTTACAGTGTCTCTGTTTATGTCTTGATTTAAATTCAAATTCTTTCATTTAATCTTCGTTTATACTTAAGACTTAGAAGAACATTGTTTGTTTCATTCCAACCTCTAGTTTAGAATTGACTTAAGTTAAAATGCATTTTTAATGATTCAGGAACTCAAGAAAACAGTGCCAACTTTAAATATGACAAAATTCGAACTATATAATTTGCGAATTCAGGTGTGTAAATGGAATTCTTGTACTTCAATATGATTTTTAAAGGTTAAATCACCATTTTTAGAATGGAAATAAAGGAGCAGTTCGTGTTTGTTCAAATTTCGTATGATTGGCGAATTCAGATGATTTAAGAATCTATGGGGCTCGGGGTTTCGAGTGGAGGTGGAGGGGCCTACGAGGATGTTGGGAAAAATGGATGGAGATGATCTCGATCATCGAGGCGACAACGGCAAGCATCTGTAGTTCGTAAACCTAGTTTTTTTGTAGAGGCTTTTGTTTGATTCGTTTACCCTCTATAGATGATCGAGTGGCATATGACTTTGTGGGATGATGGCATGAGAATTGACGATGGTGTGACTGGAAGCGCTTGCGATCTGATGATCGGAGAAGTTGGATTCGAGGAAGTATCCAGGTTGGGACTGTTTCCAGGTAATGATCTATTTGCTCGATTTTGATTGATGAGGCAGTTCGTGGTTCTGATGATTGGGATCGCGAGTGGGTGTCGTAGACGACATGCCGGAGTTGGGAGTGATGGTCGGAGGCGATCGTTACGCCTGTGCACGTGCACATGTACGTTTCGTGTAAAGACCCGCAAATCCGTCTTCCGAAAACCCGACACTGCTACGTCCACTGTAGCAACTACCGAACAATCGGATGGCGGAAACGCGAACTTTAATGTTTAAAAGAAGAAGTAGAAGAAAAGATAGGAGAAAAAGAGAAGAAGAACAGAACAACAATAGAGACAGAAACAATATCAAAATCTCACATATCGCAGCGGAACAATATATAATAGATAAATGAATAATCTTTAAAACAAAGAACTATGTCATTTTATACATACATCAATCATCAGAGTCAATATACAACAATGGACAGTTATATAACTTATCCTCATACAGAATACACAGCGGAATAAATAATATCAGATACAAATCTACGTCTCGTCCTCCAGCTTATCTCCAAAGCTCCAGAATATCCAGAATATCCTGATAACCTAACTCTAGACTGCCCGTGTGGAAATTGGTGGGCACCCAGAGTTTAGAAGGGAAACAATAAACTCCGAGTCAGTCATGGTGACTGGTGTGAGATCGTAAAACAGTTATTCTTTATAACAACAAAATAATTTTTTAAGTCAAGTCGCAATGCTTTTGGAAAATGAAACTACCATAAGACCTCCCACCACACACACAATGCAAACGCAGACTTGGAGGAGATTTCTTCTTATGATAGTCAAAGATGCTTACTACGCAAAAATCAAATTCTTTTGGATATTATTATTAGTGCATAGTGGAAAACATTTCGAAAGTATAATATAAATCTTAGCCAGCATAGGTACCATTATATTATGCCCGCTATAGCTGCCTCCTGAGGAGACAGGTTATACAATTGAAATCGTAAAGGCTCGTATTGTTTCTTTGGATTTCCAACAAATGGTCAGGCTAAGGAACTTCCTATCCACGATGGGTACGTCCCTGGAATAGACGACCCGAGAACCTAACCGGATCTCTGCCAACACAAGGCCGGGTTACCTCTGCAAAAATAGGTAACTACTGACACGCGTATGCCATCCCCCGATCGTCACCGATCTTCCCGAGGATCCCCGATTTCCAACAAACCACATAGATAATAATAATGCAGTAACCACAGAGGTTAAGTATCTGGGCTCCATACCATGATACCACCTTTATCCAGAAGGAATGACATACACTAAGGGGCGCTACTCCCTAGAACCTTGCCGCATCCTTCCTGTTTCGACCATTTCCGGGGTGTGAGGCTCGACGAAGTCTCGTCCACAAAGCTACGCTTTCTCAAAAAGCCCTGCTTCGGGTCAAACAAAATGATCAACCTATGATCATAAAGATATAAGATCAAACAAATGATCATATCGCAAATGATCAAACACTGATCATTTCACAGCAACACTCAGTATGCCACGTTACCAAATTGGGATATATCGCTGATAAATTTCAACTACATAACCTCTGAGCTCGTACGTCTCAGAGAAGGGTGTTAAGCTAAGAGAATAAATTCTCCGCCACCAACAGAAATGTATTTGAAAGAAATCAGCTTTATATCTCAAATTGTAACGTCAGACACACAATCCATACAAGTCTGTTCCGGGATCGAACAGAACCGAAGGCACTTCTCACGAAGCCCTTGCATATCCGGATAATTTTCAATCACGTCAGGACTTCCCATCACTAAGGGTGATAAAACCTCTAAACCGGAGATCAGCCGATGTAGAGTAACTCGACGGTAATCCTTCCGTTTTCAAAAATATCCGGTCTTCAACACCGGTCTTCAAATGCAATTCATAACGACGTATCACGTATTCGGAATGGGTTATACGACCCCATGGTCCTTTCCCGGCTAACCCGAATAGTGAGCGATTATTCAAAATAAGTGTGGCATTCAAATTCATCCAATTCACAACAAATACCTATCTAAAGGTAATTATTGATAGTCGGTTATTTAACTATCAATAAAGATGCGCAACATCATCAGATTCCAAATAATTTTTCCAAATTATTTATCTTCAAAAAAAAAAATATCTTTACTAGATATAAAATTTCCACACTTCAAAAATAAATCAACGTTTATTTTTCTAAACAGTTTCCCTTTCCTTTATAAATTCCATATTGAATTTACATTTTTCGAATATCTACTAATATTCGATTTTCAATCGTTTTCAAATATTCAATTTCGATTTATCTTTAAGAAGATAAAATCTCAAAACGTTTCATTTCATTTTGGAAGACATTCCATACTTATTTAATAATAAGTGTTTCACAAATCTTTTATTTTCAACATTTGAAAATATTCGATATACTTAAATCAAATTAAGTATATATTTCATTCTTTAAGGAAATCTATTTTCTATAACAACATCAATTTGAGTCAAAACGAATGTTACGTAAAACATCGTTACGACGACTCAAAATCACTAGTATAGGGATTCAGAGTTAAGATAGATGTATAAATCCCAATACTATATAAAACATTTCCTTCCGGAAATCATTTACTATAACAACAATGTTATAGTCCACCATTTCCTTAAATTTCTCGAAAACGTCTATTTCAACAAGTACTGTTGAAATCTATGCTTTCGACTCATAATACATTTTAAACATCTTTAAAATGTTTACTTCATTTTTAATATCACTTCTTCAACAATAAATCCATTTTATTTAATAATATATTCACTGTCCAAAATCGTGAATATAATTCACTTAACCCAATTTTCAATAATCTCTACACTTTTTATTTCAATAAAAATTCGCTATCCAAAAATGCGAATATAACTTCTTTGATAATCTTCTATATTTAATTTATCAAATTCAATTGATTTTTTGAATTTATAAAAACCACGTTTATAAATTCTCTTTCTATTTTAATAACAACTTTGACTTATAAATTTTCTTTTATTTACTTCTATAATTTACTTATCAAAATAAGTGATTTCGGATTTATAAACAACGTTTATAAATCGCATAACAATTTCAACTTATAAAATCATTTCATTTAGCAATTTCTATTCATATCTCATCTAAGTGCAAAAGTCAAATTTATAAGTAAATTTCTTATAAATCCTTTATTCTACAATTTCATTCATTTTAACTTCACAATTTATACATCTATAAATTTCATATCAATTTAACTTCAAAATTTATAAATCTATAAATTTCATATCAATTTTCCAAATTCGTTTCAATTTGCCAATTAAATTTCTAATTGGACTTCCCACTTATTTCTTTTTAAATAAATTCCTTTTAAAGAAAATAAATTTCTTTATCTCTTTCAATCTATTTAAAAATCCAAATTTTAAATTAAATTCCTCAATTTAAAATCACTATTATATGAAATTCATTTATTTAACCATTTCCATTTTATTCTGGAATAAATTCGATAATATTATAAAAATTAGCTTTTATACTTTTAAATTCTTTTCTTCGAATTTATTCAATTTCTAAAAATTTATTTACTTAAAAATTTCTATTTTGATTTCAAAAATTCAATTTCATATATTTTTGGAATCCAATGATATCAAACATCCATTCAGCTAAATTTTAGCTTCAAACAATTTCCAGATATCAATATGATTAATAACATCAATATAATCATTCACAGATTCATATCACAGTATAAATAAATTCAATCAATGTGAGGGGTCCAGTTGGATCCCTCCAACCTGTTTCCCTGCATCCAAAGATGTTAGCACAATACCAATTCCGCTCCAGTACGGAATTATCGCGGCATATGGGTTTTATAAAAATCCGCTTACTAACGGCGCAATAGGGTCTCATCCGCTATACGAGGCGGGAAAATCATCAATCCAATATATACATATGCCAATATGTATATATTGCTATATATATAGATATATCCTATTATATCTAATAGCACATTCAATAGCAATCATATCAATCAATAACTGTATAATTAAATTTTCCTTCGAGTGAGAAAATCTCACCTTAGCTTTTATTTTGCGATTCCCTTTTTCGTTCTAACTTGATTTTCTTCATTTAACCTTGTATAAATAAATTTATACAATTCATCAATATTTGAATTAATCGATAAATTAATTACCATTTATTAATTTAATTTAACTAACAATTATTTTAACTGATAATTAAATTTCAAATCAAATTTCCTATGATAATAATTTTAGTTAGAAAATGATTTAATTTTAACTAATGATTAAATTCTAAATGAATAATTATATTTCAAACCAATTTTCTTAAATAATCCTTTATTGGCCAAAATAATCTTAAACAAATATATTACTTTAAAATTTCTACCTTTTCGAAGTTTATTTATATATATATAAAACTACACTTTATAAAAATCCAATATTTATATAGCCTTATATATATTTTCTTTTTTCCAAAACAGTTAAAATTCCTGTTCTCATAAATCTTAACTATATAATATTTCGGTTTGAACATGATTATATTAACAGTATATAACTTCATTTTATTTTTATCCCTTTCCAACCAGAAAATTTCTTATATTAGACTGTATATATATTTTTTTCTGACTAAAAGTTTTCTGTTTTAACTAGATATTCATATTTTCAATCTGTGTATATATATATATATTCAAGTTTAAATCGAGAAAAAGATAAGATCGAATACCTCGCTGCCTGCAGCTCGATGCGACTTCGCCTCCACCACCGACGTAGGCACCGCCTCGAACGAACTAATCCGTCCCCTCTAACTTACAACAGGTCGCTGCTACCCATCAACGCCGACGTCGTCGACTATCAGATCGAGATTGCCTCGACGCTCCGACCTCTCCCACAAGGTCGCGCCACCATATGAGTCCACGAGCATCCAGGCTTCATGCCAAACTTGATTCCAGGCGAACCTAATTTCCCACCATTGCGACCCACTCGACGACCCCAACCAAGCCCGACAACTGTCGCGACGAACTCTCTGACCTCGCGAGCTCCAAATTCCGTCTCGCGACTTCGTCCATTGATTTGAATTCGATTAGTGTTTCGATTTAGGAGGTGGTTCCTGTGATATCCCGGGTTTTTGGGCAATTTAAATTTAATAATCTGTATTAATAATTTAACTGGATTGATAATTTTCTTTATAATTTTAATTTAATTTGGTAATTTAATCTTTTAAAGATCAATAAATATTTAATCTGGCTATATTTAATTTGGTAATACTTGATATTTTCTAATAATTTAAAATTGATAAGATTTGTTTGATAAAGCTAATAAAATATTATTCTATTTATATATATATATTTTATATATATTGTGGATAGAGAGATCTTTTGTTTTAATTAAAAGATGAATTTTTCAAATTGTAATATATATGTATGTATATATTGTGATCTAAAGCTTTAGTTTTAAAATTAATATTTTTCCAAAAGTTACTTTAAGATTTATTCAATTGTTTTCAAAATATAAGATAATTGTTTATTTTAAATATGATAGTTTAAATAAAGTTTTATTTTGTATTCTTTAAAGTGTTTAAAATTTAATAAAGGTTTTAATTTGTTTCTTTTAATAAGTATAAGACTAAAATGGTTTATAAATTTATATATTAAGATTTAAAATAAACTTTCTTTTAAAAATTATCTCTTAAACAATAAAAATAATCATTTGGAGTTAAAGATATATGTATAAGAATTTATTTGAACTAGGATTTGTTTTATAATATTTTTCTCTAAAAGTAATTATATATATACATATATACTAAGATAATGTTATTAATCAATTAAAGTAAGTATGAAAGGTAAGATATTAACATTTAAATTAAATAATTTTTTTTTTATTTACTTAGGACATGTGTTAATATCTTAACACATGGTAATAACATTTGTAAGAAAACTAAATATGCCTTAACATTTGTATATGCATGCAATAATACAAGTGGCATACTTAATTTCTTTTGAAATTTAATTATAAGTAAATATAGAATAAGAGATGATCTTCATTTTCTTCTTCAGTTCAAAATCGTTCAAAACATACTTTCTCAATTCTGTTTCTCCTCTTTTCTGAAACTAAAAACAAAATCAAAACAGAAACAAAAATCAAATCTGCAAACAAATAAAAGATCAAGCAACTAACTCACCAACTAGATTTCAGCTTCAACCTGCATTTTCAAAAATGAGATCAACTTGCAATTTCAAATCAACCTGCAATTGAAATGAAGATCAACAGCAGCTTCAACCTTTAAAACATCATATTGTAAGCATGCAAAGGATTTTCAATCAAAAGCAAATCAAAGGCAACTTAAAATAACCCAGATTTCAAGTACCTGGGATGAATTTAAACTTCTCTGCTCTGCATACAAAATAAAGTGAGTAAATTTTCTTTTAAAAACAGTTTTAAACCTGTTCTTATGTTGATACATGTGATAAACTTGTATACGAATGATTTAATATGGTTGCATAGATGTTTTATCTGGAATATGGATTAAACTGCTCTGCTTTGTTCTCTGAATTTGAACAAGTGAGTAAACTCCATTTTTAAAAACAGTTTTAAATCTGTATTATGTTGTTATGGAATGCATGTGATGAATGATTTTAGTAGATTGAGTTTTTAGTATGGATATGAATGCATGTATATACTGTGAGCATGTCTGTGTGTTTATATAGATACACTGATCTCTGTTGAATCTCTCTGGTTCAAGAACAATCTTTAAAAATCCCTATCTTCCCAAAGAATCACTGATAGGTTATGATCATTAAAAAGAAAACAATTATAACAATGTAAATTCGTTTTTAAAAATAGTTTAAGGTAGAACTATTTAGTTAATATTTCAAAAATAGGATTTTACAGTAAACATCAATTATATGTCGAAACCCAATATTCATAATTTTGTGATTTGATTTCAGAAACAAGTTAGTAATAAGAAATGATGAATTTTGATATTAAAATCCAGATTTTTAATGTTGTATATGTTGAGATTTGCTGAGTTGACGAATTTCGACATTATTGTCAATTACTGATGATCGGCGACTCTGGAGTGTTTGATATTTGGGCTGGAGAAGGTTGGAGGCGTGGGGGACTCTGGAAAAATACTGGAGAAATTTTCAAATGGCGGGATCGAGCGAATTTGGGTCGAGTAGGGTTTTGTATTAAGTTTGGGTTATCTGCAGTGACGAGTCTAATTCGTCGTTGATGGGAAGTCGAGTTCAATCGCGAGGGTGTGAAGTGGATCGTCAGAGTGTGGCGTAGCTTCGGGTAGATCGACAGGTGATCTAGTGATCGGAGATGGTGGGCTGGTGATGATTTTGGCAGATTGGGTTTTCTCCAGTCTTGATCGAGATGCTCGATCTCGTTTCATGGTCGTTTTCATCGATATGGGTTAACGAGAGGGACGGCGGGGCTATCAATGACTGGTCGATGATCAGAGTGGAGGTCGGAGCGACGTTGAGTGGTCGTGCACGTGCACGTGTGCACATTGGTTACGTTCGCGTGTATCTGGTTCGTAGCGATTGGGGAAGATGAAGGCGACTCGAAGTTGGTCTCGTGTAGTTTGCAGTTCGTCTCGAAGCAAGTGGGTAGGCGAGTGTGCTCGAGGTTTTAGTGTAGTTTACTCGGGAAAGAAATAAAATGGCTCGGGTTGTTTATTTTATTGTAACCTGGTTTTGAGATTTTAGGAAAATCATGTACAGGTTTTAAAAAGTTAGTAATTTAAATTAATTCATGTTTTCAAAAATGTATTATCTAAGTTTTAGCAAAGGTAAATGTTAAACAAAGTTTCAATTTATATTGAAAATAAATAAGTTTAAATTAGATAATTAAAGTGTTTAAACTTTTAAAAATGAATTCTTAATGCTTTATTTCAAATAAGGTTATTGTTAAAATTTTGAAATCCAAATAGAATAATTTGTGGTTAAGTTATTAAAATTTGATTTGAATTCCAATAATTTATTTATAAAGACAAATATGGTTAACTTAACTTTGTTATGAACTTATGGATACTTAATTAAATATGATTTGTTAATAAGTAAAGACTAATTAAGATTAATGTTTTTCTTAATTAATTAAGGATTTTGAAATATAAGAAGTTAATTAATTAATTATTTAATTTATTTTAAATAATTAGTTAATTGTTTATTTAATCACTTAATTATGAATTAATTAAGTGTAATTACTTAATGAAGTAATTAATGGTTAAATTATTGAATGTAATTATGGAAAGAGTAATTACTTATGGAAGTAATTAAAGTTGAAGTATTAATGGAT
This sequence comes from Allium fistulosum, assembly GCA_030737815.1. Lineage (NCBI taxonomy): Eukaryota > Viridiplantae > Streptophyta > Magnoliopsida > Asparagales > Amaryllidaceae > Allium > Allium fistulosum. The sequence goes on from CM060906.1 coordinate 528,399,219, forward strand.
AATCACTAGATGTTATTAATTAAGAATTAATTAATATAATTGTTTTGAAGTTAATTAATTATGGAGTAATTAATTAATTTAAGAATTAAGAATTATTTAATAATGGAATTAATTACTTGTTAAGTAATTAATTAAGTGAGTGATCATCTAATGAAGTAATTAAAGACAATTACTTATGTAAGCAACTAAGGGTTAATTACTTAATTAATTTTAGTTAATCGATTAATGTGATTAAGGAATGTGTTTAATTTAAGATTAATTACCAAATGTAATTAATTAAAAATGTAATTAATTAATAAAGTAATTAATTAAGGATTATTTAGTAATGTAATTGAATAATAATTACTTAATGAAGTAATTAAAGGTTAATTAATTAGATTTATAAATCAAGGTTAATATAATTAATTAAAAAGTAATTAATTAAGATAAGTAATTACAAATTGTTAATTACTGTTTATGATTAATTAAGACTAATTAATGAAGTGGTTGATTAAAATTAATTATTTAATTAATTGATAAGGATTATTTAATTAATGAATTAATCAAGGATGATTAATAAAAATAATAATTTAAGTATGATTAATTAATTGTAATTAATTGATGATTAATATAATTAATTATAGTTAATTAATTAATAAAGGTTCATTAATTATTGTAATTAATGATAGTAAATAAAAGTTAATTACTGAATATGGTTAAGGATAATTACTTGAATGTAATTAAAATATAATTAATCAAGAAAGATTAATTAAGGAAGATCATTAAGAAATGATTTATTAATTAATTTATTAATGTTAGTAAGCAGGATTAAGATAATCCAAGTGATTTAAGGATAGTAATTAATTTAATTAAAGGTTAATTAAATTGATTAAGAGTTAATTAATTCTGTTTAAAGATGATTGGTTAATATTGATTAACTGATATTGGATGATTGGTTTATATTGGATGATTGATATTGGGTGATACTAGATGATTTGGATATCTCTGATATATGTGATATGCTGCTTTGTGAGATGAAAGTTGATAAGAATTATCAATTGTGATAATATGATTTATCTATCTGTTTATATCATCCTGAATAAGTTTAAATGTTTAAACCTTTAAACAACTTGGCCTTAAAAGATACGTTTTGGATTTCGATGAGACCGGGATCGGGTTTCCGTATACCGGTATTCCAGGTCTGGAGACCCGAATACCACATCGATCCAAATTAACGATAGGTCGTGAATCTCAAGTGAAGATGAAGATTCAGAGTGCAAGGGTTATTGTCGTTAACTCTGAGGGTGATTCCAAAACGAGTGTAACGAGATAATGCCTTCGGTTTCGTTCGAACCCGGAACGAACTTGTATGGATTGAATGCTTTCAGCACATCGTCAGGCGGACGATGAGCATTCTAAGTGATATGTTCTGATTAAAGGTAATCGTAACCTCAAGCCTCATCAACCGGGAATGGCTAAAACAGGGGAGGTGCAGCAAGGCTTCGTGGGTAGCACCCACTGAGAGCAAGATAGATCCCTGTCTAGAGGTCCCTTTTATTTTATTCGGCTTAGTGTGTGGTTGGTCGCGCCAACTACGGGATTGTCTTGTTCGGGATTATCCAGTAAGGGATGGTTCCGGCTTTGTGTTGCAGGGGAGCGGGCGTACTCCTCGGTACGGTGATCTAGGCCACGTACTGTGACGGGCGGTACCCCAGTAGCCCTGCCATTGTATGGAATCCAAACTCCAATAAGTGCCGTACGTATTAGTTGTGCCCAACTATGTTGGAATGTGAGATGTAAGCATTTCAGCTATTTCTGTATTTTACTTGAAAACCCTAGACCCTATTATAATATAACTGGATTTCCTATCAAATGATTTGGTTAGCGTAGGGTAAAAACTTTTCCATGTTTATGTATGGGAAGTCTTACGTGATACCTTTGTTTCCAAAAGGTTTTGAAGTTAAACAATTTTAACCCGTTTACTCACACCAGACCCATGTCTGACCCAAGTGTTTATTTTCTGTTTTATTAAACCTTGGGTACTCAAATTTTTACGAGTAGCCAAGGGATTCAGGTTTAGTTTTGACGAATATTCTGGAGGAGCAATGGAGCAGGAGGCTTCGGCGTTCGTAGATATAGTATTCCGCTGTGTTGATATCTGTGATAGTGTCTTGTCTTGTATTTGAGTTGTAATGTCTAGACAGATGTTTATAACTGTCTAGTAAGTGATGTATAAGTTGTGTACTCTGATTATGTAAAGACTATGTATTAGTTATGTGATATATTATAATTTGTTCCGTTTCCGCTGTGAGATTCTGATGTGTTGATTCTTTCTTTCTCTTCTTTTCTATTTTCTACCTCTTTCTTTCTTCATAATGATGCGACTTTCTGGGCATAGAAAGCCGGGTCGTTACAGTTCCGGTCATTTCGAACAGCCTATGGAAAAGGAACGAGGAGAAGAATGAATTCTGGAACGTCCATCACTTTTCATTTTATTGAGTTCGGCCGTTATTAAATTTTTCTTCGTTTGAAATGAAAAGGGGAATTAGAAAAAAATGGGGGAACACGATTTGATTTTTGAACGAAATAAAAGGATGCTCGGCCATACTTCGCACGATTTATTTTCATGATTCTCGGCTTGATTAAAGGCTGAAACAAGGGGAAGAAACGTGTAATATTAATTAATATAAATATAAATTTTAAATTTGAATTCGTCTTAAAATTTTTAACGCGTTTATTCGTCGTACGTTCACATAATAGCTCCGAATGCTACGAAATTTGAAATCCGGTAATAATTCAATATTACGAACCCAATGGAACTGGTTTCGTCGAATTCCGAGACTGTTCCTCGGACGGCTATTTTTAAATATCGGTTGAACGGTATAAATTTCAAAACTGGACAAATCACTTTCAAATTCGATTCTGAAACTTCTGTTATCTTCAGTATTATCAATACGAATTTTAAAAGCTTCTGAAATATTTTTCTTCAGCTTAAAATTGAAGATTCAAATTTTTATTCAGTATTCAATAGATTAAATTTTTTATAATTTAATCGCCAAAATCAAAATTATATCGGGGATTCAAATTAAATTACCGTCCAAATATTTAAAATTAATTAAATATTTTCAATTTAATTTGTTCAAAATTCTGGGTCGTTACAGACTTCCCCCCTTAAAAGAATTTCGTCCTCGAAATTACAAGTTAGGAAAAAATGGTCCTTAACTCGTCTACTATTTTTCACAATCTAAATAGTTTTATCAATTCATCAAAACAAATCTTTCTACTAAAGATTCGTTATCATATCAACTAACTTTCTAAACCTTTCATAGTTTTCAAACAACATTGTTTACTTCAAAATTCAAATTTAAATTCAAATTCAAATTTAAACTTCCAAAATTTTCTTAAAAATTTACTAACACTCGAAATTTTCGAAAAATTTTGCCAGCGTCTCCTTTGCGCGGCTAATACGGCACGACTACAAAACGTCCCTACGGACTCTCAGAATTCAAAAAGAAAAAGAAAAAGCCAAGCGGCCAGACAAGAAAGTCATCAAAAACTCATATTATAATTCAAATACTTACCTTTTTGTCGAGCAATTCAAATTATCTTCGAAATCAAAATCCCAATTTCCTTTCATACACCTGTATATCTTACTAGCCATTATATCTAGTTACAGCATTCAATTTCGTTCAATCTTACATTTCAAATCTATTTGAATTCAATTCCACATTTCAATTTCCTATCTGAGTTAAATTCATCATTCAATTCAATTTGGATTCTATTTATCTTCTGAATATTGAATTTACCAATTATCTGTCATTTACAACTGCACTATCTTAAATTAGTTCCAATTACTAATTCAAATTGATATCAATTCAATTTATTTTAATTCTACTTCGATTAAATCTACTTACATTTAAACTGGATTTCCAATTTCCATACGAATTTAATTCATTTCACTTTATTTAATTGATTCACTTATACTTAATTTAATTTAACTCCATCCTTTAAATTGAATTTATTCTATCAATTCAAATTGTATAAGTTATCAACTTAATAATATTTCATAAATATCTTTATATAGTATTCCAGAGTCTTTTCAACCTTTTCAAAAACCATTTTTGAAAACAATTCAAATTATCCTTTGAATTTCCAAAACCAAATCCAAATTTCCAAACAACTTTCATTTAAAACACCTTGGCATCAATTTCTCTTTTGGAAACCCGAAAATGAACACCGGTGATGCCGCGGTCATCATCGAGGCTATTTTCCAGCGACCGAAAAGAGTTTAGAGCTTTTCATTCCGTCAAAACATTTTTCAAAACCCTTGAAATCCATTTTCAAATAAAAAGGAATTAAACTTTCCAAATCTCCAAAATTTTCAAACTCATTTTCAAAACATTTTCAAATACTTCTCTGGAATTCTGTTTTAAATTGTAATTCACATTTATAATTTATATTTTCAAATTTCATTTGTATGTGAATTTATTTCTTAACTTTGGAGTTATGATTTCAATTTCTTATTCAATTTCAATGATAATAATTTACTATTATTACTTCCTAACATCCATGCAACCATATACTATAGTACTTTATAGAAAAACATTTATTTTCTATACAAAAATAGTTTTGGGTAAAATTATTTCATTCACCCTATTTAAAACAATAATGTGCCGAATTGTTCTATTCGAGTGTTTAGAGATCCCTATCAATGATCGTTAATTACTCGTATTGACCAGAATCCATATACCACTCAACAAACCAATCATCACAATATAAAACAATTTTATATTCACTAACAAATACGCACTCGTATTTATTATTACACTCAAATCATTCTAGAGTACTACTGACTCTATCTCTAATGAGTAACACCCAACAGAGCAGGGTTGTCGCTTAACCATATGCTCTGATACCACCTGTAAAGACCCGCAAATCCATCTTCCGAAAACCCGACACTGCTACGTCCACTGTAGCAACTACCGAACAATCGGATGGCGGAAACGCGAACTTTAATGTTTAAAAGAAGAAGTAGAAGAAAAGATAGGAGAAAAAGAGAAGAAGAACAGAACAACAATAGATACAGAAACAATATCAGAATCTCACATATCGCAGTGGAACAATATATAATAGATAAATGAATAATCTTTAAAACAAAGAACTATGTCATTTTATACATACATCAATCATCAGAGTCAATATACAACAATGGACAGTTATATAACTTATCCTCATACAGAATACACAGCGGAATAAATAATATCAGATACAAATCTACGTCTCGTCCTCCAGCTTATCTCCAAAGCTCCAGAATATCCAGAATATCCTGATAACCTAACTCTAGACTGCCCGTGTGGAAATTGGTGGGCACCCAGAGTTTAGAAGGGAAACAATAAACTCCGAGTCAGTCATGGTGACTGGTGTGAGATCGTAAAACAGTTATTCTTTATAACAACAAAATAATTTTTTAAGTCAAGTCGCAATGCTTTTGGAAAATGAAACTACCATAAGACCTCCCACCACACACACAATGCAAACGCAGACTTGGAGGAGATTTTTTATTATGATAGTCAAAGATGCTTACTACGCAAAAATCAAATTCTTTTGGATATTATTATTAGTGCATAGTGGAAAACATTTCGAAAGTATAATATAAATCTTAGCCAGCATAGGTACCATTATATTATGCCCGCTATAGCTGCCTCCTGAGGAGACAGGTTATACAATTGAAATCGTAAAGGCTCGTATTGTTTCTTTGGATTTCCAACAAATGGTCAGGCTAAGGAACTTCCTATCCACGATGGGTACGTCCCTGGAATAGACGACCCGAGAACCTAACCGGATCTCTGCCAACACAAGGCCGGGTTACCTCTGCAAAAATAGGTAACTACTGACACGCGTATGCCATCCCCCGATCGTCACCGATCTTCCCGAGGATCCCCGATTTCCAACAAACCACATAGATAATAATAATGAAGTAACCACAGAGGTTAAGTATCTGGGCTCCATACCATGATACCACCTTTATCCAGAAGGAATGACATACACTAAGGGGCGCTACTCCCTAGAACCTTGCCGCATCCTTCCTGTTTCGACCATTTCCGGGGTGTGAGGCTCGACGAAGTCTCGTCCACAAAGCTACGCTTTCTCAAAAAGCCCTGCTTCGGGTCAAACAAAATGATCAACCTATGATCACAAAGATATAAGATCAAACAAATGATCATATCGCAAATGATCAAACACTGATCATTTCACAGCAACACTCAGTATGCCACGTTACCAAATTGGGATATATCGCTGATAAATTTCAACTACATAACCTCTGAGCTCGTACGTCTCAGAGAAGGGTGTTAAGCTAAGAGAATAAATTCTCCGCCACCAACAGAAATGTATTTGAAAGAAATCAGCTTTATATCTCAAATTGTAACGTCAGACACACAATCCATACAAGTCTGTTCCGGGATCGAACAGAACCGAAGGCACTTCTCACGAAGCCCTTGCATATCCAGATAATTTTCAATCACGTCAGGACTTCCCATCACTAAGGGTGATAAAACCTCTAAACCGGAGATCAGCCGATGTAGAGTAACTCGACGGTAATCCTTCCGTTTTCAAAAATATCCGGTCTTCAACACCGGTCTTCAAATGCAATTCATAACGACGTATCACGTATTCGGAATGGGTTATACGACCCCATGGTCCTTTCCCGGTGTTATCCCATTTTTGGTCAAAATTGGAATATCAGTGTTAGGTGCGTTTCCTCCACGACTGAACCAAGAAGAAGCAGCCAGCAAGCGTATATAAATCTGGGACTTCACTCATGATTCAAGTATAAAAGTCCATTCGGTATCAAAGGTTTAAAGTTTCATTCGGCATTCACCTTCCCAATATCATTCGGCATTCAAGATGCTTTGGTTCATCCGGCATTCCCAGTACAATAGCTCATTCGGCACTCCCAATATAGAAGTTCATTCGGCATCTCACTGCCGAACCAGCTGCACCTCCATGAACCACCGAGTCACCTCCACCGGACCAAGAACCACAACTCCAACAACCCAACACCGAACCAACTGCTTCACACCCCTATGCCGAACCAACCTATCACCGGACCACATCCCTACCGAACCCCAACCTTCTCCAAGCACGGCCGAACCAAAGCTTCGCCGAACCGGAACGCTGCCAGGCCAGATTGCTTCAGCCCAGGCCCACCAGCAGCTATATACATCCAAGACCCCTGCCCCCAACCTCACTCTATAAATAGAGGGGCAGGGGTACAACAATGGGGGAGAAGTTTGAGAGCTCAAGCACGGAAGGAACTTTCAAACACTTTTAGATACTTGTACCAAAGTTTTGTACTTGTAATCTGAGATCTAAAGGAGAAATAACATATAAAGTGGACGTAGGCACATTCTGGCCGAACCACTATAAATCTGTGTGTCTCTTTACAGTTTAGTCCCTGTTTTTTTGCATATCTGCATAAATCACCCAAATCACTAAGAACAACATAAGATCTACTAAATCATACGACTTTGAGGTGTTTGTCCATTTTTTGTGCAAACATTTTTGGTGCTTTCACTGAGAATTAAACTCAAGGATTCTACCACTTGGAAGCTGAATTTGAAAGTCTAAAGATTCAGATTGGGAGAATCATGGCAAGACAATCAAGCAGAAGGCCGAGGCCAGAGCAAAGTCAACAGGAAGGGAGTCAAGAGGCTTCCTCAAGAGCAAACCAAGCTTCAGTCTTCATCACCAGGGATGAGATGGAGGCCATGATGAGAAGACAAGAAGGGATGATCCAGAACTTGCTTCAACAGATTGGGCAACTTGGAGCACGGAACCAAGGCGCAACTGAAGTTCAGAACGGAGCAGGACCATCTGGCGTAGCACCAGATCTAGGGGGCACACATGCAGAACATGTTGACCCAATCCCGAGAAGAGAGACGGGGGCATCCGAACAATCTGGTAACAATAGAAGAATGAACGCTCCGCCAGGGGGGCATACACCTGAAAGCTCCCACGGACTCAGGGGGCAGGTCGAAGGCAGTGAACGAGGACTTCAGCTTGGAGACAATGACAGATTAGCTGAGATGGTTAGAAGAGCTATGAGAGGCGGACTAGTGAATAGAGACCTGGAGGATGTGAATAGGAGTCCTTTTACCACAACAATCAGGCGAGCTAGGAACCCACCAGATTTTAAGCTACCATCATTGGATATGTATAATGGAAGGACAGACCCCACGGTTCATCTGACAAAATATATAAGGCATATGGAAGTGCTGGAGGCATCAGAGGAGGTTATGGCCCGGTGCTTTCCATTGTACTTGGCAGATATTGCGGCGTTGTGGTTCAGACAACTGGAAAGCGGCTCCATAGGAACGTGGGCAGATTTAACTGAGAGATTCATGAGGCAATTCAGGGTTCATATTGCAAGACCCAAGAATGTGATGACTTTGGCAACCTTGAAGCAGAAAACTGGAGAGACTTTGAGGAGTTTTCTAACACGATTTAATGCGGCAGCAGCATCAGTGGATCGACCAGATCCATCTATGGTCATGATGGCGGCTGTATCTGGAATTGCTGATAGTACGGAGTTCAAGAATTCGTTAACTAAAGATCCGCCTATGAATCTGGGAGAGTTCTATCACGAGGCTGAAAAGTTTCTGCGTTTGGAAGATGCTAGTGCAGAAAGAGAGGAAGAAGTTGACGTTTACGCAATCAAGAGCGGAAACCCACCTGGAAGGGGTGCGGAGACTGGTAAAGGAAAGAGAAAGACTGAGGATAATGATGACAGGTCCAAGCGGCCACGGAAAGAGTCGCGATTCACCACTTACTCCGAGCTGAATGAGAGTTTGGAGCGAATCTATCAAGATACAAGAGAGCAGGTTCCCTACCGTAGGCCAATGCGAAGGGATCCGACTATTAACGAAAGGAAATCAGACAGATATTGCTTGTTCCACGACCTGAATGGTCATCATACCAACGATTGCAGGCATCTGAAAGATGAGGTGGAGGGGCATATTCGGAATGGTTTGCTATCACAATATGTGAGAAGGAGGGCCACAACGGTGGGACAAGAACGACCACCGCCCGCACCAACTGAAGACGGCTCAGGATCGAGACATCCTCTTATTATCCGTTGATCGAGATAACGACGAACGAGCAGCAAACTCCACACTGATACGGTTAAGTTGTTTACACATGTACAGGACCACGAACGATCCTCAGGCATGCTCTGATACAACTATAAACCACATCGATATAGGCGTTTGCACTCCGACGTCACTGCTTTGCTTTTGTCCTTTATTTCTTAAATTTGGATTTGACTTTGCTGAACATTTCTATTTTAAATTTCATCAGTTGAATGGATATTTGGTTTTGATAATTCTAAAATGGCTAAGCTACTTACACATGTACGGGATCGCGAACGATCCCTAGGCATGCTCTGAGATAGTGATAAACCGCCACAACAGACAATCCAGAAACTCACCCGAACGTGAATCTGGTTTGGATGGTATTAAGTCCCCCCCGGGCACACATCAACTCGCCTCGAACGGCACCCCGACCTCGAACGAACGGTCACAACTCGCCTCGAACGGCACCCGACCTCGAACGGTCACAACTCGCCTCGAACGGCACCCGACTTCGAACAGTCACAAACTCGCCTCGAACGGCACCCGACTTCGAACAGTCACAAACTCGCCTCGAACGGCACAACTCATCTCGCCACAAGTGGCTCGATCGCGAACGGTCGCCATTTGAGGTCCACCCCCTGACCGCCAACAGTCGCACCTTACCACGAATGGCTCGATCTCGAACGATCGTCATTCGAAGTAAGGCGCTTGACCGCGAACGGTCACATTTCACCCCAAGTGGCTTGATCGCGAACGGTCGCCATATGAGGTCCGCCTTCTGACCGGGCTCGGTCGCACTTTACCTCGAATGACTCGACCCCGAACGGTCGTCATTTGAAGTAAAGCGCTTGACCGTGAACGATCACATTCCACCACAAATGACTCGATCTTGAACGATCGTCGCATGGATTTAGACGCTTGACCGCGAACGGTCGCACTTTACCTCAAATGACTCGATCGCGAACGGTCGTCATTTGAAGTTAGGCGCTTGACCACGAACGGCCGCGCTTCATCCCAAGTAGCTCGATCCCGAACGGTCGTCATTTGGGGCCATATAAAACTATCAAGCTCTTTACAGGTTGTTGACAGGATACGAGCATCCAACTCATGGCATTACAAAACACGTCTTCCTACCGCAAGTCATGTTTTGGGGGGCAAAGTGTTATCCCATTTTTGGTCAAAATTGGAATATCAGTGTTAGGTGCGTTTCCTCCACGACTGAACCAAGAAGAAGCAGCCAGCAAGCGTATATAAATCTGGGACTTCACTCATGATTCAAGTATAAAAGTCCATTCGGTATCAAAGGTTTAAAGTTTCATTCGGCATTCACCTTCCCAATATCATTCGGCATTCAAGATGCTTTGGTTCATCCGGCATTCCCAGTACAATAGCTCATTCGGCACTCCCAATATAGAAGTTCATTCGGCATCTCACTGCCGAACCAGCTGCACCTCCATGAACCACCGAGTCACCTCCACCGGACCAAGAACCACAACTCCAACAACCCAACACCGAACCAACTGCTTCACACCCCTATGCCGAACCAACCTATCACCGGACCACATCCCTACCGAACCCCAACCTTCTCCAAGCACGGCCGAACCAAAGCTTCGCCGAACCGGAACGCTGCCAGGCCAGATTGCTTCAGCCCAGGCCCACCAGCAGCTATATACATCCAAGACCCCTGCCCCCAACCTCACTCTATAAATAGAGGGGCAGGGGTACAACAATGGGGGAGAAGTTTGAGAGCTCAAGCACGGAAGGAACTTTCAAACACTTTTAGATACTTGTACCAAAGTTTTGTACTTGTAATCTGAGATCTAAAGGAGAAATAACATATAAAGTGGACGTAGGCACATTCTGGCCGAACCACTATAAATCTGTGTGTCTCTTTACAGTTTAGTCCCTGTTTTTTTGCATATCTGCATAAATCACCCAAATCACTAAGAACAACATAAGATCTACTAAATCATACGACTTTGAGGTGTTTGTCCATTTTTTGTGCAAACACCCGGCTAACCCGAATAGTGAGCGATTATTCAAAATAAGTGTGGCATTCAAATTCATCCAATTCACAACAAATACCTATCTAAAGGTAATTATTGATAGTCGGTTATTTAACTATCAATAAAGATGCGCAACATCATCAGATTCCAAATAATTTTTCCAAATTATTTATCTTCAAAAAAAAAATATCTTTACTAGATATAAAATTTCCACACTTCAAAAATAAATCAACGTTTATTTTTCTAAACAGTTTTCCTTTCCTTTATAAATTCCATATTGAATTTACATTTTTCGAATATCTACTAATATTCGATTTTCAATCGTTTTCAAATATTCAATTTCGATTTATCTTTAAGAAGATAAAATCTCAAAACGTTTCATTTCATTTTGGAAGACATTCCATACTTATTTAATAATAAGTGTTTCACAAATCTTTTATTTTCAACATTTGAAAATATTCGATATACTTAAATCAAATTAAGTATATATTTCATTCTTTAAGGAAATCTATTTTCTATAACAACATCAATTTGAGTCAAAACGAATGTTACGTAAAACATCGTTACGACGACTCAAAATCACTAGTATAGGGATTCAGAGTTAAGATAGATGTATAAATCCCAATACTATATAAAACATTTCCTTCCGGAAATCATTTACTATAACAACAATGTTATAGTCCACCATTTCCTTAAATTTCTCAAAAACGTCTATTTCAACAAGTACTGTTGAAATCTATGCTTTCGACTCATAATACATTTTAAACATCTTTAAAATGTTTACTTCATTTTTAATATCACTTCTTCAACAATAAATCCATTTTATTTAATAATATATTCACTGTCCAAAACCGTGAATATAATTCACTTAACCCAATTTTCAATAATCTCTACACTTTTTATTTCAATAAAAATTCGCTATCCAAAAATGCGAATATAACTTCTTTGATAATCTTCTATATTTAATTTATCAAATTCAATTGATTTTTTGAATTTATAAAAACCACGTTTATAAATTCTCTTTCTATTTTAATAACAACTTTGACTTATAAATTTTCTTTTATTTACTTCTATAATTTACTTATCAAAATAAGTGATTTCGGATTTATAAACAACGTTTATAAATCGCATAACAATTTCAACTTATAAAATCATTTCATTTAGCAATTTCTATTCATATCTCATCTAAGTGCAAAAGTCAAATTTATAAGTAAATTTCTTATAAATCCTTTATTCTACAATTTCATTCATTTTAACTTCACAATTTATACATCTATAAATTTCATATCAATTTAACTTCAAAATTTATAAATCTATAAATTTCATATCAATTTTCCAAATTCGTTTCAATTTGCCAATTAAATTTCTAATTGGACTTCCCACTTATTTCTTTTTAAATAAATTCCTTTTAAAGAAAATAAATTTCTTTATCTCTTTCAATCTATTTAAAAATCCAAATTTTAAATTAAATTCCTCAATTTAAAATCACTATTATATGAAATTCATTTATTTAATCATTTCCATTTTATTCTGGAATAAATTCGATAATATTATAAAAATCAGCTTTTATACTTTTAAATTCTTTTCTTCGAATTTATTCAATTTCTAAAAATTTATTTACTTAAAAATTTCTATTTTGATTTCAAAAATTCAATTTCATATATTTTTGGAATCCAATGATATCAAAGATCCATTCAGCTAAATTTTAGCTTCAAACAATTTCCAGATATCAATATGATTAATAACATCAATATAATCATTCACAGATTCATATCACAGTATAAATAAATTCAATCAATGTGAGGGGTCCAGTTGGATCCCTCCAACCTGTTTCCCTGCATCCAAAGATGTTAGCACAATACCAATTCCGCTCCAGTACGGAATTATCGCGGCATATGGGTTTTATAAAAATCCGCTTACTAACGCGCAATAGGGTCTCATCCGCTATACGAGGCGGGAAAATCATCAATCCAATATATACATATGCCAATATGTATATATTGCTATATATAGATATATCCTATTATATCTAATAGCACATTCAATAGCAATCATATCAATCAATAACTGTATAATTAAATTTTCCTTCGAGTGAGAAAATCTCACCTTAGCTTTTATTTTGCGATTCCCTTTTTCGTTCTAACTTGATTTTCTTCATTTAACCTTGTATAAATAAATTTATACAATTCATCAATATTTGAATTAATCGATAAATTAATTACCATTTATTAATTTAATTTAACTAACAATTATTTTAACTGATAATTAAATTTCAAATCAAATTTCCTATGATAATAATTTTAGTTAGAAAATGATTTAATTTTAACTAATGATTAAATTCTAAATGAATAATTATATTTCAAACCAATTTTCTTAAATAATCCTTTATTGGCCAAAATAATCTTAAACAAACATATTACTTTAAAATTTCTACCTTTTCGAAGTTTATTTATATATATATAAAACTACACTTTATAAAAATCCAATATTTATATAGCCTTATATATATTTTCTTTTTTCCAAAATAGTTAAAATTCCTGTTCTCATAAATCTTAACTATATAATATTTCGGTTTGAACATGATTATATTAACAGTATATAACTTCATTTTATTTTTATCCCTTTCCAACCAGAAAATTTCTTATATTAGACTGTATATATATTTTTTTCTGACTAAAAGTTTTCTGTTTTAACTAGATATTCATATTTTCAATCTGTGTATATATATATATATTCAAGTTTAAATCGAGAAAAAGATAAGATCGAATACCTCGCTGCCTGCAGCTCGATGCGACTTCGCCTCCACCACCGACGTAGGCACCGCCTCGAACGAACTAATCCGTCCCCTCTAACTTACAACAGGTCGCTGCGACCCATCAACGCCGACGTCGTCGACTATCAGATCGAGATTGCCTCGACGCTCCGACCTCTCCCACAAGGTCGCGCCGCCATATGAGTCCACGAGCATCCAGGCTTCATGCCAAACTTGATTCCAGGCGAACCTAATTTCCCACCATTGCGACCCACTCGACGACCCCAACCAAGCCCGACAACTGTCGCGACGAACTCTCTGACCTCGCGAGCTCCAAATTCCGTCTCACGACTTCGTCCATTGATTTGAATTCGATTAGTGTTTCGATTTAGGAGGTGGTTCCGGTCATTTCGAACAGCCTAAGGAAAAGGAACGAGGAGAAGAATGAATTCTGGAACGTCCATCACTTTTCATTTTATTGAGTTCGGCCATTATTAAATTTTTCTTCGTTTGAAATGAAAAGGGGAATTAGAAAAAAATGGGGGAACACGATTTGATTTTTGAACGAAATAAAAGGATGCTCGGCCATACTTCGCACAATTTATTTTCATGATTCTCGGCTTGATTAAAGGCTGAAACAAGGGGAAGAAACGTGTAATATTAATTAATATAAATATAAATTTTAAATTTGAATTCGTCTTAAAATTTTTAACGCGTTTATTCGTCGTACGTTCACATAATAGCTCCGAATGCTACGAAATTTGAAATCCGGTAATAATTCAATATTACGAACCCAATGGAACTGGTTTCGTCGAATTCCGAGACTGTTCCTCGGACGGCTATTTTTAAATATCGGTTGAACGGTATAAATTTCAAAACTGGACAAATCACTTTCAAATTCGATTCTGAAACTTCTGTTATCTTCAGTATTATCAATACGAATTTTAAAAGCTTCTGAAATATTTTTCTTCAGCTTAAAATTGAAGATTCAAATTTTTATTCAGTATTCAATAGATTAAATTTTTTATAATTTAATCGCCAAAATCAAAATTATATCGGGGATTCAAATTAAATTACCGTCCAAATATTTAAAATTAATTAAATATTTTCAATTTAATTTGTTCAAAATTCTGGGTCGTTACATTTCGTACATCTGGAAGAGATTGAAGTTGGGGAAGAAGAGACGGGTACGTGTTTGGCTCGAAGTTTCTTCGTGTTCGACTCGAAGTATCGTACTGGCGATGTTGGTTTTGGCAGAGGAAAGCACTCGAGTAAAACGCGTGAGTGACTCGAAGCCTATTAGGGTTTGTCTCGGGTAAATTTAGTTGGTCTCGAGTAGATTTTGGTGATTGCAGTTTTTAGCCTGGCAGTGTTTAAATTTTTAATGAGTTTTTAAAGGGTTTGAAACGGAATTTAAAACTATGTTTAAATCAAGTTTTCATACAGGTTCAAGTCTAAAACTGGTTTTCTATATTTAAGATAATAAGTTTAAAAAAAAAATTATTAAAATGTTTAAACCTCTTTAAAATGTTTTAAAGTATATTTTAAAAGGGTTGAATGAATAAATTGATTTAAAATCTTATAAAATTATTTTTTTAAATGTTAGTGTTTCTTAACATTTGAATTTAAGAAAATTTTATAAATTTGATTTAAATTGGTTAAAGTTAAATTGTAATCTATTTTAAATCTTTTAATTTAAAATGAATTAAAAGAAAGATTTTAAAGTAAAATGTTTTAAAGACTTTTGTTAATAATAACTAAAGTAGTTAAAGGTTAATACTTTAGTTCAGAAAGTAATTAAGATTTAATTATATAGGAGTAATTAAATTAATAAGGTAATTAAAGAATTGATAAAAATTAATGAGGGATCATTAATTAAGGATTATTAAATAATTAATGAATGGGATTAATTTTGATAATCAAATAGAGTAATTAATTAATAATAATCATTTTATGAAATTGGTTAAGTATAATTACTTAATGGAAGTAATTAAAGAAATTAATTACTTAAGATAATTAATTAAATAAATTTGATAATTTTAAATTAATTAGTTAAATTAATTTAAGATAATGATTTGGAGATTTGATAATTACTTGGAGGTAATTAGTGAAAGTATAAATTACTTAGAAAAGTAATTAAAGTAAATTAGTGGAGGTAATTAACTAAAGATGGTTTAATAAAAGTAAATTGAGTTAATTACTTTAAATAATTAATCAAGGGATTAATTAAAGGATAATTAATTAAGGAGTAATTAATTTATGAAGTATAGTAATTAAGGGTAGTTAATTACTAAATGAGATTAATCAAAGGTGATTAATAAATGTGACTAATTAATTATTAATTTAAATAAGATAATTAATAAAGAAGTAATTAAGGATCATTAATTAATATAATTAATGATGTAATTAAGGATTGATTAATTAAGATTAATTAAGAATAAGTGATTAAAGTAATTAATTAATTATAATTAATTAAGGAGTAATGTAATTAAGTACAATTAATTAATAAATGAAGTAATTAAAGATTAATTACTGAAATGGTTTAAGATAATTAATTTGTAAAATTAATTAAGGATTAATTACTTAAAGTAATTAAAGGATAATTAATCAGGAATGATTAATTAAGATAAATACATAGAGTATGATTAATTAATTGGTTTAATTAATAATTAAGTAAGCAGGATTTATAGAATGAAGTAATTAGTTTAATTCACTTTAAATTAATTAGATGATATAAATCATTGCTTAAGGATGGATGAATGAGATTGAATGTATTTCATTGTTTGATATCTCTGATGAGATATGATTGATATATGATATGGATGTTTGGTTGAATTATAATGATAATGTGAATTATCTGTTTGGGATGATAATGTAGATTATCTATTGAATTATCTATCTTTGTGTATATAGATAAGAATTGAATTGTTTTAACCTTAAAACAACTTGGCCCTTAAAAGATACGTTTTGGATTTCGATGAGACCGGGATCGGGTTTCCGTATACCGGAATTCCAGGTCTGGAGACCCGAATACCACATCGATCCAAATGAACGATAGGTCGTGAATCTCAAGTGAAGATGAAGATTCAGAGTGCAAGGGTTATTGTCGTTAACTCTGAGGGTGATTCCAAAACGAGTGTAACGAGATAATGCCTTCGGTTTCGTTCGAACCCGGAACGAACTTGTATGGATTGAATGCTTTCAGCACATCGTCAGGCGGACGATGAGCATTCTAAGTGATATGTTCTGATTATAGGTAATCGTAACCTCAAGCCTCATCAACCGGAAATGGCTAAAACAGGGGAGGTGCAGCAAGGCTTCGTGGGTAGCACCCACTGAGAGCAAGATAGATCCCTGTCTAGAGGTCCCTTTTCTTTTATTCGGCTTAGTGTGTGGTTGGTCGCGCCAACTACGGGATTATCTTGTTCGGAATTATCCAGTAAGGGATGGTTTTGGCTTTGTGTTGCAGGGGAGCGGGCGTACTCCTCGGTACGGTGATCTAGGCCACGTACTGTGACGGGCGGTACCCCAGTAGCCCTGCCATTGTATGGAAACCCATTCTTCCTACGTGCCCTTACGGTTTTGATTTTATAACCCACTTTGTGGCTAGTATGCTGGAATTTAATAATGTAACAATTTCAGCTATTTCATATTTATTTGAAAACCCTAGACCCTATTATAATATAATTGGATTTCCTATCAAATGTTTTGGTTAGCGTAAGGTAAAAACTTACCCATGTTTATTTGTGGGGAGTCTTACGTGATACCTTTTCTTTCTAAAGGTTTTGAAGTTAAGCAAGTTTAACCTGTTACTCACACCAGACCCATGTCTGACCCAAGTTGTTTATTTCTGTTTTATAAACTCTTGGGTACTCAAATTTTTACGAGTAGCCAAGGGATTCAGGTTTAGCTTTGACGAATTGTGGAGGAGCAATGGAGCAGGAGGCTTTAGCGTTGTAGATATATATAGTAGTTCCGCTGTGTCTGTATCTCTGTAGTGTATTGAGTTGTAATGTCTAGACGGATGTTATAACTGTCTAGTAAGTGATGTATATGCTGTGTAACTCTGTAAAGTGTTGTATACTATGTAATAGTATATGTTATTAATATAATTTATTCGTTCCGCTGTGAGATCGTTGTTGTTGTTTCTTTCTTTCTTCTCTTCTTTTCTATTTTCTACCCCTTTCTTTCTTATTAATGATACGACTTTCTGTGGAGAAAAAGTCGGGTCGTGACACTGAAGCTGACCTTGAAGCAGAGAGACAAGCTCATTAGCTTACTTCTGAGTGATCTTAGGCTTCCTATCCAAGGTTGAAGCTGACCATGAAGCAGAGAGGCAAGCTCATCAACTCACCCATGATGAGAAATTTGCAAGGGAGCTTGCTCTAAAAGACTTGGAGGACGAAAAGACTCGTTTAATTTCCAAGAACACGTTATTGGAAGATAAATTACAAACATCTAGAGCTTCTCTTAAACTTTCTATTCAAACTCTCACTAACTTCCAAAAGCATGTTATTGATTTCGTCAATTCTTCCCTGGGGCCCATGATGTTGAACTACTATGCGGATGCCCTCTTGCTTACTTATATCGATAATCGCGACAAATGTCCTGACCTCAGTTTTCCTTCACTTCATTCGACTATAGCCAAGAGAATCACAGACAAAATTGAGCAATTTGAATAGAGCTCTTAGTGGGAGAGTGAAGAGGGGAAGATTTACTTTAAGAAAGCTCTCTGTCTCGATGTCCCTTCATTTGACATTGAGTCTGATTTTGAGGCGGAGGACGACCAAAATAAAGATCCCATTGAGAAAGGGGATGATGACCATATGAACTGGGATACTGATGATGATGACGGTAATCACAACAATCCTCCCAGAGGTCACGGCCATGACGGTGACAAGAGAGGTCATTCTGATGCTCAAGTGGACGATGGCGGCTCAACCAAATCCCCTGAAAAGGAGCCATCGCCCCATAAAGATATACCTCCATCATCTCCTCGACCAAATGCTCCTTTGAGGAGGAAATTGTTCCTGTCCATTCCGAGGGTCCTTTGGGGAAAGAAAAAGTTCCTCAAGTTTCTATCCCAATTTCTCAAGTATGGGCTTCCCTGTTTAAATACCTTACACTTCGAAGATAATAATTAGTGACAAATTATCTGTCTTAGATAAAGAAGAAGTCAAGTTTCCATATAGCACAAAACTTGAGAGAAAATAGGTGGAGATTAACAAATTATATAAGGATTTAGACAAATTAATAGTGGAACACAATGCTCTATCCTAGAAATATCATAGTCTGGACAGGAATAATTCCGCTTTAGCATCTTTTAAATATAAGAAAGCGGCTCCTTTACTAAAGAATGCGCGTACCCGATACGACGCCCTCTTGAAGGAAAATAGAGAGTTAACAACTCTATTCTAGATGATGATGGAAAAGAAAGATATTTTAATTGATTTTTTGTATAAAGTATATTGTAGACACTCAATCATAGATTTTTCGTATTTAGGCGAATTTAGTGGGGGTCTACTTAGACGTTTCCATAAGAGATTCTTAGATGAATTTGGTTCTGATCCGCATCCCGGAGCCTGCTGGAATTTATCGTGGGTCAAATCAAATCCATAAGTATCCCCCCTGAAAAGCTTAAGTATTATAAGGATAGATTTGTTTTTGAGTTTTTATTTAAGTCCATTTTGTATGAACCTGATGAGTAATTGTTAATATGTAACAGATAACTGATTTATGAACACATATACCCCCTATACTTAGCTTCCTTTTGCTGTGCTATTTCAGAATATCGGTTCTTTAGGTCGAGTCGTCCCAAGAGACCATTTAAGTCAATGTGTTAACTTGAGGAGGTTTTACTCTAAAAATGCACCACTCTTAAAGACTTCGAAGTTAGCGAGATATTGCTTTCTTCCGGATTTGTAAAAATTATAATTGGAATACCCTCGTCTCTGCTTCGAATTTCTTGGTGAAGAGAAAGAAACTCTCTTAAAAGAAATCAGGACATTTCATTCCAAGCTAATTTGTGGTCATGACAGTCCACCTGCCGGAAAATGGGATTATGGTAAATGTCTACCAGTTATTACCCCTGAAGGGGTTTCTATACCTTTTGACTCGACTGTTATGCTTTCGGCTAATACTTTAGGAAAAGTTAGAAATGTAGTTTCTCAACTTTAGGTGTAATGAAAGCATTTGTTGTTCCTCTTAACTTTGTGGCCACTTGAGTTATAATTCATCGATATAACAATAAAGTCATGTTATCTTAATTTTTATCTATTTTATTTCTTTTTGTTAAATAGGAGATTCAGCCATCTCCGTCTCATCTTCCTCAAAGTTTACTTTCTCGTGTCGACGCCATTAGAGATAGGCTATTATCAAGGAGTAGTGAGATTGTAATTCATGACGAAGTCCTTCTCGAGCGTTTCGGTGGCAACCTCGAAGCCGTGAAGTGGCATAAAAGATATCTTATCCAAAAGACCATAGCCAGTAATCATAAGGATCGCATTGACTATTTCGAGGCTAAGATTAAAAAGAAAGACGAGGTGATTACTTTGCTTAAGCGACAGGTAAAGTCAAATCCCACAAATTGACTTTGATGAGAAGATGTCTAAGCTCATCCAGCGAATAAGTGACTTGGAGTTAAAATTGAAAGATAGTCGGGCACAATGTGCTTCTCTAGAATTCATTTTAGGCAATAAAATTTCAAAGATTAAACCTCCGGTTCCACAAGCAACCTCTTCAACTGTGAAGACTACTAGATCGAAGCATCTTGCAGCTCAAAAATTCCCACCATGCTTAGTCCTCCTCCAGGTTTGGACAACAATGTGGTGGGGAACTGGTGTCGGAGGGTGATATTTGAAATCACTCAGAATTTTAATGAGCAACAAAAATTCAAGTATTCTTAGACTATTAATGATTATGCTGCCAAGAATCCAAAGCTTGAGCATAATATTTATTTCCTTCAAAAACATGATGTTGAGTTAGAAAGGGAAAACAAGACCCTTATAGCTGCAAACAAGGACTTTAACCGTGCTTTGAAAACCAACATCGAGGCAGTTGATGATGAGAATACAATTAGAAGAAAGGAGAAAAAGCTTAAAGAAGTTCTCCACGCAGCAATTAACCATGTAGTTAATCCTTCCATGGCGGAGACCCTTAATAAAGCGTCTCAAGATTTGTAATTCGTTTATGTATTTGGGGTACATAAATATATCTAGTGCATAACTTTGTTGTTTGTAAATGACTTCATAACTCACATAAATTATGGAAATTTTGTAAATATCACCTGATTTGTGATCCTTTTCTGTGATGTAACCTTTGATATACTTTTGAATTGTTCATTCAGTGACTTTTGTGCTTGCTAAATCCTTTGCTATTCCATGCCATTCTGACTTCCCTACGGAACATGTAGCAAACAATGCTTCTAATTGTTAACTTTTAAATTGGCATATTTGTCTATGTATATCATTCGCCTAGATTAGCAACTCATATTGCCAATCGTATGAAAAGTAATTTATTCAAAATGTTAAGATCTCATCTTTAACCATGATGAAAAATAATCATGGATTTAACTCCTTCCACCTGTTCGGAATGCATAAGACTTGTTGAAAGTAAATCCCCTTATTTTGACTTAGTTAGAAGCCTAAATTCTCCATTCGGGGAGTCTTAACAGTATTCTCTTTAATAATATTCTTTGGCCCAGATTCGAACACTTGGGATGAATAGAAATCCAAAGATTTTGTATCCAAATTAGGGTCTTAAATAAACAGTAGTCTTGACAGCTAGATTTAGGTGTTAATGATAGAGTTTTATGAGGTGTCATCGGACCTGGATTCGAGTATTAATAGATGGAATGTAAGTTGAAAGTCACCTTTCGATATCCTCTAATAATAAGTGAGGGATGATTAGAATGCCAGTTTCAGTAAAAGAATATTAGAACATCAGAATATCCTTCCCGGTAATAAGCAATAGTGGCTCAAAGTACCATCTCCGGTAATAGATAATGTAAAGTTTGAAATCCATATCTGCTAATCTGGTATTAATAATAGAAGACCAGAAGACCATTATCGGTAATAAGTATCAAAAAACCAGAGAACCATTCTGGCAATAAGTAATAGAGGACCAGAGAATTAATCTGGTAATAAGTAACATAAAACCATAATATTATTTCTAATAATAAGTAATAGAAGACCAGAAAACAAATCTTGCAGATGTTCGTGGGAAGAAGCCAGTGACTTCTTGTTGATTCTCTTGTTGAATGCGCCATCTCCAGGCTTTGATGATGTCTTGCATGCTTTTGCTTTCTCGGGCCCTAGTTTTCTTTGTCCATTTGTCATTTGTTTTGGCCTATTACAGGCGGGGACTCTTTTGTCCAATTTTTGTTCTTATTTAAGCAGAGCCCATTTCAGGATATTTGTCATTTTTGACATTACTGACCTTTTGGTGGTTGCTATTTTAAGCGATGTCGATTTCTAGCGGTGCCTATTTCAGGCATGGACTTTTCTTAGTCCGCCGGACATTTCATCCAGGTTTCCGGTGAGCTCGGCTAGCTTATTCTGAAGCAGGTCCCGAGGACTTACCCGACCTCCCTCTATGAGGCGCCTTAATCTGTC